>OZ014523.1:361712853-362912853 GCA_963966055.1 Lathyrus aphaca | reverse complement strand
GTTGTGACATTGTATCTGTTAATGAAGTAAGTTCAGTTTACAGGATGTCACACCAGATGTTGTGACATTGTATCAGTTAATGAAGTAAGTTCAGTTTTCAGGATGTCACACCAGATGTTGTGACATCTCAAACCTGCTACCAGAATTAATTAATGATTAACAGAACTGAGTAAATTAAGGGAAGTTATCTGGAATTAATTATGGATGGATAAAACAGAAGAAGGCACATCTGTAGGGAAATTGATTATATGAATTCAGAATAATCAGAAGAACTGACTCACCTAGAATCAAGGAAGTAACAAACCCTAATTCAAGGTGATGACAGCATGCGTATCAGGATTGGATAACCTACAGAAAGCCCAAAATCCAAACACCTATTTAAGCATCAGAAACTCTCAGAATAGAGTAAGAAATTAAGAAGATCAAATAGGGTGTTTTGTGTTTTAATAGCAGGTTGTTTTATGTGTATCACTTTATGAGCTTTTAAGCAAAAGTGTATTTGTGTCTTGATTGAAACTGTGAAGTAAGATCAAGCTGTTTTGTTTGAAGTATGATTTCAATTTTATTAAACTTGTAAACATATCACTGTGTGATTGAGGGGGAGTGAGTTGGTACTCATATCTAAGTTGTGTCTTAGGTAGAAATTGCCTTGGCTCGATATTAAGTGATAGATTAAACTGGGTGGTTTAAGTCTAGAATTAATATTACTTATATTGGATTTCCTTCCTGGCTTGGTAGCCCCCAGATGTAAGTGTGGTTATACACTGAACTGGGTTAACAATTTCCTGTATTGTTTAATTTTCCTGCACTTTAAGTTTTGTTAAAGTATTCAAGTGTTTAAACATCTCATTCGACATCTCGTACCTGATCACAGAATTTCATTTGGCATCAGAGCAGGCACCCTGCCTGTTTAACTGGGTGAGATCTAGGGACTGCAAATTCTGGAAACATTGACAGAGATGTAGGATCTGTAAACAGACCACCTATATTGGATGGATCTAATTATGACTACTGGAAGCCAAGAATGGTAGCATTCTTAAGATCACTTGACAATAGGGCCTGGAAAGCAGTCAACAATGGATGGGAGCACCCTGTCCAAGACAACAAAGAATGGAGTAAGGAGGAAGAAGATTCAGCACTTGGCAATTCCAAGGCCTTAAATGCTTTATTCAATGGCATTGATAGGAACATCTTCAGACTTGTGCATCACTGTGAGCTGGCCAAAGATGTTTGGGACACTCTCAAAACAACTCATGAAGGAACATCAAAGGTGAAGATGTCAATACTTCAACTTCTCACCGCCAAGTTTGAAAACTTGAGAATGAAGGAAGATAAGACAATTCATGAGTTCTACATGAACATCTCAGATCTTTGCCAAAAAGATTTGACATGAAGGTCACAACAATAGAAGAAGCTCAAGACATATGCACAATGAAGGTTGAAGAGCTCATTGGTTCCCTTCAAACATTTGAGATGGAAATGAATGACACAATTGTAAAGAAGAACAAAAGCATAGCCTTGGTGTCAAATACTGATAAAGAAGAAGAAAATAATGAAGAAGAACCTGAAGAAAATATATCAGAAACCATTGTTATGCTTGGAAGACAATTCAAAAATATTCTCAGAAAGATGGAAGACAAGTCCAGACCAAGTGGAAGATACTCAAACTCTTCTGAGAATAAAAGAACTTATGATGCTAATAGAAGGTCAAATTATGATGAAAAGACCAATCAAGAAAAAGGGATTAAATGTCATGGATGTGAAGGATATGGACACATCAGAAATGAATGCCCTACCTACTTAAAAAGGCAGAAGAAAGGTCTCTCTGTAACCTGGTCTGATGAAGACTCAGGATGTGATTCAGAAGAAGAATCAGCTAAGCATATCACTGCTCTAGCTGGATTATGTGAATTTGAAAGTGAATCCAGTGATGGGGAGCTTACTTTTGAAGAGCTTGAGCAATCATACAGAGAACTGGTTAAAAGGAGCACTAAAATATGCATGGGGAGTATAAAGCAGAAGAAGCAGATTGAGGCACTGAAGGATGAAAAAACAAGTGATCTAGAGATCATTGACACCTTGAAAAGTGAAGTAAGCCTTCTCAACTCCAAGTTATAGCATATGTCCAAATCTGTTAGAATGCTAAATAGTAGCTCAAACACACTGGATGTTATTCTCAACAACAATAAGCATTCAGGGGATAAAAGTGGACTAGGATTTCACAAAGTTCATAAGGTTAAAGCTAGCACCAACAAAACTACTTCAAATTCCATAAAGTCAAACAAGATGTCCCAACAGATGCTTCAACATCATGAAAAGAACACAAAATCAAACATAATGTTCCAACAGATGTCTCAACATCGTGAAAAGAACATAATGAAGAAGAAGTATCAAAGATGGAGATGTCATCATTGTGGAAGGTTTGGACACATCAAACCTCATTGCTACAAGTTGCATGGATATCCAAATCAGATGTATCAGCAACCTCCTAAGAAGAAGATAGAGGTTACCAAGAAGGTGCTGCATACACATCAACATCAAAAATATCAGCAACCCCCTAAGCAGAAGACAGGGGTCATCAAGAAAGTATGGGTACCTAAAGCTAGTCTTCATGATGATCAAAGCTACATGCCCAAGAACAAGTTCAACAAACAACCTTGGAGCTCCGCAAATGGACACTACACAGGGCAGAGGCATCAAAGGAAACCTCAATACAAATGGTCAAAGAAGGGTATTGCATATATAGCTCATACATCTCTAAGAGTATCAGCTAAAGAAGACTGGTACTTTGACAGTGGATGTTCTAGGCACATGACTGGATTGAAGAATCTGCTAGTAGACTTAAAGTCATATTCATCCATATATGTAACCTTTGGAGATGGAGCTAAAGGAGAAATCAAGGGAGTTGGGACCTTGGACTGTCCAGATGTACCAAGACTGGTTGATGTGCTGCTGGTAAAAGGATTGATTGCTAACTTGATCAGCATAAGTCAATTATGTGATCAAGGTTACAATGTAAACTTTGCCAAAACTGAATGCATAGTGTCTAATAAAGAACAGAAGGTTGTCATGAGAGGAGCCAGATCTAAAGACAACTGTTATATGTGGGAACCTTAAGATTTCAGTCTCACTTCAACTTGCTCTTTAGCCAAAGAAGAAGAAGTGAAACTATGGCACCAAAGATTGGGTCATCTTCATTTCAGAGGCATAAAGAAAATCATATCTATGGAATTTGTGAGAGGTATTCCTAAACGTAAGATTGATGATGGCAAAATATGTGGTGAATGTCAACTTCCAAAGTTTTGGAATTATTGCATATGGATCTTATGGGACCTATGCAGGTTGAGAGCCTTGGTGGTAAGAGGTATATCTATGTGGTGGTTGATGACTTTTCAAGGTATACATGGATAAATTTTATCAAAGAAAAGTCTGATGTATTTGATGTATTCAAAGATTTATGCCAAAGAATACAAAGAGAAAAAGCAAGTTGTGTGTTCAGAATAAGAAGTGACCATGGAAAGGAGTTTGAGAATAAAAAATTCTCAGATTTCTGTTCTTCAGAAGGAATCAATCATGAATACTCTTCACCAATCACTCCTCAACAAAATGGGATTGTTGAGATTAAGAACAGAACTATCCAAGAATCAGCAAGAGCTATGATCCATGCTAAAAAGTTACCATTGTACTTCTGGGCTGAAGCTATGAACACAGCTTGTTACATTCATAATAGAGTCACTCTAAGGAAAGGAACCCTGTCCACAATCTATGAAGTCTGGAAGGGCAGAAAACCCACAGTTAAGTACTTCCATGTGTTTGGAAGTAATTGTTATATTCTGGCTGATAGGGAGCAAAGAAGAAAAATTGATCCTAAAAGTGATGAAGGGATTTTCCTTGGATACTCTATAAACAGCAGAGCCTATAGAGTATTTAACTCTAGAACCAAGATTATCATGGATTCCATAAATGTGATAATTGATGATGTCCCTGCAGATGTCACAGAAGATGTTGGAACATCTGCTGACAGCCAAACTGAAGCTGAAGAAAAGAGTGATCATCCTGACTTCACTCAAACTGATGCAAGGACAGAACAATCCAGCAAACCTCCCTCCATCAGAATCCAGAAGGATCATCCTAAAGATTTGATAATTGGGGATCCCAACAGAGGTGTAAGCACTAGATCAAGAGAGGTGATTTCAGGTTCTTGTTTTGTCTCAAAAATAGAACCTAAAGACATCAAGGAAGCTCTTACTGATGAGTACTGGATTTGTGCTATGCAATAAGAATTAGGTCAATTCACAAGGAATGAAGTGTGGGATATTGTTCCTAGACCTGATGACATAAATGTGATTCGCACTAAATGGGTGTATAAGAACAAGTCAAATGAGCAAGGAGTTGTTACAAAGAACAAAGCTAGACTTGTAGCTCAAGGATACACACAAATTGAGGGAGTAGACTTTGATGAAACCTTTGCACCAGTAGCAAGGCTTGAATCAATCAGACTACTTTTAGGAATTGCTTGTATCCTGAAGTTTAAGCTATTTCAAATGGATGTGAAAAGTGCCTTTCTAAATGGATATCTTAATGAAGAGGTATATGTAGAACAACCTAAGGGATTTGTTGATCCAAGTTGTCCAAACCATGTGTACAAACTAAGGAAGGCTCTTTATGGACTGAAGCAAGCCCCAAGAGCATGGTATGAAAGGCTGACTACTTTTCTTATCAAGCAAGGGTACAGGAAAGGTGGAATAGACAAAACCTTGTTTGTTAAAGATGAAGAAGGAAATGTCATGATTGCTCAAATATATGTAGATGACATTGTTTTTGGTGGCATGTCAGACAGGATGGTTAAACATTTTGTCACTCAAATGGAATCTGAATTTGAGATGAGTCTAGTAGGAGAACTAACCTACTTTCTTGGACTGCAAATAAAGCAAATGGAAGACTCAATGTTCATTTCCCAAAGCAAGTATGCTAAGAACATTGTCAAGAAATTTGGAATGGACAATGCTACTCATAAGTATGATTGGAAGCTTATTATATCTGACTGCTAGCAGACCAGACATAGCATTTGCAGTAGGTGTATGTGCAAGATATCAAACTGATCCAAAAGTTAGCCATCTAAACCAGGTCAAGAGAATTCTGAAATATGTCAATGGTACTTGTAACTATGGCATAATGTACTTTCATGGATGCAAACCAATTCTCACTGGCTTCTGTGATGCTGACTGGGATGGAAGTGCTGATGATAAAAAGAGCACATCAGGAGGATGCTTCTTTCTAGGAAACAATTTGATTTCTTGGTTCAGTAAGAAACATAATTGTGTTTCCTTATCCACTGCTGAAGCTGAATATATTGCAGCTGGTAGCAGTTGTTCACAGTTGGTTTGGATGAAGCAAATGCTCACTGAGTACAATGTCCCACAAGATGTCATGACATTGTACTGTGACAACTTAAGTGCTATTAACATATCAAAGAATCCTATTCAACATAGCAGGACCAAGCATATTGATATCAGGCATCATTTCATCAGAGATCTTGTGGAAGAGAAAGTGATCTCATTGGAACATGTAGCTACAAATCTGCAGTTAGCTGATATATTTACTAAAGCTTTGGATACTACTCAATTTGAAAACCTAAGGGGCAAATTGGGAATCTGCTTATGTGAAATATAGCAGTTATGGAGATGTGCCAACATGTCCTATGACATCGTGTGGCATGATCACCAGATGGCAACACCAGTCTGGTCAAGAACTCTGTGTATTCCACTCCTTAAAACTCTCCAAGTAACGGCTCTTATAAAAATACCAGCTTGCTCTCAGCTATTCATCTTCTCATCATCCTCTCAAAACGAATTGAATACTCTAACTGATTTTCAGAGCTCATCAAAATCATTCAAACTTAAACCCTTCATCCACCACTTTCGAAAAATGTCTCACAACCAAAACCCTAACCTCTCTGATGAAATCCTCAACCAAGAGGATGTGGTGCATGCAACCCCCATCTCTGTGGTACCTATGGATTCAACTCCAATAGACGAAATCAGAGGAAGTGTTCCTCTTGCTCAAAAGCCAAGAACCCCTACTGTGAGAAGGGCAAAGGAACCTGTCTTTAGCAAAGCCAAAGGAATGCCTTCATCCTCAAATACCACTCCAAAAGCCTCTGAATATGTGGATGATTCTATAAAGGAACTGGTGAACAGGATTTTGTCTGAGCAAAGAGTTGTGAGTGGCATATCTATACCTCTGAACACCATGCCAGCTCCACAAGAAGAACAACCAAAACAGGCTGAAGAAGACACTCTTGTCCAACAGGATGTTCCAATAGATGTTGAAACATCTGAGGAACAGCACAAAGCAGCCACTGATGCTGATGATGAAACATCTGAGGACCAGCATAAGGCCTCCACTGATGATCAAGCCTCTGTTGATCCACCTGCTGAAGAGGAGACCACTCAACCTCCTCCTGTTTTTGAAATAGAGCATCATTCTGACACAGAAATCATTGCCTCTGTGACTCCTAGCATAGCCAAAAGGCTCAGAACTAGGAAGGAAAAGAAGAATGCAGGACATGCAACTCCTGAGAAGAAGCAGCCTACACTAAAGAAGGACAAAGCTAAAGTTGCTTTTGGTCCTACCAAACAATGGAGCAAGGTGAATACACAAAAGAGGAAAGTTGTCACTCCTCCAGATTCAGATGTTGAAGAGGATGTCCCAACATCTCCACCAAAGAAGAAACCAGCACCTTCAAGGTCCTCCTCTGCTGTTCCAGAAGCTCCCCTGGACAACATTTCATTCCATCATGTGTCAAGTGTGAGCAGATGGAAATTTGTCTACCAAAGAAGGGTAGCACTTGAAAGAGAGCTGAGAAGCAATGCACTTGAGTGCACTGAGGTAATTGATCTCATCTCTTCTGCTGGCCTCTTCAAAACAGTGTCAAACTTCTCTCCTTGCTATGAGCTGCTAGTCAAGGAATTTATTGTCAACCTTCAAGAGGACGGTGCTGATGGTAAGTCAGCTGACTTCAGAAAGGTATATGTAAGAAGGAGATGTGTGGAATTCTATCCTAGGGTTATCAACCACTATCTAGGAAGAGAATCTGATGGACCAAATGAGATGGGAAAGACAGATAACCAGGTGTGCAAGGTCATCACTGCTAATCAAGTCAAAACTTGGCCAGTCAAAGGGAAGCTTTCTGTTAGCTTGCTGGGAAGTATGCAATGCTGCATAGGATTGGCACTGCAAACTGGGACCCTACCAACCATACCTCCTCAATAGCAACTGGATTGGGCAGGTTCATATATGCTGTGGGCACCCAAGCAAAGCTGGATTTTGGAGCTTATATTTTTTATCAGACATTGAAGCATGCTGGATCATCTGCAACAAAGCTGCCTATTGCCTTCCATTCTTTGCTGTGTGGAATAATCATTAGCTAGTATCCAGGTATCCTCACTGAGAAGGATTCAATCTGCAAAAGAGAGAGTCCCCTGGCCTTCCACTACAAGTTGTTTTTAAGTCATCATGCAGCTGATGTTGAAGCTCCCTCTGGGACATCTGCTGGTCCTTCAAAGGCAAAGTCTCCAATATCCAAAGCTGCTTTGATTGCTGAGCTGAAGAACACATGCAAAGAACTGGATGCCAGGAAGCAGAAGCTTGAGGAGATTATCCAAAGACTGGAAATTGAAGAGAATGTTCAGAAGGCTGCTGCTTCTGATGAGGAAACTGAAGAAGAGGAAGACACTGAATATGAAGATTCTGAGTGAAAAATGTATGTAAGGAATATGTAATGTCTGCTTCAGCATTGTATTTTGAATTAGTAATTTTGTAATTCTATCTGTCAACTTTGGCCCCAATTTATGTCTAACAAGGGGGAGAAGAGAACTGAACAACAACAACAACAATGTATGATGCAGCTTTCTGATTAATGAAAAACTTTTGTTTGCTTTTGAACTAAAGTTGTGTTTTAATAAAAAAAAATTTGTTGCAACAAGTCTGAACACATGTAGGTTTGAGGGGGAGTAAACTCACACATGACTCAACAGAAAAGAACTGTTGTACTCTGATAAAAGAAATTCTGATGCACTCTGATAAACCAGAAAAGAATGTTAGCCAAAAATTAGCCAAAGGGGGAGTTTGTAGATGTTTAGAATTGGCAGAATTTTTGACCAACAAGAAATGTTCAGGATGTCACATCAGATGTTGTGACATTATCAAACAGAGTATAAGTAAATGAACTTAATTCAGGATGTCACACCAGATGTTGTGACATTGTATCTGTTAATGAAGTAAGTTCAGTTTACAGGATGTCACACCAAATGTTGTGACATTGTATCAGTTAATGAAGTAAGTTCAGTTTTCAGGATGTCACACCAGATGTTGTGACATCTCAAACCTGCTACCAGAATTAATTAATGATTAAAAGAACTGAGTAAATTAAGGGAAATTATCTGGAATTAATTATGGATGGATAAAACAGAAGAAGGCGCATCTGTAGGGATATTGATTATATGAATTCAGAATAATCAGAAGAACTGACTCACCTAGAATCAAGGAAGTAACAAACCCTAATTCAAGGTGATGACAGCATGCGTATCAGGATTGGATAACTTACAGAAAGCCCAAAATCCAAACACCTATTTAAGCATCAGAAACTCTCAGAATAGAGTACGAAATTAAGAAGATCAAATAGGGTTTTTTGTGTTTTAATAGCAGGTTGTTTTATGTGTATCACTTTATGAGCTTTTAAGCAAACGTGTATTTGTGTCTTGATTGAAACTGTGAAGTAAGATCAAGTTGTTTTGTTTGAAGTATGACTTCAATTTTATTAAACTTGTAAACATATCACTGTGTGATTGAGGGGGAGTGAGTTGGTACTCATATCTAAGTTGTGTCTTAGGTAGAAATTGCCTTGGGTAGATATTAAGTGATAGATTAAACTTGGTGGTTTAAGTCTAGAATTAATATTACTTATATTGGATTTCCTTCCTGGCTTGGTAGCCCCCAGATGTAAGTGTGGTTATACACTGAACTGGGTTAACAATTTCCTGTGTTGTTTAATTTTCCTAAACTTTAAGTTTTGTTAAAGTATTTAAGTGTTTAAACATCTCAATCGACATCTCGTACCTGATCACAAAATTTCAAAAAGAAGAAGAAGAAAAAGAAGAAGAAGAAGAAGAGGAGGAGGAGAGGTAAGGCCTAAACCCAACAATCACAAGGTTAGAACAAATAATGATAAGATTGGAAGAGATAAGATTTGGAGATGTGGGAATCACATCCACACCTCTCACTTACCAAAGCCCCTGAAATGGTTAGTGACACAAGTATAAAAGCAATACAAGATGAACATAATGCAATACCAACACCATACAACCAGAGGTGAATTCATACACATAAATGTCAAATGCAAACACAAGTCACAAGAATAGGAAAAGAAACATACAACCAAACATGAGGTAACATGAATCACTTAGCAAAGCAAGGCAAACTTGATAAGATACAAAGAAAAACACAACCTCAAGGTACAAGACCAGAACCATAATCATGTTTGAAAAGTGCTTAAGAATCAAGAGAGATGAAGAGAAGAGAAGCATATGGTAAAGCAATCACATTATGGGAAGAAAGAAGCAAAGGAAGTGAGGTGGATATACTTAAGAATGGAAGAACTCCAAAGGCAAACAAATTACAAGATTTCCAAAACACAAACCCCAACCTAAGATCAGAGAGGTATCATCATCCTAATAAGGCTCTAATCAAGTTGAAGAAGTTGGCACAAGTGCCCTTCTAGGCTAAGGAGAGAGCACAAGATCAAAAAGAAGCAAAATGGGACGAGTCAAGAACGAAAATTCAAATCAAATCAAGTATGCACCCAAAAATTCCACAACCTTGCACAAATGACCTTCAAACATAACATAACAACATCCCAAAAGGAGGGAAAGAAATTCAGAGGCTAAACAAGTCAAATGAGGGTTCAAATACCAACTAGGGTTAAGAAGCTTCACTCACAAGTCAAGGACCAAAGTCAATTAATTAAGGTTCTAAAAATAAGAACAAAAATCACCAAGAAACTACATCCTATCATGAATCCAGAGCAAAAAGAATCATCCAAAAATTCAAAATGAGGATCAAGATAAAAAATGGACAAGTCAGCATGTTTCAAAATGAATTAAAATGAATTAATTAAAGTGAACAATTAATTTCCACATGTCAAATAAAAAATAAATGGAAAATAAAAATAAAAAAAATTAAAGAAAACTCAAATGATCCTCCATGAATATTTTCATAATTTTTAATGACCTAAAACTATTTTTAAAAAATAAAATCCAAATGTAAATAAAATGAAAACAAAAAAGAAATAAAAATATAAATGGATTAGGCTGGGGGTGCGCATAGCAAGCTTTCCAGTTCAATCCAAATGGGCTCAAAGAGAGAGGGGGGACGAATAGCCATTGAGGCCCATCCAGAGTCTGCGCAGCTTATGGTAATTAGGGTGGATAATCAAATAAATCAAAAAAAACATGGGCCAGAGGATGAAATGGACGTAGGAGATTAGTCAACTCATTTAATCCATTCATCAACTTAATTGGTTGGCATATGAGGGAACAGGTTATTATGGTGTGGTGAGAAACATTTAGCATTATTCAGAAAAAAGAAATTCACGTGAGAGGGAGGAGGTCTCATTAATGAGGTGGCAACATGAGGTGCGTTTAGATGGGAGATCCGATGGCTGAGGGATTGTCTTCTTCATTTGAACTCAGGCCAACAATTTCTAGATCCATGGATTTTAGAGCATACCTGAGATGAAGACACTTCAAAATTACCAAGATAAAGATCCAGATGCTGCAGATCTACTCCTTCTGATCTCCTCTTGCAAAATAAATGCAAGAGGCAGCTTGAGAGAGCTTGAATCTGAAGCTTTGAACCAACCTGCCTTTGAATGGCACCTTTCTAATCTTCCACTTTCAGCTTGAATGAGTGATGGATTAGTGATCCTTATGCCTCAAGGATTCAGAATATGTGATTGGTTTTTGAAAAGAGTGGGAGAACAAGGAGATTCGAAGGAAATTTCTCTTGGTGCAAAAACTATGGAGTGATGAAATGAGATGGATCTGAGCTCAACTAAAACCCTAGCTTTCTTATATATGATCCTAAAAAGCAATGCTGAAAGAGTGAGGGAGAATGCACGAGAGATGGGAGTGTGGGAGTGAAAATTAAAATTTAGCAAGTTTGGTGTGAAAAGGTATTCAACTCGTGCATTCCTCTCATTCCTTGCCCATGTGCTTTCAAAATCTCACCCTTGATTCAAAACAACAATTATTCTGGACCTTGGATGTGGGGATCACACATATCTCATGATCATGCAAATTTGCACCTTATGGAATATTTCTTTTCTCATGCACGAAATTGGCAAAACGTTTGGAGCAAAATGGCTTTCTTGCAATGCCTTGGGAGTTTGTGACCTCACTTGGCCCATAAGACAACTTGGAAATAAGTATCATGACTTTTTAAATTTGGAGGATACTTGAAATGCATGCCTTACCCTAATTTTCTACCAATTTTCGAAGGGCCTTTCTCTTAAACCATAAGGGCTATGAAAAATAACTTGTACTTTTTGAAAATGGGAGAATTTAATCTTCAACTTTCATGTTTGGCTTTGGTTCATTTGAAGCTTTTTTCACCAAGTTAAGCTTACTTGAAAATTAGGGCAAAAACTTGCTAAAAATGGAAATTCTCATTACCACACTTATGCCAATTTTGCAAAACACCTCAAAACCTTGTGATTCTTGATCTTTGATCTTGCCAAATTCTAAGGTTATAAGAACATCCCTTGGCTAGAAAAATGGGGTTGGACCCTTTGAAATCTCACAGTTGACTTTAAGAATGCACAGTTGACCAATTTCTTCATTTACAAGCAACTGAAGAAATACTTGACTTCCACAAGGAATTTTCTCACCAAATTTCATCCCTAGGATCCTATTAACATATGAGAGACTTTGCCCAAATGAAATGGCCAAAGTCACCAAGTTTTCATGCTTGAAACTCAAACCCTAATTTGGGATCATTGTGTAGGAGCTTTGCCCTAGCTTGGATCCCAAGATGATCTTCCAACCTTCTGAGCTTTTGTGAATGATCTTGAACTTGTGAATGAAATATAGACCCCTCATAGGACATGAACAAATCCATTGGGCCCCTTGTCATAGCTTGTGATGCTTCAAAAAAACCTCCACAGATGATCATATGCCTAATTCTAGGTCATGGGAATGTTATGCCTCATCTTTCCATGCTAAGATGCCAAGAATATGATATGTTCATGATTAATATGATATGATATGATGCTTAAAAAGAAGAGGGAAAATTTGGGGTGTTACAGCTTCCCCTATTCAAACAACTGTTAATCTGAAAAGGACGGTAGCACGGGCTATCGACCGTTCAAGATAAACTGTGGTTGAATACCAAGAAGACCTGAAATTTGCACTCTGACGAAGAATGCAAAAAAACTGGGAAATAAACCCAACCAAATGACACTTTGGTGACTGAAGTGGAGAGAAAGAAGATGAGCTCCTTCTAAGTTGAAACTGTGATTTAGAATCAGAATACTTTGACAGACGAGTCTTCTTCGAACAATCCCGTTACGCCAGGAGTTGGACATATGAGTGCTCACATACTTTGCAAGATCTATAACTTGAGACGAACGAATCTCCTTCAGATAAACCTGTAACGCTAGGACCGGTGATGCACTTAAGTTTGTGGGATAGAAATGCATAAACAAGGTAGACAAACCCTCCTCATATATTATCCGTGGATATATGGTCTAAGATAGACGAGCCTTCTTCGAGCAAACCTATTACGCCAGGTGCAACATTAATAAGTGGTACTTGAGACAGATGAATCTCCTTCGGATAAACCTGTTACGCCAGGACCGGTAACTATTTTGACGTTTATTCCCACAATCAGGATTTCAAACCTCTTCAACACAGACGAGCATTGGATGATCATCAAGAGAACACAGACGAGTGCCATAAGTCAATGATACAAACGAATATCAGACGATGATCCTAGAAACACATACGAGCGCTTCAGGCGATGATACAGACGAACATCAGCCACTGGTACAGACGAATACCAGAAATTCAAACACAGACGAGCATCTGGAGTAGCGATACAGACGAGTACCAGAGTGATTATCAAATCAGTACATATGGATATAGGCTAACACAGACGAGTGTGAGAGATGATACAAACGAGTATCCAAACAAATGCAGACGAGCTTCAAACAGATAACAAACACAGACGAGTGCCGAAGAATGCAGACAAGCAACAACAAATATCACAAATCAAACACAGACGAGCGTTGGAAAGTGCAGACGAGCAAGCAAAATCTCAAACACAGACGAGTGTTGGGAATTGCAGCCGGGTAACAACAATTACAATCATGGGCAACTGCTGGGGAAGGAAAACAAGCAATACCAAAATGATAACACAGATGAGTGTTAAGAGATGTAGACGAGCGGGAATAAACTATGAACACAAACGAGCGTTGAGAGATATTTCCATGATGTTTGTATCTCAATCATGGAACTTTGTGGGGAAATGACGTTCTTTGTTAGTGAAAAGAGCTTTGATAGTTAAACTTTGTGGGGAATGGGCCTCCCACTGCTTGTTGGGCATACTCCACTGGGTGAAACAAACTGCTTGGGGATCCCACCTTCCATGCCTTAGCTAGGGAAAATTCAGTTTGGGAGAATGTGATGCCATCCTGCAAAACCTGCAACAACAGGAAACACAAATGTGCCCCGGGGACTTGCATGGTATAATTTGTTCATCCATCGTCACCTGACACTCAAAGAAGATTTCAAAAGTTTCCGTACAATGTCATTTTCTTTCAAATTATCACCATGTTTTAAATGCAATGCTATGTTTGCCAAAAAGTCAGGAGATTTTGCAAACAAAAATAAACACAACACAACTTTTTGACTGAATATTTTTTATTGAAAGGCCTCTGAATAGGAAAAGTTTTTACATCAGGAAGAAACCACCTAGAAAGAGGTACTACCATAAAATTGAGAAAATAAAATATCCTAATGGCAATGGAAACGGCATCCCAATGAGTTTCCTTCTTGCTATGACCAGCATGTCTTCAAAACTCTCCATTCTTGCCTTTGCTTTCTCAGAAGATGAGGGGACTGATTCCTATCCTTCTGATATTATCAGGTTGTACAAAATGATGGTTTGGTTCAGATTACTCGGATCGCAGTTGTTCGCTTATTCCCTTGTTTTGCGTGTATCGCCCTTTCGGGTTTTCAATCCATCGGGATACCCGTTTTTGCCTGAGTTGTCCAATGTGGCTTTTCAACTCAGCGGGTGTACATTTTTTTATTATTTTCCCTAACTTTTGCCCGAGCTTTTATTATGTTTTTAGCTCGCCGGGATGCCCTTTTCTTGCCTGGACTTTAATTCTGTTTTTGTGTCCAGCGGGTCTATTTATGCGAAGTATTTTTTAACTGCGTCTGAGTTAACAGGGGATTGGAAATCTTCTCCATCCATAGTGGTGAGCATCAGTGCTCCTCCTGAGAAAACTTTCTTTACTTTGAATGATCCTTCGTAGTTTGGGGTCCACTTGCCCCTGTGATCTGAACCTGGAGGAACAATCCTATTGAGCACAAGCTCTCCCACTTGATACTCCCGAGTATGTACTCGTTGGTCGAATGCTCGCTTCATTCTCCTCTGATAAAGCTGACCATGACAGATAGCCGCTAATTTCTTTTCCTTTATTAGGCATAGCTGATTATAACGAGAACACACCCATTCAGTCTCATCAAGCTTCACATCCATCATCACACGCAATGAAGGAATTTCTACTTCAACAGGCAAGACTGCTTCCATACTGTATACCAATGAGAAGGGAGTTGCCCCAGTTGACGTCCTGACTGACGTTCGGTACCCATGCAACGCAAATGGTAACATCTCATGCCAATATTTGTAAGTGATAACCATCTTTTGCACAATCTTCTTGATATTCTTATTTGTCGCCTCTACCGCACCATTCATCTTTGGTCGGTAAGGAGAAGAATTGTGATGCTGGATCTTGAAGTCCTGACACAATTCTTCCATCATCTTGTTGTTCAAGTTATAACCATTGTCAGTAATGATTCTTTCGGGCACTCCATATATGCAAATGATGTCTCTTTTCAAAAACCTGGCTACCACTTGACGAGTGACATTGGAATATGATTCTTGTTTAACCCACTTAGTGAAGTAATCGATCGCAACCAGGATGAAGCGATGACCATTTGAAGCAGTAGGCTCTATCTTCCCGATCATGTCAATGCCCCACATAGAAAAGGGCCAAGGAGATGACATGATGTTGAGCGGGTTGGGAGGAACATGCACCTTCTCTGCATAAATCTGGCCCTTGTGTCACTTACGGGCGTATGAACAACAGTCTGCATCCATTGTCATCCAATAATACCCCGATCTCAACAACTTCTTAGCCATTACATGCCCTCCTGCATGAGTACCGAAGGATCCCTCGTGGACTTCCTGCATTAACAGGCTTGCTTCGTGTCTATCCACGCATTTAAGCAAGACCATGTCAAAGTTCCTCTTATACAACACCCCATTTGTATTTAAGAAGAAACTAGCAGCAAGCCGCCTTAAGGTCTTGTTGTCATTGGATGATGCCCCTGCTGGGTATTCTTGCTTTTCCAAGAATAGCTTGATATCAAAGTACCAAGGTTTCTCATCAAACGCGGCGTCTATAGAGAAGGCATGAGCTGGTGCATCAAGCTTGGAAATATCAATTCTGGGCACATAATTCCAACACAGGACTTTGATAGACGAAGAAAGAGTGGTCAATGCATCGACAAATTGATTCTCATCACGTGGTATATACTGAAGCTTAACTGTTGTGAAGAACGTCAACAATTTTCTGGCATAATCCCTGTAAGGGATTAGATGTTCTTGATGCGTATACCACTTACCGGTAACCTGGTTGATAACGAGGGCTGAATCTCCGAATATATCGAGGGTCTTAATCCGAAGATTAATAGCCTCCTCTATTCCCATTTTGCATGCCTCGTATTCCGCTTCAATTTTGGTGCAGCCAAAAGTAATTCTGGCAGCGAAGGGAAAGTGAACACCTTCGGGAGTAATAAGAACAGTACCAACTCCACGTCCATTGATATTGACCGCCCCATCAAACATCAACTTCCATTTGGATTCAGGGTCTGGCCCCTCCTCCGGAAGTGGTTCCTCGCAATCGTTTGCTTTGAGGTACATGATGTCCTCATCAGGGAAATCAAACTTCATTGGCTGATAATCATCTTCAAGAGGTTGCTGTGCAAGATAATCTGACAATACACTTCCCTTGATGGCTTTCTGAGAAGTATATTGTATGTCATATTCTATTAAAATCATTTGCCATCTAGAAACCCTTCCGGTTAACGTTGGTTTCTCAAAGATATACTTGACAGGATCCATTTTGGAAATTAGCAGTTTGGTATGGGTCAACATGTATTGTCTCAGTCGACGAGCAGCCCATACCAAAGCGCAGCAAGTTTTCTCGAGCAGCGAGTAACGGGATTCACAGTCAGTAAACATTTTGCTAAGGTAATAAATAGCGTACTCTTTTCGACCAGACTCATCATATTGGCCTAGAAGACACCCCATTGACCCTTCTAGCACAGTCAAGTACATGATAAGCGGCCGTCCTGGAACTGGAGGCATTAGAATCGGAGGTGTCTGCAAATATTCTTTTATCTTATTAAAAGCTCTTTCGCAGTCCTCATTCCACCTGACCGTTTGCTCTTTTCTTAGCAATTTGAATATTGGTTCGCACGTGGCAGTTAGATGAGATATGAACCGGGAAATGTAGTTCAATCTTCCTAAAAACCCGCGCACTTCTTTTTCTGTTTTCGGTGCAGGCATATCTTTAATTGCTTTTACTTTTGCAGGATCCACCTCGATTCCTTTCTGACTAACAATGAAACCCAGCAATTTCCCGGAACGCACTCCAAAAGTGCACTTGTTTGGGTTCAACCTCAGCTTATACTTTATCAGTCTATCTAACAGCTTCTTGAGGTTGACCAAATGCTCTTCTTCATCTCGGGACTTAGCAATTATATCGTCCACATAACACTATATCTCCTTGTGTATCATGTCGTGGAACAAAGTTACCATAGCCCGCTGTAAACACCCCAAATTTGCCCTCACTCATTCACACCATGGCTTGTGATATTTTCATGTGCATAAGATCAATCATATCACCTCATATTGCATTTTTTGCTTCACTGCATTAGTTCTAAGTCATCTGCATCCAGGGTTTGTGATCTGAGTCATCCATGAGCCATTTGAGCCACTCCAAAGGTCATAAATCATCTCAAGAGGGTCCATGTATGTTCAAGCATCATATTATATCCTCACAAGGTCAAAGGAGTCAAAGAATCACAAGAACTGAGCAAGGCATGGAAGCAGAGTCAGGCTTAACTGCACAGATGACCTAAAATTAGGGTTTTGGTTTCATAGGCCATAACTCCAAATTTTTTGGTCATTCTTGTTTCTATCGGTCTCTATATGTTATGAGGATCATGCATATAAATTTTCATGAAGAAATTCAATGGGGAAGGCATCTGATCAAAAGGTGGTTTCTTGAGCAAGTCAGTACAAAATCAGGGCATCTGAGGCCCCCAGTGACCCAACCAAAGGGCATTCTCCATCATTTTGGATGTGTATGATCTTTATTTGATCATAGAAGATGTTGTAAGTTCACAAAATTTGAAAATTTCAAGTCATTTGCAAAGTTGCATTTTTTGGAAAGTGACTTATATTGAAAACTTGCCATTTTGGGAAAGTTTTTTCAACCTCCTCTTTTTGATTCAAAAATGCTTCAAATGGGAAAGTTTGGTCATGAAAGTTGTAGAATGGATCCTCCCATTTTCAAAAAGTACAAGAACTCATTCTAATTCATTTTGGATCAAAATTTATGGCTTGTCAAAGTTGGGAAAAATCATGAAATTTTCACTTTTGCACCAAAGAGGGAAAGTTGCAAAACCTCATGCCAAGGCCAAAGATGACTTCAAAGTGACTTCTAATATTCATACAAACACAATGCAATGCCTAAAATTCAGATTGGCCCAAGAAATTTCTCATTTTCATGCCTTGATGTCCAAATATCATAAGCCATTTTTCATGAAAATCACAAAGAGGGATTACACCCTTCAAACACCAAAAACTTCTTCTCTAAAATTTTTCTACACACAACCTTCAAACACCAAAAATTTATTCACCAACAAACCACAAATCATCCATAGAACAAGAATCACCCCCTGAAACAGCTTGAAACATCACACACCAAGACCTCCATTTATGCTACACCAGAGCAAAACAGCCATAACCATCCATTCTCAAAGCTCTCCAAGCTTCATTTCATCATCAGGGTGTTCAAAGGAGAGGGATTACACCAAGCTTGAGGCCAGAAAGCTCCAAAGTTCAAAGCTCCAGTTCAGGTATCATCAAGAACATGTTTTCCAGAAATGCAATCTCTTGTTATAGGATGATAGAGTTTGTTTCACTGATCATGTTAAGCATTGAAACACTGAAAATGGTTGAGAAATGAGTGTGTATGCATGTTCTGAAATTTTTGCAGTTTTCTTGTTTTTGCTCGAACCTTGTTGTTGATGCATTGTAAATGTGATTTTGTGATTGATTCATGTTTGGGGTGGGTAGAGGATGAAATCTGGAGAGTTAGAGCACTTGAAACAGCCTAGAGAATGAGTTTGATTTTTGGTTGGCCGGAGAAGATGACCGGAGGTCATTTCACGCATAATGAATCGATTCATTCTAGCTTGAATCGATTCATGCTGTTGAGTGGTTCCTGGATTTCGCAAAATGAATCGATTCATCCTTTGATGTATCGATTCATGTTGTTTAACTAATTCTGTTTTCTCAAAAATTGATCATCATGAATCGATTCATCCATGCTTGAATCGATTCATTCTTCTGTTAGCCAATTTTAATTCATTTTGTTTGTATTTTATTTGCACGAATTTTAAAAAATAGCAATACATGTTAAAAAATTCTGAATTTTTTTGTCAAGCATTTCATTAATTTTCAGAACCCAAAAATATTTTTATTTTTATTTTTTTCATTAAAAATTATTTTTAAATCATTTAAATGTTTATTTTTAATTAATTAATGAAAATTAATTAATTAAAAATGCATTTAGGTATTTAAAAATCACAAAAAATTCATATTGCATTTTAAAACATTTAGAAACATTATCAAACTCTCAAAACAAATTTCTTTTTGGTTCTTGACCTATTTTGACAAGTTTCATTGGAATTAAATTTGTTTAAAGGCAACATTTTTGTGCAAACTTTGAAAAATCCATTATGCCTAACCATGAAGAGTTTGATGATGTTTCTTCTTGCATTGCATCCTTCATATCATGTAGTTTCTAGGGTAAAATTGGTTTAAATTTATCTTGCATTTTCAATTTAATGAGCATTTTTCCTTTTGAGGTTCCTTGAAACCCTGGTTGACTTAGAAAAATCATAACTCCCATTTTCATTTTTTTATCATGTCATTTGCTTCTGATTTTGAATTTTTGCATTGCATATTGTATGTAAACCCTAATTCTTGCCTTCCTTTGCATCCTTCTTTCATTTGCTTGCATACATGAACATGCCATGACTTTTTGTGCATCAATATGACATGTAAGACATCTTAGGACATATTAGAATCATGTTTGATCATTGCATCTTTCATTTGCCATGTTATGCATTCATATCATTTCATAAACTTTCATAAGCTTTCATGGTTCAAGGCATGCTCCATATGCATCCATTCTCTTGTGTGCTCACATATTTGCATCTTGTATGACTTTGCACCATCTTTTGACATCATTTGCATCATGTGTATGTTTCTGACTTTGGCCTTTGCCCATCGATATGCATTGTTTCATTTTATTTCTTCCCTTATGCATCTTGTACTAACTTTTCAGGTTAATGGTAAGTTTGTTTGGGAGGTGAATTTGCCTTCACCTCCTACCTCTTCTCACCTCATCCTTTCACATCCTTGCTGAATTTTTTATTTGTCTTTGAGTGAGCTTGCTCACTTGTGCCTCTTTTCCCTCTTTTCTCTTCTCTTCTCATCCCTTTTCTATCTTGCTCCTCCTTGGTGGCTTCCTTGAAGATTTCTCCTCTTAAGCCTCACAAACCCTAGGACTTCCAAGCATGATGACATTTTAGGATTGTTTAGTTCCCCTTAGACTCTTTCCTTTGAGTTTTCTTTGAGTCCTCTCTTCTCATCTCACAATCAAGGACTAAACCCTAAAGGCTTTAAGGCTTTATGATTAAGCTTATGCCTGCATCCTTCTATTAGGATGGAGTGTATAACTTTAATCCTAAGTGTTAAACCCTTAATGTGTTTAAATCCTTTAATCAATCCACCTAATAACCACTAAGACATCAAGCTTGTAACTTGGGCCTTGCATTAGGGTTCTAATTCTTCCTTAATTGGTTAAGAAGGACTAACCCTAGTGTTAATGGACAAGTCCTCCTCAAGTTGTCTTACAAATCATAAAATCCATTTCTTCATCTTATCAATAACTAAAATCCATTTAATAAAGGCTTTGTTTTGTCATGAGGTTAATCCCTAATCATGGGTTAAGTTGAGGAGCCTTCCTCAGCTTAAATGTTCTCATCTATTATCCTTCTATTAGGATGGTGTAATGAGTCCATTAAATCCTTGATTATGGCTTAAACTCATTACTTAACACTAAACAAAAACAACAAAAACATCTAAATAATCACAAGTAGGTTAATGATCTTAATCCTACACCATGGTGATTAAGTGTGAGGTGCTTACTTCATACTTAAGGTATTTTCATTACCCCTAATCAGAGGGAAGATGTGATGAGTTTACAAACCCTTGGTTTAGGCTTAAGCTCATTTTCCTATGACAAACTTCAAAAAGCAATAAAAGATTGAAAATACCAAAAAACAAACAATAATCGTCTCCTCCGGGATTCTTTTCTCACCTCATTCACTCACAAACGAGAACTTGCTTCTTCCGTATGATGCAAGACAATTTGCACCTGAGCCAGACAGGTCATACACTTGAGCATGGACAAGTAAGCAGTTCAGAAGTCAATTTATCTTTCAGTCTCTTTGAGTCGAACTACGGTGTTCTGACTTCCTCATTGCACGAGAGGATACGTAGGCATAACTTAACGGTTATCGAACAAAAGTCTCTGTATATTCCCCCTCCCTCAGCATTATTCTTTAAGCCTCATAGTCTTGAGCTTTATACTCCTGTTCTTACACTGACACTTCCCCTGTACACTTCACACTTCTTTTGCACTGACACTTGCATTCTTTCCATCTTTGATACACAAATTGCACTGACACTACCCCTTTAAAACACAAATATTTCAAGCGTGGATCCCGTCGAGTACGACGAACAATCTGGGTGCTAATACCTTCCCAGGTTGTAACTAACCCCCTTTCTCAGTCTCTCTGGTTCACGACCGTCTTGTCCATCTTTTTCCTAGGTTTATGCAGCATTATCTTTCCTCCGGGATAAAAATGCCTAACTGGCGAATCTTTTCTCTTGAGTTCACCCTTATGTGTTCTCTCTCCTTTCACCGACCGTTCGCGTCTGTACCCCTTCTGACCGGGTGTCATCAGGTGGGAGCGACATCTTGGCGACTCTGCTGGGGACCCTTATACTGTAACCAGGGCTTCTGGTTCTTTTTGTGGGTTCCTCCTAGCGCTTGTTTGATTTGTGTTTACTGGGGTGTTATGTGATAATTGTGTTTATATAATTGCTTTATTTATTGCTTTATGTACAGCTTTATTTATTGCTTTCTTTACAATTTTTCATATTTCATACTGTCATTATCATTGCTGGATCTGTTCTTTTGTCTTGGTGGGTGGGGTTCCATTGAGAGTTTAAGGTCCTATACCTGGGACCTGAGTGACACCTAGGCTAGAGTGGTTCATGTTCTTTCCCATTCCATTTCGGTCTGGTGCGGGAATATGAAACACGGTTCAGATATGGGTTTCTTCTTGAGAACTCTGTGCTACAGATTTCCTATAGTGCTAGGGCTATCTGGGAAGCCTGCTAAGTCTGGATGACCTTTACTATGACCTTCAGAAACTGAGGTGAATTAGAGGAGGATCTTTTATGGTTATTGTAAACACTGTACCTCCGGGTTAGAAGTGTTTACACTTCTCATAACTCATCCAAGTCTGAGGATCCTTGTTCTAGAACACTACCTGTGAGGGGGGTTGGGCTGTATACAGGTTTGCAGGTACCCTTGGCCACATCATACCCAATTATCTGTTTTGATTAAGAGTACCTCTTTATGGACAGTTCTTGTGATTAACCCTGGATATGTGACTCTTTATTTGAGTCCCCCACCTTGGTTACTGGATTTCTGAACCTTCATCTGGACTTCTTGAACATACATGGACTTTATATCAAGACAGATAATCAGATCCAGCTTGATCACAAACCCTTTCATATCATTTGCATACATCATCATTTGCATCATTTAACATTTGTTTACTTGTTTTTCAGGGTATCCATATTATATCTGGCTTGGTTTTGACCCCTTCTTCTGCATAGACCTCTGCTTCAGTTGTCTTCATCAGTTGTCTGCTTCAGCTATTCTCATCATCACCAGCATCAGCCTATCAGTGGCTCATCTCCAGTATCAGTCTTGATTCTCATCAGCACTTGTCTTCATCATCTTCATCAGCACTCATGACTACTCCTAGGAAGAGCAATATTTCTTACCATTTCTTTGAGCCTGTGTCGACTGGTATCAGGCAGGTCCAGTCACTTATCACCCCTGACCACATCCCATTATTCAGAGAGCATTATGGAGGTATCCTGGATATGGTTATGGACCTAGACCCTTATCAGAGGAGCATGATCCACACCTGCCTACAGTTTTATGACCCTCCTTTGAGATGCTTCACATTCCCAGACTTTCAGCTAGGACCTCTGTTGGAGACGTTTTCATCATTGATTGGAGTACCTGTCAGGGATGGAGTCCCCTTCAACCCAGAGATGACTTCTCCTAGCAATGGAGAAATAGAAAAAGCACTGTACCTGGACCCTGCCTTGATTGAGCAAATTATAACAACAAAAGCTGGGATCCCTGGTTTGCACTTAGACTTCTTGATTTCTCAAGCCATCCTGAAGGCCTCTTTGGGAGAATGGAGGGTAGTCTGTGCATTGTTAGCCCTCAGCATATATGGGGTTATACTGTTTGCTGATGAGCCCAAATTTATCAGCAAGAATGCCATTCATCTTTTCCTTCCGAGGAACCCAGTACCTACGTTGCTGGGGGATTTCTATTACTCCATTCATAAGAGGAATGAGAAGCAAAGGGGGAAGTTAGTGAGATGCTGTGCTCCTTTGTTTCACACTTGGCTGCTCAAACACCTGCCTAAGACAGATGCCTTCCTGAATCCTCACCAACAGAAGAATTGGGCTAAGAGGCTCATTGCTTTGACTTTAGATGATATCAGATGGTGCACTCAGAGCACCAAAGGCAATGAAATCATCACTAGCTGTGGGCAATACCAAAATGTACCTCTGATAGGAGTAAAGGGTTGCATCAACTACAATCCTTTGCTGTTTAGGAGACAAATGGGCTATGCTTTGGTTCACCCTCCTAGAGTGCAAGATTTAGCTGAGACCCTGTATTGTGAAGTAAAGCCAAATTCAGCTGTTGTCAGACAAGCATCCTGGGCTTGGGATAACATCTAGACAAAAGGGATGGCTATTCTTCGGAGGTGCAATAATGTTGCTTCAGCTCAGTACTATGACTGGTCTCATGCTAGATCTAAGATTACTGGAATGCCCTTCACTTTAGAGGACACACCTGGACCATCTACAGTACAGCCAACAACAATTGTTAGCCTGGAAGAATTTGAGAAACTGAAGGAGAGGAATGAGAATCTGTCTCAAGCTCTGAAGAAGACCCTTTGGGAAAGGAGTAATGGTAGTCTGGACATTGAGAGGTTGGAGAAGCTTAGGGTGGAGCATCTGGCCAAAATTGAGAAAACAGAGGACTACATCAAGAAATCAAGAGCTGGGGAGCAAATATTGAAGAATGCCTGTAAGGAGGCCAAGCTTCAGAAGGCTAGGAATGAACTCTATCTACAAGAAAGCCAGGCTAGGTGGGTCAGGATCACTGAAGCCCGGACACAAGAAGATAAGAAAACTCAAGCAAGGATTGAACAGTTAGAGGCCAATGAAAAGAAGAAGCAGGAAGCTTTGTTGGCTTCCCAGAAGGATATTTCAGAGTTGAAGCTTAGGGCTGGATTGAAGAGATCAAAGGATCAGGACAGGCACAAGAAGCTGACCACTGCCATTGCCACCAGGAACCTCCTCATCAGGACAATTACAGAGCATCCAGCTGGTCCAGTGACTGAGGCACTTCTGAAGGAGGTTAAGGAGGATGTGTTTGGATTAGATGTTTGACTTCTTTGCTTGTTGTTCATTTCCATTTTATGTACTTTTTCTTTTGATGTATTTTGACCCTCCAGGGGCATGTGATGTAAAACAAACTATGTATGATTCACCCTTTGTAATATATTTGTTAGTTTGTCTTCATTGGGTTTCTTTTCTCAAGCAACATCAAAACATCTTCCTCGAGGTGTGGAAAGGTCAAAACCAAGAACCAAGTCGGATACCTTGGAAAACAAATAAGCATACTGCATTGCATACTACCTTTTACTTTGTTTTGTAGGTTTTGTTATTATTTGTTTCTAACTTTGCTATGACTTCAGGAAATATTGCTCGCAGAAGAGTGTTCCCTGTCAACCGTGCACACCGGTATCCTACTCGCCACAACCTTCCGGGTATTCTAATGGAGCAGGTACAACAAGACCTGACTGAGGTCAGGACCTAGATGGCTAACGAAAGGGTGGAGATGAGAAACCAAATGGCCCAATTCATGATTGGGATGACTGGTTTGGCTCAGACCCAAGAAAGGTTAAGGGCATTGGTAGAAAGACAAACCCCCGAGGAACCTCATCCTGGGACTGGAGGAACAAGTAACAATGAGAGGGGACAGCCTCATTTTAATCCACTTGTATTTGGACCTCATCTAGATCTGGAAGTCAACATCCCGGGTAATGTGCAAGGAAATACTACTGGGGGAGAATCTTACAAGAAGACCCCCAAGAGGAGCAATTTACTGTCATGGGAGCTGGGGATGAAGTCTATGATAGGAGGTTTGATGAAATTGTCGAGAAATTGAGATCTCTGGAGTTTCAAAACTCTTTGGGTTTCGATGTAATGGATATAGGGTTAGTGGATGGGGTGAGAATTCCCCACAAGTTCAAACCTCCGTGCTTCGAGAAATATAATGGAACCTCCTGTCCACGAACTCATCTGCAGTCCTTTCTGGGGAGACTCAAAGCATATACCATGGATGAAAAGCTGTGGATGTTCTATTTTGAAGACAGTTTGACTGGGGCTTCAAGAGAGTGGTATTCACACTTGACCAGAGCTACTATCAGATGCTGGAAGGACTTAGCTGAAGCCTTCATCAGACAATATCAATATAACCTGGACATGGCTCCTAACAGGACCCTCCTAATGGGAATGTCTCAATCCTCCAGAGAAAGCTTCAGGGAATATGCCCAAAAGTGGAGACAGCTTGCTGCTGCTGTCCAACCACCCATGCCGGAAAGAGAAATGGCCGACATGTTCATGAATACTTTGCAAGGAACATACATTGATAGATTGGCTGCCTTTTCTTCCACTAGCTTCGCAGACGTAGTTATAGCCGGTGAAAGAATTGAAAGTCTACTAAAAATGGGAAAAATTTCTGATAATGGTGCAAGTTCGTCCAGTAATCCCAGGAAGCCTTTTGTGGGACCTCGAAGGACCGGTGAGACAAATTCCATCCATGCCAGCAGGGGCAGACCTCAGTATGTCCACAGATCAGTAGCAGCTGTCACTATTCCAGCTCCGATCCCTCAGCAATCAACATATCATCAACAACAACAACCACATTATCAACAACAAGTTCAGTATCCGCCACAAAGAACCTACAACAACAATAACAGCAATCAACAATAACGACCCTTTCAGCAAAGACCATCACAGGCAAATAGGGTGATTGACCCTATCCCTATGCCTTATGCTGCCTTATTGCCACAACTCCTGAAGCTTAACTTGGTTGAGTTAAGGACATTGGAACCACCAGATCCCTCCAATCTCCCAAAGAATTATGATGTCAACGCCAGGTGTGCTTTCCACTCCAATGCACCTGGCCACAATACTGAGAAATGCAGGGCTTTGCAAATGAAAGTTCAAGATCTGGTGGATTCTAAAGCCCTCAACTTCGCACCTCCTCCAAATGTCAACAGAAATCCTATGCCTAATCATGGTGGGCCGAGGATTAATGCCATTGAGGAAGATAAACCGTCTACTTTGATCACCAGTGTTGCACAAATTCGAACACCTCTAGTCGAAATTAAAGCTCAGCTTCTAGAGTGCCAGGTGTTCCCCGGGTGTGAGCTCGGTTGTGGGTATTGCAACATTGCAGTCAACGGGTGTGATAATTTGAGAAGCGGCATAGATGGTCTTATCAAGGATGGTATCCTTCATATCTCAACAAAGGAACCTACAAATCCAGCAATTCCTTTGACAACAATTCCTGATTCTTCTACAACAGCAGCAACAATCATTCCTACCGATTCATCAATATCATCAGCAATGGCTCCGTCCATCACTTCAACAAACCAGATTTCAAGAACCATTTCTTCTACAACATCAACATCCATGTTATTAGCAGAATCTTCTACAACGCCAGCAAAAATTAACGAAGATGTCTCAGCAGTTACAATCTACTATGACCCATCAAATGTTCCTCCAAACAACAATTTCCAACAACAAGCAGTGGCACCTCCTGCCAGACCACCAGTCACAATTTACTACGATCCGCACACCATTACAGTACCCTCCTCTGCAGCAGTCAGTCCAGTTACCATCACGGTGCCTGGACCAGTTCCTTATGAAAGCAGTAATTCCATACCTTGGCATTATGGCTCTGATCTCTACTGCAACGGGGAGAAAATCACTCTGGATTCTTCAACCTCTTCTCCACAAATTGATAATGTTGGGGGAGGCGGAGGCTTCACCAGAAGCGGACGCCTTTTTTCCTCACAAATCCAAAGACCTAATATTGAAGCAGAAGCTGCTACCAAAGCAAAAGGAAAGAGTGTGGTATCTGAAGAGCCAATTGTCAAAAAAACTCAGAGGACATCTTTTGAACAAGATGTAGACGAGTTCATGAGAATCATAAAGAGAAGTGATTACAAGGTGGTGGATCAACTTCACCAAACTCCCTCAAAAATCTCCATATTATCACTGTTGATGTGTTCGGAAGCTCACAGGAACGCATTGTTGAAGGTCCTGCACGCAGCATACGTGCCAGAGGAGATTACCGTTAATCAGCTAGAAACTGTGGTGGCAAATGTCAATACCAGTCACGGACTGGGCTTCACCAATGCTGACTTAACAACAGAGGGACGCAACCATAACAAGGCTTTGCATATCACCCTGGAATGCAAGGGTTCTGTTCTATCTCATGTACTGGTGGACACTGGGTCATCACTCAATGTTCTACCAGAGAAAGCCTTAGTAAAGCTAGAGTATGATGGTTTGGCACTACGTCCAAGTAATTTGGTGGTGAGAGCATTTGATGGCTCTAAAAGATCAGTGCTTGGGGAGATTGATCTGCCTGTGATGATTGGCCCGCAGACCTTCAAAAATACCTTCTATGTGATGGACATTCAGCCAGCCTATAGCTGTTTGTTGGGTAGACCCTGGATCCATGCCACTGGCGCTGTTACGTCTACCCTTCACTAGAAGTTGAAATTCGAGTGGGAAGGCTAGATCATCACCATCTGTGGGGAAGAAGACATCTTTGTTAGCCATCTGGCTACGTATAAGTACATTGAGATGGATGGAGAAATCCATGAAACCATGAGCCAGGGGTTTGAGGCCCTGAACATTAATGAAGCATTTGATGTACTGGGGACCTCCATAACGTCATATCAGCAAGCCCAAAAGGTTGTTGAGAGGGTACCGCCCAAGGATGGGGCAAGCTGTTGCCCGTGGAGAAGAAAGAAGACAAATTTGGGTTGGGTAACAAACCAACTCAACAAGATCAATCAGAGGCTGCCAAAGAGCCCAATTTTGTCAGCAGGGGAATGCTCGCCCCGGATGCTATGAACAATTTGGAAGACAAGGAGGAAAGCGACTGCAACCTAGAGAGCTGGATACGTCCAAGGATCCCGGGGAGCCAAGTCCTTAACTGATCTTCCCAGGAAATTATAAGGGTTACTCCTGCAGAGTAATTATTATTTCCTGTACTTTAAAGCATGCATCAAGTCTTGCATCTTGCCCAAGATGTCAAGACTCATTTTGTAATCGGGCCATCTTGTAATTTTGTGCAAATGGATATATCAATGAATATCAGACATCTTTTGCAAACGAGTCTCTTTTTCGCTCACTGTTTTTCATTTTTCTTTTTATACAAAAATAAAATGGCAATGTTTTCAAAATGATAACTTCATTTCACTTTTTTCTAAATAAGATAAAATCGATCACTAAAATAAACCGATCTAAACCCTTGCAGAAAGTGCCTTTCAGACTGCACCGACAACAACACTGAAATGACTTCGTATGACTTTGACAATCCAATCAATCAAGATGATGAAGGGGTTGAAGAAGATTATGAGCTACCTGAAGAGCTAGCCAGGTTGTTAAGACAAGAGGAGAAGGTTATCACTCCTCATCAGGAGGAGATTGAAACGGTTAATCATGGTACGGAAGAAGATGTAAAAGAAGTTAAGATCGGGGCCTGCCTGCAAGACTCAGTGAAAGAACAACTGATTGATATGCTTCGTGAATATGTGGATGTTTTTGCTTGGTCTTATCAAGATATGCCAGGGTTGGACACCGATATTGTCATGCACAAGCTGCCTTTGAAAGAGGATTGTCCGCCAGTAAAACAGAAACTGCGCCGTACTCGCCCAGATATGGCAATAAAGATAAAGGAAGAGGTACAAAAGCAGTGGGACGCCGGTTTCCTTGCTGTAACTAGCTACCCGCCGTGGGTTGCTAATATTGTACCTGTGCCTAAGAAAGACGGCAAGGTGAGAATGTGTGTAGACTACCGGGATCTGAACAGAGCCAGCCCGAAAGATGACTTCCCATTACCTCACATCGATGTATTGGTTGATGATACGGCTCAGTTCTCGGTGTTCTCCTTCATGGACGGATTTTTAGGATATAATCAGATCAAGATGTCACCTGAAGACATGGAGAAGACAACTTTTATCACACCCTGGGGCACGTTCTGTTATAAGGTGATGCCATTCGGACTGAAGAATGCTGGTGCCACTTATCAACGGGTTATGGTAACATTATTCCATGACATGATCCACAAAGAAATTGAATGTTATGTGGATGACATGATTTCCAAGTCCCTCACAGAAGAAGACCACCTGGTAAATCTATTGAAGTTATTCAAGCGTCTGAGGAAGTACCAATCGAAGTTAAACCCCAACAAATGCACATTCGGGGTGCGATCCGGTAAGCTGCTGGGATTTATCATAAGTGAAAAAGGGATTGAAGTTGACCCTGATAAAGTTAAAGCCATTCAAGAAATGCCTGCACCGAAGACAGAAAAAGAAGTTCGAGGGTTCCTAGGTAGATTGAACTACATTTCAAGGTTCATATCTCACCTTACAGCAACCTGTGAGCCTTTGTTCAAGTTGTTAAGAAAAGAACAAACGGTCAGGTGGAATGAAGACTGCCAGAGGGCTTTTGACAAAATCAAGGAATACTTACAAGAGCCTTCAATCCTTATGCCTCCAGTTGAAGGAAGACCGCTAATCATGTACTTGACAGTATTAGAAGAGTCAATGGGGTGTGTGCTGGGCGAGCATGACGAGTCTGGTCGAAAAGAGTATGCAATATACTACCTAAGTAAAAAGTTTACCGACTGTGAACAATGTTATTCACTGCTCGAGAAAACTTGTTGTGCTTTAGCGTGGGCTGCTCGCTGACTAAGACAGTATATGTTGAACCACACTACTTTATTGATCTCAAAGATGGACCCAGTCAATTATATTTTTGAGAAGCCAACACTTACCGGACGGGTTGCAAGATGGCAAATGATCCTCACAGAATATGACATCCAGTACACATCTCAGAAAGCCATCAAGGGCAGTGTATTGTCTGATTATCTTGCTGAGCAGCCCATTGATGATTACCAGCCTATGAGAGTTGACTTCCCTGATGAAGACATCATGTTTATAAAAGCAAAAGATCATGAAGAGCCTGTTCACACTGAAGGGCCTGACCCAGAAGAAGAATGGACTATGATGTTTGATGGGGCTGTTAATATGAATGGTCGTGGTGTTGGTGCAGTACTCATTACGCCTAAGGGAGTTCACATGCCTTTCTCGGCAAAGCTCACCTTCAACTGCACTAACAACGAAGCTGAATACGGAGCTTGTATTATGGGTCTTGAGGAAGCCATTGACCCCAGGATCAAGACTTTGACTGTGTTTGGAGATTCAGCTCTGGTAATTAATCAAACCAACGACAAATGGTACACCCACCAAGATCATCTGATACCTTACCGGGATTATACAAGGAGGTTATTGACTTTCTTCACAACGGTCAAGCTTGAGTATATTCCCCGAGATGAAAATCAGTTTGCAGATGCTCTGGCTACCATTTCCTCCATGATCAAAGTTCAAGCTGCCAATTTTGTGCCTCGGATTGCAGTATCCAGACTTGACAGACCAGCATATGTATTTGCAACAGACATTGTCAAAGATGATAAGCCTTGGTTCCATGATATCATATGCTTCTTGGAGGATCAAACATACCTGCCTGGGGCATCTTCAAAAGATAAGAAGACATTAAGAAGGCTAGCTGGTAGTTTCTTCCTGAATACTGACGGTTCCCTGTACAAGAGAAACTTCGATATGGTACTTCTCAGATGCGTTGATAAGACAGAAGCAGACTTGTTAATGCACGAAGTGCTCGAACGATCCTTTGGTACCCATGTGGGAGGGAATGCTATGGATAAAAAATTGTTGAGATCAGGCTATTACTGGATCACAATGGATGCAGACTGTTGTGCCTATGCCAGAAAATGCCATAAATGCCAGATTTATGCGGATAAAGTGCATGCGCCTCCCAATCCTCTGAATGTGATGTCTTCACCCTGGCCCTTTGCCATGTGGGGAATTGATATGATTGGCAAGATTGAACCGACTTCTTCAAATGGCCACAGATTAATTCTGGTAGCCATTGACTATTTTACCAAATGGGTTGAAGCAGCTTCTTATGCAAATGTTACAAGACAAGTGGTAGCCCGATTTCTGAAGAGAGACATCATCTGTCGGTATGGAGTTCCCGAGCGAGTCATTACTGATAATGGTTCCAACTTAAACAATAAAATGATGGCAGAACTATGCTGGGACTTCAAGATCCAACACCACAATTCTTCTCCTTACAGGCCAAAGATGAATGGCGCTGTTGAGGCAGCTAATAAGAATATCAAGAAAATTGTACAGAAGATGGTGGTCACCTACAAAGACTGGCATGAAATGCTACCATTTGCCTTGCATGGGTACCGTACGTCAATCAGAACATCCACTGGGGCAACACCGTATCAGCTTATGTATGGTATGGAGGCAGTCCTACCTGTTGAAGTTGAATTACCCTCCCTGCGGGTACTGATGGATGTTAAGTTGAATGAAGCAGAATGGGCCCAGTCCCGATACGAACAACTGAATCTGATTGAAGAGAAGAGATTGGCTACAATCTGTCATGGGCAGCTATATCAGAAAAGAATGAAGAAAGCCTTCGATCAGAAAGTCAGGCTCCGAGAGTACCAAGTAGGAGATCTTGTGCTGAAAAGACTCCTCCCTCCTCATACAGACCACAGGGGCAAGTGGACTCCGAACTATGAAGGGCCATTCGTAGTAAAGAAAGTTTTCTCCGGTGGAACACTAGTGCTCAGTACTATGGATGGTGAAGACTTCCTGTCCCCTGTGAATTCAGATGCAGTTAAAAAATACTTCGCGTGAAAATGACCCGCTGGACATAAAAACAGAATGTAAGTCCAGGCAAAAATAGGGCATCCCGGCGAGTCAAAAACAGAATAAAAGACTCGGGCAAAAATAAGGGAAAATAAATTTAAAAAATGTACACCCGCTGAGTTGAAAAGCCGCATTGGACAACTCAGGCAAAAAATGGGTATCCCGGTGGATTGAAAACCCGAAAGGGAGATCCACACAAAATAAGGGAATAAGCTAACAACTGCATTCTGAATTCGTCTGTATCACTTACAACGTGTTAAACCCCGAAAGGATCAAGCTTTGGTCAGAATCAGCCTTCTTTGGAAAGCAAGATGAGAAGAACGTCAAAGTCGTACGAGTCATAGCAAAGGGAAGCTCCTTGAAGCGTCATCAGCATTGCCAGCACCCTTTTGTTTCTCAATTTGTAACAATTACCTCATCTCAGGGGATCCGTTTCTTTGACTGTACCTTGCCAATTCGGGGCACACAAATTAATAAAATTGGATTTTCAGTCATATTTCGTCTCGTACTCTTTTATTTGCAAGATGTCCGATGTCATTAATATATTGATTGCATGAATATAGATGCTTCCCTTCTAAAAATACGTGCTTACAGGAAATATACTTACTCCCGGGAGTGTCTAAATTCCTATGATGGAATCCAGTAAAGAATACCTCGGGATATTTGTGCGTTTCTTTGCCTTTACAGGATTGCAGGTATCCAAAGCACAACATGGGGCATGAAAGCTTCTCCCCAGCAAGCTGGCAAATCGCCACTTCCTCAGCACATCTTCCAAATAGCACCAGGGTGTTCATATCCCCAGCTGAGTTGTCAAGTATCATCCTCAGCAGGATCCCCACAAAAATCTCTCTAGGAAGATCTTTCAGTGATTCTTCTTCTTCCCCAGCCAAGTACTAGACAGGGAACTATCTCCCCACAGAGTTTCAGCCTCTATCCAGAAAAGAAATGTCCGAAGATCTCACAACAGAGTTACGAAAGCTCTCGCAAACCCCAGCTGGGTCCCTCATTACTGAGATAGGCCTATCAGTGATCTGTTTCCCCATGTAGAGTCATACATGTCAGATCTACCAATGATCTCATCCCCAGCTGGGATATCCACTTCAAGCAGATCAGCCAGAGATCTCCATAGCAATGGGATTCGAATCCCGGATTGGTATCTTTGCATAATCATAGCATTCGCATCATATTTTCTCCACAGAGCGTAGCATTCCATCTAATACGGAGCATTACGGCAAAAATCAAACATATTGCATAATCACAAGCCAGGTGTCGAACTGAACACTTGTAAATACTGACAATCCATCAACAAGAATATTCCCCAATTCCTCACCAGAGAGTCAAAGCATTTCCCTCACAAATACAGATACACGCTCCTTCTGGCACTCGTCCGTGTCATCATTCCCCAGTAAATTGCCCGAGCAAACAGATTCCTATATAGTACAGATACTTCTTGACACCCATCCGTGTCATATCCCCAGTAGAAAGCCAAAGCGTACCCTTTGCACTCACAGATACATATATACACAATTCCTTGACACCCGTCTGTGCCGTCTGTGTCACCTTCCCCAGCATGGTTACCTAAACACTTTGGGAACCAAATACTTATTTATAATACACTTTTTCCGACACCCGTCTGTGTCATGCTCTCCCTAGCAAGTTGAGCACTCATCTGCGTCTCACTCATACTTTTTACTCATACAGATACTCGTCCATATCTTGTATATACCACTTAAATCCCCTCAGAATCAACACTCGTCCATGTTCGTTGTTAACCAGTTGGTACTCGTCCGTATCATCATCTCTGAACATGCGTCAAACGTTTGTTTCTACCGATACTCGTCCGTATCATAGTCTTAAGGATGCTCGTCCGCATCTTTAATCCATACACAATGACAAATACTTTTACCTTTTCCTAGAATTTAGACACCCTGTGTCTATTATTCCCCAGAAGAGTCCCCTCAGATTCGACACTCGTCCGTGTTCGTTGTTAACCAGTTGGTACTCGTCCGTATCATCATCTCTGAACATGCGTCAAGCGTTGGTTTCTACTGATACTCGTCCGTATCATAGTCTTAAGGATGCTCGTCCACATCTTTAATCTATACACCGTGTCAAACACTTATGTCTTCATGAGATTAGACACTCATCCGTGTCTATTTTTCCCCAGCGAAGTCCCCAGCAAAACTTCTCTTCTATCTGACATTCGTCCTATGTCATGATACCTTTCGGCAGCCGTACCCTGCCAGGTGATCGTCCTTCACCATTTTGATTATCGTCCTTCATCAACCCCTGTGGATTCTCTGTTCATTAGAACCCTTTCCTATCCGACATTCGTCATATGTCGTGATATTTTAGCAGCCGTCCCCTGCTAGGTGATCGTCCTTCACCTCTTGATGATCGTCCTTCATCATTTGTATCCGATGGCCGTCCCCATCGTCGATTCTTTTATCTGACATTCGTCCTATGTCATGATAAACCCCGAGAGCAGCCGTACCTTGCTAGGTGATCGTCCTTCACCTCTTGATGATCGTCCTTCATCATGCTTAGCCGATGGTCGTCCCCATCGTCGACCTTTTTATCCGACATTCGTCCTATGTCGTGATACTTTCGGCAGCCGTACCCTGCCAGGTGATCGTCCTTCACCTTAGATGACCGTCCCCCATCTTATCCCCAACAGAGCAGCCGTCCCCTGCTAGGTGATGGTCGTCCCCATCATTTACCCATAATCCCCAGAGAGTCTTATAGCTTTACTTGATGGCCGTCCCCATCATAATCTCTTATATCCCCAGCTTGTCGGCCGTCCCCGTCATTGCTTTATTTCCCGCATTTTCCCCTAGCATGTCGGCCGCCCCCGTCATTGCTTCATCCCCAACAGTCGTCCTCTGCTCGGCGGTCGTCCTCCGTCGCCCGCACTTTATAAACATACTTTATTTTCTTTACAAATCTATATCCCTTTTCTTCTTCATTCAGTGAATGCAAATTTTGGACTGTCTTTGGTATTCAACCACAAGTTATCTTGTTTGACTGTTAAGCCGTTGCTTACATCCTGCACAGCTAACTCATGCTTGAATAGGGGCAGCTGTAAACACCCCAAATTTGCCCTCACTCATTCACACCATGGCTTGTGATCTTTTCATGTGCATAAGATCAATCATATCACCTCATATTGCATTTTTTGCTTCACTGCATTAGTTCTAAGTCATCTGCATCTAGGGTTTGTGATCTGAGCCATCCATGAGCCATTTGAGCCACTCCAAAGGTCATCAATCATCTCAAGAGGGTCCATGTATGTTCAAGAATCATATTATATCCTCACAAGATCAAAGGAGTCAAAGAATCACAAGAACTGAGCAAGGCATGGAAGCAGAGCCAGGCTTAACTACACAGATGACCTAAAATTAGGGTTTTGGTTTCAGAGGCCATAACTCCAAATTTTTTGGTCATTCTTGTTTTTATCGGTCTCTATATTTTATGAGGATCATGTATATCAATTTTCATGAAGAAATTCAATGGGGAAGGCATCTGATCAAAAGGTGGCTTCTTGAGCAAGTCAGTACAAAATCAGGGCATCTGAGGCTCCCAGTGACCCAACCAAAGGGCATTCTCCATCATTTTGGACGTGTATGATCTTTATTTGATCATAGAAGATGTTGGAAGTTCACAAAATTGGAAAATTTCAAGTCATTTGCAATGTTGCCTTTTTTGGAAAGTGACTTATATTGAAAACTTGCCATTTTGGGAAAGTTTTTTCAACCTCCTCTTTTTTATTCAAAAATGCTTCAAATGAGAAAACTTTGGTCATGAAAGTTGTAGAATGGATCCTCCCATTTTCAAAAAGTACAAGAACTCATTCTAATTCATTTTGGATCAAAAGTTATGGCTTGTCAAAGTTGGGAAAAATCATGAAATTTTCACTTTTGCACCAAAGAGGGAAAGTTGCAAAACCTCATGCCAAGGCCAAAGATGACTTCAAAGTGACTTCTAATCTTCATACAAACACAATGCAATGCCTAAAATTCAGATTGGCCCAAGAAATTTCTCATTTTCATGCCTTGATGTCCAAATATCATAAGCCCTTTTTCATGAAAATCACAAAGAGGGAAGTCTTGCAAGAAGGTTTCCTTTGGTTTTGTTTGGTCTCTAATCATTATCAAAGTGTCATAACAACATTATGTGATGCATTTTGCTGCATATTTCTTAAGAGATGTCACATGTTCATGGCCAAAAGTCACAAAGTGTAACAAGTTGCAAGATTGCAAAACATGTGAGATCTCACCCTTCATCCATTCCAGCTCACATCAATTGATCCAAGAGTCATCCTTGAACTCAGCTGATGCAGTACAAGCCAAGAAACCATCTCTGTCAGAGCCCATGCCTCAACTACACCAAACCTTGACTTTTTGCAATTTCTCCCATGCTCTTGGAATAATGATCAGCAGCCTCTACTAACCTGCTCCACAGCCTACTCAAACTTTATGGGAGTGATATAGCAACACACACAAGCCAGAAAACACACACAAGCCAGAAAACACACACAATCCAACTTGCATAAATTCTGTCCCAAACATCTTCTCTAAAAAATTTCTACACACAACCTTCAAACACCAAAAATTTCTTCACCAACAAACCACAAATCATCCATAGAACAAGAATCACCCCCTGAAACAGCTTGAAACATCACACACCAAGACCTCCATTTCTGCTACACCAGAGCAAAACAGCCATAACCAGCCATTCTCAAAGCTCTCCACGCTTCATTTCATCATCAGGGTGTTCAAAGGAGAGGGATTGCACCAAGCTTGAGGCCAGAAAGCTCCAAAGTTCAAAGCTCTAGTTCAGGTATCATCAAGAACATTTTTTCCAGAAATGCAATCTCTTGTTATAGGATGATAGAGTTTGTTTCACTGATCATGTTAAGCTTTGAAACACTGAAAATGGTTGAGAAATGAGTGTGTATGCATGTTCTGAAAAATTTTCAGTTTTCTTGATTTTGCTCGAATCTTGTTGTTGATGCATTGTAAATGTGATTTTGTGATTGATTCATGTTTGGGGTGGGTAGAGGATGAAATCTGGAGAGTTAGAGCACTTGAAACAGCCTAGGGAATGAGTTTGATTTTTGGTTGGCCGGAGAAGATGACCGGAGGTCATTTCACGCATAATGAATCGATTCATTCTAGCTTGAATCGATTCATGCTGTTGAGTGGTTCCTGGATTTCGCAAAATGAATCGATTCATCCTTTGATGTATCGATTCATGTTGTTTAACTAATTCTTTTTTCTCAAAAATTGATCATTATGAATCGATTCATCCAAGCTTGAATCGATTCATTCTTCTGTTAGCCAATTTTAATTCATTTTGTTTGTATTTTATTTGCACGAATTTTAAAAAATAGCAAAACATGTTAAAAAATTCTGAATTTTTTTGTCAAGCATTTCATTAATTTTCAGAACCCAAAAATATTTTTATTTTTATTTTTTGCATTAAAAATTATTTTTAAATCATTTAAATGTTTATTTTTAATTAATTAATGAAAATTAATTAATTAAAAATGCATTTAGGTATTTAAAAATCACAAAAAATTCACATTGCATTTTAAAACATTTAGAAACATTATCAAACTCTCAAAACAAATTTCTTTTTGGTTCTTGACCTATTTTGACAATTTTCATTGGAATTAAATTTGTTTAAAGGCAACATTTTTGTGCAAACTTTGAAAAATCCATTATGCCTAACCATGAAGAGTTTGATGATGGTTCTTCTTGCATTGCATCCTTCATATCATGTAGTTTCTAGGGTAAAATTGGTTTGAATTTATCTTGCATTTTCAATTTAATGAGCATTTTTCCTTTTGAGGTTCCTTGAAACCCTAGTTGACTTAGAAAAATCATAACTCCCATTTTCATTTTTTTATCATGTCATTTGCTTCTGATTTTGAATTTTTGCATTGCATATTGTATGTAAACCCTAATTCTTGCCTTCCTTTGCATTCTTCTTTCATTTGCTTGCATACATGAACATGCCATGACTTTTTGTGCATCAATACGATATGTAAGACATCTTAGGACATATTAGAATCATGTTTGATCATTGCATCTTTCATTTGCCATGTTATGCATTCATATCATTTCATAAACTTTCATAAGCTTTCATGGTTCAAGGCATGCTCCATATGCCTCCATTCTCTTGTGTGCTCACATATTTGCATCTTGTATGACTTTGCACCATCTGTTGACATCATTTGCATCATGTGTATGTTTCTGAATTTTGCCTTTGCCCATCCATATGCATTGTTTCATTTTATTTCTTCCCTTATGCATCTTGTACTAACTTTTCAGGTTAATGGTAAGTTTGTTTGGGCAGTGAATTTGCCTTCACCTCCTACCTCTTCTCACCTAATCCTTTCACATCCTTGCTGAATTTTTTATTTGTCTTTGAGTGAGCTTGCTCACTTGTGCCTCTTTTCCCTCTTTTCTCTTCTCATCTCATCCCTTTTCTATCTTGCTCCTCCTTGGTGGCTTCCTTGAAGATTTCTCCTCTTAAGCCTCACAAACCCTAGGACTTCCAATCATGATGACATTTTAGGATTGTTTAGTCCCCCTTAGACTCTTTCCTTTGAGTTTTCTTTGAGTCCTCTCTTCTCATCTCAGAATCAAGGACTAAACCCTAAAGGCTTTAAGGCTTTGTGATTAAGCTTATGCCTGCATCCTTCTATTAGGATGGAGTGTATAACTTTAATCCTAAGTGTTAAACCCTTAATGTGTTTAAATCCTTTAATCAATCCACCTAATAACCACTAAGACATCAAGCTTGTAACTTGGGCCTTGCATTAGGGTTCTAATTCTTCCTTAATTGGTTAAGAAGGACTAACCCTAGTGTTAATGGACAAGTCCTCCTCAAGTTGTCTTACAAATCATAAAATCCATTTCTTCATCTTATCATTAACTAAAATCCATTTAATAAAGGCTTTTTTTTGTCATGAGGTTAATCCCTAATCATGGGTTAAGTTGAGGAGCCTTCCTCAGCTTAAATGTTCTCATCTATTATCCTTCTATTAGGATGGTGTAATGAGTCCATTAAATCCTTGATTATGGCTTAAACTCATTACTTAACACTAAACAAAAACAACAAAAACATCTAAATAATCACAAGTAGGTTAATGATCTTAATCCTACACCATGGTGATTAAGTGTGAGGTGCTTACTTCATACTTAAGGTATTCTCATTACCCCTAATCAGAGGGAAGATGTGATGAGTTTACTAACCCTTGGTTTAGGCTTAAGCTCATTTTCCTATGACAAACTTCAAAAAGCAATAAAAGATTGAAAATACCAAAAAACAAACAATAATCGTCTCCTCCGGGATTCTTTTCTCACCTCATTCACTCACAAACGAGAACTTGCTTCTTCCGTCTGATGCAAGACAGTTTGCACCTGAGCCAGACAGGTCATACACAAGAGCATGGACAAGTAAGCAGTTCACAAGTCAATTTATCTTTCAGTCTCTTTGAGTCGAACTACGGTGTTCTGACTTCCTCATTGCACGAGAGGATACGTAGGCATAACTTAACGGTTATAGAACAAAAGTCTCTGTATATTCCCCCTCCCTCAGCATTATTCTTTAAGCCTCATAGTCTTGAGCTTTATACTCCTGTTCTTACACTGACACTTCCCCTGTACACTTCACACTTCTTTTGCAATGACACTTGCATTCTTTCCAGCTTTGATACACAAATTGCACTGGCACTACCCCTTTAAAACACAAATCTTTCAAGCGTGGATCCCGTCGAGTACGACGGACAATCTGGGTGCTAATACCTTCCCAGGATGTAACCAACCCCTTTTCTCAGTCTCTCTGGTTCGCGACCGTCTTGTCCATCTTTTTCCTAGGTTTATGCAGCATTACCTTTCCTCCGGGATAAAAATGCCTAGCTGGCGACTCTTTTCTCTTGAGTTCACCCTTGTGTGTTCTCTCTCCTTTCGCCGACCGTTCGCGTCTGTACCCCTTTTGACCGGGTGTTATCAGGTGGGAGCGACACCCGCTGATACATTGCCCCGACGTTCTTCAGACCAAAGGGCATCACCTTGTAGCAGAATGTACCCCACGGGGTAATGAACGTTGTTTTCTCCATGTCTTCTGGCGCCATCTTAATCTGATTATATCCGGAGAAGCCATCCATGAAGGAAAATACCAAGAATTGAGCAGTGTTATCTACCAGTACATCAATGTGAGGTAATGGAAAGTCGTCTTTTGGGCTCGATCTATTTAAATCTCGGTAATCAACGCACATCCGGACCTTGTCGTCCTTCTTTGGTAAAGGTACAATGTTAGCTACCCAAGGTGGGTAACTAGTTACGGCAAGGAATCCGGAATCCCATTGCTTCTGAACTTCCTCCTTGATCTTCATCGCCATGTCAGGACGAGTTCTTCTCAACTTCGGTTTCACAGGAGGACAGTCCTCTCTTAATGGTAGCTTATGCACAACGATGTCGGTATCCAACCCTGGCATATCTTGATACGACCAGGCGAAGATATCCACATATTCACGCAGCATACCAATCAACTCTTTCTTTACTTCGACCTGCAGACCGGCCCCAATCTTGATCTCTTTCTTCACATCTTCAGTGCCAATGTTGATGATCTCAAATTCTTCCTGATGAGGCTGAATAACTCGTTCCTCTTGTTTCAACAATCTGACCAATTCTTCAGGGAGTTCACAGTCTTCCTCAACCCCTTCATCAGCTTGGTAGATAGGATTGTCAAAGTCATGCGTGGTCATAGCAGGAACGTTATCAATGGAATCCGGATGATCAACACTGCACAGATGATGTGCTTATTTCAGAATCTGCTTATTTTTAACAAGAGAAGCAAACACAAAAGCAAAAAAGGAAAAACACATTGCCATTTTTATTTTTGTGAAAAATTTAAAATGAAAGAAAGAGAACACAATTTGTCTGAAAATGTCCTTTATTCCATGGTAAAATGAGTGCATAACAAACATGGTGGCCCATACAATGGATCCTAGCACCTTGGGCAGAGTGTAGGATTGACAATGCAGCATGATAAGAAAAGGAAACAAATAAATTACTCTGATTGTCAGGTAACTTGGACGATGTCTTCAGCAGACCAGTTCTTCAGCTCCCCTCCGGGTGCACACGGATGAATCCAGTTGTCCCAGTCACCATCATTGTCTCCCTCTTCATTAGTTACACAGATATGGTTGCGGTCGAGCATCCCAACGCTTGTAAAAGTAATAGCTTTACCACTATGAGGCCAGTTAGACCCACCGGGCTAATAACCCAAACCAAACTTATCATCTTTCTTCTCTAATTCCAGCAATTTTCCCCAGCCTTGGGCGCTTCCTGAATGAACCACCTCATTTGCCTGCTTGTAGGAGTGAATGGAGGTACCTTCTTTCTCACTGTTCTTCTCTACTGGAGTCAAAATGCTGACGTTAACCGCTTCGAAGGCCTGACACAGCGTCTCGTGGATCTCTCCGTCCATCTCCACATATTTGAAAGTTGATAAGTGGCTCACAAAGATATCTTCCTCTCTGCACACAGTGATTACTTGACCATCAACCACGTATTTTAGCTTTTGATGCAGAGTGGATGTTACAGCTCCGACAGCGTGAATCCATGGAAGTCCCAATAAGCAACTGTATGCGGGCTGAATGTCCATGACGTAGAAGGTGCTTTTGAATACTTTAGACCCTATTTTCATAGGTAACTCAACTTCTCCGAACACTGACCTTCTGGACCCATCAATAGCTTTAACTATCAAATCACCGGGTCTTAAGATGATACCATCAACATTCAACTTCATCGATGCTTTCTTCGGGAGTACATTAAGAGAAGAGCATGTGTCAACCAGGACATGCGACAAAACAACCCCCTTACACTCCATAGTAATATGCAGTGCTTTGTTATGGTTACGGCCCTCTGACGTAAGGTCTCTATCTGTAAAGCCCAGCCCGTGGCTTGCATTCCACTTTAATCCTATAGTGCACTCAAGTCGGGTACTAAAAACTGTAAATAAAGTTGTAAATAAATTGTAAATAGACAACAGTAAAATACCACACACACAGCAAACAGTCAACACCAAAAGAAACAGAAACACGCAAGCGCTAAGAGAGACTCTCAAGGGAACCAGAGACTCTGGGTTCGATCCCCAACAGATTCGCCAGCTTTCGCTCCCCGGATTTCCATTCTGGTACAAACGCGAAAGTGGCGCGGAAAAGAACAGAGTCGCCAGCCAGACATTTTTATCCCGAAGGAACGGGAATGGTAATGTTGCACAAACCAGAAGAAAAGAAAGGAAGGACACGGATCCTGCGAACCAAAGAGACTGAGTTCGGGAGTCGGTTACGACCTGGGAAAGTATTAGCACCCAGATCGTCCGCTGTACCCGACGGGATCCACGCTTGCAAAGAAATTGTTTCAAAGGGTGAAGAAATGAAAACTGATGCAAAGAAAATGAACTAGAACTGGAAAAGGAACTGAGAAAGAAATGAAAAGGAAAAATGTAGGGAAAATAAAGATTGTGCTTGAACGGGCCCTACCCCGTGGCCTACGTACCTCATCTGGACAATGAGGATCAGAGTCGTCGTAGTTCCCCTAACTAGAGGTGGAAAGATTGCTTGTGAATTAAGTCTCATGTCACATGGGAAGACTCAACCTTTATTAGAGTGGATTAAAATTAAGTTTGAATATGAGAAGAGAGAGCACCAAAAGGATCTCAAAAGGTGAAAAATCTAAGGGAGACTAGAATCCTAAATGTTGTCATGCATGGATGAACCTAGGTTAGTGAGGTTTGAATTCTATCCTAATGAAGAAGAAGGGGAGAAAAGAAGAAGAAGAAGAAGAAGAAGAAGAAGAAGAGGAGGAGGAGAGGTAAGGCCTAAGCCCAACAATCACAAGATTAGAACAAATAATGATAAGAAGAGAAGAGATAAGATTTGGAGATGTGGGAATCACATCCACACCTCTCACTTACCAAAGCCCCTGAAATGGTTAGTGACACAAGTATAAAAGCAATACAAGATGAATATAATTCAATACCAACACCATACAACCAGAAGTGAATTCATACACATAAATGTCAAATGCAAACACAAGTCACAAGAATAGAAAAAGAAACATACAACCAAACATGAGGTAACATGAATCACTTAGCAAAGCAAGGCAAACTTGATAAGATACAAAGAAAAAAACAACCTCAAGGTACAAGACTAGAACCATAATCATGTTAGAAAAGTGCTTAAGAAGCAAAAGAGATGAAGAAAAGAGACGCATATGGTCAAGCAATCACATTATGGGAAGAAAGAAGCAAAGGAAGTTAGGTGGATATACTTAAGAATGGAAGAACTCCAAAGGCAAACAAATTACAAGATTTACAAAACACAAACCCCAACCCAAGATCAGAGAGGTATCATCATCCTAATAAGTCTCTAAACTAGTTGAAGAAGTTGGCATAAGTGCCCTTCTAGGCTAAGGAGAGAGCACAGGATCAAAAAGAAGCAAAATGGGACAAGTCAAGAACATAAATTCAAATCAAATCAAGTATGCACCCAAAACTTCCACAACCTTTCACAAATGACCTTCAAACATAACATAACAACATGCCAAAAGGAGGGAAAGAAATTTAGAGGCTAAACAAGTCAAATGAGGGTTCAAATATCAACTAGGTTTAAGAAGCTTCACTCACAAGTCAAGGACCAAAGTCAATTAATTAAGGTTCTAAAAATTAGAACAAAAATCACCAAGAAAATATATCTTATCATGAATCCAGAGCAAAAAGAATCATCCAAAAATTCAAAATGAGGATCAAGATAAAAAATGGACAAGTAAACATGTTTCAAAATGAATTAAAATGAATTAATTAAAGTGAACAATTAATTTCCACTTGTCAAATAAAAAATAAATGGAAAATCAAAATTAAAGAAATTAAAGAAAACTCAAATGATCCTCCATGAATTGTTTCATAATTTTTAATGACCTAAAACTATTTTTAAAAATTAAAATCCAAATGTAAATAAAATGAAAACAAAAAAGAAATAAAAATATAAATGGATGAGGCTGGGGGTGCGCATAGCAAGCTTTCCAGTTCAATCCAAATGGGCTCAAAGAATGGGGGGGCGAATAGCCATTGAGGCCCATCCAGAGTATGCGCAACTTATGGTAATTAGGGTGGATTATCAAATAAATCAAATAAAACATGGGCCAGAGGATCAAATGGACGCAGGAGATTAGTCAACTCATTTAATCCAGTCATCAACTTAATTGGTTGGCATATGAGGGAACGGGTTATTATGGTATGGTGAGAAACATTTGGCATTATTCAGAAAAAAGAAATTCAAGTGAGAGGGATGAGGTCTCATTAATGAGGTGGCAACATGAGGTTCGTTCAGATGGGTGATCCAATGGCTGAGGGATCGTCTTCTTCATTTGAACTCAGGCCAACAATTTCCAGAATCCGGTGACCGGAGCTAGGACTACGGCACGGGAAAACGCAAACTATGAACAAAACTTAATAAAAATAAATCAAACACTCCAGATTGAATAATTAGGGCACACTGAATCCAAATATAGCATTCAAATTCACAATGGAGCAATGAACAAGCTGGATCAAAGAGAAACAGATCCAACTATGAAACTGTAAATCATCACAAAACACTCAATTCTCAAGCATTTTCAAATCTAAAACGTGCAGTGTAATCAGCATACTTCACAGATCAAAATGCACACATCAAAAACCATTTATATATCCATGGATTTTAGAGCATACCTGAGATGAAGACACTTAAAAATCACCAAGATAAAGATCCAGATGTTGCAGATCTACTCCTTCTGATCTCCTCTTGCAAAATAAATGCAAGAGGCAGCTTGAGAGAGCTTGAATCTGAAGCTTTGAACCAACCTGCCTTTGAATGGCACCTTTCTAATCTTCCACTTTCAGCTTGAATGAGTGATGGATTAGTGATCCTTATGCCTCAAGGATTCAGAATATGTGACTGGTTTTTGAAAAGAGTGAGAGAACAAGGAGATTCGAAGTAAATTTCTCTTGGTGCAAAAACTATGGAGTGATGAAATGAGATGGATCTGAGCTCAACTAAAACCCTAGCTTTCTTATATATGATCCTAAAAAGCAATGCTGAAAGAGTGAGGGAGAATGCACGTGAGATGGGAGTGTGGGAGTGAAAATGAAAATTTTGCAAGTTTGGTATGAAGAGTTATCTACTCGTGCATTCCTCTTATTCCTTTCCCATGTGCTTTCAAAATCTCACCCTTGATTCTAAACAACAATTATTCTGACCCTTGGATGTGGGGATCACACACATCTCATGATCATGCAAATTTGCACCTTATGGAATATTTCTTTTCTCATGCACGAAATTGGCAAATCTTTTGGAGCAAAATGGATTTCTTGCAATGCCTTGGGAGTTTATGACCTCACTTGGCCCATAAGACAGCTTGGAAATAAGTTTCATGACTTTTTGCATTTGGAGGATACTTGAAATGCATGCCTTGCCCTAATTTTCTACCAATTTTCGAAGGGCCTTTCTATTAAACCATAAGGGATATGAAAAAGTACTTGTACTTTTTGAAAATGGGAGACTTTAATCTTCAACTTTCATGTTTGGCTTTGGTTCATTTGAAGCTTTTTTCACCAAGTTAAGCTTACTTGAAAATTAGGGCAAAAACTTGCTAAAAATGGAAATTCTCATTACCACACTTATGCCAATTTTGCAAAACACCTCAAACCTCATGATTCTTGATCTTTGATCTTGCCAAACCTCTTCTAAGGTTATAAGAACATCCCTTGGATAAAAAATGGGGTTGGACCCTTTGAAATCTCACATTTGACTTTCAGAATGCACAGTTGACCAATTTCTTCATTTACAAACAACTGAAGAAATACTTGACTTCCACAAGGAATTTTCTCACCAAATTTCACCCCTAGGATCCTCTTAACATATGAAAGACTTTTCCCAAATGAAATGGCCAAAGTCACCAAGTTTTCATGCTTGAAAATCAAACCCTAATTTGGGATCATTGTGTAGGAGGTTTGGTCCTAGCTCGGATCCCAAGATGATCTTCCAACCTTCTGAGCTTTTGTGAATGATCTTGAACTTGTGACTGCAATATATACCCCTCATAGGACTTGAACAAATCCACTGGGCCCCTTGTCATAGCTTGTGATGCTTCAAAAAAACCTCCACAGATGATCATATGCCTAATGCTAGGTCATGGGAATGTTATGCCTCATCTTTCCATGCTAAGATGCCAAGAATATGATATGTTCATGATGAATATGATATGATATGATGCTTAAAAAGAAGAGGGCAAATTTGGGGTTTTACATACCACAACTGGCTTATGCTTCGTATGCATATGTTTGAATTTTATGGCGTAATGCTCCATAATGATGGAAATGCTATGCTTTGGAGGATGCAAATCTAATGATGATTACTAAATGCAAATGCAAATGCAAAAGGGGTCTCCTGATGAGGAGATAGCAGATATCCCTGATGGCTTGACTGGGGAAATGATGATCACTAAATTGATTTGATGAATTCCTGTGGGGGAAAGCAACTTTGCGTGGAATTTTATTGATGATACACAGGCTCTGAACTGCCATTATTGCCAAAAATAAACCGGACATTGAAATTGGAACGCCAAGAACCTGTTGGAGATGGACTCTTCTCTCTAGGTAGGCTACCCGTTGAACTCTGGTGGGGAAGTGAAACCTTCTGACTTGGCTGGGGAAACAAATGTATGATACTAATGAGGCAGTAACCTGCTGGGGAGGAAAGAAATTCCTTGTACTGCTGGGGATTGCCTCTTTATTGGCGGGAAGTCTCTGCTTGGGGAGACCATCAATCTTCTTTCACCACCGCTGGGGAATATTTCAATTTCCACTCTACCGGGGATGACAGATGATGTCAATGATAAAGCTTCCTGTTGAATATAAGAGTTTAAGTTGCCCCTCGCTGGGAATGAGAGACGATGATACCCTTTTGCTCGAGAATTATCTTTCCCTTTGATGCTCTGTTGGAAAAGGGATTGACTAATGAAGCTTACTATGGAATTATGACCAATGAAGCATGCTGATGAAACAAATCTTGAAGTACTGTGATGATAATGGCTTTGCCCCTAGACTCTGGGTTGATAGATTGCCAACTAATCATGAGTGAACAATGGTTCTTTGCAATTTTCAACTCGCCTCCGATTAAGGTCCATCGGAAGAAAATGTCTCAAGAGGATTTTACAGAAAACATGACATACAAAATGCCTCAGTGTCTTCAAACTCTTGGAGAGATTCGTCGGATCTAGAAATAACTGCCCCAGCCTGCAGGGTGTGTGAAAGAATTTTTCCTTGCAAGGATTCATGAAAAACCTCATATCACCGTGAAATATTCTGCCGCAGTATTTTGAAATTTGGATAGGTGCTTTGGATTGACCGTCTTCGGGAGAGAGTGACTTCTCATGCTCTTGGGGTGGCATGCCCCAGTATGAGCCTTAAATTGATCACCTCTGACTGAATGTGCTTTGAAGAAAATATCCATACCTCATACTCCTGGAAAGATTTGAATCTCGAAGTGATTGCCCTAGTTTGGCTGAAATTTGCAGAGATTGCTCGACGTGATTTCCCCAGATTGGCTGGCTCTTACCATAATTGGTTGGGAAAGTCCCCACTCAATGGAGTTTTTTTTTTCTTTTTATGAAAAGTGCATCTCAACAGATTGACCTTCGGAAGTTTCAGACTTCTCAACTTGGCCAGATTAAGCTTCTGGACTGAGATTCCATAAGTAAACTTTTATGATGCCAAACAAACGTATGCATGCAGAAAATGTTTATTTTGAAAATGAAAATTCTAATGCAAAACATATGTTAATCTTGAAGTTTTACTATAAAAAGATGTCACAAACCTTTGTGAGCGAATCACTGGTTAAGATATAACATTATTTTTGAATAAAAACATGCGCATGCAATACCAACAAATATCTTTTAGCACAACTCATAGGAGTCCGGAACACGGTCTCGTGATAGTACGCTATCAAAATAAACCTGTTTCAGTTAGGGCTTTTGAGGGTTGTATCGTGGCCTGGTTCACGGTTATAGAAACAAAGGATATAGGCTCGAAGTTTTTTTGTGCCCATCCATCTTAGTGATTTTCTCCATTCCTATGTTCAGATAGCTTTCACAAGCGCTCACCTCTCAAAAAGGGTTTTTTGATGGTTAAGGAACCAATTACACTAACGATTTATGCACCAATCAGGTTGTTGCTGGGAGTCAGTCACCCTTTTGTCTTTCGTGTCTGTGCCACACGATTTTGTTCTTGTTTGAGGATCTTTCCTGTGTAATCCTTTTCGTTTTTCGCTTTTGCATTCTTTTGCTTATCCCTAACTTTTTTCTGGACTGATTCTTGTGAATCTTTGATTGTAAAGTCCAGTGGGATGCCCTAATTTTTGCCTAAGTCGCTTGTTTTCAAATTTCGACTTAGCGGGCTTTTTTACTCTTTTTTTTTGAACAAATTGTGTGACACTGTTTGTCTTGAATGCTTTGAAAGGGTCGTGACTGTCTCACTTCTTGGTTGATGAGGGATAACCATTGTGGTTTCTGTTCTTTGGACCTCTTAATTGGGATAACCATTATGGTCTCTGATCATTGGACCTCTTGATTTGGTACAACGAAAGGTAATGGATCCTCTGATATGCACTCCTTTTTCGAAACTTTAATACTCGGTCAAACAAACTGACGCCTACCCTGCCCCTGGGTTACATGCAAGGGTTTTTTTCATGCAAAAAGAAACTCCTACTTCAAGGCTCAAATGGGTTGGCGAGTGTTTATCTCCCTTATATCTCCGGTGTTTAGGATTTGAAACAATGCTTGTACATCGTCAACAGGGTATTTCTCAAAAGCATACAATTAGATATTTTTGCGTTTTTATTTCGTTATCCCCCCTCACGGAGTTTAAGCACAACAGTTGGTATTGCTATGCACATACACAAAATCACGAGTGAATACAAATGGATTACTTCAAGAAAAACATGTGCATTTTATTATGGTTATCATTCAAAAACAAATAAGTTTCATGCATGCATACAAATGTTTAAACAAACAACAGAAACTACAAATGAAAATGCAGTAAATAAGTTGGACATTTCCATTGTTGAGGAGGCTTGACTCCTTCTGGACTAATGGACTTGTGGTCCAATGGTCGCATATCCGACATGGAAATCATACATCTTCTAGTTATTTTGACTTTGATACGAGACATCTGAAAGAAGGAGTAAAGCTGGGGAATGAATTTTCCCAATAAGGTTGCTCGGAAAGACCTGACAATCTTCTGCCTACGTATCTCCATTGACCCCAGACCAATGAAGAATTAGAGCGACGTAGTTCCCCTCAATAGGGATGAAAATGCTTTGAGAGAAACAGTGCCATTACTGAGAGTATTGGGATGTCCTTTCCCTTATCTGTTTGGTGCAAGGTTGACAGCTTTCGAGTCGATTAAGTCCTGCACCATGTGGTGAAAAGCTTTACACCTATCAATATGATACCCTGGCGCCCCAGAATGAAAATCACAGCAGGCATTGGCATCCCATTCATCCGGTAGTGGAAAAGGAGGTGGGGACAACTTGCGAAGCCCAACCAAGTTCAACTGAAGCAAATGCTGAAGAAGATCAGTGTGAATAATTGGCAAAGGGTCAAGAAATCTTTCTCTCCTTTGCTGACGACCCTGTTGAGGATTACGCTGGCGACAATTTTGTTGTTGCGAACGTGAACCTTGATTTCTCCTCTTTCGCTGAACACAAACTTCCCCCGCTTCTTCGTGCTGTCTCTTTTTCTCATTTGAAAACGGCTTCTTGGTTCCAGATGTAGAGGCACTGTTGCCCTGGATCTTTCCTTGCTTCATCCAGTTTTCAATTCTTTCACCAGTCAAAACGATATCAGAAAAACCGTTAGCTGAACAGCCTGCTAAACGTTCTATGAATGCCCCGGGAGGGTATCCATGAATAGGTCAACCATTTCTCTCTCCAGCAATGATGGTTGTACTCTGGTTGCGACCTCGCGCCATCTCTTCGCTTACTCCTTAAAGCTCTCGGAGTTCTTTTGCGACATGCTCTGAAGTTGGGTTCGGCTGGGAGCCATGTCAATGTTATACTGGTATTTCTTGAGAAAGGCTTCCCCAAGTTCCTTCCAGTTATGGACAAAGTTCTTTTCCAGTTTTGTGTACCACTCCAGTGAGCCCCCGAACAGGCTGTCCTGGAAGTGGTACATCCAAATCTTCTCATCTTTGGTATGTGTAGTGATCTTGTCTTTGTATCGATACTTCAGAACTCATAATCAATGCAACATAGATCCAGATCATACTACTTAACAATACTGGAAACGTGGGTGTGTTGGAAGTTTAGGGTTCCTGCAAACTTGTAAACCCTCCCAATCTCACGGGTGTGCTACTCGGGTCAAACATCACGAACTCTCAAAGCCGAATAGCAATAATACGTTAACCATTTCCGAGAGATGGCTCATGAACAAATCAAGGAATCGGTTTGGCATTATGTACTACTCAGGGAGGTCTCAGCTGAGTCTGGAAAGGGTACATTCATCCCGAAGGGTACAATACTATCATCATACGAATATTTTGCCTTAATTGGGTTCCTATGAGAGAACCAGGTCGTCCTATGCGAGTTCCCAGTGGTCCCTCGAATGCGAGTGGGTTTGCCAACAAATGTGGTATGCCACTGTCATCACTGGATAGGGATGTTTCCACAAAGGTTCTCAATGATCGGTCCCCTGACTGCACATAACTATCAAGGTAGTGTATTTCCCCATAAAGATTATGGCGTTAATACATTTCTGAGAAGGTCGCAGGTCAAGGCGTGGAACTCACTAAAACCAACATAACAAGATACCATGAAGCCAAAGTGGAACCACTCTAAATCCTAGGTGCACTCAAGCCGAGTATTTGGCTTATCTCACTAACAAATCCCATCCCATAGAAAAAAATGAAACCAGCATAGTCCAGTATGATGCATGTGAAATAAATACTGAAAGTAGTAAATAAAGCTGTAAACAAGAATAGTAAATAAACACAACAACATACATATAAACACCCAAAGGAAACAAAAACAAACAAGCGCTAGGATTGACTCTACGAGGGAAACCAGGGATTCTGGATATCCCTAGGAGAGTCGCCAGCTGTCGCTCCCGGGATTTTCATCCTAGTACAAACACAAAAGTGGCGCGGAAAACCTAGAGTCGTCAGCCATGCATTTTTATCCCAAAGGAACGGGAAAGGTAATGCTGCACAAACCTGAGGAAAAAGGAAAGGACGAGGTCCTGCGAACCAAAGATCTGGGTTCGGGAGTCGGTTACGACCTGGGAAGGTATTAGCATCCCAGATCGTCCATCGTACCCGACGGGATCCACGCTTTCTTGTTTGTTTCAAAGGGTGAGGAAATAAAACTACTGCTGAACAAATGAACTGCTACAGGAATGGGAATGGAAATGATAAATGAAATTAGAAAAAGGAACCGGAGAATGGAAAGAAAGAGGGGAAAATGTAGGGAAAATAAACAATGTGCTCGAACGGGCCCTACCCCGCTGCCTACGTACCTCATCGAGAAAATGAGTATCAGAGTCGACGTAGTTCGCCTAACCAGACGGGAACTTTGTTTGTGTTTTTTTATTGCTGGAACTGCATATGTCTATGCTCAGGTGTTGCAGGCTCGTCTGGTATGAGTGTGTTTACTGTCTTGCATGCGAGACAAGTCGTCACGAGTTCGCGTTGTGAGTGAATGAGATGAGAAGAGAAGTTCCCGCAGGAAATTCGCTTATTGTTTGTTTTTTACTTTTTGAGAGTTTTGCATGAATTTGGCACAAGGAAGTGAATTCAAACTCTTTTCCATGGAATATGTACTTCCTACTACATTCCAAGATGGAATTATAAAACAAGCACACCCAGCAAGGAGAATTTATCCAAGACTGGTTTCTAAGGATTAGGGTCTAAGTTCACTAGCCTGTTGAACTTATTAAATGTCTTTGTTGCTTTTGTGAAGAAATGTCTTTTATGTTTTTCTTTGTGAAACAACCTCTTGATAAGACTTGTGCATCATGCTAGATAATCCTACACCACTTGAAGATGGAACCCATGCAAGTGCCTCAGAAAAGGACAAAAATTAATGGGGGGCTAAGACACAACCCTAAGTTAGTCATTCAATGGATGCCCTATGGTTAATGCGGGTTCTAATCCTAATTAGCAAAAGGAAAAGAAAAAGGAATAGAATGCACCTTACTTCCTAAGGAAGTTAAGTTTATTCTAGAGAACAAAGGGGAATCTTACCAAACACAAACATGAAAGGTGAAGGAAATAAATGAATAAAGAAATGCATAAAAGAAATAAAAGGATAAGGTGTAAGGAAACATACCTCAACCTCCCTACAAAACAAGGGTTAGTGGTGTACATTTAATAAAAAGGAATGAGGTAAACACATACCAAATAATTCCTAAGGCATCTTGGACCTAAACTAGACTCAATCTTAAGTTTAAGGGTGCCTACACTATGCTAAACTAAAATTCAGCAGCTATTTACAGCACTTAAACACACAATCAACTATGAATGACAACATACAATACAAACAACATACACCAGCTATCAGACAACATGAGAGCAGGTGTAAAAATTCACAAACAACATGAAATACACAACAAACAACATACATTTTACAGCTCCTATATGCAAAGACAACTATGAAATGTAAAATACAGCTTTGATTATTTTCATTTTTAATGCACAACTCAATCATGAAATGCTCAATTAACATGAATATGCAATATGAATATGGATCAAGCACATAATTGAATGTCATGATTATTTTTGAGGGATTATGCAAGAATGCACCACATGATTTGTTATGCAACAAGTATGCAAAATATGGCACATGAACATGGCATATGAACATTGATCATGAATATGCAACATGATACATCAACAAGAATGCCAAGCTTAATGCAAAATTCAGAATTGAATTGATGTGAATGATGTGATCAAACATGCAACCAAAAGCAACCAAATGCACATACATACATTGTTATGTGAAATGCAACATATATATTGATACAATGACATGCAAATGAGTTAACAAAACATGCGAAATATGCAAAAACAGAATGCAACATGATTATTTACATGACAAAAAAATGCATGGACATAGCAACAATATGCAATAAGCTAATTCATGCATAAACTAACACATAAACAAAAAATATGCGAAATGGACGGAAGCATGTCGAAACGACTCGAAATGGAGGAATGTGATGTCGAAACTAACCTTGAAAATTCCCTAAAATCAAAACCTATCAATCTATGGTGGTAAAGGGAGAAGCAATGCCCAAGAAAGAGGGAAAAAGCACTTTTTGCAATCGACTTATTTCCTAAAGCTCCTAATGCAACTACTATCTAGTGAGCACAAATTTTACACCTAAAAGCCACGATCTAAAACTTAATGGCACATAGGATAAGCTATAATTCTAACTAAGAACAAACAAAGTGATCAAATCGTAATCAAGACGAAATCAAACGGTCAAGCGCATACACAACGATAAGCATACGAAGAATGTCGTCATGGCGAGATGAAGGGAATAAGTTAAATCAAGAAGCAGATTTAGATTACCAACCTACGAAGCGGAGGATTGCTTCGATAAGTGTTGCAATGTAGATCGGAACGCAAATGGAGAAGAAAACCGGAGATTCAAAGTTTCGATCCGCGAATGCGCAAAATAAATGCGGTTGATGGTGCTTCTTGATGAAGCTTGAGCAATAACCTCCAATAAGCTCAAAACTCTTCCAAAATCAGAATTGATTCTTCAAATAAGCTTCACAATGAGATGATTGATGGAGGTTTTAGCTTCAAGTTCTTCAAATTCCAATGAAGAATTTGAAGAATTTTTGAATGAAGCTTTGGTGACAGGTTGAAAATGGTGGAAAAGTGTGGGAGAAGAATGACAGAGATGAAGTGAAAATGAAGAAGAATAATGAAAATAATGGGGGAGCCCTTTCCTTTGGTATGGTTTAGGTTTATATAATGTGTAGGCTTGGCATGAGGTTTGGGTTTGGAGGTTGCTTGGGAGTTAGGCTAGGTTTGGAGTTGGTTAGGATTCTAGAGAGTTCTAGAGTATTCTTTGGAATAATCTAGAAAGTGGTAGAAGATGGTGAGCTGGCGTTTTCTAGAACTTTCACACTTGAGCTGAATCCAATGTGCATTGGAGCATGTTACATGTGGTGAGGATTAGTGAAGTGAAACACCAGCTTAATTTCCCAAGGATTGCAGCTTGAGTTTACTCACTTGGTTGTGATATGCACAACAATTAAAGTGGTCCTGCATACACTTAATACCAGCCTGCTGATGCAACAAAATTAAAGTCCAAATACAGCTTGAGACCATGATCTAGTGTACACCAGCTCATGATCATTTTGGTGAGGACCAATCTAATGTAGCAGCAATGGTTGAGGTTTGAATTGAAGCAAATGTGAAGCTAAATAAGCTCTAATATGTGCACAAGTCACCCCTGAGCTTATCCCTAAGACAATACTGAATTTGGCCCTTTCCATGCATCATACAATAGCTTTTTAGCAGAAAAACAACATTATGTATCGATACATGTGGTATGCATCGATACATACTGAAGCAATGGCAATTTTCAGCAAAAAAACAATTATGTATCGATACATATCGCGGATGCATCGATACATGTCAGTTTTTTAACTGATATGTATCGATACATAACACGGATGCATCGATACATGTCAGTTTTTTAACTGATATGTATCAATACATAACACAGATGCATCGATGCATCCTGCTTATGTATCAATACATCCTGCTTATGTATCAATACATCCTACTTATGTATCAATACATCCTGCTTATGTATTAATACATAATCCATTTCCAAAACTATTTTTTCTTTGATTTCTCCATTCTTTCTTGATCAAATTTTATCCATAATGTCGCTCCCCGGATTTCCATCCTAGTACAAACGCGAAAGTGGCGCGGAAATAGGTAGAGTCGCCAGCCAGACATTTTTATCCCGAAGGAACGGGAATGGTAATACTGCACAAACCGAAGAAAAGAAAAGGAAGTACATGGGTCCTGCGAACCAAAGAGACTGAGTTTGGGAGTCGGTTACGACCTGGGAAGGTATTAGCACCCAGATCGTCTGTCGTACCCGACGGGATCCACGCTTGCAAAGAAAATGTTTGAAAGGGTGAAGAAATGAAAGCTGTTGCGAAGGAAAGGAACTGAACTGGATAAAAAGAAAATAAAAGGGAACTAAAAAAGAAATGAAAAGGAAAAATGTAGGGAAAATAAAGATTGTGCTCGAACGGGCCCTACCCCGCTGCCTACGTACCTAATCTGGACAATAAGGATCAGAGTCGCCGTAGTTCCCCTAACTAGGGGTGGAAAAGATTGCTTGTGTCTTAAGGCTTGAACTGCCTATGTCAATGCTCAGGTGTTGCAGGCTCGGACGAAGAGTGTGTTACCGTCTTGCAAAGTGACAATTAGGAGCAAGTTCGTACGATGAGAGTGAAGGTGGTGAGAAAAGAAACCCCGAAGGAGAGTCGATTATTGTTTGTCCAGTGTTTTTTATGAGTTTTCTGGTTTGAAGTTTGCATAGGTAAGTGTACCTAAGTCTTACTCAATGGGATGTGTACTTCATACATCATCCTGAAATGGAATGCGCAAGAGGCACACCTAGCTATGGAGGAAATCCCCAAATCTAGTCCCTAAGAGGAAGGCTCAGACACACTGACCTACTGGCATTTATTATGTGTTTTTGTGTTTTTTTGATTAAGAAGTATTTTTTATGTTTTCTTTGTGAAGTAATCTCATGGTAAGACCTATCCACCATGAGGGATATCCTACACCTCTCCCCGAAACGGAACGCGTGCAGGTATCTCATAGCAAAGTCCCGTGTCACATGAGAAGACTCGTCATTTATTAAAGTGACTTAAAGTTAAATTTGAAGATGAGAAGAGAGAGCACCAAAAGGATCTCAAAGGTAAAAATATAATGGGAAGCATACTCCTAATGTTATCATGCATGGGAGTCCTAAATTAGTGAGGTTCGAATTTTATTCTAATGAAGAAGAGAGAAGAAAAGAAGAAGGAGAGAGAAGAAGAACCATGGCGGCCTAAGCACACCTCGAGTTAAGAAAGAAATAAAGAAGATGAGGAAGAAGTTGAGATGAAAAAGAAATAAGAAGGAGAGGAAAATGCAATATGGAGTAATCGACAATGCACAAACAGAACCTACACCAGTAGGACTTCCAGATGCAGCAACATGCAGTAAGTAAAATTGGGCATCAGTGTTACCTAACGGAGAAGGTCCATTGCCTCTTCAATATGTACAAGAGAAACTCAAAAGGAAATATCAAGACCAGAACGAACCTAGCAGTCAAGTACAAAAGATCACGAAAATAATTATTCACAAGGTCATCATCAAGTAGCATCCGCCATCATCGAAATTTGAGCAACGAACCTACACAATATCAAGCGCAAACTAAAACCAAAATCAAATGAAATTCTATTTAATTAAATCAAATTAAGCGGGAGAAATTAAAATTAAAACTATAGTAACAATAAAAAAATAACCAAAACTCTATCAAAATAAAATAAAATTTCAAACTAAGCTATAACCAATTTTAATAAAACTAATTAAAACTAGTTTCAAATAAGAAAACAAAGTTTAGAGAAAGCAAAGAAACAAAACATAAGCATAAAAAAGAAAAAGGGTAAATCGCTGCATTGGTGGTGTGATCAGGAATCAGTGGGCTTAAGCCCGATCCATAAGGTTAGTCGCAGGTGGGGGCGGATGAGAAAATAGGTGGTGCAGATAGAAAACACATTGGGCTTAGTGGTCCGGTCCAATCTAAATCAGCTCAAATTAAAATCAAATTAAATCGTATAAAATAACCTTATTAATTGTACATTAACAACCTAATTATAATCAAAAGAAAAAGGGGGAAGGATATCAGATAAAACACGGAAAGGTCGTGTGAAACTCCTCTTCTCAAAACTACCAGATTCAAAGCACGCTCTCCAAGCTTCTCCCAAACGAATTCGAAAAAAATGAAACCAACCTCAAAACGCTTAAATCACGGTGAATCTCTCACTTCGACTCTCGCCGGAGTCGCGTCGCCAGTCACGTTTCCGACCCTTGCACGGAGTCCAAATCGTTGCCTCTTCTATGCGAGACTCGCGATCTCGTCCCCTCTTGGAAACAGTGATTGCGTCGGCTCTTCTACCTCCGTTTCGATCTCACGATTCACTTCCGCCTCTCTCTCTTCGGTGAGTTTCGAACTCGCGAATCCCGGTTTTCGCTTTGTTGTTGTTTCTCAGTTGTTGTTGTTAATGAAGATGGTAGAGAGTTGTTGTGTTTTTGGTATCAAGAAACAATGGTGATGTTATGTTCGTATGGGTTGAGGATTTGATGAAGGTTGTTCTGAAGTTCTGGGTTTTTTGGAAGGTGACGAATGGTTTGATTTGTGAATGTTTATGAGGTTTGGAAGGGTTGAATGAAGAAAAGGTTTCGTGTTTGAGTCGATGGATGGACTAAGATTTTGAGAGTTTTTGCGTGGGTTATGATGTTGTGGTTGTTGATGAAGGACATCTTGCAGGTCCTGTTATGGTGTTAGCGGAGGAGTATAACCGAAGGATGTCAAAGAGGTTTGTGAGAGTGTGGTTGAAAGTTGTGGTGATGAAAATCAGTGAAGGCTATGTCTGTGTCCGATTGTTGTGTTCTACTGGTTATGAGATGAGGATTTTTTATGCAGGTTGGAGAATAATGAGGCTACACCGTGGGGTTATTGAGAGTATGAAGAAAAGTGAATTTGTTTGTAGAAAACGCGTCCTCTTGTTTATCCGTTGGAGTTGAGTAATAACTATTTTCAAGCTGTGTGTGAGAAATGCATGATGGTTGCCAAAAATTGTTGTGAGAGTGGGCTGGTACGCAAACGCGTTTTCTTGTTGCACGAAGGTGGGATAGTGGGTCCAGGTATAAAGTTTGTTAGCAGGATGGTTTATATGAGTGCTGGTGAAAATTCATTGAAGGATGTGGAGTCATGAAATGCAAACAACTTATCTCTATTCATTATTATTTTATTTTAATTTTTGAAATGTAAGAGATAATTGGTAATGGGCCTAAGGGACATTGGTGTTGGACTCATGGTAAACTTTATTATTTATTTTTTGTGATGACTTTTTTTGTAATAATGGTTAATGGATAGATAATTGGAACTTAAAATGGAGAAAAATGAAATAGAAATAAATGAAAATATGGTTTAGAAAAAATAACTGGTCTGGTGGATTTTGGTTAGAAATAATGAGGTTTAAAATATGAGCGAAACTTTGAGGCAAAAAAACGGTTCAAAAACTTTGTGGAAGTTGAAAATGGATTCGAAAGTGGTTAATGGAAAATGAATAAAATTGGATAATTAGGGATAATAAATAATGGAAATAATGGACATGAACCACTACCAAAAGTCACTGATGCACCCCGAATGAATTCAATCCACAGATCATACTAGAACTCAGCCAATATCCTCTGATATAAAAAAAATGAATGCATTCCTAAACCAATAAACAATTCACTATTCTCAAAAATCACGGCTTGATAATATGGTGAATTTCACACAACACAACTGGACTTGATAAACATTGCCTGAGAAACAGACCATTGTCACAGATAACTTGCACTTGAAACGAACTTATGATAGTTTGACCAAAATTAGGTCAAACATCCATCTGAATAATTGAACCTGAACTTGGAACCAAAACTTCTGAGATATTGAGAAAGAGGAATAGCCTGAGATGATGAGAAGACGAGAATATCATTACGACTTGGTGAAGAAGAGAAAAGCCTGATGATGAGCCAGATACATAGTGAATAGTCCTTGAAACCATGAAATCCATGAATACTGCTAAATCAGGGAAATAAACCCTAGTTTAGTGTCAAAAACAATAAGAGAATGATGCCATTGATTCCGCATAAACAAAAAACCTTGAATTCCTGATAATCCACAAATATGGTGTGAAAACCCTAATCCTCAGAAAATAATGATCCCATATCCCTAGAGCCTATGCAAATGATATGATCTAACAGAAGATGCGTATGAATGCAAAACAAAAAGCTGACAAAGAAAAAAAAGAAAACCAGAGGGCAAATTTAGGGTGTTACACATAAGTCCTTTGTAACCACAATTTCATGACCTTGACCTCAAAGAGTCCAGAGTTAATTTTTTACTCATCCTGGTTGAATTTTCTCCAATTTCTTGATTTCCAATCATCTGACCAATTGAACCCCTTCCAAAATGAATTTGTGGATGAAATTTGAACCCTATACACTTGTTGTCATATAGAACACAATGGAATTTACCTTGCTCAAAAATTCATGGAGAAGCCCTTCACAATAGAAGCCCTAACTAGGATCATTCCTCAGGGGATGTAGCACTTCTTGCATTCCTTGGAGCCATTCACTTCTTTCCAAGACTTGAGGCTTCAAAAGGAGACTTGTGGGATGTTGTAGACCCTTTGCACATGATTGAGGAGATTTGTGACCCTTTGGTTGTCTTTTAATAGCCTCCAGTTGCTTCAATCATTGATCACATACTTATCCCTCAGCTATGCTATACATGATGCAATGTTTTTGATTATTTTATGAATTTGTGTATGCAAGATGCTATGCAAAATGTTGAGGATACGAGAGGGAAAATTTTGAGGTATTACATCATGCCCTTTAATTTCGAATCGTGGTGGTTGACTGACATAAAATTCGTCTTCTAAAGGTCCATTTAAAAATACATATTTTATATGCAACTGATGTATCTTCCACCCTCTTCGACATAACAATTCTTATTGTCTCCAATCTTGCAATAGGTGCATACACTTAGTCGAAATCAATACCAGGTTTTTACTAAAAACCTCTCACCATTAGTATTTTCTTATGCTTGGCAATTTCACCATTTGGCCTTCATTTTAGCTTGCAAACCCTCTCCGCATCAATTGGTTTCTTGAGATGTGATCACTAGTCTATCTACATGATAGTCTTAATGTTGTAAGGCTATCCCATATCTCATTGAAGCTCGACTATGGATTCTTTAAGAATAATGTTCTTATGTTTAATAGAATCTCATGATTTAAGTCACACTAAATATTTTATTAAACGAACAAGCTATTCTAGGGACTATATCATTTTGGAAAAACAAACATAATAAATATTTGCCTTTTATTATTAATAAATAATTCGATACAAGTACCAAAAGTATTGGCCTCTAGGGCTTACACCAACACTTTTTGATGAGTTTGTCTTTCATGACTGCTAAACAATTCAAATCATTCATGGCTTGATCCAAATAGATTGGTTCTACTTCATCCATCATCACCACTTCTTCTATTAAGTCACCATCTGCATCAAATGCTTGATATGGAAATCTCTCTTATCCATGTAGAGTTATCGACTCAGTTCTTGCCCTAGTCGATCTTCTAACATTCTACTCTGGTGGTTCTCTATTTCAATTGGTTGAGACTTCATTTTATTGGTCTTCTTCAAACACGGTTGTAACTATATCAGGCTCCAGTCGAACTGACCTATGAATCCAATCCCACCATTTGCTTTCATCAACTATAACATCTCGACCGATCACTAGTTTATCATCATTCGGTGAACACAATTTGTATACACTAGTTGAATGATAATTTATGATCACCATAGTCAGACTTTGAGCATTTAGTTTCTTCCTCAATTATTCAAGCACATGCCTAAAACACATTAATCCAAACACTCTAAGATGATTTACACTTGGCTTCTCACCTCTCCAACCCTCATAAGGAGTCTTCTCGATTATTTTCTTGGTTGATCAACTATTTAGGATGTATACTATTGTCGAAGCTGCTACCCCCAAAATATCTTTGACATATCTCTAGCTTTCAACATGCTCCTAGTCATGTTTAATACACTTTGATTCTTCCTCTCAGATATGTCATTATGTTTAGGTGTAAAGGATGCAATGACCTCATGCTCTTTACCTTTTTTTTATTGTAAAATCTAGAAAATGTTCGGGAGGTGTATTCACCACCACCATCACTACTCAATTTCTTCAACTTGTATCCACTTTTCTTCTCAACATGAAATTTGAACTTCTTGAACTTTATGAATACCTCACTTTTCCTTTCAATAAAGTAAATCCATGTATATCTAGGAACTCATCTTTAAAGTTTATTAAATAGTAGTTACCTTCATTCGAGCTTACTTCAAATGGTCCACACACATCCGAGTGAACTAGCTCAGGCATTTACTTCGACCTCATAGGCAAGTCATATTTGAATGCTTTCCTAGCCTACTTTGATTTGCAACATTCCTCACATACCTGAATTGGTTCCTTTACCCGAGGTAAGCCATACACCATCTTCTTTTGGTTAAACATACCTAAACTTCTGATGTTTAGATGTTCATACATGTGATTCCATAACCAGTTCTTGTCTTCTTCTACATTCAAAACAAGACATTTGTGATCAATCATATTGATGTCTACTTTCAAATTCCTATTGTCTGGAAATGGTTCCTTCATAATCAACCTTCCATCACCATAATACACCTTTATATGATTATTTTCTAGCTTAATGTTGTACCTTTTTTCAAGTAATCGACCTATACTTATCAAGTTACTTGTCATCGAAGGTACATACAACACATCAATGTTGTTAGATTTTCGACCATCCTTTATGAAAACATAGATATCTCCTTTTTCACATGAAATAATGTGACTGTCATCTACAAACATTATTACTTTCTCAACTGATTCATCTAACTTGGTGAACTAGTTTTTATTACTAGTCTTGTGGTTGCTGCATCCTGAGTTCAGGTACCACATGTTAGTTTGCTCAGTGTTTGACTGAGTGTTGGCCTTGAGGAGCACAACATTAGAATTACTATATCCAACATGTACATACTTCACTTCATCGCTATTTTTTGCCCGTGCTTCCTTCTTTCTTCGACAATCTCAAGCATAATGGCCAAATGTTTTACAATTGTAACACTACACCTCCTTCATGTCAAATTTCTTCTCATAATACTTGTTGCCTATGCCTTTCATGATCTAATTTGAGTGATTCTTTGAGTTCTTTCTTGACTTCTCATCACTAGAAAGATTCTTTCCCTACTTCGCCATCTATCTCACATATTTCTTGATGAATATTGCTTGTAGTGTCTGTTCAACCACCTTCTCCCTTTCTGAGTTCCTTTGCTTCAAGCTCATCTCTTGAGCCTCTAATAAATCTTTAAGTTCTTCCTACTTCATCTTAGCTAGGTTCTCAGACTCTTCAATAGACACTACAATGTAATCAAAATTTGAAGTCAGAGATCTCAACACTTTCTCAATCTTCTATAAATTGTTGATTGATTCACCACACACCTTTATCTGGCTCGTTAACAACACCACACATGAAAGGTATTCCGAGATTGATTCATCTTCTTTCATTTTAGTCATCACGAATTGCTTTCTCAATGTAAGCAACTTCACCATTTTCAATTTTTCATCTCCGTCGTACTCTTCAACTTGTCTCACACTCCTATGATCGTTTCTTCTTCAATTGTTTTCTCGAGCACGTTAGGATCCACACACTAGTGAATCAAGAACATACCTTTTCCATATTTATTTCTTCATTCCTTATGCACAACTTGCTGAACATCGTTTGCATTCTCTTCTAATGCAAGTACTTCATCGTTCACGATTTCAATCACATCTTAAAATCTGATGATGACATTCATCTACGCAATCCCCCGTTACTAGTTCTCCCCTTTGAAAATTGGTTGATTCGCTGGAAATTACGTTAATGTTGTGTTTCCGTTTGCCATTACAGATTCTCTCTGAATCGCAACCCGGACTCCTTGATATCAATTTGTTGGAACAAAAGGATTTTCAAGAAAGATGATAGAAAAAGAGAGAAAAGAGATATAAACTGAATTGTAGAAAATTAGGATTTGTGTTGAGTGAAGTTGTTATTGATTTACATCATATGCCTTTATATCGACAGCTAAAGCCTAGACTCAAAACTATACAAATTAAGCGACTCAAGTCCAAGACTATAAGTTATGTTTCGACATAACAACTATATGTTGTATTCGATTCAATCAAATACAATTGACTCCTACACCTTAACTAACTACTTTGACATAGTCGAATAAATGCTTTTGACAAAACACTGAATTACAACCAACGAGAACTATATGCAAGAATGCCCAATAATGGTAGACATGAAATCCCGACATCTTCGTATGACTTTGATTTGACCGTAATATCTTTTGATTTTGATTTGAAATTTACCGGACATTAAAAAAATTTCCGGCATCAATATGTAAGTGTTCGATGTTTAAGATGCGGAATTTGTTGTGGAAATAAGTTACATGCAAACTTTGAATTACATGCATCCTATGTATCTCTTTTTCTGGATTTTTAAAAGACTGATACCTAATTTTATTTTATTGAACTTTTCAAAATATGCACTAATTTTCTACATTTTTAACAATAATTATAAGAAAATCCAAAACAATTTTTTTATAAAAAAAATAATATTTAAAGTATTTGATTTTTATCTTGCAAAATTAGTTTTAAAATATCAGCTTTTTTTTTACACATTTTTAATTTTATGAATTTTATGCATTTTTATGCATTTTTACACATGATAAAGAAGCAAATTTTTTCAATAGTATTTTTATTTAAAAAATCAGTAAATTTTGACACGCTCTAGATATTTCTAAAATACAAGTAAAAATATGATCTGAATTATTTGTTTGGCCTACCGAGATTTTGAAATTTTGTTTAACGAAAAAAAAGTGATATTTTTCGTATTAATTTATTATGTGGGGTGCCAGATCTAAGTAAAGTGGTACCAGATAAAATCCTCTTAAATCAATTGTATTAAAGTTTTAAAGAATTTGTCTATTAGGTCTATAGTTTAATTGACAGCACTAATATTGTTAATTAAGCTGAATATCTTATTTTGAGTTGGAATCTAAAATCTCAATTGTGTGCATGAATTTCAAAAAGATTATTACTACTTGTTCTATAGACCAAACTGAATTCATGTAAAAGAAAATAAAGCATGATCAAGAAGGTACAATATAAGCTACTGGGTCCAAATTTGTATTGATGGGAAATGGTTATAACTTGGCCTGAAAAGTTAGATGAAGCTATTAAAAGTGGTAGCCGAAATATCAACTACTGACTTTATGATCTTTGTCCTAAATAGCATTCATAATGTGCTGTTACTTGTTTGTTATTTCTATATATAGTACGCTTTCTTTGATCATTGTCTCACATTCTTATAGCATATCAATATTCTACCAAACAATACAGTTTCATTTTCTTGTTGAATCATGGCTCTTCGTGGGAAGTTAGAGGTTGACATTGAACTCAAGTCAAATGCTGATAAGTATTGGCAAACTTTAAGGGATTCTACAACTATTTTCCCTAAGGCCTTTCCACATGACTACAAAAGCATTGATATCCTTGTAGGAGATGGTAAAGCTCCCGGTTCTGTCCGCCATTTCCATTATGCGGAAGGTAAAACTTACGACCATCATTGTATTTATTCATGCTTTCACGAATATCGTTATGTAAATTCTTATGTTGTAATCTATGGTGATTTATTTATATTGTAGGCTCGCAGCTTGCAAAATCGTCGAAAGAGAGGATTGAGGCTGCTGATGATGAAAAGAAGACAGTAACCTATTCAATTGTTGAAGGAGATCTTCTTGAGTACTACACAAAATTCTTGGGACATATTACTGTTATACCAATTGGAGAAGGATGTGAGCTGAAATGGACTGCTGAATATATCAAAACTAAGACTGATATTCCAGATCCAACTATTGTCAAAGATTTTGCTGTCAAGAACTTCCTTGAGGTGGATGACTATGTTCAAACACTTGCATAGAAGTTCAATGCATTTCATGAAGGATATATGCTAGTATATTTATAAAATAAGGGAACCATTTCCTATTTAATGTGTTGTATCTTGGTAGTAATTACCCAGTATTTCTTTGCTGTTGGCTTAAGAAGTTATTGAACTGTGTCATCTTCAATTGTACGATTTGTCTAAATGTCAATTTATGTTTGAGAATGGGTATGAGAATGGGAGATCGTGTTATCATTATATCATTTTCTTTATTGAATACTCTTTTTTCTACATACCTCTACATGTTTGTTAAATCAGAGTAATAACCACACAGACCCTAAAGTGCCTCAATCATGCACTACAAGAAAATGCATGATTAACTACCAAATTTAGTAACTAATTGTTTATTTCTAAAATTAGTCAACAACCGCTGATCCTCTAAAGATACTAAAAATACTTTCAGTTACTCGCAGAATCGACCAGATTGATCCTAAAACATGTGCTAAGTTAGAAGGATTGTGATTTTGATATATCACGTTTTTGGGAAAAAAAGGGTCTTGAATCTCTCAACGAGACTCAGATTTGGTTTTTAAAAAAAACAAAGTAAAAGACAAAGGCTTTTAAAATAAATCAAAGTAAAAAAGACGAGGAATGTTAAATTGTTGGAAATGCAAAAAATATGAAATTGTAAAAAAAAACGGAGTAAATTGCTGAAAAGATAAATGACTTTGAAATGTAAATTGCTTTAAAATAAAAACTTTGTAAAGATAAATGGTTTCAAAAGTAAATAACTTGAAGATAAATTTGACATTAAAGATAAATTGGTGGTGGTGTTTCAATCATGTACATTCTCACTGCACTCGTTTCTCTACATGTGGATACTTTGAGTCTACGGAGTTAATAGTACATATGATTTTCACATACTTATTCTAACACTAGACTAAGTTATTTATATACATTACAAAGTAACCGCTTTCGGCGGTTTCTCCTAAAACTATCCTAAGATGGTGACACTTGTCCCATCACATGCTGAAGAAGCTTCATCTTGCGCCACTTGTCCCCGTCTTTGAATTGAAAAACTCCACATTTTCCCTCCAAGATTGAACGTGTAAGACCCTTGGTAACCGCCACCTTCATCGAACATATGCTTGGTCGAACCCCTCAACACTTAGAAAATGTTCCAAACTTAGAATTTAACTAAGTATGAAACTTGAATGTAGTTTGCTTCGACTCTCATTTTTTAATTAGTTAAGTCGAAAACTTTACTTTTGGCTCATCACAAGAAAAGTCTTTTACTAATCCAAGATAACCTCATTAATTGCTAGCGTAGAAATTTAGGGATAACAAGTTTCCCCCCAAAAATGTTCTTTTCGACCATTTTGATGAAAAAATCATTTTTTGTTATTCATCTTTTCGACGGCAACTTAGGTCAGACAAAAGCATGGTTGAAACCACCTACCCACGTTTTATAACTGTTGTGATTCTTCGCCCACGCGCATGACGTCATGTAATAATGGCGAAAATCCCAAATGTTCCATCAGCTGTTTCTACGGATTTCTGATCATGAATTTTTTCTTGAAACAATGCGCTACAGTCCTTTCCATTAACTTCTTCCTCAATGCGTCAGATCTCAAGTGCCACGCGCCCCACCAGTTTATGTCTTCATTAAGTGGCTAAATTTTGCAACTTTTCATTGCCTACGCCTATAAATACTCTCTTCATCAAACAAAGAAAACTTTCCAAACTCTTTGCGAATTCATCTTTTTCTTGCTAAAGTTTCCTCATTTCTTTCAAGAACCCCATAAAACTTCCATTTCCTTATCAACAATGGCGTCCTCCACGACCAACGTTTCTCAAAAGAAAGGTCAGAAATAAAAAAACTTTTCATTTTGAACAAACTCTTCCACCATTCAACAACATCCCTTAACCGAAAACCATAAAAATACCTCAGTTTGCTCCTGAACCTTTGAACAACGAGACAAAGAGCATATATCAATCTCAGGTAATGATTCCATTCCTTGTAAATGACTGTCCTTTTGTTGTTTCTGGTCCATTGACTAAAGTACATAGCACAAGTGAAATACTGAAAGAGTTCTTCCCCTGATACCAAAAAACTCAACCTTTAGGGCACAAACTCCTCCCTAAATCTGACGATTCTTCTTCTGACCCCATTCCTCTTACTGAACTGGATGTGAAGTACCTCTATGATGGTATTAGGCTGGTCAGAGCTGTCAGCCAGTTTGCTGAGTTTGATCTATGGTTGGCTAGACTAAGGCTGACCATTAGAAAAACATTGGGATATATGATCTTTTAATGCTGACAAAGACACATATACCCTACTGCTTAAACCTCCTGGCTACCTCGTTGTATTTCTGGGACTGTACCCATTATACCTTTCATCTTCCCTATGGGATGATTACCGCACACTTTTTTACATAGCCGTTATCACAGGGCTTCAACTTGATGGTCCTGCTTATGACCCCGCCATTGATGCCGAAGATACTATCGGCTTCAACACATTCAAGCTAACATACACTCTCTTCCTCAAGCATCATTCCAAACCCAAGGAAGAAGTAGTTTCTGATGAGGAACATATTGCTTTCCTCACATTCTGGATGTATAAGTATGTCTTCTGCACCAAGTCTCTTCAGGTGGCGAAGAAATATCTACGCTTATTAAACCAGCTTCACAACAACAAGAAGGTTTGCTTAAGTGAGCTCATCCTAGTCAGTCTTTATTAGTCTCTCAGTGAGGGATTGCTCGACTGAGGGACCTAGACCACAACTCTGGTTCTATGAGTCTCAGTAGTCCTCTTTAGCTCCTTCAGATTTGGTTGAATGTCATTTTTAGCCTGTACTTCTCAGGAAAGGGAAAGTTGATGAGGAGTCAGAGGAGATTAGGCTAATGAGTACTGAGGGCATTTGACAAGCCCAACTTACTCTCGATGATGAAGGTGTAACCCTAAAAGGGTCATTCTTTAGTTTTGTGTTGTTGTTTGTACATTAGTATGATTTTGCACCATATATGTCTCCCTTTGCTGGTAGGAAGTATGGTCCCAGGTGGTTCAGTAGGGCCTTCCCTAACACTCCTACAAGGAAGCTTCATTTGGAATCTGTTGGAATTTGGTAAGCCTTTTTTATTCTCAGATTCTTTGTTTATAGGCTGAATGGCGGGAGGCCTGATACAAGCCTTATTTCTTACCAACCCAATTTGGATTCTAGGCAGTTTGGGTTAAGTCAGAGTTTTCCCAAATGTATTTATGATCGAAAAATCCAAGTCATTTTTTACAATAATGTTTTCGACAAGGATGATGTTTCTAACATCTTCGCTAGATGGGAATCCCAGAAGGAGTTTTTGTCTCCCGTCTTCTTTCGACCTTCAACCCAACGCATCCATCCTTTCAATGATTGGTGGTGCAAGTATTACAGTGAGAATTTTCTCACTGCTGCTAAATTTTCTACATAACTTGACCTTGCTTTTGTTGATGTGCAGGAGAAGGTCAAGAAAAGTAAGTCTAGAGATAAAAGCTTTCCAAAAATACTTTGAAACTATCTATCGACCAGTTGATCTTAGTCGAACCATTCGTGAGGTTGCTGTCACTTTAAAGGAGACATTTTTACAAAAGATAGATAAGTTGAAAATCCCCCCAAACATTCCTCGTGAGAGGCGTGTAAACACCCAAAATTTTCCCTCACCAATTTCACACCATGGCTTGTGATCTTTCATATTTGCATTAGTTTAAGCATATCATCTCATATTACATTTTTGTTTCACTGCATTAGTTCAAGTTCATCTGCATCTAGGGTTTGTGATATGAGAAATCTAGGATCCATCTGAGCCACTCCAAAGGTCTCCAATCATTCCAAGAGGGTCCATGTATGTTCAATCATCATTTTATATTCCCCAAAGATCAAGGAAGTCAAATAATCACAAGAACTGGCAAAGCATGGAAGCAGAGTTAGGGTTTAACTACACAGATGACCTGAAATTAGGGTTTTGGTTTTGGAGGCCATAACTCCAATTTTTTTGGTCATTCTTATTTCTATTGGTCTCAATATGTTATGAGGATCATATGTACCAAGTTTTATGAATAAATTCATTGTGGAAGTCATCTGATCACTGGATAACTTCTTGAGCAAGTCAGAGCAAAATCAGGGCATCTGATGCCCCCCAACATGGAACCAAAGTGGATTTTTCATCAAAATGAAGTTATATGAAGAAAAGTGAGCTAAACCAAAAGTTGCCAAAAATGGAAATGACTTGTAATGTAAACTTTCTATTTTGGGAAAGTTTTTCAACCTCCTCTTTCTCAACCAAGAATGCTTCAAATGAAAAATTGTTGGTCATGAAAGTTGTATATTGGATCATTCCCTTTTAAAAAAGTACAAGAACAAGATCTAATTCATTTTGGAACTCAAGTTATGGCTTGTCAAAGTTGGCAAAAATCACATAATTTTCAAGAATGCACCAAAGAGGGATTTTTGCAAAATCACTTGCCAAACTATTTTGTGACTTCAGACACACTTCTAATCATCATACAAACATAACACATTGCATAAAAATCAGAACTGCCCAAAGAATTGTATCATTCCATGCCTTGAACATCAAGAAATTACAAAGGGGCCAAAACTTCACATAATTGCAAAAGGTCACAGAAACTTCCATCCACTTAATGAATTGCCTCAAGACTGATTATATGGACATCCTTGATCCCAACTGCGCATGGACAAGCCAATGAGCCAGCTACACCATTGCCCATACCTCAAGTACAACACTTTTGACTTTTTGGCAAGAAGCCCATACCAATCACCACAGTCCACCACCCACTCTCTGCCCAATCCAGACTTTACAAGCATGTTCCAAGGGTCATTTTTCATAACACACATAAGCTGAAACCTCCAAGAACTAAGCATCCCCAAAAATCATCCCTCTTGCATTTTCCTTCGAATCTCTTAGCTCGCTCACTAAAACTCAAAACCAATTTCACCATTCATCTCAAAATCATCCACTGACCTAAAATCAACCATCAAAACAGCCTCAAAGCACCCATAGACAAAACATGATTCTTGTCCAGTTCAGTTGCTACAACACAAACCAGCCACTCTCAAAGCTTTTGAAGCATTCCATTAGTCTCAGGAGGTTCAAAGGAAGCTTTTTGCACAAAGGAAGTGGCCATAAAACTCAGTTTGGAAAGCTTCATCTCAGGTAGTCGTCTTAAATCATTTTTCCAGAACTCCTATTTTAAGTGCAAATGTGAAAGAGCATGCTTCATTGATCACTCTGAGCTTTGTATTTTTGAAAATGGTGAAGAAATGAGCATTTACTGAACCTCTGAAATTTTTACCATTTTTGATCTTTTCTTCGAATCTTGTTTGTAAGCCATCATAAATCTGTTTTGAGGTTAGATTAGTGTTTAGGAGGATGAGAGGAACTGATCTGGAGCTTTAGAGCTCCATAAATGACCTAGGAAGAGGTTTTGAAATTCTCAGGGGAGAAGGCTGCCGGAGAAGACGATCAGAGCTCTTCTCCGGTGGCCTGAAAGTGATTATTATGCTTAATTAGGGTTAGGGCTTTGTTTGAATGTAGGCCGTTTGATTTTGCTTTCCCGCGTGTGATGGACGCCTAGGATCATTTCATTAGTTTTAATTATGGATTAATTAATTAATTAAGTGAGATTAGTTAAGTTTGAATTCAGGCCATAGGATCTGGCGCCTAGTCAACCACAAATTCCCCAGAATCAATGACAGCCACTGGATCATCCTACTTCTGTCTTTATTCAGTTTTTAATTCATTTTTCTTATTTATTTTGCACATTTTATTTAAAATAGCTAGAAAATCCTAAAAAATATTTTCTCTTGCATTTTCACTTCAAATAATTTTCTTAACACAAAAATATTTTTATTTTTATTTTTTGCATTTAAAAATCATTTTTAAAACATTTAAATGTTTATTTTTATTAATTAATGAAAATTAATTAATTAAAATATCATTTAGGTTACCAAAAATCCCAAAACAATTCACATTGCATCTTAGAACATTTAGAAACATTTTCATGTCATCCATACAAATTTCTTTTTGGTTTTGAATCATCTTTGACAATTTTCTTGAATTTAGGGTTCATAAAATTCTTATTTTTGAACCCTAACTTCAAGAATTCTTTTCTGTCTAACCATGAATGGTATGACAATGATTCATTTTGCATTGACCTTCATTTGACATGAAGTATATAGCATAATTTTGTCACAAATTTCTTCTGCATTTTTGAATTGATTTGCCTTTTTTCCCCTTAGGTACCTTAAAACCCTAGATAACTTAGAAAATTCATAACTTCCTTAGGGTTAAGAGTTAGGTCTCTTCCTTTGGGGTGTGATATCATATGGGGTTAGGGTTCCTTTGTGTACATTTTCCATTTTTTATCTTGTCATTTGCTTCTGTTTTTGACTTTTGCATCTCATGTTGTATGAAAACCCTAATTTCTCATCTCCATTTGCATACATCTTGCATAAGCATTCATACAAAAACTTGCCATGACATTTCCTGCATCCACATGACATATAAGACATCATAGGACACATTAGAATCATGTTTGATCATTTCTTCATCCATTTGACATGTTATGCATTCATTACATTCCATGAACATTCATGAACTTTCATGCTTCTTCCATGCTTCATTTGCACTCTCATCCCTTGTATGATCATCCATTTCACTTGACATACATTTTCATCATCTCTTAGCATCATTTGCATTATGAACATGCTTCTGGTTTTGGTTTGCATCCTTGCATACATGTCATTTTCACTTCATTTCATTCCTTTATGCTAACTTTTCAGGTGGTAAGTACTTTGAGAAGTGAGTTTGCCTTCACTTCTCACTTCTCTTCTCATCTCTTCTTTTATGCATCCTTGTTTCATTTTGCTTTTGCTTTAGAGTGAGCTTTCTAATTCATGTTCCTCCTTAACTTTCTTTCTTCAAGAAACTTATCTTCTTAAGTGATGTAAGTGAACTTGTTTCTTCTGCTTCTCCTTCTCTCTCCTACTTCTTCCTTGTTGGCTTTTCTTGAAGATCTCTTGCAAGCCTCATAAAACCTAGGAATATCCAAGCATGATAACAATTAGGTTTTGATTAGTCCCCCATTAGTTTTACCTTTGTGTCTTCTTTTGTGTCTCTCTTCTCATCTCATAATCAGAGACTAAACCTTTAAGGTTTTAAGGCTTTGTGATTAAGGGTATGCCTGCATCCTTCTCTTAGGATGGAGTGTATAACTTTAGTCCTAAGTGTTAAACCCTTAATGTGTTTAAATCTCTTAAATCAATCCATCTTAATAATCACTAAGACAATAGCTTGTAACTTTGGCCTTGCATTAGGGTTCTAATTCTTCCTTATTTGTTAAGAAGGACTAACCCTAGTTTTAATGGACAAGTCCCCCTCAAGTTGTCTTACAAACCATAAAAATCACTTCTTAATCTTTCCATTAACTAAGATCCACTTTAATAAAGGCTTTGTTTTGTCATGAGGTTAATCCCTAATCATGGATTAAGTTGAGGTATCTTCCTCAGCTTAAATGCTCTCATCTATTATCCTTCTATTAGGATGGTGTAATGAGTTCATTCAATCCTTGATTATGGCTTAAACTCATTACTTAACACTAAACAAAAACTCCAAAAACATCTAAATAATCATAAGTAGGTTAATGATCTTAATCTTACATCATGGTAATTAAGTTTGAGGTGTTTACTTCATAATTAAGGTATTCTCATTACCCCTAATCAAAGGGAGGATGTGATGAGTTTACTAACCCTTGGTTTAAGCTTAAGCTCATTAACTAATGACAAACACAAAAAGCAATAAAAGACTGAAAGCATCAAAAACAAACAATAATCTTCTCCTCCTGGATTCTTTTCTCACCTCATTCACTCACAAACGAGAACTCACTTCTTCCGTCTAATGCAAGACAGATAGCACCTGAGCCAGACAGGTCATACACTTGAGCATAGATAAGAAAGCAGTTCATCAGTCAATTTATCTTTCAGTCTCTTTGAGTTGAACAATGGTGTTCTGACTTCCTCATTGCACGAGAGGATACGTAGGCATAACTTAACTGTTATCGAACAAAAGTCTTTGTCTCTTCCCCCCTCTTTCAGCATTATTGTTTAAGCCTCATTCCTGAGCATTTCACTTCACATCTCTCTTACACTGACACTTATACATTCTTTTCCAGCTTTTACACACAGATAGCACTGACACCTACCCCTTTAAACACAAAATTTAAAGCGTGGATCCCGTCGAGTACGACAGACAATCTGGGTGCTAATACCTTCCCAGGTTGTAACTAACCCCCTTTCTAAGTTTCTCTGGTTCGCGATAGTCTTATCCATCTTTTTTCTAGGTTTATGCAGCATTACCTTTCCCTCGGGATAAAAATGCCTAGTTGGCGACTCTTTTCAGTTCATCCTCATGTTCTCTCTTTCACCGACCGTTCGCGTTTGTACCCCTTCTGACCTGGTGTCATTTGGTGGGAGCGACAGCTTGGCGACTCTGCTAGGGATGTCCTTATACTGCAACCAGGGCTTCTGGTTCTTTTTGTGGGTTCCTCCTAGCGCTTGTTTGATTTATGTTTACGGTGGTGTTACGTGTTACTTGTGCTTATTTATTTGCTTTATTTATTGCTTTATGTACAACTTTATTTAATGCTTTCTTTACAGTTTTATACATCATACTGTCATTATCATTGCTGGATCTGGTTTTCCTTGGTAGGTGGGGTTTCATTGAGTGATTAAGATCCTATACCTGGGACCTGAGTGACACCTAGGCTATAGTGGCTTCATATTCCTTACCATTCCATTTCGGTCTGGTGCGGGAATATGAAACACGGTTCAGATATGGGTTTCTTCTTGAGAACTCTGTGCTACATATTTCCTATAGTGCTAGGGCTATCTGGGAAGCCTGCTAAGTCTGGATGACCTTTATTTGACCTTCAGAATCTGGGGTGAATTAGAGGAGGATCTTTTATGGTTATTGTAAACATTGTACCTCCGGGTTAGAGGTGTTTACACTTCTCATAACTGATCAGAGTCTAAGGATCCTTGTTCTAGAACATTACATGTGAGGGGGTTGGGTTGTTTATATGTTTTGCAGGAACCCTTGACCACATCATACCCTATTATTGTTTTGTTGTAAGAATGCATCACTTTGGACAGTTCTTGTGATTACCCTAGACATGTGGCTCTTTATTTGAGTCCCCCACCCTGGTTACTGGATTTATAGGCCTCCATCTGGACTGTTGAACATACATGGAATCTTACCAAGGCAGATAATCAGATCCATCTCTTGATCACAAACCCTTGCATATCATTTGCATATATCATCATTGCATCATTTAACATTTTCTTATTTGTTTTTCAGGGTATCCATCATTTCATTTTTGGTTTAGTTTTGACCCCTTCTATGCTTAGACCTCTGCTTCAGTTTTCTTCTTCAGCTCCTCCACCAGTTTGTCAGTGTTTCTTCTCCAGCACCTGCATCAGTCTGTCAGAGACTTACCTCCAGCTTCTCAGTATGTGATCTTCATCAGCAGTTGTCTTCAGCTTCTTTATCAGCACTCATGGATACTCTAAGGAAGAGCAACATATCTCACCACTTCTTTGAGCCCACCTTGACTGGTATCAGGCAGGTCCAGTCCCTTATCACACTTGACCACATCCCACTGTTTAGAGAGCACTATGGGGGTATTTTGTACATGGTCATGGATCTTGATGCATCTCAGAGAAGCATGATCTACACCTGCTTGCAGTTTTATGATCCTCCACTCAGATGCTTCACCTTTCCAGATTTCCAGATGGGACCACTGCTAGAAGAGTTTTCCTTGTTGATTGGAGTTCTTATCAGGAGAGGGATTCCTTTCAACCCAGAGATGACTGCTCCCAGAAGTGAAGAGACAACTAGGGCAGTAAATTTGGAGCCTGGCCTCATTGAGCATAACTTGACAACAAAGGCTGGAATTCCTGGCCTCCACATAGACTTCCTGATTTCCCAGACCACTCTGAAGGCTGCAATAGGAGAATGGAAAGTTGTATGTGCATTGCTAGGAGATTTTGACTACTCAGTCCATTAGAGAAATGAAAAGCAAAGAGGGAAGTTGGTCATATGTTGTTCTCCTCTGTTTTACTCTTGGCTGCTCAGGCACTTTCCAAAATCAGATGCCTTCTTGAATCCCCATCAGCAGAAGAATTGGGCTAAGAGGTTAATTACCTTAACATCAGATGACATCAGGTGGTGCACCCAGAGCACCAAAGGCAAGGCCATTATCACCAGCTGTGGGCAATACCCTAATGTGCCTATGATAGGAGTAAAAGGTTGCATCAACTACAACACTTTACTGTTTAAAAGGCAGTTGGGATATGCGTTGGTTCATCCTCCCTGAGGACAAGATTTGGTTGAGACTCTCTACTGGGAAGTTCAATCCAACTCTGCTATTGTCAGACAAACTTCCTGGGCTTGGGACAACATCCAGACTAAAGGGACATCCATCCTTGGAAGGTGCAACAATATTTCTTCATCCCAGTACTCAGATTGGTCCCATACTAGAGCTCAGATCACCAGGATGCCATTCACTCTGGAAGATATACCTGGGCCTTCTACAGTACAGTATGCAGCAACTGTCAGCCTAGAAGAATTTGAAAGGCTGAAAGAGAGGAATGATCAGCTAGCTGAAGCCCTGAATAAGACTCTCTGGGAGAGAAATGACAGTCATCTGGACATTGAGAGATTGGAAAGACTCAAGACTGAGCATCTGACCAAGATTGAAAGGACAGATGACTACATCCGGAAGGCAAGAGTCGGGGAGTTGGTATTGAAGAATGCCTGCAAGGAGGCCAAGATTCAGAAAGCTAGGGCAGAGCATTATCTGGAGGAAAGCCAGGCTAGGTGGATCAGGATCACTAAAGCCCAGGCACAAGAAGACCAGAGGACTCAGGCCAAGATTGAGCAGCTGGAGGCCAATGAGAAGAAGCAACATGAAGCTTTGTTAGTAGCTCAGAAGGAGATATCAGAATTGAAACTCCGGACGGGGTTAAAGAGATCAAAGGATCAAGAAAAGCATAAGAGGTTGACCACTGCCATCGCTACCAGGAACCTCCTCATTAGGACTATTACAGAGCACCCAGCTGGTCCAGTGACAGAGGCCCTCCTGAAGGAAGTCAGGGAGGATGACTTTGGATTTGATGTCTGATCCTTTTGCTTGTATTTCTTTCTTTTGATGTATTTTTCTTTTGATTGTTGTATTTTAGACCTACCATGGGCATGTATTGTAAATAAACTTTTTTTTTTCATCCTTTGTAATATATCAGTTTGTTTTATTTATTGGTGGGCTTTATCTCTCAACATCATCAAGCATTTCCTCGAGGTCTGGAAAGGTCAAAATCAAAGAACCAAACCGGATACCCTTGGAAGACAAATAAGCATATTGCATTCCATACTAACATTTTCTTTGTTTTGTAGGTTTTTGATTGTTTTTGTTTCTCACTTTGTTGTGGTTTCAGGAAACATTGCTCGCAGAAGAGTGTTCCCTGTCAACCGAACACACCGGAACCCAACGCGAAACAACCTTCCGGGCATTCAGATGGACCAAGTACAGCAGGACCTGAATGAAGTAAGAAACCAAATGACAAACAAAAGGGTTGAGATGAGAAATCAAATGACCCAGTTCATGGCTGTGATGACTGGCTTAGCACAGAGCCAGAAAAGGCTGAGGGAATTGGTGGAAAGGCAGACTCCTGAGGAACACCACCCTGGTACAGGAGGAACCAGAAATAATGAACGCGGGTAGCCTCGCATCGACCCACCAGAGTTTGGGCCCCAACTGAACCCAGATGTTAATGTCACAAGGAATATTCAAGGAAACACTGCTGGAGGCAGGATCTTGCAAGAAGATCCTCAGGAAGAGCAGTTCACAGTTATTGGGGCTGGGGATGAGGTGTATGACCGAAGGTTGGATGAGATTGTTGAGAAAATGATATCTCTTGAATCCTAGAATTCTCTAGGCTTTGACGTAATGGATATGGGGCTGGTAGATGGGGTGAGGATTCCTCACAAATTCAAACCCCCGTGCTTTGAAAAATATAATGGTACCTCCTGCACGCGTACTCATTTGCAGTCTTTCTTGGGGAGACTCAAAGCTTATACCATGGACGAGAAGTTATGAATGTTCTATTTTGAGGACAGCCTGACTGGAGCATCAAGAGAATGGTATTCGCATCTCACCAGGGACACTATAAGATGTTGGAAACACTTGGCATAAGCCTTCATCCGCCAGTACCAATACAACCTAGCCATGGCTCCCAATAGAACCCTTCTAATGGGCATGTCTCAGTCTTCAAGGGAAAGCTTCCGGGATTATGCTCAGAGGTGGAGACAGCTTGCTGCTGCTGTCCAGCCACCCATGTCTGAACGAGAAATGGCTGAAATGTTTATGAATACTCTTCAAGGAACGTATATTGACAAACTTGCTGCTTTCTCTTCCACCAGTTTTGCTGATGTAGTTATAGATGGTGAGAGAATTGAGAGTCTCTTGAAGATGGGAAAAATCTCTGACAACGGTGCAACTTCCTCCAACAATACCAGAAAACCTTTTTCAGGACCCCGAAGGGCGGGTGAAATAAATGCTATTCATACAGGCAGGGGCAGACCCCAATATTCTCACATATCAGTAGCAGTCGTTACTATCCCGGCTCCAGCTCCACAACAACCACTTTTTCCTCAACAACAATACCAACAACAACACTATCAGCAACAACCGCACTTTCCGCAAAAAATATCGTACAACAATAACAATAACAACCAACAGCAGTGCCCCTTTCAATAGAGGTCATCTCAAGAAAATAGGGTGATTGACCCCATTCCTATGCCATATGCCGCCTTACTACCACAACTCCTGAAGCTCAACCTGGTTGAATTAAGGACATTGGCTCCACTAGATCCTCTCAACCTCCCGAAGAATTATGATGCCAATGCTAGGTGTAAACACCCCAAATTTGCCCTCACTAGTTTCACCATGGCTTGTGATAATTCTCATATGCATAAACACAATCATATCATCTCATATCTCACCTTTTGATTCACTGCATTGTTTCTAAGGCATCTGCACCTAGGGTTTGTGATCTGAGCAATCCCAGAGCCTCTTGAGCCACTCCAAAGGTCACCAACCAATTCAAAGGGGTCTACATGTGTTCAAGAATCATAGTACATCCTCTCAAAGCCAAGAATTCAAAAGAATCACAAGAACTAGGGTTTGAGTGGATGCATAGCCAGGATGAACTGCACAGTTGACCTAAAATTAGGGTTTTGGCTTCAGAGGCCATAACTCCAAATTTTTTGGTCATTCTTGTTTCCATTGATCTCTATATGGTATAGGGAGTATGCATATCAATTTTCATGAAGAAATTCCATGGGGAAGTCATCTGATCAAAGGTTGACTTTTCAAGCAAGTCAGTGCAAAATTAGGGCATCTGAGGCCCCCAATGACCCAACCAATGGGTGATCTTCATCATTTTGAGTGTATATGATCTTTATTTGATCATGGAAGAAGTTTGAAGTTCATAAAAATCAAGAATTTAGGGTTTTTGCAAATGTTGACTTTTTGGGCATAGTTGACTTTTCAAGAATGCATCATTTTAGGTCATTTTTCAAGCCTTGATTCTTGATCCAAAAAGGCTTCAAATGGAAAAACTTTGGTCATGAAAGTTGTAGATCTCATCTTTCCCTTTTCAAAAAGTATAAGAACATGATCAAACTCTTCTTGGATCAAAAGTTATGGCAATGCAAAGTTGGCAAAAATCATTGATTTCTAAGGCATGCTTCAAATGGAAATTTTGCAAAGTCTTGAACCAAAGCCAATTGTGACCTCTAATTCATTTCAAACCAGCACATAAACATTCTCTAAGTCCTAAAAATCAGAAATGAACCAAGAATGCCATGGTTTTATGTTTGGTTAGGCAAAGAAGTCACATGTGAACCAAAATGTCACAAGTTGCAAAACTCATGATCATGCTCCCTCCTACTTGCAGCCTTGGATGCTGAGCCTTGCTAGACCTCTCCCTCACCCTTGCTGCGCCAGCCCATGCCTTGTACTTGCCTAGCACCTCACCATACTTTCTCTTACACTAGAGTTGACAAATTGCAAAAGTTGCCTCACCTATCCATAAAGCACATGTCAAATCAACTGACCAATGAGAGAGAGTTATGTGGACAATTTGCAAGCAAAACATAAGAGCTAGCAAGGCTGAAACCATCTCATTAATCACATTCACAAAAACACCTCACATTGCATAAGCCTTCGAATCTCTCTGTCCAGCATACAAACACTTCAACCATCTTCACCATTCAACTCACCTTGCTCCATAGACCTCAAACCACCCAAAGCACAAGCCTGAAACAGCCAGAACATCTCACTGCCATTTCTCACTTCATTTTGCAGTTTCATTCGAAACTCTCATCCTAGCTCACAAACAGCCAAACAAACCTTGCAGACCTTCTCCACATACCATTTGGACCTCAAACAACCCCTCATCATGACCTGAAAGTGCCTGAAACTCCATAGCCATTTCTGACTGAACTGAAGCAGGAGCTTTCGAAACTCACTATCCAGCCAGCTTAAACTCCCATTGAGCATTCAAACGTCATCTGGGGATCAAGTGGAGTAGATTGCACAAGGAGAGGTGGCCAGAAAGTTCTCAAACTGAAAGCTTCGAATCTCAGGTAGCCTGAAATTTATTTCTCCAGAAATTGTTTTTCTTGTTACAAACTTGTTCTTTGTGTTATCCTGATCATGAATATGTCTTTGTTTTTTGAAATGGTGATGAAATAAGCATTTAATTGAATTCTGAAACTGGTTTGCCCTAAAACTTGTTCTCTTCGATTCATTTGATTCAGGAAGAATAAATTTGTTTTAGGATAGGGGTTTGATTCGTGAGGATGTGGGGAACATTTCCATGGTTTTAGATTTCATTTTAGTGACCTAGGGAAGGATTTAGAAGTTTTCAGGGGAGAAGGTCACCGAAGAAGACGACCGGAGCTCGTCTCCGGTGACCTGAAAGTAATTTGTGCCCTAATTGCGTAATTAACTTCAGTTTGAATTCTGGCCGTAGATGGCCTTTGACTTGTTGACCTCCCTCCCTTTTGGATGGCCCAGATCCTTTTCATTAGCCCTAATCTCTCTCCTTAACTTTAATTAATTCGTAATTAAATTAATTAAGTCAGATGCAATCTCCACCCTTCATTTGCGCGCTGGTCAACCATTTCAAACTCAGAATCAATCTCAGCCTTCCATTTGGTTTACTTTTCATTTTATTTATTTTTATTCATTTTTATTTCAATTAACTTGCATAATTAATTTAAAATAGCAAAAAATTCTTAAAAATTATGAAACTTTTTCCTTAAAGTTTTGTTAATTTTTAAGACCCAAAAATATTTTTATTTTATTTTTTATCATTAAAAAAGTTTTTTTAAATATTTAAAAGATTATTTTTAATTGATTAATGAGAATTAATTAATTAAAAATACTTTTAGGTATTTAAAAATTACAAAAAAATTCATGAAATGTTCTAAGACATTTAGAAACATTGTCCAACCTTCAAACCAAATTTCTTTTTTGATCTTGATGCATTTTAAGAATTTTTCATTGAATTAAATCATTTTTTATGCATTATTTTGATCATGGATTCAAAAATTCATTTCTGTCTATTGGAGAAGAGTTGGACATTGATTCTTCTTGCATTATTTTCCATTTGGCATGTAGTTTCTAGGGTTAAATGGCCTTGATTTGTTTCTTCATTTTCTAATTGTTTGGCATTTCTTTTGTTATGAACCCTAAAAAACCCTAACAACTTAAAAAATTCATGTCTTGAGTTTGGTTGAGAGTTGAGAGCTCCCCTTTGGGCAGTGGTTTGTTATAGGTCTAGGGTTTCTTTGGGTACCATTTTCCATTTTTTATCCTAGGGTTTTGTTTCTGTTTTGAGTTTTGGTTTGATGTTTGGTTCATAAACCCTAATTTGGGCTTTTTCTTGCATCCTTCTTGCATTCTCTTGCATAATTTGACTTGTCATTGCATCTTGTGCATTCTTATGATTCATTTGACATCTTAAGACATGTAGGAAGCATCTTTGATCATTGCATTACATATTTGCCATGTCATTTGTCTTGTATGCTTCATAACTTTTCATGCTCATTCATGCTCCTTAACTTGCATCATTTGCATTCATAATCTTGTATGAACATCCCCATGCCTTGCCTCATCTTTGCAGCACCTCATAACATCATAATCATCATCAACATGCTTCTGGTTTTGTCTAGCATCATGCCATTTCATCTCATCTTGCATTGCATTGCATTTCTTTCTAACATTTCAGGTGGTAAGTAATTTGGGAAGTGAATTTGCCTTCACTTCTCATAACTTTTCTTTTCATCTCTCTTGCATACCATGCTGCATTTTTATATGTGTTTGAGTTTGAGCTAGCTCATTCTTGCTTCTCCCACTTTCTTTCTTCAAGTGACTTGACTTCTTGAATGAAGCAAGTCACTTTGCTTCTCTTGATCTTGTTCATCTGCTTCCTGGTGGTTCCTTTGAAGACTTCTCTTGTAAACCTCACAAACTTTAGGGACAACCAAGTATGATAATGAATTAGGGTTTTGATTAGTTCCCCCTCATAGTTTTTACCTTTGTGTCTCTCTTTGAGTCTTCTCTTCTCATCTCATAATCAGGGACTAAACCCTAAAGGCTTTAAGGCTTTGTGATTAGGGTTATGCCTGCATCCTTCTTTTAGGATGGAGTGTATAACTTTAATCCTACGTGTTAAACCCTTTATGTGTTTAAATCTCTTAATCAATTCACTTAATAAGTATCAAGACATCACACTTGTAACTTGGGCCTTGCATTAGGGTTCTAATTCTTCCTTAAGTGGTTAAGAAGGACTAACCCTAGTGTTAATGGACAAGTCCCCCTCAAGTTGTCTTACAAATCATAAAAAACACTTCATCATCATATCATTAATAAAATCCATCTAATAAAAGCTTGTTTTGTCATGAGTTTAATCCCTAATCATGGATTAAGTTGAGGAGCTTTCCTCAGCTTAAACATTCTCATCTATTATCCTTCTATTAGGATGGTGTAATGAGCCTGTTAAATCCTTGATTATGGCTTAACCTCATTACTCAACACTAAACAAAAACACCAAAAACATCTAAATAATCATAAGTAGGTTAATGATCTTAATCCTGTATCAAAGGTGATTAAGTGTGAGAATCTGACTTCACACTTAAGGTATTCTCATTACCCCTAATCAGAGGGAAGATGTGATGAGTTTACTAAATCCATTGGTTTAGGCTTAAGCTCATTAACTTATGACAAACTTTCAAAAGCAATAAAAGACTGAAAACACTCAAAACAAACAATAATCGTCTCCTCCGGGATTCTTTTCTCATCACCTTCACTCACAAACGAGAACTCGCTTCTTCTGTCTAATGCAAGACAGTTTGCACCTGAGCCAGACAGGTCATACACTTGAGCATTGACAAGTAAGCAGTTCACCAGTCAATTCATCTTTCAGTCTCTTTGGGTCGAACTACGGTGTTCTGACTTCCTCATTGCACGAGAGGATACGTAGGCATAACTTAACAGTTATCGAACAAAAGTCTCTGTATATTCCCCCCCTCCTTCCAGCTTTATTCTTTTAGCCTCATGATCTTGAGCATACTCTGTTCTTACACTGACACTTTCATACTTCACATCACTTATACACTTTACACTGACACCTGTACATCTTTTCCAGCTATTTTATACACAAATTGCACTGACACTACCCCTTTAAAACACAAATCTTTTAAGCGTGGATCCCGTCGAGTACGGCGGACAATCTGGGTGCTAATACCTTCCCAGGTTGTAACCAACCCCCTTTCTCAGTCTCTCTGGTTCGCAACCCGTCTTATCCATCTTTTTCTAGGTTTATGCAGCATTACCTTTCCTCCGGGATAAAAATGCCTAGCTGGCGACTCTATTCATCTCCAGTGAGTTCACGGCTGTGTGTTCTCACTGTTCCCTTCGCCGACCGTTCGCGTCTGTACCTTTATTCGACCCTGTTTCGTTTATCGGGAGCGACAGCTTGGCGACTCTGCTGGGGACCCTTATATTGCAACCAGGGCTTCTGGTTCTTTTTGTGGGTTCCTCCTAGCGCTTGATTGATTTGTGTTTACTGGGGTGTTATGTGCTTATTTGTGCTTGTATTTATTTTTGTTTATTGCTTTATGTACAGTTTACTTTACTGCTTTCTTTATTTGCATTTGTATATATCATACTGCCATTGTTGCTGGCTGGATCTGGTTTTGTTTTGGTGGGTGGGTGTTTCATTGAGAGTTAAGGTCCTATACCTGGGACCTGAGTGACACCTAGGCTAGAGTGAATAATATTCTTTCCCATTCCATTTCGGTCTGGTGCGGGAATATGAAACACGGTTCAGATATGGGTTTCTTCTTGAGAACTCTGTGTTGCGGATTTCCTGCAATGCTAGGGCTATCTGGGAAGCCTGCTAAGTCTGGATGACCTTTTAGTTTTGACCTTCAGAAACTGAGGTGAATTAGAGGAGGAATTGTTATGGTTATTGTAAACACTGTACCTCCGGGTTAGAAGTGTTTACACTTCTCATAACGGATCCAAGTCTGAGGATCCTTGTTCTAGATCACCACCTGTGAGGGGGTTGGGCTGTTTACAGGTTTGCAGGTACCTTGACCTCAGAATACCCTGTTACTTTGACTTTGTTAAGAATACTCCATGTTGGATAGTTCTTGTGATTCTAAAACCCTGGACATGTGGCTCTTTATTTGAGCCCCCCACCCTGGTTACTGGATTTATAGACCCCCATCTGGAATTCTTGAACACGCACGGACTTATACCAGAGCATTTTGATCAGATCCAGCTCAGTCACAAACCCTTTGCATTTCATTTGCATACATACTCATTGCATCATATTAACATGTGTTTATTTGTGTTTCAGGGTATCCATTTTCATCTAGGTTTTGGTTTTGACCCCATCTACAGCACTGACCTATCTCCACCAGCACTGGCTTCAGTTTGTCAGCCATATACTCCAGTTACTTGCACTAGCCATCTAGTGGCCCACTCCTCAGCCTCTTCATCAGCACTTATTCTACTCAGTCTTCAGCATCATGGCTCCAAAGAAAAGCAACATCACTTATCATTTCTTCCAACCAGACTTATCAGACATCAGGAGGATCCAGACCCTGATCACTCCAGATCACATATCTTTGTTCAGAGAGAGCTATGGGGATATACTTGACTTGGTTATGGATCTGGACCCTTCACAGAGGAGCCTCATCCACACCTGCATTCAGTTTTATGACCCCCCATTGAGATGCTTCACCTTTCAAGACTTCCAGTTGGGCCCTCTTTTAGAAGAATACTCATCATTGGTTGGCTTGTCTATCAAGAGAGAAATCCCTTTCAATCCTGAGATGGCTTTCCCAAGCAATGGAGAGGTAGCAAAAGCTTTGCATCTGGAGCCTGTTTTGATTGAGCAACATATGACCTCTAAAGCTGGGATCCCTGGTTTTCATCTGGACTTCTTAATTTCTCAAGCTAGTTTGAAGGCCTCCTTGGGGGAGTGGAAAGCTGTTTGTGCTTTGTTGGCCTTAAGTGTATATGGAATTGTGCTGTTTGCAGATGAGCCTCGATTCATCAGCAAGAATGCAATCCACCTATTCATCCTGAAGAACCCAGTGCCAACTTTGTTAGGAGATCTCTACTATTCAGTGCATCAGAGGAATGAGAAGCAGAGGGGAAGGCTAGTGAGGATTTGTGCTCCATTATTTCATACTTGGCTTCTCAAGCATCTACCCAGAACAGATGCATTTCTCAACCCTCATCAGCAAAGCAACTGGGCTAAGAGGCTCACTACTCTCACTTCAGCAGACATCAGATGGTGCACTCAAAGCACCAAGGGCAGAGATATCCTCACCAGCTGTGGGCACTTTCCCAATGTGCCCTTAATAGGAGTTAAGGGGAGTATCAACTACAACCCTCTGCTGTTCAAGAGGCAGTTAGGCTATGCACTGGTCCATGCTCCCAGGGTACAGGACTTGGTGGAGACCCTCTACTGTGAGAACAAGATTAGTCTGGCAACTGTTAGGCAGGCTGCCTGGGCCTGGGATCATGTTCAAACCAAGGGAATCACCATTTTGGGGAAGTGCAATAATGTGGCATCAGCACAATATTATGAGTGGTCCCGTGCCAGGGCCCAATTCTCTGGGATGCCCTTTACCATAGAAGACATGCCTGAGTCATCTTCAGCACCACCCCCTGCCACCATCAGTTTGGAGGAGTTTGAAAGCTTGAAGGAAAGAAATGAGAAGTTATCCCAAGCCTTGCAGAAGACCCTCCGGGAGAGGAGTGAAGGTGTGAGGGAGATTGAGAGATTGGAGAAGTTGAGGGTGGAACACTTGACTAAGATTGAGAAGTCTGGAGATTATATCAACAAGTCTAAAGCTGGTGAGCAGATTCTGAAGAACGCTTGTAAAGAAGCCCAATTCCAGAGAGCAAGAACAGACTTGTACTTGAAAGAGAGTCAGGCCAGGTGGGTCCGGATCACTGAGGCCCGTACTCTAGAAGACAAGAGAGTTCAGGACAAAATGGAGCAGATGGAAAAAGCCCTGGCAGCAGCTCAGAAGGAAATATCAGAGCTAGAAATCAGAGCTGGAGTGAAGAGGTCTAAAGACCAAAGTCAGAACAAGAAATTGACTGCAGCTGTTGCAACAAGAAACCTTCTCATCAGAAGTCTCACGGAGCGTCCGGCTGATCCTGTGACCGAAGCACTTCTTAAGGAAGTTCGTGAGGATGAGTTTGGCCTTGGAGTTTGATCATTTGCTTGTTGTTGTTCCTATTCCATGTACTTTTGCTTTTTGTGATGTATTTTGACCCCTTTGAGGGCTTGTGTTGTAAAATGAACAAGTTGTGTTATTTCACCTTTTGTAATATATTTGTGTTAGTTTCCATCTGGGTTCACTCCAAAAGCAACTTCAACAGCATCATCTTCAAGGGTCTGGAAGGGTCAAAACTGAAGACCAAACCGGATACCTTGAGAGCAAATAAGCATAACTGCATTGCATACTAACCCCTTTTGTTTGTTTTGTAGGTTTTGTTTTATTGTTACTAACCTCTGTTGTGATATTCAGGCAGTATTGCTCGTCGCCGGGTGTTTCCCCTCAACAGGCCACACAGGTACCCAACTAGAAACAACCTTCCGGGAATTCAAATGGATCAGGTACAGCAGGACCTAGCAGAGGTCAGAAATCAGATGGCGAACGAAAGATTGGAGATGAGAACACAGATGACGCAGTTCATGGAAGTTATGAACAACATGGCTCAGAGCCAGGAGAGACTGAGGGCCATGGTGGAGAGGCAAAATCAAGAGGAGCCTCATGTAGGAACTGCAGGCACCAGTAATAATGAAAGGGTGCAACCCCATGTCAATCCCCCTGTGTTTGGCCCACATTTGCATCCTGAGATCAACATTCCTGCAAATGTTCAAGGCACGGCCACTGCAGCCAGGGTACTTCAAGAAGACCCTCAAGAAGACCAGTTCACTGTAATGGGTGCTGGAGAAGAAGCCTATGATAGGCGATTGGATGAAATAGCTGAGAAGTTGAGGTCCTTAGAATCTCAAAATTCTTTGGGTTTCGACGTCATGGACATGGGCTTGGTAGACGGGGTCAGGATCCCCCATAAGTTCAAGCCTCCTTGTTTCGAAAAATATAATGGGACTTCTTGTCCTCGAACCCATCTGCAATCTTTTCTCGGGAGATTAAAAGCTTATACGATGGATGAAAAGCTCTGGATGTTCTACTTTGAAGACAGCTTGACAGGAGCATCAAGGGAATGGTATTCCCACTTGACAAGGGCAACTATTAGATGCTGGAAGGACCTGGCAGAGGCCTTCATCAGACAGTATCAATACAACTTAGATATGGCACCCAACAGGACCCTCCTGATGGGAATGTCACAGTCGTCAAGGGAAAGTTTCCGAGAATATGCCCAGAGATGGAGGCAATTGGCTGCTGCCGTTCAACCACCAATGTCTGAGAGAGAAATGGCAGACATGTTTATGAACACTCTCCAGGGAACGTATATTGACAGGTTGGCTGCTTTCTCTTCCACTAGCTTCGCAGATGTTGTCATAGCTGGGGAGAGAATTGAAAGCCTGTTAAAAATGGGTAAGATATCTGATAATGGTGCAAGCGCGTCCAGTGGTACAAGAAAGCCTTTCGCAGGCCCGAGAAGAACTGGCGAGACCAACGCCATCCACACCAACAGGGGTAGGCCCCATTATGTTCCCAGAACAATAGCAGCAGTCACTATCCCTGCTCCAGCTCATCCTCAGCCAGTCTATCAACCTCCTCAACAAAACTTCCAACAACAACCTCAGTATCATCAGAATCAGTATCCTCCAAGAAACTACAACAGCAACAACACCAACAACAACAATCAACAGAGGCCATTCCAACAAAGGCCCTCTCAAGCTAACAGAGTGATCGACCCGATCCCAATGCCGTATGCTGCCTTGCTGCCACAACTTCTGAAACTCAACCTAGTTGAGCTAAGAACGTTGGCACCTCCGGATCCCAACAGTTTACCAAGGAACTATGACTCCAATGCTAGGTGTGCTTTTCATTCAAACGCACCTGGTCACAGTACAGAAAAATGCAGGGCTCTGCATATGAAGGTACAAGACTTGGTAGACTCCAAGGCTCTGAATTTTGCACCTCCGCCCAATGTCAATAAAAACCCAATGCCAAACCATGGTGGTCCTCGAATTAACGCTATTGAAGAGGACCAACCGTCTTATTTAATAACCAGTGTGGATCAGATCAGGACACCATTGGTGGAAATCAAAGCTCAACTCCGTGAAAACCAAATATTTCCGGGGTGTGAACTGGGGTGCCCCTACTGCAATATTTCATGGAATGGGTGTGAGGACCTAAGGAATGGCATTGACAGCCTTATTCAGAGTGGCCTGCTACAGATCACTACATCATTTCCGACCAATCCGACAACTTCATCAGCAACGGTTTCAGACCCTCCTACAACTGCAGCAACTATTGTTCCCGACAATTCATCAGCAACATCAACAAGTACTTCATCCGTCCTCCCAAGTGATCAGTTTTCAACAGTTTCTCCTGCTACAACTCCAGCTTCATTCCATTTTGAATCTCCATCAACAACAACATCAGTCCCTCCAACAGTACCTCCTACAACACCAGCAAACAATCATGAAGATGTCTCCACTGTTACCATATTCTACGATCCTGAAAGTAACTCCGCCTACCATTCAGAAGGTGCTGCTCCCACTAGAGCACCAGTTACAATCTTTTATGATCCACAAACAATTACAGTCCCTTCCGCAGCTTCAATCAGTCCAGTTACCGTCACGGTGCCTGGACCTGTACCATATGAAAGCAATAGGGCCATCCCTTGGCACTATGGCTCTGACTTGTATTGCGAGGGAAAAAGAATCACTCTGGAAACATCAACACCTGCACCACAGATAGATAACGTGGGGGGAGGTGGAGGCTTCACTCGAAGCGGACGTCTCTTTGCTTCACAAGTCCAAAGACCTACTGCCGAGGCAGAAGCTGCTGCCAAGGCAAAAGGAAAAGGCCCGGTGCAGGAAGATCCAGCTGCCAAAGAGGCCCTGAAGACTCCATTTGATCAGGAAGTTGATAAGTTTATGCGAATCATCAAAAAGAGTGATTATAAAGTTGTGGATCAACTTCACCAAACGCCATCCAAAATCTCTATCCTCTCACTGCTTATGTGCTCCGAAGCCCATCGGAATGCATTACTTAAAGTCTTGCACGCAGCTTACGTGCCTGAAGAGATTACTGTCAACCAGTTGGAGACCGTGGTTGGAAATGTTACTGCTAGCAATGGGCTAGGGTTCACCAATACTGACTTGACAGCGGATGGCCGCAACCACAACAAAGCCTTGCACATAACCGTGGAATGCAAAGGAGCTGTCCTTTCTCATGTGCTGGTGGACACAGGTTCTTCCCTGAATGTCTTACCAAAGAAGGCTCTGGTGAAGTTAGAATATGATGGAATGGCATTGAGACCCAGCAACCTGGTGGTAAGAGCCTTTGATGGTTCCAAGAGATCGGTTCTGGGAGAGATTGAGCTGCCTGTGACAATTGGCCCGCAGACCTTTAAAACTATCTTTTATGTGATGGACATTCAGCCCGCCTACAGCTGTTTGTTGGGTAGACCCTGGATTCACGCCGCCGGCGCAATAACGTCTACCCTTCACCAAAAGTTAAAATATGAGTGGGAAGGCCAAGTTGTCACAATCTGTGGGGAGGAGGATATATTTGTTAGCCATCTGGCTACTTACAAGTATATTGAAATGTATGGGGAGATCCATGAAACAATGAGCCAAGGTTTTGAAGCCTTGAATGTCAATGAAGCGTCTGCTGTATCTGGTATCTCCATGTCATCATACCAACAAGCCCGGAAGGTTGTTGAGGAAGGAACTGCCCTGGGCTGGGGCAAAGTTTTAGCTGTGGAAGAAAAGAAGGACAAATTTGGGTTGGGTTACAAACCAACTCAACATCAAGCAAAGGCTGCTGGAGAGCCTGGTTTTGTCAGTGGGGGGATGCTTACCCCCGATGCTATCAACTGTCTGGAAGACGAGCTGGAAGAGGAGCGCAACCTGGAGAATTGGATTCGTCCGAAGATCCCGGGGAGCAGTGTCTCGAACTGGTCTTCCCAGGGAATTATAAGTGTTACTCGAGCAGAGTAATTATTATTTCCTGTATTTTATAAGCATGCATCAAAGTCTTGCATCTTGCCCAAGATGACAAGACTCATTTTGTAATCAGGGCCATTTGTACTTTTGTGCAAACAAGATTAAATTAATGAAATATCAGACGTCTTTTTGCAAACGAGTCTTTTTCTTTTATGCTCACTGTTTTTCCATTTTTCTTTTTTGTACAAAAATAAATGGCAGTGTTTTTTCAAAATGATAACTTCATTTCACTTTTCTAAATAAGACTAAAATCAGATCACTAAAACGAACCAATTAAACCCTTGCAGAGAGTGCCATCCTGACAGCACCGACAACAGCACGGCTATGACATCGTATGACTTTGACAATCCGATCAATCAAGCCGATGAAGGGGTTGATGAAGAATATGAGCTTCCTGAAGAGCTAGCCAGGTTGTTAAGACAAGAGGAAAAGGTTATTACTCCTCACCAGGAGGAGGTTGAAGTGATCAATCTTGGTACAGAAGAAGACGTGAAAGAAGTCAAGATCGGGGCCTGCCTGCAAGACTCAGTGAAGAGACAACTGATAGATCTGCTTCAAGAGTATGTTGATGTGTTTGCTTGGTCGTATCAGGATATGCCAGGGTTGGATACCGATATAGTTGTGCACAATCTGCCTCTAAGGGAATAATGCCCACCGGTCAAACAGAAGCTGCGCCGAACTCGCCCAGACATGGCAATGAAGATCAAAGAGGAGGTACAAAAGCAATGGGACGCCGGGTTCCTTGCTGTGACTAGCTACCCGCCGTGGGTTGCTAACATAGTACCTGTGCCTAAGAAAGACGGCAAGGTTAGGATGTGTGTTGATTACCGGGATCTGAACAGAGCCAGCCCGAAAGATGATTTCCCATTACCTCACATTGATGTATTGGTGGATAACACGGCTCAGTTCTCGGTATTCTCCTTCATGGATGGATTTTCAGGATACAACCAGATTAAAATGTCACCTGAGGACATGGAGAAGACAACATTCATCACACCTTGGGGCACGTTCTGCTACAAAGTAATGCCATTTGGGCTCAAGAATGCCGGTGCAACATATCAACGGGCTATGGTAACATTATTCCACGATATGATCCATAAGGAAATCGAGTGTTATGTGGATGACATGATTGCCAAGTCCCTTACAGAGGAAGACCATCTGGTGAATCTGCTCAAGTTGTTCAAGCGTCTGAGGAAGTATCAACTGAAGCTGAACCCCAACAAATGCACATTCGGGGTGCGATCCGGTAAGCTGCTGGGCTTTATTGTAAGCGAGAAGGGGATTGAAGTTGACCCTGATAAAGTCAAAGCCATCCAAGAGATGCCTGCACCGAAGACCGAGAAAGAAGTTCGAGGGTTCTTGGGTAGATTGAACTACATCTCAAGGTTCATATCTCACCTCACAGCAACCTGTGAACCCTTGTTCAAACTGTTAAGAAAGGAACAAACGGTCAGGTGGAACGAAGACTGCCAAAAGGCTTTTGACAAGATCAAGGAGTATCTGCAAGAACCTCCAATCCTTATGCCGCCAGTTGAAGGAAGACCTCTGATTATGTACTTGACAGTATTAGAAGAGTCAATGGGGTGTGTGTTGGGCCAGCATGACGAGTCTGGTCGAAAAGAGTATGCAATATACTACCTAAGCAAAAAGTTTACCGACTGTGAACAACGTTATTCACTGCTCGAGAAAACTTGCTGTGCTTTAGCGTGGGCTGCTCGCCGACTAAGGCAGTATATGTTGACCCACACTACCTTGTTAATCTCAAAGATGGACCCAGTCAAGTACATATTTGAGAAGCCGGCGCTTACCGGACGGGTTGCAAGATGGCAGATGATTCTTACAGAGTATGACATACAGTACACCTCTCAGAAAGCCATCAAGGGCAGTGTACTATCTGAATATCTTGCTGAGCAACCCATTGATGATTACCAGCCTATGAGGTTTGACTTCCCTGATGAAGACATCATGTTCATTAAAGCAAAAGATCATGAAGAGCCTATTCACACTGAAGGGCCTGACCCAGAAGAAGAATGGATTATGATGTTCGACGGGGCTGTTAACATGAATGGTCGTGGTGTTGGTGCAGTACTTATTACACCCAAAGGAGTTCACATGCCTTTCTCGACAAAACTCACTTTCAACTGCACTAACAACGAAGCTGAATACGAAGCTTGCATTATGGGTCTCGAGGAAGCCATTGACCTCAGGATCAAGACATTGACCGTATTCGGAGATTCAGCTTTGGTAATCAATCAGACCAACGGAAAATGGTACACCCACCAAGATCATCTGATACCTTACAGGGATTATACAAGAAGGTTACTGACTTTCTTCACAACAGTCAAACTTGAGTATATCCCTCGGGACGAGAATCAGTTTGCAGATGCCTTGGCTACCATTTCGTCCATGATCAAAGTTCAAGCTGCTAACTTTGTACCTCGGATTTCAGTATCGAGACTTGATAGACCAGCATATGTATTTGCAGCGGATGTTGTAAAAGATGATAAGCCTTGGTTCCATGACATTAAGTGCTTCTTGGAGGATCAAACATACCCACCTGGGGCATCTTCCAATGATAAGAAGACTTTGAGAAGGCTTGCTGGAAGTTTCTTTCTGAACGCTGATGGATCTTTATACAAAAGGAACTTTGATATGGTACTCCTCAGATGTGTTGACAAGACGGAAGCAGATTTACTGATGCATGAAGTACACGAAGGCTCTTTTGGTACCCATGCTGGAGGACATGCAATGGCTAAGAAATTGCTAAGATCAGGCTATTACTGGATCACAATGGATGCAGACTGTTGTGCCTATGCCAGGAAATGCCACAAATGCCAGATCTATGCAGATAAAGTGCATGTGCCTCCAAATCCTTTGAACATAATGTCTTCACCATGGCCCTTCGCCATGTGGGGCATTGACATGATCGGCAAGATTGAGCCGACTGCTTCGAATGGCCACAGATTCATCCTGGTCGCCATTGATTATTTCACCAAGTGGGTTGAAGCAGCCTCATATGCAAACGTCACAAGGCAAGTGGTAGCCCGATTTCTGAAAAGAGATATCATCTGTCGATATGGAGTTCCCGAGCGAATCATTATTGATAATGGTTCCAATCTAAACAACAAAATGATGGCTGAATTATGCCGGGACTTCAAGATCCAACATCACAATTCTTCTCCTTACAGGCCAAAGATGAATGGCGCTGTTGAGGCAGCAAATAAGAATATCAAGAAGATTGTGCAAAAGATGGTAATCACCTACAAAGACTGGCACGAAATGCTACCATTTGCCTTGCATGGGTACCGCACATCAATCAGAACATCCACTGGGGCAACGCCGTATCAACTTGTATATGGTATGGAAGCAGTCCTACCAGTTGAAGTTGAATTACCCTCTCTACGGGTACTGATGGATGTCAAACTGAGTGAACCAGAATGGGTTAGGGCCCGATACGAACAACTGAGTCTGATCGAAGAGAAAAGGTTGGCTGCAATCTGCCATGGGCAGTTATACCAGAAGAGAATGAAGAGAGCCTTCGATCAGAAAGTCAGGCACCGAGAGTACCAAGTGGGAGATCTTGTGCTGAAAAGAATCCTCCCTCCTCATACAGACCACAGGGGCAAATGGACTCCAAATTATGAAGGACCATTCGTGGTGAAGAAAGTTTTCTCTGGTGGAGCACTGATGCTCAGCACCATGGATGGTGAAGATTTCCCATCCCCTGTGAATTCAGATGCAGTTAAAAAATACTTCGCATAAAATGACCCGCTGGACACAAAAACAGAATGTAAGTCCAGGCAAAAATAGGGCATCCCGGCGAGTCAAAAACAGAATAAAAGACTCGGGCAAAAATAAGGGAAAAAAATGTGCACCCGCTGAGTTGAAAAGCCGCATTGGACGACTCAGGCAAAAATGGGTATCCCGATGGATTGAAAACCCGAAAGGGCGATCCATGCAAAACAAGGGAATAAGCGAACAACTGCATTCTGAATTCGTCTGTATTGTCGAGCAACTTGGTGAGCTTCGGAAGGATCAAGCTCCGATCAGAATCAATTTCTCCAGAAAGCAAGACGAGAAGAACGTCATTGTCATACGAGTCATAGCGGGAGAGGAAGCTCCTCAAAGCGTCATCAGCACTGCCAGCACTTTGTTTCTCAATTTGTAACAATCTCCTCATTTCAGGAGATATGTTTCTTTGACTGTATCTTTCCAATTCAGGGCACATGAATTAATAAAATCAGATTTTCAGTCATGTTTCATTTTTTACATTTATGTTTTGCAAAGAATTGTCTGACATTTCTAAAAATACAATTGCATAAGTACAGATGCCTTTCTCTAAAAATAAAGCACATGCTTACAGGGAATATACTTACTCTCGAAAGTACTTATCCCCTATGACGGAATCCAGTAAAGGATACCTCGGGACCGTTTGCGCGTTTCCTTATCTTTGCAGGATTGCAGGTATCCAGAACGCAACTTGGGGCATATAAGCTACAGTCCAGCAAGCTGGCAAATCAACAAACAGGCTTAACACTCAAGATGTTTTCTCCCCAGCCGAGTTGCCCCTCCTTACTCTCCCCAGCTGAGTTACCAACAGCATTCCCCAGCTGAAGTACCAACTGTCCTTCCTCAGCAAGATGCAGGAATCAGGGAATCCTCGTCCTACAGAGCTTCAAGCCTCTATTCGGAAGAGCAACGTGCGAAGAAGTCACAACAGAGAGGGAGAAAGCTTCAACAAACCCCAGCTGGGTCCCGTATTATAAGGATATGTCAATCAGCGACCTATATCCCCAAGCAGATACACCATCAGATCTACCAATGATCTCATCCCCAGCTGGGATGTTCACTTCAAGCAGATCAACCAGAGATCTTTGCGGCAACGGGATCCGAATCCCGGATCTGTGCCTCTTGGCATAATCATGGCATGTGCATCATATTACCCCCTCAGAGCGTAGCATTCCGTCTAATACGGAGCATTACGGCAAAAATCAAATGCATAGCATAATCATAAGTCATGTTGTGAGTTGAGCACGTGTAAATATTGACAATCTGTCGGCATGCAGAATATATACAGAAAAAATCCCCATCAGGGTCCCAGCAAAAGCAGTTGCCTCCCAAATCGCAAACACCAGTACATATTTCCTTCTTGACACCCGTCCGTGTCATCACTTCCCCAAGCAGGTTGCCTGAATACCCTTTACAAACCAAGATCACCAGTATTACAGATACTTTCTGACACCCGCCCGTGTCAAATCGCCAGCAGAAAGCCAAAGACATCCTCTTTGCACTCACATATACTTATGTACACCTTCTTGACACCCGTCCGTGTCATATCCCCAGCGTAGTCGCTCACACTTTCATCACCCATATACTTGTCAATATTGCTTTTCTTGACACTCGTCCGTATCACTCTCCCCAGCATACGAATACTTATATATATACTCACTACTCACTGGTACACTTATACAGATGCTCGTCCGTATCTCGTATACATCATTCACTTATATCCCCACAGATTCGACAGTAGTCCTTGTTCTTTGTTAACCAGTTGGTACTCGTCCGTACCATCATCTCAGAACATTGCGTCTAGTGTTTGTTTCTACATGATACTCGTCCGTATCATAATCTTAAGGATGCTTGTCCGCATCTTTAATCCATACACCGTGTCAAACACTTGTGTCTTCTTGAATATAGATACTCGTCCGTGTCTATTATTCCCCAGAAGAATTCTTTCAGATACAACACTCGTCCGTGTTCTTTGTTAACCAGATGGTACTCGTCCGTATCATCATCTCTGAACACGTGTCAGTATTTGTTTCTACATGATACTCGTCCGTATCATAGTCATAGGGATGCTCGTCCGCATCTTTGATCTATACACAACATCTAAACACTTATACTTTCCCTTCTTGGATGTAAACGCTCGTCCGTGTTTACTATATCCCCAGTAGATCGCCAACAAAGCAATTTTCTTTTTATCTGACACTCGTCCTGTGTCATGATAACTTTGAGAGCAGCCGTCCCCTGCTGAGTGGTCGTCCTCCACTTCTTGATGGTCGTCCTCCATCATGCTCATCCGATGGCCGTCCCCATCGTTGATTTTAGCAGCCGTCCCCTGCTAGGTGGTCGTCCTCCACCTTTTGATGATCGTCCTTCATCACTTTATCCAATGGTCGTCCCCATTGTTGATTCTAGTTATCTAACACTCGTCCTGTGTTATGATAAACTTTGAGAGCAGCCGTTCCCTGCTGAGTGGTCGTCCTCCACTTCTTGATGGTCGTCCTCCATCATGCTCGTCCGATGGCCGTCCCCATCGTTGACCTTCTATCCGATGGCCGTCCCCATCGTTGATATTTTCGGCAGCCGTACCCTGCCAGGTGGTCGTCCTCCACCTTTGATGGCCGTCCCCATCATATTTCTTTTATTCCCAACAGAGCAGCCGTCCCCTGCTAGGTGATCGTCCTTCACCTTTGATGGCCGTACCCCATCATCTGTGTATTTCATTTATTCTTTCACCCGATGGCCGTCCCCGTCGTGGTCCCTTTTCTTTTTAGCCCGATGGCCGTCCCCATCGTGGGTTACTTTGCTTTATGAACTTGATGGCTGTCCCCGTCATATTTCATTAACTCCCAGGAAATTTTGCAGCTTTACTCAGATGGCCGTCCCCATCATGATTTTATTTTCCCCAGCTAGTCGGCCGTCCCCGCCTTAGCTTTACTTTTTATCCCCAGCATGTCGGCCGTCCCCGTCATTGCTTTATTTCCCGCGCTTTTCCCAGCATGTCGGCCGTCCCCGTCATTGCTCTTTACCCAGCAGTCGTCCTCTGCTCGACGGTCGTCCTCCGTCGCCCACACTTTACAATATACTTTGTTTCCCTTTACAATCTATATCCCTTTTCTTCTTCATTTTGTGAGTGCAAATTTTGGACTGTCTTTGGTATTCAACCACAAGTTATCTTGTTTGTCTGTTAAGCCGTTGCTTACATCCTGCACAGCTAACTCATGTTTGAATAGGGGCAGCTGTAAACACCCCAAATTTGCCCTCACTCGTTTCACCATGGCTTGTGATCATTCTCATATGCATAAACACAATCATATCATCTCATATCTCACCTTTTGATTCACTGCATTGTTTCTAAGGCATCTGCACCTAGGGTTTGTGATCTGAGCAATCCCAGAGCCTCTTGAGCCACTCCAAAGGTCACCAACCAATTCAAAGGGGTCTACATGTGTTCAAGAATCATAGTACATCCTCTCAAAGCCAAGAATTCAAAAGAATCACAAGAACTAGGGTTTGAGTGGATGCATAGCCAGGATGAACTGCACAGTTGACCTAAAATTAGGGTTTTGGCTTCAGAGGCCATAACTCCAAATTTTTTGGTCATTCTTGTTTCCATTGATCTCTATATGGTATAGGGAGTATGCATATCAATTTTCATGAAGAAATTCCATGGGGAAGTCATCTGATCAAAGGTTGACTTTTCAAGCAAGTCAGTGCAAAATTAGGGCATCTGAGGCCCCCAATGACCCAACCAATGGGTGATCTTCATCATTTTGAGTGTATATGATCTTTATTTGATCATGGAAGAAGTTTGAAGTTCATAAAAATCAAGAATTTAGGGTTTTTGCAAATGTTGACTTTTTGGGCATAGTTGACTTTTCAAGAATGCATCATTTTAGGTCATTTTTCAAGCCTTGATTCTTGATCCAAAAAGGCTTCAAATGGAAAAACTTTGGTCATGAAAGTTGTAGATCTCATCTTTCCCTTTTCAAAAAGTATAAGAACATGATCAAACTCTTCTTGGATCAAAAGTTATGGCAATGCAAAGTTGGCAAAAATCATTGATTTCTAAGGCATGCTTCAAATGGAAATTTTGCAAAGTCTTGAACCAAAGCCAATTGTGACCTCTAATTCATTTCAAACCAGCACATAAACATTCTCTAAGTCCTAAAAATCAGAAATGAACCAAGAATGCCATGGTTTTATGTTTGGTTAGGCAAAGAAGTCACATGTGAACCAAAATGTCACAAGTTGCAAAACTCATGATCATGCTCCCTCCTACTTGCAGCCTTGGATGCTGAGCCTTGCTAGACCTCTCCCTCACCCTTGCTGCGCCAGCCCATGCCTTGTACTTGCCTAGCACCTCACCATACTTTCTCTTACACAAGAGTTGACAAATTGCAAAAGTTGCCTCACCTATCCATAAAGCACATGTCAAATCAACTGACCAATGAGAGAGAGTTATGTGGACAATTTGCAAGCAAAACATAAGAGCTAGCAAGGCTGAAACCATCTCATTCATCACATTCACAAAAACACCTCATATTACATAAGCCTTCGAATCTCTCTGTCCAGCATACAAACACTTCAACCATCTTCACCATTCAACTCACCTTGCTCCATAGACCTCAAACCACCCAAAGCACAAGCCTGAAACAGCCAGAACATCTCACTGCCATTTCTCACTTCATTTTGCAGTTTCATTCGAAACTCTCATCCTAGCTCACAAACAGCCAAACAAACCTTGCAGACCTTCTCCACATACCATTTGGACCTCAAACAACCCCTCATCATGACCTGAAAGTGCCTGAAACTCCATAGCCATTTCTGACTGAACTGAAGCAGGAGCTTTCGAAACTCACTATCCAGCCAGCTTAAACTCCCATTGAGCATTCAAACGTCATCTGGGGATCAAGTGGAGTAGATTGCACAAGGAGAGGTGGCCAGAAAGTTCTCAAACTGAAAGCTTCGAATCTCAGGTAGCCTGAAATTTATTTCTCCAGAAATTGTTTTTCTTGTTACAAACTTGTTCTTTGTGTTATCCTGATCATGAATATGTCTTTGTTTTTTGAAATGGTGATGAAATAAGCATTTAATTGAATTCTGAAACTGGTTTGCCCTAAAACTTGTTCTCTTCGATTCATTTGATTCAGGAAGAATAAATTTGTTTTAGGATAGGGGTTTGATTCGTGAGGATCTGGGGAACATTTCCATGGTTTTAGATTTCATTTTAGTGACCTAGGGAAGGATTTAGAAGTTTTCAGGGGAGAAGGTCACCGGAGAAGACGACCGGAGCTCGTCTCCGGTGACCTGAAAGTAATTTGTGCCCTAATTGCGTAATTAACTTCAGTTTGAATTCTGGCCGTAGATGGCCTTTGACTTGTTGACCTCCCTCCCTTTTGGATGGCCCAGATCCTTTTCATTAGCCCTAATCTCTCTCCTTAACTTTAATTAATTCGTAATTAAATTAATTAAGTCAGATGCAATCTCCACCCTTCATTTGCGCGCTGGTCAACCATTTCAAACTCAGAATCAATCTCAGCCTTCCATTTGGTTTACTTTTCATTTTATTTATTTTTATTCATTTTTATTTCAATTAACTTGCATAATTAATTTAAAATAGCAAAAAATTCTTAAAAATTATGAAACTTTTTCCTTAAAGTTTTGTTAATTTTTAAGACCCAAAAATATTTTTATTTTATTTTTTATCATTAAAAAAGTTTTTTTAAATATTTAAAAGATTATTTTTAATTGATTAATGAGAATTAATTAATTAAAAATACTTTTAGGTATTTAAAAATTACAAAAAAATTCATGAAATGTTCTAAGACATTTAGAAACATTGTCCAACCTTCAAACCAAATTTCTTTTTTGATCTTGATGCATTTTAAGAATTTTTCATTGAATTAAATCATTTTTTATGCATTATTTTGATCATGGATTCAAAAATTCATTTCTGTCTATTGGAGAAGAGTTGGACATTGATTCTTCTTGAATTATTTTCCATTTGGCATGTAGTTTCTAGGGTTAAATGGCCTTGATTTGTTTCTTCATTTTCTAATTGTTTGGCATTTCTTTTGTTATGAACCCTAAAAAACCCTAACAACTTAAAAAATTCATGTCTTGAGTTTGGTTGAGAGTTGAGAGCTCCCCTTTGGGCAGTGGTTTGTTATAGGTCTAGGGTTTCTTTGGGTACCATTTTCCATTTTTTATCCTAGGGTTTTGTTTCTGTTTTGAGTTTTGGTTTGATGTTTGGTTCATAAACCCTAATTTGGGCTTTTTCTTGCATCCTTCTTGCATTCTCTTGCATAATTTGACTTGTCATTGCATCTTGTGCATTCTTATGATTCATTTGACATCTTAAGACATGTAGGAAGCATCTTTGATCATTGCATTACATATTTGCCATGTCATTTGTCTTGTATGCTTCATAACTTTTCATGCTCATTCATGCTCCTTAACTTGCATCATTTGCATTCATAATCTTGTATGAACATCCCCATGCCTTGCCTCATCTTTGCAGCACCTCATAACATCATAATCATCATCAACATGCTTCTGGTTTTGTCTAGCATCATGCCATTTCATCTCATCTTGCATTGCATTGCATTTCTTTCTAACATTTCAGGTGGTAAGTAATTTGGGAAGTGAATTTGCCTTCACTTCTCATAACTTTTCTTTTCATCTCTCTTGCATACCATGCTGCATTTTTATATGTGTTTGAGTTTGAGCTAGCTCATTCTTGCTTCTCCCACTTTCTTTCTTCAAGTGACTTGACTTCTTGAATGAAGCAAGTCACTTTGCTTCTCTTGATCTTGTTCATCTGCTTCCTGGTGGTTCCTTTGAAGACTTCTCTTGTAAACCTCACAAACTTTAGGGACAACCAAGTATGATAATGAATTAGGGTTTTGATTAGTTCCCCCTCATAGTTTTTACCTTTGTGTCTCTCTTTGAGTCTTCTCTTCTCATCTCATAATCAGGGACTAAACCCTAAAGGCTTTAAGGCTTTGTGATTAGGGTTATGCCTGCATCCTTCTTTTAGGATGGAGTGTATAACTTTAATCCTAAGTGTTAAACCCTTTATGTGTTTAAATCTCTTAATCAATTCACTTAATAAGTATCAAGACATCACACTTGTAACTTGGGCCTTGCATTAGGGTTCTAATTCTTCCTTAAGTGGTTAAGAAGGACTAACCCTAGTGTTAATGGACAAGTCCCCCTCAAGTTGTCTTACAAATCATAAAAAACACTTCATCATCATATCATTAATAAAATCCATCTAATAAAGCCTTGTTTTGTCATGAGTTTAATCCCTAATCATGGATTAAGTTGAGGAGCTTTCCTCAGCTTAAACATTCTCATCTATTATCCTTCTATTAGGATGGTGTAATGAGCCTGTTAAATCCTTGATTATGGCTTAACCTCATTACTCAACACTAAACAAAAACACCAAAAACATCTAAATAATCATAAGTAGGTTAATGATCTTAATCCTGTATCAAAGGTGATTAAGTGTGAGAATCTGACTTCACACTTAAGGTATTCTCATTACCCCTAATCAGAGGGAAGATGTGATGAGTTTACTAAATCCATTGGTTTAGGCTTAAGCTCATTAACTTATGTCTAATGCAAGACAGTTTGCACCTGAGCCAGACAGGTCATACACTTGAGCATTGACAAGTAAGCAGTTCACCAGTCAATTCATCTTTCAGTCTCTTTGGGTCGAACTACGGTGTTCTGACTTCCTCATTGCACGAGAGGATACGTAGGCATAACTTAACAGTTATCGAACAAAAGTCTCTGTATATTCCCCCCCTCCTTCCAGCTTTATTCTTTTAGCCTCATGATCTTGAGCATACTCTGTTCTTACACTGACACTTTCATACTTCACATCACTTATACACTTTACACTGACACCTGTACATCTTTTCCAGCTATTTTATACACAAATTGCACTGACACTACCCCTTTAAAACACAAATCTTTTAAGCGTGGATCCCGTCGAGTACGGCGGACAATCTGGGTGCTAATACCTTCCCAGGTTGTAACCAACCCCCTTTCTCAGTCTCTCTGGTTCGCAACCCGTCTTATCCATCTTTTTCTAGGTTTATGCAGCATTACCTTTCCTCCGGGATAAAAATGCCTAGCTGGCGACTCTATTCATCTCCAGTGAGTTCACGGTTGTGTGTTCTCACTGTTCCCTTCGCCGACCGTTCGCGTCTGTACCTTTATTCGACCCTGTTTCGTTTATCGGGAGCGACACTAGGTGTGCCTTTCATTCCTACGCACCTGGTCACAATACTGAGAAGTGTAGAGCCTTGCAATTGAAGGTTCAGGATCTGCTCGATTTCAAAGCTCTAAACTTCGCACCTCCTCCCAATGTTACCAAAAATCCTATGCCTAGTCATGGTGGTCCCAGTATTAATGCCATAGAGGAGGACCAAACATCTGCACTGATTGATAGTGTTGCACATATTCGAACAAAGTTGGCAGAAGTCAAAGCTCAACTCTTAAGATGTCAAGTGTTCCCAGGCTGTAAGGCCTGCTGCGAATTTTGCAAGACTGCTATTAATGGTTGTGAGAGGCTAAGGCTTGGCATATATGGCCTTATCAGAGATGGAATTTTGCAAATTACCACAACTACGTCTACAACATCAACAACTCTTTCTTCAACAACAATAGATCCTCATACAACATCAACAACGCTTTCTTCAGCAACAATAGATCCTCCTACAACTGGAACAACCATCACTCCCACTGATTCATCCACAACTCCAACAATCACTCCATCCATTATTTCAATAAACCGAAGTTCAGCAACACTTACTTCTATAACATCAACGCCCATTTTATCAACGGAATCGCCTACAACAACAACAAACGTTAACGAAGATGTCTCAACGGTCACGATCTATTATGACCCGACAACTATTCATCCCAACAACAATTTTCAACAACAAACTGCAACACCTACTGTCAGATCTCCAGTCACAATCTATTACGACCCGTATACCATCACAGTTCCTTCCGCTGCAACAATCAGTCTGGTCACCATTACGGTACCTGGACCCGTTCCTTATGAAAGCAGTAATGCTATACCTTGGCACTACAGCTCTGATCTCTACTGTGACGGAAAGAAGATCACTCTAGATTCATCAACCTCTTCACCACAAGTTGACAATGTTGGGGGAGGCGGAGGCTTCACCAGAAGCGAACGCCTTTTTGCCTCACAAATACCAAGACCCAATGCTGAAGCAGAGGCTGCTGCTAAAGCAAAAGGGAAGAGCGTGGTACCCGAAGAGCCAGTTGTTAAAGAAACTCCGAAGACGTCTTTTGAACAAGAGGTGGACGATTTCATGAGAATAATCAAAAAGAGTGATTACAAAGTGGTGGACTAGCTTAATCAGACACCCTCCAAAATCTCTATATTGTCTTTGTTAATGTGCTCCGAAGCCCATAGGAATTCATTCTTGAGGTTCCTGCACACAGCCTACGTGCCGGAAGAGATTACGGTTAATTAGCTGGAATCAGTGGTTGCAAATGTTAACACCAGTCATGGACTGGGCTTCACAGATGCTGAATTAACAACAGAGGCACGCAATCATAATAAGGCTTTACATATCACCTTAGAGTGCAAAGGTGTTGTTCTTTCTCATGTGCTTGTAGACACTGGGTCCTTGCTCAATGTCCTTCCAAAGAAAGCCTTGGTGAAGTTGGAATATGATGGTTTGGCATTGCGTCTAAGTAACTTGGGGGTGAGAGCGTTTGATGGCTCTAAGAGATCAGTGCTTGGAGAGATTGAATTACCCGTGATGATTGGCCCACAGATCTTTAAAACTACTTTCTTAGTGATGGACATTCAGCCGGCCTACAACTGTTTGTTGGGTAGACCCTGGATTAGCACCGCTGGCGCGTTTACATCTACCCTTCACTAGAAATTAAAATTTGAGTGGGAAGGCCAGATCATCACAATCTGCGGGGAGGAAGACATCTTCGTTAGCCAGCTGGCTACTTACAAGTATATAGAGATGGATGGGGAGATCCACGAGACTATGAGCCAGGGGTTTGAGGCCCTTAACATCAATGAAGCAACTGCTGTGTCTGGAACTTCTATCATTTCATATCAGCAAGCCCGGAAGGTTGTTGAAGAAGGTACCGCTCAGGGCTGGGGCAAGCTGCTGCCAGTAAAAAAGAAAGAAGACAGATTCGGGTTGTGTTACAAACCAATCCGACAAGATCAACAAGAGGTTGCAACGGAGCCCAAATTTGTTAGTGGGGGAATGCTTACCCCGGATGGTGTGAACAGTCTGGAAGACGAGGAAGAAGGCGACCGCAACCTGGAAAACTGGATACGTCCAAGGATCCCGGGGAACCAACTCTCTAACTGGTCTTCCCAGGAAATTATAAGAGTTACTCTTGCAGAGTAATAATTATTTCCTATCTTTTAAGCATGCATCAAGTCTTGCATCTTGCCCAAGGTGTCAGGACTCATTTTGTAATAGGGCCATCTTTTATTTTGTGCAAATTATTAATTAATGAATATCAGAACATCTTTGCAAACGAGTCTCTTTTTCGCTGACTGTCTTTTTCATTTTTCACTTGTGTACAAAACAATAAAATGGCAATGTTTTCAAAATAACAACTTCATTTTCACTTTTTCTAAACAAGGTAAAACTGATCACTAAAACGAACCAATCTCAAACCTTGCATAGAGTTCCCTCCAGATCGCACCGACAACAACACTGCTATGACTTTGTATGACTTCGACAATCCGATTAATCAAGCTGATGAAGGGGTTGAAGAAGATTATGAGCTACCTGAAGAACTAGCCAGGTTGTTAAGGCAAGAGGAGAAGGTTATCACTCCTCATCAGGAGGAGGTTGAGACAGTTAATCTTGGTACCGAAGAAGTCTTGAAAGAAGTAAAGATCGGGGCCCGTCTGCAAGATTCAGTGAAGGAACAACTTATTGACATGCTCCGAGAGTACGTTGATGTCTTTTCTTGGTCCTATCAAGACATTCCAGGTCTGGATACCGACATCGTTGTGCACAAGATGCCTTTGAAGGAAGACTGTCCTCCAGTGAAACAGAAGCTACGCCGTACTCGTCCGGATATGGCCATGAAAATTAAAGAAGAAGTACAAAAACAGTGGGACACCGGTTTCCTTGCTGTGACTAGTTACCCGCCGTGGGTCGCTAACATTGTACTAGTGCTTAAGAAGGATGGCAAAGTGCGGATGTGTGTGGATTAACGGGATCTGAATAGAGCTAGCCCGAAAGATGATTTCCCTTTACCTCACATTGATGTATTGGTCGACAACACGACTCAGTTCTCGGTATTCTACTTCATGGATGGTATTCAGGATATAATCAGATCAAGTTGTCACCTGAAGACATGGAGAAGACAACTTTAATCACACCTAGGGGCACATTCTTTTATAAGGTGATGCCATTTGGACTGAAGAATGTTGGTGCCACTTATCAACGGGCTATGGTAACATTATTCCACGACATGATCCACAAAGTAATCGAATGTTATGTGGATGACATGATTGCCAAGTCCCTCACTAAAGAAGACCATCTGGTAAATCTGCTGAAATTGTTCAAGCGTCTGAGAAAGTATCAGCTGAAGCTAAACCACAACAAATGCACATTCGGGGTACGGTCCGGTAAACTGCTGGGATTCATTATAAGCGAAAAGGGAATTGAAGTTGATCCTGACAAAGTCAAAGCCATTCAGGAGATGCCTGCACCTAAGAATGAAAAAAAAGTACGGGATTTCCTAGGTAGATTGAACTACATATCAAGGTTCATATCTCATCTTACGGCAACCTGTGAGCCCTTGTTTAAATTGTTAAGGAAAGAACAAACAGTCATGTGGAATGAAGACTTCCAGAAGGCTTTTGACAAAATCAAGGAGTACTTACAAGAACCTCCAATCCTTATGCCTCCGGTTGAAGGATGACCTCTAATAATGTACCTGAAAGTATTAGAAGGATCAATGGGGTGTGTGCGGGGCCAACATGACGAGTCTGGTCGAAAAGAGTATGCAATATACTACCTAAGAAAAAAGTTTACCGACTGTGAACAATGATATTCACTGCTCGAGAAAACTTGTTGTGCTTTAGCGTGGGCTGCTCGCCGATTGAGGCAGTATATGTTGACCCACACTACTTTGTTGATCTCAAAGATGGACCCCGTCAAGTACATATTTGAGAAGCCATCACTTACCGGAAGGGTTGCAAGATGGCAAATGATTCTGACAGAGTATGACATTCAGTATACTTTCCAGAAAGCAATCAAAGGCAGTGTACTATCTGACTATCTAGCTGAGCAACCCATTAATGATAACCAGCCAATGATATTTGACTTCCCTGATGAGGACATCATGTTCCTAAAAGCAAAAGATCATGAAGAGCCTGTTCACACTACAGGGCCTGACACAGAAGAAGAATGGACAATGATGTTTGATGGGACTGTTAATATGAATGGTCGTGGAGATGGTGCAGTGCTCATTACACCTAAAGGAGTTCACATGCCTTTCTCGGAAAAACTCACCTTTGCATGCACTAACAACGAAGTTGAATACGAAGCCTGTATCATGGGTCTTGAGGAAACCACTGACCTCAGGATCAAGACTTTAACTGTATTTGGAGATTCAGCTCTAGTAATCAATCAAAACAACAACAAATGGTACACTCACCAGGAACATCTGATACCTTACCGGGATTATACGAGGAGGTTACTTACATTTTTCACAACAGTCAAGCTTGAGTATATCCCTCGAGATGCTTTGGCTACCATTTCCTCCATGATCAAGGTTCAAGCTGCCAACTTTGTGCCTCGAATTTCAGTATCCAGACTTGACAGACCAGCATACATATTCTCAGTGGACATTGCTAAAGATGACAAGCCTTGGTTCCCTGATATCAAAAGCTTCTTAGAGGATCAAACGTACCCACCTGGGGCATCATCCAATGACAAGAAGACATTAAGAAGGATGGCTGGTAGTTTCTTCCTGAATGCTGATGGTTCCTTCTACAAAAGAAACTTTGATATGGTTCTTCTCAGATGTGTTGACAAGACAAAAAAAGACTTGCTGATGCACGAGGTGCATGAAGGATATTTCGGTACCCATGCTGGAGGACATGCAATGGCAAAGAAATTATTAAGATCATGTTACTACTGGATCACAATGGATGCAGACTGTTGTGCCTATGCCAGGAAATGCCACAAGTGCCAGATCTACGCAGATAAAGTACATGTGCCTCCAAACCCTTTGAATGTGATGTCTTCACCTTGGCACTTTTCCATGTGGGGTATTAACATGATTGGAAAGATTGAACCGACTACTTCAAATGGCCACAGATTCATCCTGGTAGCCATTGATTATTTCACCAAGTGGGTTGAAGCAGCTTTGTACGCAAACGTCACCAGACAAGTGGTAGCTCGATTCCTGAAAAGAGACATCATCTGTCGATATGGAGTACCCGAGCGAATCATTACTGATAATGGTTCCAATTTGAACAACAAAATGATGGCAGAACTGTGTCGGGACTTCAAAATCCAACACCACAACTCTTCTCCTTACAGGCCAAAGATGAATGGCGTTGTGGAGGCAGCTAACAAGAATATCAAGAAGATTGTGCAAAAGATGGTGGTTACATACAAAGACTAGCATGAGATGCTACCATTTGCCTTGCATGGGTATCGTACCTCAATCAGAACGTCCACTGGGGCAACACTGTATCAGTTTGTGTATGGTATGGAGGCAGTCCTACCTGTTGAAGTTGAATTACCCTCCTTACGGGTACTAATGGATGTTAAGTTGAATGAAACAGAATGGGTCCGATCTCGGTACAATTAACTGAATATGATCGAAGAAAAGAGATTAGCTGCAATTTGTCATGGGCAGCTGTATCAGAAAAGAATGAAGAAAGCCTTCGATCAGAAAGTCAGGCTTTGGGAATACACAGTAGGAGATCTTGTGCTGAAAAGACTTCTTCCTCCTCATACAGACCACAGGGGAAAGTGGACTCCAAATTACGATGGTCTGTTCATAGTAAAGAAGGTTTTCTCTGGTGGAGCACTGATGCTCACTACTATGGATGGTGAAGATTTCTTGTCCCCTGTGAATTCAGATGCAGTTAAAAAATACTTCGCATAAAAATGACCGGCTGGACATAAAAACAGAATGTAAGTCCAGGCAAAAATAGGGCATCCCGGCGAGTCAAAAATAGAACAAAAGACTCGGACAAAAATAAGGGAAAAAAATGTGCACCCGCTGAGTTGAAAAGTCGCATTGGATAGCTCAGGCAAAAATGGGTATCCCGGTGGATTGAAAACTCGAAAGGGCGATCCACGCAAAATAAGGGAATAAGCGAACAAATGCATTCTAAATTCGTTTGTTCGCCTACAACATAGAAAACTTCGAAAGGTTAAAGCATCGGTCAGAATCAACCTTCTTCAGAAAGCAAGAAGAGAAGAACGTCAAGGTCACACGGGTCATAGCAAAGGGAAGCTCACCAGAGCGTCATCAACGTTGCTAGCACCTTTATTTTTCTCAATTTGTAACAATCTCCTTATTTCAGGGGATTTGTTTCCTTGATTGTATTTGCCAATTCAGGGCACACAAATTAATAAAATCAGATTTCCAGTTACACTTTGTCTTGTACATTTTTGTTTCGTTTGCAAAATGTCCAATATTCATTATCTGATACTTGCATAAAACAGATGTGCCTTTCTAATTACATGCTTACAGGAAATATATTTACTTTCAGGAATATCTAACTCCTATGATAGAATCCGGTAAGGGATGCCTCGGGACCCTTGTGCATTTCTTTGTCTTAACAGGATTGCAGGTATTCAATATGCAACATGGGGCATGCCAAACATACTTCCTCTCCTAACAGTATCTGGAATGTTTTCCCCAGCAAAGTTTCTAAAGCATCGTTTCTCCAGCACATCTTCTTCAAGCAGCATCAGAAAATGCTCATTTCCCCAGCTGAGTTGTCAAGTCTCCTCATCCTCATCAGGATCCTCACAAAAATCTCTAGGAAGATTGTTCAGTGATCTTTCCTCCCCCAGAGTGCCAGATCTCTCATACTCGGCAAAGTTAGGGAGCCATCTCCCCATAGAGCTCCAACCTCTCCCAAGAAGAGAAATGCCTGAAATTCTCACACAACAAAGTGACGAAAGCTCCTCATCCCCAGCTGGGCTATCTCCTCACAGGATAGGTCTATCAGTGATCTAGTCCCCAAGTAGAACCATATGTTATATCAGATCTACCAATGATCTCATCCCCAGCTGGGATATCACTTCAAGCAAATCAGACAGAGATCTTCACAGCAGCGGGTGTAAACACCCCAAATTTTCCCTCACCCATTCCACCATGACTTGTGATCTTTTCATATGCATGAGTACAATCATGTCATCTCATATTACATTTTTGCTTCACTGCATTTGATTCAAAGCCATCTGCATCTAGGGTTTGTGATTTGAGCAATCCATGAGCTATCTGAGCCACTCCAAAGGTCATCAATCACTTCAAAGGGGTCCATGTATGTTCAAGCATCATATTATATCCTCACAAGGTCAAGAAAGTCAAAGAATCACAAGAACTGAGAAAGCATGGGAGCGACAGCTTGGCGACTCTGGTGGGGAACCGTATACTGTAACCAGGGCTTCTGGTTCTTTTGGTGGGTTCCTCCTAGCGCTTGTTTGATTTGTGTTTACTGGGGTGTTATGTGCTATATGTGTTTATGTATTTATTTTATTGCTTTATGTGCAGTCTTGTTTATTGCTTTCTTTACAGTTTTATACATCATACTGTCATTGCTGGATTTGGTTTGTTGTTTTGGTGGGTGGGGTTTCATTGAGAGTTTGAGGTCCTATACCTGGGACCTGAGTGACACCTAGGCTAGAGTGGTTCATTTTATTTCCCATTCCATTTCGGTCTGGTGCGGGAATATGAAACACGGTTCATATGTGGGTTTCTTCTTGAGAACTCTATGCTACAGATTTCTAGTAGTGCTAGGGCTATCTGGGAAGCCTGCTAAGTCTGGATGACCTTTATTATGACCTTCAGAAACTGAGGTGAATTAGAGGAGGATCTTTTATGGTTATTGTAAACACTGTACCTCCGGGTTAGAAGTGTTTACACTTCTCATAACTGATCCAAGTCTAAGGATCCTAGTTTTAGAACACCACCTGTGAAGGGGTTGGGCTGTTTGCAGGTTTGTAGGTACCATTGGCCACATCATACCCTGTTACTTGTTTTGTTTAAGAGTACCTCATTTTGGACAATTCTTGTGATTTAACCCCGGACATGTGACTCTTTATTTGAGTCCCCTACCCTGGTTACTGGATTTCTGAACCTCCATCTGGACTTCTTGGACATACATGGGCTTTATATCAAGACAGATAATCAGATCTAGCTCTTGATCACAAACCCTTGCATATCATTTGCATACTCATCATTTGCATCATTTAACATTTGTTTATTTGTTTTTCAGGGTATCCACATTACATCTGGTTTGGTTTTGACCCCTTCTTCTGCATAGACCTCTGCTTCATCAGTTATCTGCTTCAGTTATTCTCATCATCACCAGCATCAGCCTATCAGTGGTTCATCTCTAATATCAGTCTTGATCCTCATCAGCACTTGTCTTCAGCTCTTCATCAGCACTCATGACTACTCCCAGGAAGAGCAACATATCTTACCATTTCTTTGAGCCTGTGTTGACTGGTATCAGGCAGGTCCAGTCACTTATCACACCTGACCACATCCCTTTGTTTAGAGAGCATTATGGGGGTATCTTGGATATGGTTATGGACCTTGACCCTTCTCAGAGGAGCATGATCCACACATGCCTGCAGTTTTATGACCCTCCTTTGAGATGCTTCACTTTCCCAGACTTTCAGTTAGGGCCTCTACTGGAAGAGTTTTCCTCATTGATTGGAGTACCTATTAGAGGTGGCATCCCCTTCAACCCAGAAATGACTTTTCCCAGCAATGGAGAAGTAGCAAAAGCACTGTACTTGGAGCCTGCTTTCATTGAGCAAAGCATGACAACAAAAGCTGGAATCCCTGGTTTGCACTTAGACTTCTTGATTTCTCAGGCCATCCTGAAGGCCTCTTTGGGAGAGTGGAGGGAAGTATGTGCACTGTTAGCCCTCAGCATATATGGGGTTATACTGTTTGCAGATGAGCCCAAATTTATCAGCAAGAATGCCATTCATCTTTTCCTTCTGAGGAACCCAGTACCCACATTGCTGGGAGATTTCTATTACTCCATCCATCAAAGGAATGAGAAACAAAGAGGGAAGTTGGTGAGATGTTGTGCTCCTTTGTTCCACACCTGGCTACTCAGACACCTACCTAAATCAGATGCCTTCTTGAACCCCAACCAATAGAAGAATTGGGCCAAGAGGCTCATTACTTTGACTTCAGATGATATTAGATGGTGCACCCAGAGCACCAAAGGCAAAGACATTATCACCAGCTGTGGGCAATACCCAAATGTACCTCTGATAGGAGTAAAGGGTTGCATCAACTACAATCCTTTGCTGTTTAAAAGACAACTGGGCTATGCTTTGGTCCACCCTCCTAGAGTGCAAGATTTGGCTGAGACCCTGTATTGTGAAGTGAAACCTAATTCAGCTGTTGTCAGTGAAGCCTAAAAGACAACTGGGCTATGCTTTGCTCCACCCTCCTAGGTGGGTCAGGATCACTGAAGCCCGTACTCAAGAAGATCAAAAGACTCAAGCTAAGATTGAGCAGTTAGAGGCCAATGAGAAGAAGCAGCAGGAAGTTTTGTTGGCAGCCCAAAAGGAGATTTCAGAGTTGAAGCTCAGAGCAGGATTAAAGAGATCAAAAGACCAAGACAGGCACAAGAAGCTGACCACTGCCATTACCACCAGGAACCTCCTCATGAGGACCATTACAGAGCACCCAGCTAGTCTAGTGACTGAGGAACTTCTGAAGGAGGTCAAGGAGGATGAATTTAGATTGGATGTCTGACTTTTTGTTTGTTGTTTTTCCATTTGATGTACTTTTCTTTTTGTTGTATTTTGACCCTCCAGGGGCATGTGTTGTAAAACAAACTATGTATTGTTCATCATTTGTAATATATTAGTTTGCTTTCATTGGGTTTCTTTTCTCAAGCAACATCAAGCGTCTTCCTCGAGGTCTGGAAAGGTCAAAACCAAAGAACCAAGCCGGATACCTTGGAAAACAAATAAGCATACTGCATTGCATACTAACTTTTGTTTTGTTTTGTAGGCTTTGTTATTATCTTGTTTCTAACCTTATTGTGACCTCAAGAAATATTGCTCGCCGCCGAGTGTTCCCTGTCAACCGCACGCACCGGTACCCTACTCGCAACAACCTTCCTGGTATCCAAATGGAGCAAGTACAGCATGACCTGACAGAGGTCAGAACTCAGATGGCTAATGAAAGAGTGGAGATGAGGAACCAAATGACTCAATTCATGGCTGTAATGACTGGCTTGGCCCAGAGCCAAGAAAGGTTAAGGGAACTGGTAGAGAGACAAACTCCCGAGGAACCTCATCTTGGAACTGGAGGAACTAGTAATAATGAGAGGGGTCAGCCTCATGTTCATCCACCAGTATTTGGACCTCATCTACATCCGGAAGTCAACATCTCGAGAAATGTACAAGGTAACATTGCTGCAGGCAGGATCTTGCAAGAAGATCCCCAAGAAGAGCAGTTTACTGACATGGGATCCGGAGACGAAGTCTATGATATGAGGTTAGATGAAATTGCTGAGAAGTTGAGATCTTTGGAGTCTCAAAACTCCTTGGGTTTCGATGTCATGGATATGGGGCTAGTGGATGGGGTGTGAATTCCCCACAAATTCAAACCCCCGTGCTTTGAGAAATACAATGGAACCTCTTGTCCACGAACCCACTTGTAGTCTTTTTTGGGAAGACTTAAAGCTTATACTATGGATGAGAAGCTGTGGATGTTCTACTTTGAAGACAGTTTGACTGGGGCTTCAAGGGAGTGGTATTCACACTTGAATAGAGCTACTATTAGGTGCTGGAAGGACTTGGCTGAAGCCTTCATAAGACAATATCAATACAATCTGGACATGGCTCCTAACAGGACCCTTCTGATGGGAATGTCTCAGTCTTCCAGAGAAAGCTTCAGAGAATATGCCCAGAGGTGGAGACAGCTTGCTGCTGCTGTCCAGCCACCCATGTCGGAAAGAGAAATGGCCGACATGTTCATGAATACTCTGCAAGGAACCTATATTGATAGACTGGCTGCCTTTTCTTCAACCAGCTTTGCTGATGTCGTCATAGCCAGTGAAAGAATTGAAAGTCTATTAAAAATGGGCAAAATTTCTGATAATGGTGCAAGTTCATCCAGTAATCCCAGGAAGCCTCTTGTGGGACCCCGAAGGGCCGGTGAGACAAATGCCATTCATGCAAGCAGGGGCAGACCTCAGTATGTCCACAGATCAGTAGCAGCAGTCACCATTCCAGCTCCGATTCCTCAACAATCAGCATATCAACAACAACAACCACTACAATATCAACAGCAAGTTCAGTATCTGCAACAAAGAACCTACAACAACAACAATAGCAATCAGCAACAACGACCATTCCAACAAACACCATCACAGGCAAACAGGGTGATTGACCCTATCCCTATGCCTTATGCTGCCTTATTGCCACAACTCCTGAAGCTTAACTTGGTTGAGTTAAGGACGTTGGCACCACCAGATCCCCTCAATCTCCCGAGGAATTATGATGTCAACGCCAGATGTGCTTTCCATTCCAATGCACCTGGTCACAGTACGGAAAAATGCAGGGCCTTACAAATGAAAGTTCAAGACCTGGTGGATTCTAAAGCCCTCAACTTCGCACCCCCTCCGAATGTCAACAGAAATCCTATGCCTAATCATGGCGGGCCAAGGATTAATGCCATTGAGGAAGACAAGCCATCTACCTTGATCACCAGTGTTGCACAAATTCGAACACCTTTAGTCGAAATTAAAGCTCAGCTTCTAGAGTGCCAAGTGTTCCCCGGGTGTGAGCTCGGTTCTGGGTATTGCAACATTGCAGTCAACGGGTGTGAAAATTTGAGAAGCGGCATAGACGGTCTTATCAAGGATGGTATCCTTCAGATTTCAACAACGGCGCCTATAAATCCAGCAATCTCTTTAACAACAATTCTTGATTCTTCTACAACAACAGCAACAATCATTCCTACTAATTCATCAGTATCATCAGCAATGGCTCCGTCCATCACTTCAACAAATCAAATGTCGACAGCCCTTTCTTCTACAACATCAGCATCCATGTTATTAGCAGAATCTTCTACAACACCAGCAAAAATTAATGAAGATATCTCAGCAGTTACAATCTACTATGATCCATCAAATGTTCCTCCCAGCAACAACTTCCAACAACAAACAGTGGCACCTCCTGCCAGTTCACCAGTCACAATTTACTATGATCCGCATACTATCACAGTACCCTCTTCTGCAGCAATCAGTCCGATCACCATTACGGTTCCTGGACCGGTTCCTTATGAAAGCAGCAATGCCATACCTTGGCATTATGGCTCCGATATCTACTGCAACAAGGAGAAAATCACTCTGGATTCATCAACCTCTTCTCCACAAGTTGATAATGTTGGGGGAGGCGGAGGCTTCACCAGAAGCAGACGCCTTTTTGCCTCACAAACACAAAGACCTAATGTTGAAGCAGAGGCTGCTGCCAAAGAGTGTGGTATCCGAAGAGCCAACTGTTAAAGAAACTCAGAAGACATCTTTTAGACAAGATGTAGACGAGTTCATGAGAATCATAAAAAGGAGTGATTACAAGATGGTGGATCAGCTTCACCAGACTCCCTCAAAAATCTCCATATTATCATTGTTGATGTGTTCTGAAGCTCACAGGAATGCATTATTGAAGGTCCTGCACGCAGCATACGTGCCGGAGGAGATTACCGTTAATCAGCTAGAAACTATGGTTGCAAATGTCAACACCAGTCATGGACTGGGCTTTACCAATGCTGACTTAACAACAGAGGGATGCAACCATAATAAGGCTTTGCATATCACCATGGAATGCAAGGGTGCTATTCTATCTCATGTACTGGTGGACACTGGGTCATCACTCAATGTTCTACCAAAGAAAGCGTTAGTGAAGCTGGAGTATGATGGCTTGGCATTACGCCCAAGTAATTTAGTGGTAAGAGCATTTGATGGCTCTAAAAGATCAGTGCTTGGAGAGATTGATCTGCCTGTGATGATTGGCCCGCAAACTTTTAAAATTACCTTCTATGTGATGGACATTCAGCCGGCCTACAGCTGTTTATTAGGTAGACCCTGGATCCACACCGCTGGCGCTGTTACGTCTACCCTTCACCAGAAGCTGAAGTTCGAGTGGGAAGGCCAGATCATCACTATCTGTGGGGAGGAGGACATCTTTGTTAGCCATCTGGCTACGTATAAGTACATTGAGATGGACGGGGAGATCCATGAAACCATGAGCCAGGGGTTTGAGGCCCTGAACATTAATGAAGCATCTGCTGTACTGGGAACCTCCATAACGACATATCAATAAGCCCGAAAGGTTGTTGAAGAAGGTACTGCCCAAGGCTGGGGCAAGCTGTTGCTCGTGGAAAAGAAAGAAGACAGATTTGGGTTGGGTTACAAACCAACTCAGCAAGATCAATCAGAGGCTGCCAAAGAGCCCAATTTTGTTAGCGGGGGAATGCTCACCCCGGATGCTGTGAACAATTTGGAAGACGAGGAGGAAAGCGACCGCAACCTGGAGAGCTGGATACGTTCAAGGATCCCGGGGAGCCAAGTCCTTAACTGGTCTTCCCAGGAAATTATAAGGGTTACTCCTACAAAGTAATTATTATTTCCTGTATTTTAAAGCATGCATCAAGTCTTGCATCTTGCCCAAGATGTCAAGACTCATTTTGTAATCGGGCCATCTTGTAATTTTGTGCAAATGGATTAATCAATGAATATCAGACATCTTTTGCAAACGAGTCTCTTTTTTGCTCACTGTCTTTTTATTTTTCACTTTTGTACAAAACACTAAAATGGCAATGTTTTCAAAATAAATAACTTCATTTTCACTTTTTCTAAACAAGATTAAAATTGATCACTAAAATGAACCAATCTAAACCCTTGCAGAAAGTGCCTTCCAGATTGCACCGACAACAACCCTGCTATGACTTCGTATGACTTTGACAATCCAATCAATCAAGCTGATGAAGGGGTTGAAGAAGATTATGAGCTACCTGAAGAGCTGGCCAGGTTGTTAAGGCAATAGGAGAAGGTTATCAATCCTCATCAGGAGGAGATTGAAACGATCAATCTTGGTACGGAAGAAGACGTGAAAGAAGTTAAGATCGGGGCCTGCCTGCAAGATTCAGTAAAAGAGCAACTGATTGACATGCTTCGGGAATGTGTGGATGTTTTTGCTTGGTCTTATCAAGATATGCCAGGGTTGGACACCGACATTGTCATGCACAAGCTACCGCTGAAAGAAGACTGCCCGCCAGTAAAACAGAAGTTGCGTTGTACTCGCCCAGATATGGAAATGAGGATAAAAGAAGAGGTACAAAAACAGTGGGACGCCGGTTTCCTTGTTGTGACTAGCTATCCGCCGTGGGTTGCGAATATTGTACCTGTACCTAAGAAAGACGGTAAGGTGAGGATGTGTGTGGATTACCGGGACCTGAACAGAGCCATCCCGAAAGATGACTTCCCATTACCTCACATTGATGTGTTGGTCGACAATACGGCTCAGTTCTCTGTATTCTCCTTCATGGACGGATTTTCAGGATACAATCAGATCAAAATGTCACCTGAAGACATGGAGAAGACAACTTTCATCACACCCTGGGGCATGTTCTGTTATAAGGTGATGCCATTCGGACTGAAGAATGCTGGTGCTACTTATCAACGGGCTATGGTAACATTATTCCATGACATGATCCATAAAGAAATTGAATGTTATGTGGATGATATGATTGCCAAGTCCCTCACAAAAGAAGACCACCTTGTGAATCTGCTAAAGCTATTCAAGCGTCTGAGGAAGTACCAGCTGAAGTTAAACCCCAACAAGTGCACATTCGGGGTGCAATCCGGTAAGCTGCTGGGTTTTATTGTAAGTGAGAAAGGAATTGAGGTTGACCCTGACAAAGTCAAAGCCATTCAAGAAATGCCTGCACCGAAGACTGAGAAATAAGTTCTGGGGTTTCTAGGTAGATTGAACTACATTTCACGGTTTATATCTCACCTTACAGCAACCTGTGAGCCTTTGTTCAAGCTGTTAAGAAAAGAACAAACGGTCAGGTGGAATGAGGACTTCCAGAGGGCTTTTGACAAAATCAAGGAATATTTACAAGAACCTCCGATCCTTATGCCTCCAGTTGAAGGAAGACCTCTAATCATGTACTTGACAGTATTAGAAGAGTCAATGGGGTGTGTGTTGGGCCAGCATGACGAGTCTGGTCGAAAAGAGTATGCAATATACTACCTAAGCAAAAAAGTTTACCGACTGTGAACAGCGTTATTCACTGCTCGAGAAAACTTGATGTGCTTTAGCGTGGGCTGCTCGCCGACTAAGGCAGTACATGTTGACCCACACTACCTTATTGATCTCAAAGATGGATCCAGTTAAGTACATTTTTGAGAAGCCAGCACTTACCGGGCGGGTTGCAAGATGGCAAATGATCCTCACGGAATACGACATTCAGTACACATTACACCTAAGGGAGTTCACATGCCTTTCTCGGCAAAACTCACCTTTAACTGCACTAACAACGAAGCTGAATACGAAGCTTGTATTATGGGTCTTGAGGAAGCCATTGACCTCAGGATCAAGACTTTGGCTGTATTCGGAGATTCAGCTCTGGTAATTAATCAAACCAACGGCAAATGGTACACCCACCAAGATCATCTGATACCTTACTGGGATTATACAAGGAGGTTACTGTCTTTCTTCACTACAGTCAAACTTGAGTATATCCCTCGAGACGAAAATCAGTTTGCAAATGCTCTGGCTACCATTTCATCCATGATCAAAGTTCACGCTGCTAACTTTGTGCCTCGGATTTCAGTATCCAGACTTGATAAACCAGCATACGTATTCTCAGCATATGTGGTCAAAGATGATAAGCCTTGGTTCCATGATATCAAATGCTTCTTGGAGGATCAAACATACCCACCTGGTAGTTTCTTCTTGAATACTGACGGTTCCCTGTACTAGAGAAGCTTTGATATGGTACTTCTCAGATGCGTTGGATCCTTTGGTACCCATGCAGGAGGGCATGCTATGGCTAAAAAGTTGTTAAGATCAGGCTATTACTGGATCACAATGGATGCCGACCGTTGTGCTTATGCCAGAAAATGTCATAAATGCCAGATTTATGTAGATAAAGTGCATGTGCCTCCAAATCCTTTGAACGTAATGTCTTCACCCTGGCCCTTTGCCATGTGGGGCATAGATATGATTGGCAAGATTGAACCAACTACTTCAAATGGCCACAAATTCATCTTGGTAGCCATTGACTATTTTACCAAGTGGGTTGAAGCAGCTTCTTATGCAAATGTCACCAGACAAGTGGTAGCCCGATTTATGAAGAGGGACATCATCTGTCGGTATGGAGTGCCCGAGCGAATCATTACTGATAATGGTTCCAACTTAAACAACAAAATGATGGCAGAACTGTGCCGGGACTTCAAGATCCAACACCACAATTCTTCTCCTTACAGGCCAAAGATGAATGGCGCTGTTGAGGCAGCTAACAAGAATATCAAGAAGATGGTGGTTACCTACAAAGACTGGCATGAAATGCTACCATTTGCCTTACATGGGTACCGTACGTCAATCAGAACATCCACTGGGGCAACACTATATCAGCTTGTGTATGGTATGGAGGCAGTCCTACCTGTTGAAGTCGAATTACCCTCCTTGCGGGTACTGATGGATGTTAAGCTGAATGAAGCAGAATGGGTTCGATCCCGATACGAACAACTAAGTCTGATCGAAGAAAAGAGATTGGCTGCAATTTGTCATGGGCAGTTGTATCAGAAGAGAATGAAGAAAGCCTTCGATCAGAAAGTCAGGCTTCGAGGATACCAAGTAGGAGACCTTGTGCTGAAAAGACTCCTCCCTCCTTATACAGACCACAGGGGCAAGTGGACTCCGAATTACGATGGTCCGTTCATAGTAAAGAAAGTTTTCTCCGGTGGAGCACTGATGCTCAGTACTATGGATGGTGAAGATTTGCTGTCCTTTGTGAATTCAGATGCAGTTAAAAAATACTTCACATAAAAAGACCCGCTGGACATAAAAACAGAATGAAAGTCCAGGAAAAAATAGGGCATCTCGGCGAGTCAAAAACAGAATAAAAGACTCGGCCAAAAATAAGGGAAAATAATCAAAAAAATGTGCACCCGTTGAGTTGAAAAGCCACATTGGACAACTCAGGCAAAAATGGGTATCCCGGTGGCTTGAAAACCCGAAAGGGCGATCCACGCAAAATAAGGGAATAAGCGAACAACTGCATTCTGATTTCGTCTGTATCACAACACGGGAAGCTTCGAAAGATTTGATCATCGTTCAGAATCATCCTTCTTCAGGAAGCAAGATGAGAAGAACGTCAAATGTCATACAGGTCATAGAAAAAGGGAAGCTCCTTGAAGCGTCATCAATATTGCCCGCATCTTTTTGTTTCTCAATTTTGTAACAATCTCCTCATTTCAGGGGATCTGTTTCTTTGACTGTATCTCTCCAATTCAGGGCACACAAATTAATAAAATCAGATTTTCAGTCACGTTTCAACTCGTACATTCTATTTTTGCAAAAAAATGTCCGATGTCCTTAATATGATGATTGCATAGATACAGATGCTTCTCTTCTAAAACTACATGCTTGCATGAAATATACTTACTCCTAGGAGTGTCTAGACTCCTATGATGGAATCCAGTAAGGGATACCTCGGGGTACTTGTACTTTTTCTTTGTCTTTACAGGATTGCAGGTATTCAAGGCGCAACATGGGGCATGAAAGCTCATCCCTAGCAAAATCATTATTCCCTCAGCACACCTTCCAAACAGCACTAGAGATGCTTTCTCCCCATCAGAGTTGCCAGGCAACTCTTCTCCAACATTTCCTTCAAGAGCAGCACCAGAAGGTGTTCATTTCCCCAGCTGAGTTGTCAGATATTGTCACCCTCAGCAGGATCCCTACAGAGATCTCTAGGAGGATCGTTCAGTGATTTGTTCCTCCCCAGCCAAGTGCAAAGATAGGGAACCATCTCCCCGCAGAATTTCAGCCTCTATCCAGAAGAGCAATGCCTGAAGGTTTCACAACAGAGTGACGAAAGTTCCACAAACCCCAGCTGGGTCCCTCATTACCGAGATAGATCTATCAGTGATCTATTTCCCCATGCAAAGTCAGATATGTCAGATCTACCAATGATCATTTCCCCAGCTGGGATATTCACTTCAAGTAGATCAGCCAGAGATCTCTTCAGCAACGGGATTCGAATCCCGGATCGGTATCTTTGCATAATCATAACATTCGCATCATATTTACCCACAAAGCGTAGCATTCCGTCAAATACGGAGCATTACGGCAAAAATCAAACATATTGCATAATCATAAGCCATGTGTCGAACCGGACATTTGTAAATACCAACATCCCATCAGCAATATACAAGAATACCTCTCAAACTCCCCGACAGAATATCAAAACATTTCCCTTACACTCACAAATACAGTTACATGCTCCTTTTTGCACTCATCCGTGTCATCATTCCCCAGTAAGATTGCCCGAGCAAGCAAATGCTTATACATTACAGGTGCTTCTTGACACTCGTCTATGTCATATCCCCAGCAGAAAGCCAAAGCGTCCCCTTTGCATTCACGAACACATATTTACATATATATATACGATTCCCTGACACCCGTCCGTGTCACCTTCCCCAGCACGGTTGCCTAAACACTTTGAAAAACAGATACTTGTTTATAATACACTTTTTCCGACACTCGTCCGTGTCACCCTCCCCAGCAAGTTGAACACTCATCTATGTCTCACTCATCAATTTTTACTCGTACAGATAATCGTCCGTATCTTGTATATACCACTTAAACCCCCTCAAATTTGACACTCGTCCGTGTTCGTTGTTAACCAGTTGGTACTCGTCCGTATCATCATCTCTGAGCATGCGTCAAGCGTTTGTTTCTACTGATACTCGTCCGTATCATAATTTTAAGGATGCTCGTCCGCATCTTTAATCCATACACCGTGTCAGACACTTATGTCTTATCTTCTTGAATTTAGACACTCGTCTGTGTCTACTATTCCCCAGAAGAGTCCCCTCAAAATCAACACTCGTACGTGTTCTTTGTTAACTAGTTGATACTCGTCCGTATCATCATCTCTAAACATGCGTCAGCGTTGTTTCTACCGATACTCGTCCGTATCATAGTCTTAATCTATACACAGTGTCAAACACTTATACCTTTCATCTCTTGAATGTAGACACTCGTCCATGTTTACCATTCCCCAACAGAATGGATTTTCTTTTATCTGACATTCGTCCTATGTCATGATACCTTTCGGCGGCCGTACCCTGCCAGGTGATCGTCCTTCACCTTTTTGATGATCGTCCTTCATCATTCCCAGTGGAGTCTCTATTCATTAGAACCCCTCCTTATCCGGCACTCGTCCTATGACGTGATATTTTTAGCAGCCGTCCCCTGCTAGGTGATCGTCCTTCACCTCTTGATGATCGTCCTTCATCATTTTATCCGATGTTCGTCCCCATCGTTGATCTTGTTATCTGACATTTGCCATATGTCATGATAAACCCCGAGAGCAGCCGTACCCTGCTAGGTGATCGTCCTTCACCTCTTGATGATCGTCCTTCATCATGCTTATCCGATGGCCATCCCCATCGTTGACCCTTTTTTTATCCGGCATTCGTCCTATGTCATGATACTTTTGGCAACTGTACCTTTCCAGGTGATCGTCCTTCACCTTAGATGACCGTCCCTCATCTTATCCCCAACAGAGCAGCCGTCCTCTGCTAGGTGATCGTCCTTCACCTTTGATGACCATTCCTCATCGTTTATTTCTTCAACCTGATGGTCGTCCCCATCATTTACCTTTAATCCCCAGAAAGTCTTATTTCTTTACTTGATGGTTGTCCCCATCATAATCTCTTATATCCCCAGTTTGTCGGTCGTCCTCGTCATTGCCTTATTTCCCGCATTTTCCCCAGCATGTCGGCCATCCCCGTCATTGCTTCATCCCCATCAGTCGTCCTCTGCTCGGCGGTCGTCCTCCGTCGCCCGCACTTTATAATTATACTTTATTTTCTTTTACAATCTATATCCCTTTTCTTCTTCATTTAATGAGTGAAAATTTTGGATTGTCTTTGGTATTCAACCACAAGTTATCTTGTTTGCCTGTTAAGCCGTTGCTTACATCCTGCACAGCTAACTCATGTTTGAATAGGGGCAGCTGTAAACACCCCAAATTTGTCCTCACCCATTCCACCATGGCTTGTGATCTTTTCATATGCATGAGTTCAATGATGTCATCTCATATTACATTTTTGCTTCGCTGCATTTGATTCAAAGCCATCTGCATCTAGGGTTTGTGATCTGAGCAATCCATGAGCTATCTGAGCCACTCCAAAGGTCATCAATCACTTCAAAGGGGTCCATGTATGTTCAAGCATTATATTATATCCTTACAAGGTCAAGAAAGTCAAAGAATCACAAGAACTGAGAAAGGCATGGGAGCGACAGCGGGATCCGAATCCCGAACCGGTTTCTTTTGCATAATCATAGAATTCGCATCATTTTCCCCTCCCTCAGAGCGTAGCATTCCGTCTAATACGGAGCATTACGGCAAAAATCAAACATATTGCATGATCACAAGTCAAGTTCAAACCAGTCACCTGTGAATATCAAATCAGCAATATACAAAATACATCCCTTGCACATAAAAGCCAAAGCGTCCCATTTTCACTCTCAAATACAGATACATGCTCCCTTTTTGATAGTCGTCTGTGTCATCATTCCCCAGTAAAGTAGCCATAACACTTTCTAAAAATAGATACTTATGCATAACATATTCTTCTCGACACTCGTCCGTGTCGCCTCATATTTCCCCACAAAAAGCCAAAGCGTCCCATTTGCACTCACAAACACAACACATATTCATATATACTTTCGACACTCGCCTGTGTCATATCATCCCCAGCAGATATAAAACAAACCAATGCTTATACACTCTCTCGACACCCGTCCGTGTCACCTATCCCCAACATGGTTGCCAAATACTCGTTTATAATACTTCTTTTGACACTCGTTCGTGTCATCTTATCCTCACAGTGCCAAAACACTTATACCTTTTTATTTCGGAAAGTGTAAGCACTCATCCGTGTTTACCATTCCCCAGCAAGCCCCCAGCAAAACATCTTTTTTTATCCGACATTCGTCCTATGTGGCGATACCTTCAGCCACCGTACCCTGCCAGGTGATCGTCCTTCACCTTGGATGACCGTCCCTCATCCTTATCCCCAACAGAGCAGTCGTTCCCTTCTAGGTGATCGTCCTTCACCTTTTGATGATCATCCTTCATCATTGTATCCGATGGCCTTCCCCATCGTTGATCTTGTGATCTGACATTCGTCTTATGTTATGATACAACCCCGAGAGCAGCCGTACCCTGCTAGGTGATCGTCCTTCACCTCTTGATGATCGTCCTTCATCATGCTTATCCGATGGTCGTCCCCATCGTCGACTTTTTCTATCCGAAATTCGTCCTATGCCGCGATAAAGAGCAGTCATCCCCTGCTATGTGATCGTCCTTCACCTTTGATGACCGTCCCTCATCAATATTTCATTCATTCCTTTAACCCGATGGCCGTCCCCGTCGTGGTCCCTTTTCCTTTTCCTGATGATCGTCCTTCATCAGTTTAGCCCGGTGGCCATCCCCATCATGGTTTACCTACCTTTGCAAACCTGATGGCCGTCCCCATCATTTCCTTTACCTTTAATCCCCAGATAACCTTATCTTTTTATTTGATGGCCGTCCCCATCATGATCCCCTTATTTCCCCAGCATGTCGGTCGTCCCCGTCATTGCTTTATCCCCCAGCAGTATTCCTCTGCTCGATGGTCGTCCTCCATCGCCCGCACTTTATAATCATACTATACTACCTTTTACGATTTATATCCCTTTTCTTCTTCTCCCCAATGAGTGCAAATTTTGGACTGTCTTTGGTATTCAACCACAAGTTATCTTGTTTGTCTGTCAAGCCAGGCGCTTTCATCCGACACAGCTAACTCGTGCTTGAATAGGGGAAGCTGTAAACACCCCAAATTTTCCCTCACCAATTTAACACCATGTCTTGTGATCTTTTATATTTGCATTAGTTTAAGCATATCATCTCATGTTGCATTTTTGTTTCACTGCATTAGTTCAAGTTCATCTGCATCTAGGGTTTGTGATCTGAGCAATCCAGGATCCATCTGAGCCACTCCAAAGGTCTTCTATCATTCCAAGAGGGTCCATGTATGTTCAATAATCATTTTATATTCTCCAAATATCAAGGAAGTCAAAGAATCACAAGAACTGGCAAAGCATGGAAGCAGAGATAGGGTTTAACTACACAGATGACCTGAAATTAGGGTTTTGGTTTTGGAGGCCATAACTCCAAATGTTTTGGTCATTCTTGTTTCTATTGGTCTCAATATGTTATGTGGATCATGTGTACCAAGTTTGATGAAGAAATTCATTGTGGAAGTCATATGATCACTAGATAACTTCTTGAGCAAGTCAGAGCAAAATCAGGGCATCTGAGGCCCCCCAACATGGAACCAAAGTGGATTTTTCATCAAAATGAAGTTATATGATTTTTATTTGATCATTGAAGTGCTTGGAAGTTCACAAAATTGAAGAAAAGTGAACTAAACCAAAACTTGCCAAAAATGGAAATGACTTCTAATGTAAACTTTCCATTTTGGGTAGTCGTCTTAAATCATTTTTCCAGAACTCCTATTTTAAGTGCCAATGTGAAAGATCATGCTTCACTGATCACTCTGAGCTTTGTATTTTTGAAAATGGTGAAGAAATGAGTATTTACTGAACCTCTGAAATTTTTACCATTTTTTATCTTTTCTTCGAATCTTGTTTGTAAGCCATCATAAATTTGTTTTGAGGTTAGATTAGTGTTTAGGAGGATGAGAGGAACTGATCTGGAGCTTTAGAGCTCCAAAAATGACCTAGGAAAAGGTTTTGAAATTCTCAGGGGAGAAGGCTGCCGAAGAAGACAACCAGAGCTCTTCTCCGGTGGCCTGAAAGTGATTACTGTGCTTAATTAGGGTCAGGGCTTTGTTTGAATGTAGGTCGTTTGATTTTGCTTTCCCTCGTGTGATGGACGCCTAGGATCATTTCATTAGTTTTAATGATGTATTAATTAATGAAAGTTTTGCCATTTTTAATCTTTCCTTCGAATCTTGAGTTTGAGCAAGAATAAATTTGTTTTAGGGGTGGATTTGAGTTCAGGGAGATGAGGGGAGTTGATCTGGAGCTTTAGAGCTCCAGAAATGACCTAGAGATGAAGATTTGAGTTTTCTCAGGGAGGGTGTGGCCGAAGAAGACGACCGGAGGTCTTTTCCGGCCACCTGAAAGTGATTAATGACTAATTAGGGTTAGGGCTATGTTTAAATAGGGACCCTTGGATCTCTCCATCTCGCGTGTGTTGTGTGGCCAGGATTAGTTCATTAACATTTAATCAGGATTAAATATTTAATTAAGTAGGTTTAAGTGGATTTGAATATGGACACTTAGATGTGGCGCGTAGTCAACTAGGATTTCCCCAGAATCAATGACAGCCCTTGGATGCGCATACTTCTGTTTATTTTAATTTTTATTTCATTTTTCTCATTTTATTTTGTACCATTTATTTAAAATAGCAAGAAAATTCTAAAAACTATTTTGTTCAACATTTTTATTTCAAATAATTTTCTTAACCCAAAAATATTTTTATTTTTATTTTTCACATTAAAAAATCATTTTTAAAACATTTAAATGTTTATTTTAATTAATTAATGGGAATTAATTATTTAAAATATCATTTAGGTTTCTAAAAATCCCAAAATAATTCAAATTGCATCTTTAAACATTTAGAAACATTATCATACCATCCACACAAATTTCTTTTTGGTTTTGAACCATCTTTGATAATATTCTTGAATTTAGGGTTCATAAAATTCCTATTTTAGAACCCTAACTTCAAAAATTATTTTCTGCCCAACCAAGAATGGTATGACAATGGTTCTTTTTGCATTGATCTTCATTTGACATGTAATATCTAGCATAATTTTGTCACAAATTTCTTCTGCATTTTTGAATTGATTTGAATTTTTTCCCTTTAGGTTCCTTAAAACCCTAGATAACTTAGAAAAATCATAACTTTCATTAGGTTAAGAGTTAGGTCTTCTCCTTTGGGGTGTGATATCATATGGGGTTAGGGTTCCTTTGATTGCATTTTCAATTTTTTTATCTTGTCATTTGCTTCTCTTTTTGGTTTTTGCATCTCATGTTGTATGAAAACCCTAATTTCCCATCTTCCTTTGCATACATTTTGTATAAGCATTCATATAAGAGCTTGCCATGACATTTTATGCATTCACATCACTTCTAAGACATCTTATGACACATTAGAATCATGATTGATCATTTCTTCATCCATTTACCATGTTATGCATTCATTACATTCCATGAACATTCATGAACTTTCATGCTTCTTTCATGCTTCATTTGCATTCTCATCACTTGTATGATCATCCATTGCTCTTGACATACATTTGCATCACTTAGCATCATTTAAACCATGAACATGGTTCTGGTTTTGGTTTGCATCCTTACATTCACTTCATTTTCATCTCATCTCTTTCTTTATACTAATTATTTCAGGTGGTAAGGAAGTGAGAAGTGAATTTGCCTTCCTTTCTCATCCCTCTTCTCATACTCTTTTATGCATTCATTGTTGCATTTTGATTTTGCTTTAGAGTGAGCTTGCTCATTCATGTTCTTCCTTCACTCTCTTTCTTCAAGTAACTTATCTTCTTAAGTGAAGTAAGTTTGCTTGTTTCTTCTGCTTCTCCTCCTTTCATCTTCTTCTTCCTTGGTGGATTTTCTTGAAGATCTCTTGCAAACCTCACAAACCATAGGAACATCCAAGCTTGATAATATTTAGGGTTTATTAGTCCCCCATTAGTTTTACCTTTGTGTCATCTTTTGTGTCTTTCTTCTCATCTCATAATCAGAGACTAAACCTTTAAGGTTTTAAGGCTTTGTGATTAAGGTTATGCCTGCATCCTTCTCTTAGGATGGAGTATATAACTTTAATCCTAAGTGTTAAACCCTTAATGGGTTTAAACCTCTTAATTAACCCATCTTAATAATCACTAAGTCAATAAGCTTGTAACTTGGGCCTTGCATTAGGGTTCTAATTCTTCCTTAATTGGTTAAGAAGGACTAACCCTAGTGTTAATGGACAAGTCCCCCTCAAGTTGTCTTACAAACCATAAAATTCATTTCTTAATCTTACCATTAACTAAAATCCACTTTAATAAAGGCTTTTTTTTGTCATGAGGTTAACCCTCAATCATGGATTAAGTTGAGGTATCTTCCTCAGCTTAAATGTGCTCATCTATTATCCTTCTATTAGGATGGTGTAATGGGTCCATTAAATCCTTGATTATGGCTTAAAATCATTACTTAACACTAAACAAAAACTCCAAAAAAATCTAAACCATTGCAAGTAGGTTAATGATCTTAATCCTACATCATGGTGATTAAGTGTGAGATGCTTACTTCATACTTAAGGTATTCTCATTAACCCTAATTAGAGGGATGATGTGGGGAGTTTACTAACCCTTGGTTTAGGCTTAAGCTCATTTTCTTATGACAAACACAAAAAGCAATAAAAGATTGAAAACATCATAAACAAACAATAATCGTCTCCTCCAGGATTATTTTCTCATCATCTTCACTCGCAAAAGAGAACTTGCTTCTTCCGTCTAATGCAAGCCAGTTAGCACTCGAGCCAGATGAGTCATACGCTTGAGCATAGACAAGCAAGCAGTTCATCAATCATTTTTATCTTTCAGTCTCTTTGAGTCGAACTACGGTGTTCTGACTTCCTTATTGCACGACATGATACGTAGGCATAACTTAACTGTTATCGAACAAAATTCTCTGTATGTTCCCCTTCTTCCAACCTTATTCTTTAAGCCTCATTCCTGAGCATTTCATTTCACATACCTTTTGCACTGACACCTGTACATTCTTTTCCAGGTTTTCCACAAAGATAGCACTGACACTACCCCTTTAAACACAAACTTTCAAGCGTGGATCCCGTTGAGTACGACAGACAATCTGGGTGCTAATACCTTCCCAGGTTGTAACCAACCCCCTTTCTCAGTTTCTCTGGTTCGCGACCGTCTTATCCATCTCTTTCTAGGTTTATGCAGCATTACCTTTCCTTCGGGATAAAAATGCCTAGCTGGCGAATCTTTTCAGTTCATCTTCATGTTCTCTCTCTTTCGCCTACCATTTGTGTCGTTACCCCGTCTGACCCGGTGTCATTTGGTAGGAGCGACAGCTTGGCGACTCTGCTGGGGACCCTTATACTATAACCAGGGCTTCTGGTTCTTTTTGTGGGTTCCTCCTAGCGCTTGTTTGATTTGTGTTTACGGGGGTGTTATGTGCTACTTGTGCTTATTTATTTGCTTTATTTATTTCTTTATGTACAGCTTTATTTAGTGCTTTCCTTTACAGTTTTTATGCATTTTCATACTATCATTATCATTGCTGGATCTGCTTCTGTTTTGGTGGGTGGGGTTTAATTTAGAGATTAAGGTCCTATACCTGGGACCTGAGTGACACCTAGGCTAGAGTGGCTTCATATTCTTTCCCATTCCATTTTGGTCTGGTGCAGGAATATGAAACACGGTTCAGATGTGGGTTTCTTCTTGAGAACTATGTGCTACAGATTTCCTGTAGTGCTAGGGCTATCTGGGAAGCCTGCTAAGTCTGGATGATCTTTATTTGACCTTCAGAATCTGGGGTGAATTAGAGGAGGATCCTTTATGGTTATTGTAAACACTCTACCTCCGGGTTAGAAGTGTTTACACTTCTCATAACTGATCCAAGTCTGAGGATCCTTGTTCTAGAACATTACATGTGAGGGGGTTGGGTTGTTTACAGGTTTGCAGGAGCCCTTGGCCACATCATACCATGTTACTATTTTGTTTTAAGAATGCTTCACTTTGGACAACTCTTGTGATTACCCCGAACTTGTGATTCTTTATTTGAGTCCCCACCTAGTTACGGGATTTCTAAGCCTCCATCCGAACCTTTGAATATACATGGACTTTTACCAAGGCAGATAATCAGATCTAGCTCTTGATCACAAACCCTGCATATCATTTGCATACATCATTTCTGCATCATTTAACATTTGCTTATTTGTTTTACAGGGTATCCATCTTCATATTTGGTTTGGTTTTGACCCCTTCTGCTACTCAGACTGCTTCAGCTATCTTCTCCAGCACCTCCACCAGTCTTTCAGAGATTCATCTTCAGCTTTGTCTTCCTCAGAGATCTTACCTCCAGCTTCTCAATCAATGACCTTCATTAGCAGTTGTTCTCAGCTTCTTCACCAGCACCCATGGACACTTCACGAAAGAGCAACATTTCTTACCACTTCATTGAGCCCACCTTGACTGGCATCGGGCAGGTCTAGTCCCTCATTACACTTGACCATATCCCACTATTAAGAGAGCACTATGGGGGTATTGGACATGGTCATGGGTCATGATGCATCTCAGAGGAGCATGATCCATACATGCTTGCAGCTTTATGACCCTCCACTCAGATGCTTCACCTTTCCTGATTTCCAGATGGGGCCTCTGTTGGAAGAGTTTTGCTTGTTGATTGGAGTGCCTATCAGAAGAGGGATCCCCTTCAACCTAGAGATGACTTCTCTCAGAAGTGAAGAGATAGCAAGGGCATTGCATTTGGAGCCTGCCCTCATTGAGCAAAATGTGACAACAAAAGCTGGGATTCCTGGCTTACATCTGGACTTCTTGATTTCTCAGGCCACCCTGAAGGCTGCAGTAGGAGAATGGAAGGTTGTCTGTGCACTTTTAGCCCTCAGCATATATGGGATTGTTTTGTTTGTAGATGAGCCCAAGTTTGTGAGTAAGAATGCCATCCACTTGTTCTTGCTGTGGAACCCCGTCCCTACATTACTGGGAGACTTCTACTACCCCATTCACCAAGATCAGATGCCTTCTTGAACCCACATCAGTAGAAGAATTAGGCCAAGAGGTTCATTACCTTAACATCATATGATATCAGATGGTGCACCCAGAGCACCAAAGGCAAGGATATTATTACCAGCTGTGGGCAATACCCTAATGTGCCTCTAATAGGAGTAAAAGGTTGCATCAACTACAACCCTTTACTATTTAATAGACAATTGGGATATGCCTTGGTTCATCCTCCCAGAGGACAAGATTTGGCCGAGACTCTCTACTGTGAAGTTCAACCTAACTCAGCTGTTGTCAGACAAGCTGCCTGGGCTTGGGACAACATCCAGACCAAAGGGACAACCATCCTTGGAAGGTGCAACAATATTGCTTCAGCCCAGTACTCTGACTGGTCCCGTACTAGAGCTCAGATCACCAGGATGTCTTTCACCTTGGAAGATACACCTGGACCTTCTATAGTACAGCCTGCAGCAACTGTTAGCCTAGAGGAATTTGAAAAGCTGAAAGAGAGGAATAATTAGCTATCTGAAGCCCTGAAGAAGACTCTCTGGGAGAGAAATGGCAGTCGTCTGGACATTGAGAGATTGGAAATACTCAAGACTGAGCATCTGACCAAGATTGAAAAGACAGATGACTACACAAGGAAAGCAAGAGTAGGAGAGTTGGTTTTGAAGAATGCCTGCAAGGAGGCCAAGATCCAGAAGGTTAGGGCTGAGCATTATCTAGAGGAAAGCCAGGCTAGGTGGATCAGGATCACCGAAGCCCGTGCACAGGAAGACCAGAGGACTCAGGCCATGATAGAGCAGCTGGAGGCCAATGAGAAGAAGCAGCAGGAAGCTTTGTTGGCAGCTCAGAAAGAGATATCTGAACTGAAACTCCAGGCGGGGTTAAAGAGGTCAAAGGATTAGGACAAGCATAAGAAGCTGACAAATGCCATTGCTACCAGGAACCTCCTCATTAGGAATATTATAGAGCACCCAGCTGGTCCGGTGACTGAGGCCCTCCTGAAGGAAGTCAGGGAGGGTGACTTTTGATTGGATGTCTGATTCCTTTTGCTTGTATTTCTTTTCTTTTGATATACTTTTTCTTTTGATTGTTGTATTTTTGACCCACCATAGGCATGTATTGTAAACAAACTATGTATTTTCATCATTTGTAATATATCAGTTCGTTTTATTAGTGGGCTTTATCTCAACATCATCAAGCATTTCCTCGAGGTATGGAAAGGTCAAAACCAAAGAACCAAACTGGATACCCTTGGAAGACAAATAAGCATATTGCATTGCATACTAACATTTTCTTTGTTTTGTAGGTTTTTGTTTGTTATTTATTTCTCACTTTGTTGTGGTTTCAGGAAACATTGCTCGAAGACGAGTGTTCCCTGTCAACCGAACACACCGGTACCCAACGCGAAACAACCTTCCGGGAATTCAAATGGATCAGGTACAGCAGGACTTGAATGAAGTAAGAAACCAAATGGAAAACGAAAGGGTTGAGATGAGAAATCAAATGACCCAGTTTATGGCTGTGATGACTGGCTTAGCTCAGAGCCAAGAAAGGCCGAGAGAGCTGGTGGAAAGGCAGACTCCTGAAGAGCCCCACCCTGGGAATAGGAAGAACCAACAATAATGAACGCGGGCAGCATCGCATCGACCCACCAGAGTTCGGGCCCCATTTGAACCCAGATGTTAATGTCCGAAGGAATATTCAAGGAAACACTGCTGGAGGAAGGATCTTGCAAGAAGATCCTCTAGAAGAGCAGTTCATAGTTAGTGGGGCTGGGGATGAGGTGTATGACCGAAGGCTGGATGAGATTGCTGAAAAGATGAGGTCTTTGGAATCCCAAAATTCTCTAGGCTTTGACGTAATGGATATAGGGCTGGTAGATGGGGTGAGGATTCCTCACAAATGCAAACCCCGGTGCTTTTAGAAATATAATGCTACCTCCTGCCCGCATACTCATCTACAATCTTTCTTAGGAAGACTCAAGGATTATACCATGGACGAGAAGTTATGGATGTTCTATTTTGAGGACAACCTGACTGGAGCATCAAGAGAATGGTATTCGCATCTGACCAGGGCCAATATAAGATGTTGGAAAGACTTGGCCGAAGACTTCATCCGTCAATACCAGTACAACCTAGTCATGGCTCCCAATAGGACCCTTCTAATGGGCATGTCTCAGTCTTCAAGGGAAAGCTTCCGGGATTATGCTCAGAGGTGGAGACAGCTTGCTGCTACTATTCAACCACCCATGTCTGAAAGAGAAATGGCCGACATGTTTATGAACACTCTTCAAGGAACATATATTGACAAACTTGCTGCTTTCTCTTCCACCAGTTTTGCTGATGTAGTTATAGAAGGTGAGAGAATTGAGAGTCTTTTGAAGATGGGTGAAACAAATCCTATTCATGCAGGCAGGGGCAGACCCTGGTATTCTCACAGATCAATAGCAGTCGTTACTATCTCGGCTCCAGTTCCACAACAACCACTTTTTCCTCAACAACAACAACAACATCACTATCAACAACAATCTCATTTTCCGCAACAAAGAACGTACAACAATAACAACAACAACCAACAGCAGCGCCCCTTTCAACATAGGCCATCTCAAGCAAATAGGGTGATTGACCCCATTCCTATGTCTTATGCTGCTCTACTACCACAACTCCTGAAGCTCAACCAGGTTGAGTTAAGGACGTTGGCTCCACCAGATCCTCTCAACCTCCCGAAGAATTATGATGCTAGTGCCAGGTGTGCCTTTCATTCCAACGCACCTGGTCACAATACCGAGAATGTAGAGCCTTGCAAATGATGGTTCAAGATCTGGTCGATTCCAAAGCTCTCAATTTTGCACCTCCTCCAAATGTTAACAGAAATCCTATGCCTAATCATGATGGGCCCAAGATTAATGCTATAGAAGAGGACCAACCATCTGCACTGATTGACAATGTTGCACAGATTCAGACACTGTTGGCAGAAGTCAAAGCTCAACTCTTAAGATGCTAGGTGTTCCCAGGCTGTGAGGCCTGTTGCAAATCGTGCAAAACTGCTATTAATGGTTGTGAGAGGCTAAGGCTTGGCATAGATGGCCTTATCAGAGATGTAATTTTACAAATTACCACAATGGTTCCTACAACATCAACAACTCTTTCTTCAGCAACAACAGATCCTCCTACAACTGCAACAACTATCATTCCCACTGATTCATCCATAACTCCAGCAATCACTCCTTCCATTATTTCAACAAACCAAAGTTCAGCAACACTTACTTCTACAACGTCAACACCCATCTTATCAACGAAATTGCCTACAACACCAACAAACACAAACGAAGATGTCTCAATGGTCACGATCTATTATGACCCGACAACTTTTCATCCCAACAACAATTTTCAACAACAAACTGCAACACCTACTGTCAGATCTCCAGTCACAATCTATTACGACCCGCATACCATCACAGTTCCTTCCGCTGCAGCAATCAGTCCGGTCACCATTACGGTGCCTGGACATGTTCCTTATGAAAGCAGTAATGCCATACCCTGGCACTACGGCTCTGACCTCTATTGCGACGGAAAGAAGATCATTCTAGATTCATCAACCTCTTCACCACAAGTTGACAATGTTGGGGGAGGCGGAGGCTTCACCAGAAGAGGACGCCTTCTTACCTCACAAACACAGAGACCCAACACTGAGGCAGAGGCTGCTGCTAAGGCAAAAGGGAAGAATTTGGTACTTGAAGAGCCAACTGTTAAAGAAACTCCGAAGACGTCTTTTGAACAAGAGGTGGACGAGTTCATGAGAATAATCAAAAAGAGTGATTACAAAGTGGTGGACGAGCTTCATCAGACACACTCCAAGATCTTTATCTTATCATTGTTGATGTGTTCCGAAGCCCATAGGAGTGCACTTTTGAGAGTCCTGCACGCAACCTACGTGCCAGAAGAGATTATGGTTAATCAGCTTGAAATAGTGGTGCAAATGTTAACACCAGTCATGGACTGGGCTTCACAGATGCTGATTTAACAACAGAGGGACTTAATCATAACAAGGCATTACATATCACCTTAGAATGCAAAGGTGTTGTTCTTTCTCATGTGCTGATAGACACTGTGTCCTCACTCAATGTCCTCCCAAAGAAAGCCTTGGTGAAACTGGAATATGATGGTTTGGCATTGTGTCCAAGTAACTTGGTGGTGAGAGCGTTTGACGACTCTAAGAGATCAGTGCTTGGAGAGATTGATTTACCTATGATGATTGGCCCACAAATCTTTAAAACTACTTTCTTCGTGATGCACATACAGCCGGCCTACAGTTGTTTGTTGGGAAGACCCTGGATTCACGCCGCTGGCGCTGTTACATCTACCCTTCACCAGAAATTAAAATTTGAGTGGGAAGACCAGATCATCACAATCTATGGGGAGGAAGACATTTTCGTTAGCCAGCTGGCTACTTACAAGTATATAGAGATGGATAGGGAGATCCACGAGACTATGAGTCAGGGATTTGAAGCCCTTAACATCAATGAAGCAACTGCTGTGTCTGGAACTTCCATCACTTCATATCAACAAGCCCAGAAGGTTATTGAAGAGGGTACCGCTCAGGGCTGGGGCAAGCTGCTGCCAGTAGAAAAGAAAGAAGACAAATTCGGGTTGGGTTATAGACCAACTCGACAAGATCAACCAGAGGCTACAACGGAGCCCAAATTTGTCAGTGGGGGAATGCTTACTCCCGGATGCTGTGAACAATTTGGAAGACGAGGAAGAAGACGACCGCAACCTGGAAAACAGGATACGTCCAAGGATCCCAGGGAACCAAGTCTCTAACTGGACTTCCCATGAAATTTTAAGAGTTACTCCTGCAGAGTAATTATTATTTCCTGTCTTTTATGCATGCATCAAGTTTTTCATCTTGCCCAAGGTGTCAGGACTCATTTTGTAATAGGGTCATCTTGTATTTTGTTCAAATGATTAATTAATGAATATCAGGACATCTTTTGCAAATGAGTCTCTCTTTTTCGCTCACTGTTTTTCATTTTTCATTTTTTGTACAAAACAATAAAATGGCAATATTTTCAAAATAATAACTTCATTTTCACTTTTTCTAAACAAGATAAAACTGATCACTAAAATGAACCAATCTAAACCCTTGCAGAGAGTGCCCTCCAGATTGCACCGACAACAACACTATTATGACTTTGTATGACTTAGACAATCCGATTAATCAAGCCGATGAAGGGGTTGAAGAAGATTATGAGCTACCTGAAGTACTAGCCAGATTTTTTAGGCAAGAGGAGAAGGTTATCACTCCTCGTCAGGAGGAAGTTGAGACAATTAATCTTGGTACCGAAGAAGACTTGAAAGAAGTGAAGATCGGGGCCCGTCTGCAAGATTCAGTGAAGGAACAACTTATTGACATGCTTCTAGAGTACGTTGATGTCTTTGCTTGGTCCTATCAAGACATGCCAGGTCTGGATACCGACATTATTGTACATAAGCTGCCACTAAAAGAAGATTGTCCTCCCGTGAAACAGAAGCTACACCGTACTCGTCCAGATATGGCCATGAAGATAAAAGAAGAGGTACAAAAATAGTGGGACGCCGGTTTCCTTGCTGTAACTAGTTACCCGTCATGGGTCGCTAACATTGTACCTGTGCCTAAGAAGGATGGAAAAGTACGGATGTGTGTGGATTACCCTGGGGCACATTCTGTTATAAGGTAATGCCATTTGGACTGAAGAATGTCGGGGCAACTTATCAACGGGCTATGGTGGCATTATTCCACGACGTGATACACAAAGAAATTGAATGTTACGTGGATGATATGATTGCCAAGTCCCTCACAGAAGAAGACCATTTGGTGAATCTGCTGAAGTTGTTCAAGCGTCTGAGAAAGTATCAACTGAAGCTAAACCCCAACAAATGCACATTCAGGGTACGGTCCGGTAAGCTATTGGGATTTATTGTAAGTGAAAAGGGAATTAAAGTTGATCCTGACAAAGTCAAAGCCATTCGAGAGATGCATGTACCTAATACTGAAAAAGAAGTTCGGGGGTTCTTAGGTAGATTGAACTACATTTCAAGGATCATATCTCACCTCACAGCGACTTGTGAGCCCCTTTTCAAATTGTTAAGAAAGGAACAAACAGTCAGCTGAATGAAGACTGCCTGAAGGCTTTTGACAAAATCAAGGAGTACTTATAAGATCCTCCAATCCTTATGCCTCCGGTTGAAGGAAGACCTCTAATAATGTACCTGACAGTATTAGAAGGATCAATGGGGTGTGTGCTGGGCCAGCATGACGTGTCTGGTCGAAAAGAGTACGCAATACACTACCTAAGCAAAAAGTTTACCGACTGTGAACAACATTATTCACTGCTCGAGAAAACTTGTTGTGCTTTAGCGTGGACTGCTAGCCGACTAAGGAAATATATGTTGACTCACACTACCTTATTGATCTCAAAGATGGATCCAGTCAAGTACATATTTGAGAAGCCAGCGCTTACCGGAAGGGTTGCAAGATGACAAATGATTCTGACAGAATATGACATTCAGTACACATCTCAAAAGGCCATCAAGGGCAGTGTACTGTCTGACTATCTAGCTGAGCATCCCATTGATGATTACCAACCAATGAGATTTGACTTCCCAGATGAAGACATCATGTACTTAAAAGCAAAAGATCATGAAGAGCCTGTTCACACTGAAGGGCCTGGCCCAGAAGAAGAATGGACAATGATGTTTGATGAGGCAGTCAACATGAATGGTCGTGGAGTTGGTGCAGTGCTTATTACACCTAAAGGAGTTCACATGCCTTTCTCGGCAAAACTCACCTTTAACTACACTAACAATGAAGTTGAATATGAAGCTTGTATCATGGGTCTTAAGGAATCCATTGACCTCAGGATCAAGACTTTAACTATATTCGGAGATTCAGCTTTGGTAATCAATCAGACTAACGACCAATGGTACACTCACCAAGAGCATCTGATTCCATATCGAGACTACACGAGGAGATATTTGACTTTCTTCACAACAGTCAAGCTTTAGTGCATCACTCGAGATGAAAATCAGTTTGCAGATGCTCTGGAGACCATTTCCTCCATGATCAAAGTTCAAGCTGCCAAATTTGTGCCTCGGATTCCAGTATCCAGACTTGACCGACCATCATATGTTTTCTCTGCGAACATTGTTGAAGATGAAAAGCCTTGGTTCCATGACATCAAATTCTTATTAGAGGATCAAACATACCCACCTGGGGCATCATCCAATGATAAGAAGACATTAAGAAGGCTGTCTGGTAGTTTCTTCCTGAATGCTGATGGTTCCTTGCACAAGAGAAACTTTGACATGGTGCTTCTCAGATGTGTTGATAAGAAAGAGGCAGAGTTGTTGATGCATGAGGTGCATGAAGGATCTTTCGGTACCCATGATGGAGGATATGCAATGGCTAAGAAATTGTTGAGATCAGGTTACTATTGGATCACAATGGATGCAGACTGTTGTGCCTATGCCAGAAAGTGCCACAAATGCCAGATTTATGTAGACAATGTGCATGTGCCTATGAATCCTTTGAATGTAATGTCTTCACCTTGGCCCTTTGCCATGTGGGGCATGGACATGATTGGAAAGATCGAACCGACTGCTTCAAATGGCCACAGATTCATCCTGGTAGCCATTGATTATTTCACCAAATGGGTTGAAGCAGCTTCGTATGGAAATGTCACCAAACAAGTGGTAGCCCGATTCCTGAAAAGAGACATCATTTGTCGGTATGGAGTACCCGAGCGAATCATTCCTGATAATGGTTCCAACTTGAACAATAAAATGATGGCAGAACTGTGTCGGGACTTCAAGATCCAACATCACAACTCTTCTCCTTATAGGCCAAAGATGAGTGGCGATGTTGAGGCAGCTAACAAGAATATCAAGAAGATTGTGCAAAAGATGGTGGTCACATACAAATTCTGGCATGAAATGCTACCATTTGCCTTGCATGGGTATCGTACCTCAATCAGAACATCCAATGGAGAAACACCATATCAGCTTGTGTATGGTATGGAGGCAGTCCTACCTGTTGAAGTTGAATTACCCTCCTTACGGGTACTGATGGATGTCAAGTTGAATGAAGCAGAATGGGTCCGATCTCGGTACAATCAACTGAATCTGATCGAAGAAAAGATATTAGCCGCAATCTGTCATGGGCAGTTATATCGGAAAAGAATGAAGAAAGCCTTCGATCAGAAAGTCAGGCTTCGGGAATACCAAGTATGAGACCTTGTGCTGAAAAGACTCCTTCCTCCTTGTAACACCCCAAATTTTCCCTCTTCATTTTAAGCATCATATCACATCATATTCATCATGAACATATCATATTCTTAGCATCCTAGCATGGAAAGATGAGGCATAATATTTCTCATGACCTAGCATTAGGCATATGATCATCTGTGGAGGTTCTTGAAGCATCACAAGCCATGACAAGGGGCCCATTGGTTTTGTACAAGTCCTATGAGGGGTCTACATTGAATTTACAAGTTCAAGTTCATTTACAAAAGCTCAGAAGGTTGGAAGATCATCAGGGATTCCAGGCTAGGGCAAAGCTCCTACACAATGGTCCCAAACTAGGGTTTGAGTTTCAAGCATGAAAACCTCAAGAATTTGGCCATTTCATTTGGGCAAAGTATTTCACATGTTAATAGGATCCTAGGTACCAAATTTGGTGAGAAAATTCCTTGTGGAAGTCAAGCATTTCTTCAGTTGCTTGTAAATGAAGAAACTGGTCAACTATGCCTTTAAAAAGTCAACTGTGAGATTTCAAGGGGTCCAACCCCATTTTTCTAGACAAGGGATGTTCTTATGATGTTAAAAGAGGTTTGGCAAGTTCAAAGATCAAGAATCATGAGGTTTTGAGGTGTTTTGTAAAATTGGTGCAAAGTTGGTTTTGGAAAATGCCATTTTTGGCAAGTTTTTGCCCTAAAATTCAAGTGAGCATAACTTGGTGAAAAATTCTTCAAATGGACCAAAGTCAAACATGAAAGTTGGAGATTAAGACCTCCCATTTTCAAAAAGTACAAGTACTTTTTCATAGCCTCCATGGTTAGAAAGTTATGCCCCTCGAAAAATTCATCAAAACTAGGGCAAAAGTTGGTTTTTCACTTATGCACCAAAGCCAAAAGTCTTGAATCTTAATTTTGGGTGTTGGTATGAATCAAATAAGTTCACAATATTAAAATGCAATGCATTTGGCTCACTTTGCTCCAATAAATACACAAAATTCGTGCAAGATAAAAATTCCATTCCAAAAGTGCAATTTTTACATGAACATGAAAACAGTGTGACATCTTCATCTAAGGGCCAAGATTTGTTTGGATTGAGATTAAGGGTCAGATATGAAGTTCACATGGGCAATAGGCAAGGGAATGCATGAGGATTTCATGAGATCAAACAAAACTTGCCGAATTTGCAAAATCACTCACACTCTCTCTTCTCACGTGCAAATCCTCCCATTCTCTCAGCATTTCCTCATGACATGATATAAAAACAAATTAGGGTTTTAGAGGATCCAAATCTCACTTAATTCTCAGCTTCCAAGTTTTTGCACAATTTTCATTTTGATTTGAATCTCTTCACACACTTGCTCTCTCCAAAAATAAATCACAGATCCTTCATCCTTGAGAGCTCAGGATCATAAATCTCCCCATTGTGCAAGCTAATTCTCAAGTTTCATCACCTAGCCATTTCAGGGCAGTTGGCTTCAATATCCAAGATCCAGCAAGATTCAAGACTTTAGTTGCATTTATTTTGCAACTAGAGTGCATTTGGAGTGGATTGACATCATTATCTTGGCTTATCCCAAGCTATATCAAGATCTGCAAGTTCAGGTGAGTTCTAAATATTCAGATCTAGAAATGATTTTTGAGGTGTGCATTTTGATCTTTGATGTATGCTGATCATTCTGCTGGTTTTGGATTTGAATTTGATGCATTATTGAGTTTGTTATATGGATTTTAAATTTCATGGTCCAAGCTGTTTATCTTCGATCCAGAGAATACTTTGATCCATTGAATTTTTCATCATCATTTTTGAACTCAGGGCCCCTTAATTATCCAATCTGGAGCTTGTTGTGTATTTTTACTAGGTTTTGTTCTTGCTATGCAATTTCCGGTGCCGGAGCCCTAGCTCCGGTCACCGGAATATGGGAATGTGAATTAGGGTTTTCCAAGGTTGAAGACAACCTCTCCACCCTCAGATATTCCATCTCAACGTGTAATATGTTGCCACCTCAATTAATGAGGCCACCTCCTAGTCACGTGCTCTTCATTCTAATTTTGTTTCTGAATAATTCATTTGTTGTGCATCCCATGGTTATTTGTGTGTTCCCTCACTCCTGTTCAAATGAAAGTGCCACGTCAATTAATGAGGTGAAGCACAGGATGCGTTGGTTTGATCCTCTAGCCAGTGTTTTTCCCTCATTTTCCTCTGAATTTCCACTCTTAGTTTGGTATACTTGCGCAGACCAGTGGGCTTTCCCCTTCTATTCGCACCCCCTTTCATCTGGGCCCAATTGTTTTGAACTGCTTTCCCTTGCTTTTCTCACCCCCAGCTTATTTCTTCTTTTTTATTTCTTTTTCTTTATTTCATTTCACATCATTTTGGTTTTTATTTTTTAAAATTATTTCCAAGTGTCTAAAAATTCTAAATTAATTCATGGAAGTCAATTTGAGTTTTCTTTAATTTTCCATATTTTTCTTTTCCATTTATTTTTAATATCCGCGTGTCAATTAATTCCCTCTTATAATTAATTTTTTAATTCCTTTTTGAGCATGCTGCCTTGTCCAATTTCCATAGTGATCATCATTTTGAATTTCTTGTTTGTTCTTTTTGCTCTGGATTCATAAGAGGATGTAGTTCATGTGTGATTTTAGCTCTGTTTTTTAGAAATTTGTTCATTGGGTTTTGGTCCTTGACTTGTCATTGAAGTTTCTTAACCCTAGTTCATGTTTATGTCCCCATGTGACTTGTCTATCCTCTGAATTTCTTCCAACCCTTTTGGCATGTTGTTATATCTTAATTAAGGGCCTCTTGTTAAAAGTTGTGGAATTTTTGGGTGCATTGTTGATTTGATTTGAATTTTGGTTCATAACTTGTCCCATTTTGCTTCTTTTTTATCACAAGCTCTCTCATTAGCTTAGAAGGGCACCTGTGCCAACTTCTCCTTCTCATTTGGGGTCTCTTTGGGGTATGGATACCTTTATGATCTTGATTTAGGGTTTGTGTTTTGGAAATTTTTTGTATTGCTTACCTTTTAAGTTCTTTCTTTCTTATGTGCATCCATCTCACTTCTTTGCTCCCTTCTTCCTATAAGTTTTTTGTTGAGTTTTGTGCTTCTCTTCTCCTCATCTTTCTTGCTTCTTAAGCATTTATTTAACTTGATTTGGTTCTGGTCTTGTGCCTTGAGCTCTTGTTTTGTTTATTTTGCTTTGCATCTTATTAAGTTTGCTTTGCTTTGCCATGCGTTTCATGTTGCTTCATATTAACTCGTATGCTTCTTTTATCATTCTTGTGACATGCATTTGCATTGAGCATTTGTATGTATGACTTCACTTCTGTTTGTATGATGTTGGCATTTCATTTTGTTCATTTTGTTTTGCTTTTGTGCTTATGTTGCTAACCTTTTCAGGGGCTATGGTAAGTGAGAGGTGTGGAAGTGATTCCCACACCTCCAAATCTCATCTCTTCTCTTCTTATTCTTACTTGTGCTAACCTTTGATTGTTGGACTTAGGCCTTACTTTTCTCCTCTCCTATTCTTCTTTCTTTTTCTTCTCTTCTTCTTTCTTTCTTCTTTAGGATAGTAAACCACACTAACCTTAGGATATCCATGCATGACAACACATAGGATTCTTTAGTCCCCCATTAGACTTTTGCCTTTGTGATCCTTTTGGTTTCTTCTTCTCTTCTCATCTCAAAGCCATAAGAAAGCACCTAATAAAGTTTGAAGTGATACCTTGAGCAATACCCTTATCCCATGAGATACTTGTAGTCTTCCCATCTTGGGATAGTACAAGCTTATCTTGTGATGCACAAGTCTGATCAAGATATCATTTTCACCAAGAAAATCATAAAAAACACTTCTTCATTGTAAATACCAAAAACACTTAATAAGTCAATGAGTTAGTGAGCTTAGGTCCTAATCTTTGAGTTCAAGTTTTGGGTATCTTCTCCTTACTTAAGTGTGCTTGTTCTATTATTCCATCTTGGAATATAGTGACAAGTGCACATTCCATGGAAAAGAGCTTGAGCTCACTTCCTTGTGACACACTCATAAAAATCTTATAAAAAACACAAACAAACAATAAGCGTCTTTCCTTTGGGAATTCTTTTCTCATCTCCTTCGCTCCGTACGCGAACTTGCTCCTACTTGTCATTTTGCAAGACGGTTACGCACTCGTCGTTCGAGTCTGCAACACCTGAGCGTTGGCATAGGCAGTTCAAGCCTTAATTCACAAGAAATTTCTTTTCTACCCCTAGTTAGGGGAACTACGGCGTCTCTGATCCTCATTTTCCCGATGAGGTACATAGGTAGCGGGGTAGGGCCCGTTCGAGCACAATCTTTATTTTCCCTACATTTTTTCCTTTTCATTTCTTTTTTTTTCAGTTCCTTTCCCAGTTTTCTTTTATTCAGTTCAGTTCCTCTTTTTTGCATCAGCTTTCATCCCCTCACCCTTTGAAACAGTTTCTTTGCAAGCGTGGATCCCGTCGGGTGCTAATACCATCCCACGTCGTAACCGACTCCCGAATTCAGTCTCTTTGGTTCGCGGGACCTTTTTCCTTCCTTTTCTTTTCTTCTGGTTTGTGCAGCATTACCATTCCCGTTCCTTCGGGATAAAAATGCCTGGCTGGCGACTCTATTCTTTTCCGCGCCACTTTTGCGTTTGTACTAGGATGGAAATCTGGGGAGCGACAACTGGCGACTCTGCTGGGGGCTTCCTAACCCAGTATCTTTGGTTCCCCTGTGAGTCTCTCCTAGCGCTTGCATGTTTCTGTTTCTTTGGGTGTTGATTGCTTTCTGTTGTGTGTTGTATTTTATTGTTGTTTATTTACAGCTTTATTTACGGTTTTCAGTATTTATTTTCTGCACCATATTATATACTGGACTGTCTGGACTGGATCTTTTGTTTGGTGGGTTTGGGTGATACTGTTTATGAGATATGAGTACATTACCACGGCTCGAGTGCACCTTAGGACTTAAAGTGGTTCCACTTTGGCCTCATGAGATCTTGTCATGGGGGTAGTAGTGAGTTCCACGCCCAGATTTGCAACCGTCTTGGAAATGTCTTGATTTGGGGATCTTCCTCTCTCATTTCATAACCTTGACAGTTATGTGCAGCTGGGAACTGATCATTGAGAACCTTGTGGAAACATCCCTCTTTATTGATGACAGTGGCAGACCACATTTTGTGGAAAACCCATTCGCATCGGAGGGCCCACTTGGGACTTACATAGGATGACCTTGTTTCCCGGACTCAACTGAGGCCTCCCTGAGTAGTACATAATGCCAAACCGATTCCTTGATTTGTTCATGATCCATTTCTCGGAGATGGTGAAAGTATTATTGCTATTCGGCTTTGAGAGTCCGTGATGCCTGACCCGAAGCATACTAGTGAGATTGGGAGGGGTTTATAGGCTTGCAAGAACCCTTGGCCTCTACATACCCTCATTATCAGTGGTCTTTGTTATGATTTTGGTCCTTTGTTTCTGGTGTTCTGGTTTTCTTGGTACTATGGTCCTGAGATTTTCTATCAGAGAGTTTTGATTCAGAGGATTTTGGTTTGCAGTTGATCAGAGGGTCCTTGTGTTCAGTGTCCAGTATCCAGTATCCAGATGGTCCTAGATTGATCATATGCCTGCATTGCATTTGCATTTGCATCATTCTTGTATTAACTGTTTATGTTTCCATTTTTCAGGTCATTGTTCATAGTCAGGTCCCAGTTCTGGTAAATCTTATCTCTAGATGGCAGAAATCAGAAGAATTACAAGGAAAAAGAATGTTCACTATACTTTTCTTCAACCTGAAGTCAGAAGTGTTCAGAAATTAGCAGGTCTGATGAATGACCAAGTCTTGGGCAATTTTAGGAAGAGATATGGCCAGATATTGAAGTATGTGGACAAACCCACTACAGACCAGAAGGACAGTTTGCATACCTTGCTTCAGTTTTATGACCCCCTGCTGCGTTGCTTTGTGTTTCCAGATTACATCTTGGCTCCTACCTTGGAGGAGGTTTCCAGCATTCTGAATGTTCCAGTCAGAGAGACCTTGCCTTTCTATGGGTCTGAGGTGGTGCTTAAAGAAGAAGACATAGCCAAAGTTTGTCGTTTGCCAGCTGCTACAGTCAAGAAGGCTCTGAAGGATTGTGAAGGCAAAGGACTCCCTTGGAGTGTACTCATACCAGAGGCTGAGAGATATGCTAAAGAGGGTAGTTGGGGAGACTTTGGTGCTTTGCTGGCTTTGATGGTGTATGGGTCTAGCTTGTTCCCAAGAGAGAAGGAAATTGTAAGCTTGGAAGTGATCTCTATCTTTGCTAAGGGAAATCATGTGCCAACTCTGTTGGGTGACTTCTATTACAGTGTTCATTACAGGAATGAGAAAGGTAGAGGAGGACCAGTAAGATGTTGTGCTTCTTTGTTTGCTGAGTGGTTTGCCAGACAATTTCCTAAGTCAGGTGCTTTCAAGGAAATGAGGGATGAGTGGAGATGGTCTAGAAGGTTGATGGGGTTAACTGTTGAGGAAATTGCCTGGGGATATGACAGAGATATGCTGGGAAAAGAACTGCTGGTCAGTTGTGGAGGATTTGCTGGAGTGCCTTTGCTAGGAAGGAAGGGTGTGATCAGTTATTATCCAACATTAGCCAGGAAGCAATTTGGTTATCCTTTGAGAGGTCCTCCACATATGGAAGAGTTTGCTGAGTCTTTGTATTTTCCTGTGGAAGGAAACAAGGAGTTAGTTTTGCAAGCCTATCAAGCTTGGGCTCACAGGATAAGGAAGGGTAAGAAAGACTTTGGCAGAGTAGATCCCAAGACGTATCCTCCTTTTGCTGCATGGTTGCAAAAACATGTAGAAGAAGTTCTCATGCCTTTCTCAGTAGAAGCTCCCCTTTATCCCAAAGAAGTGCCAAGCCAGAGTACTTTCTCCCTTGAAGATTACAAGAAATTGGAAGCTCAGCTGCGTGAAGTTCGAGTGGAGAATGCTGAAATGGTCAATCTATACCATCTTGCCAACTGGGCCAAAAATGAAGCAGAGGGAAAGCTGCAGAAGATCCAAGCCTCTTTGGAAGCTAAAGAGAAAGACTTTGTTGGAAGGAAAGCTCACTTTCAAAGGATGGGTCTGATGGAAGCAAAAAGAGAAGCGGAACACAAAAAGACTTTGAAAACTCTCAAGGAAGCTCGTCAGTCCATTGTTTGGTTGCAGGGCCAAATGGAGGAAGAGCAGAAGAAGTTTAAAGAAAAAGAAGAGTTTTTCGAGGTACAAATGGTCTTCAATAAGGAAGAGGTGGAGCAGGTCCATAACATTCGAAGGGAAAAGACTCAGCAGTTAGCACAAAGCCAGTTAGCCTTGGAGGAGGCACGGAAGGAGATTGAAGAGCTCAAGCTGAAAGCGGGTGTGAAGAAGAGCAGAGCAGAGGTGGCTGCAGAGGATCCTGGGTCTTTAGTTTAGTTTATTTCTTTTTCAGACTACCTACAGACTTGTTGTAGGAGTCTTGCTTATTTTTTTTTGTCTTTTATTCATGTAATGGCTTGTAACCCTTCGGGGAATATTTCTGTTTGTGCTCTAACTTTATGCCGGTAGTGGTTTGTCCATGATATACAGTGTTAATGTGCAAATTATCATTTCTGAATATGCAAGACTCGTTTGTCTGATACTGCTAATATCTGAACATTCTTCAAAGAGAAAGCTTGAAAGTTACCACTCAGAGTGGCTGTCTGGAGTAGATACCAGAACTGGGGCATGCAAATGCTTAAAACTTGGGAACATGAGCAGGTACATTGCATGCATATGACATGTTTGTTTGTTTTGCAGGTAGTGATTCAGTTTCTAATATCTCTTATGTTTCAGGCACTATAGCTCCCAGGAAAGTTCGAGAACAGCCAGTCGCACACAGATATCCCACAAAGGTCAACAGAGAAAGAGTCATGGATCAAATGCAAGCTGATTTAGCTGACTTGAGACTGAGGATGGACAATTTTATGACCTTGATGACAGGAATGAGTCAGAATCAGGAACGTCTGCGTGAGTTGGTTGAAAATAGTCAAGCCAAGAACAACGGTACTGCTGAAGGAGGTAATCGTAACGGTGCGGGCGCCCGTCAGGTTGAAATCCCTGTAGCACAGCCAGGGGTTACCATTATCAATGATGGACTAAACAATGTACAGATGGACGGTCAAGACGAACAATTTACGTTGCTGGAATAAACTGAAGGCCAGGGGGCCGAAATGAACAAGAAGTTTGAGGAGATGGCAGAGCAGATCAGGGCTATTCAATCTCAGAACTCTTTGGGGTTCAAAATTACTGACTTGGGCTTGGTTCCAGGGTTTAGAATCCCTTACAAGTTCAAGGTCCCAACTTTTGAGAAGTAAAACGGCACGGCGTGTCCAAAGACTCATCTTCAGTCCTTTGTAGGGAGAATTGCTGCCCACACTGATGATGAAAAGCTATGGATGTACTATTTCCAAGACAACCTGGTTGGGGCCTCCTTGGAATGGTATATGAAGCTAAGCAGAGTCAACATTAAGAGCTGGAAGGACTTGGCAGAGGCTTTCGTGAAGCAATACCAGTATAATTTGGACATGGATCCAAATCGCACTCAATTGCAACACATGTCTCAAACTGCTAAGGAGGGATTCAAAGAATATGCTTAAAGTTGGCGTCAGCTCGCGGCCAGAGTGCAACCACCACTGCTAGAGAATGAGATAGCTGATATGTTTATGGGGACATTGCAAGGAGTGTTTATTGAAATATTGGCGTCTTGTTTGGCTACCAAGTTCAATTATATAATAATTGCTGGAGAGAGGGTTGAGACTCTGTTAAAGATGGGAAAGATTCAGGATACAAGTGTGAGCAGTTCGAATGGAGTAAGAAAAGCTTTCAGCGGACCCCCGAGAAGAAGGGAAGGTGAGACCAATGTTGTGTTTGGCGAGGACGGGGCCGAGGATATAGAAGGTCATATGAGCAAGTGGCAGCTGTCACAATTCCTTCTAATCCTGTGCAGCAGGTACAACCTCAGGAACAACAGCAACAACAACAGCCACAACGTAACAACTATCAACAAATACCTTATCAGCCAAGGCAGACTCGTCCGACTAATAGGGTGCTTGAGGCAATTCCCATGACATACGCTGCATTGCTACCAAGATTGCTGGACCTGAATTTGATACAACTGAGGACTTTAGCACCACCACCACCTGGAGAGCTTCCAGCGGGGTACGATGTCAATGCTAGATGCGCTTTCCATTCAGGGGCACCCGGGCACTCAACTGAGAAGTGCAGGGCACTACAACACAAAGTTTAGGATCTGATAGACTCCAAGGCGATTAACTTTGCACCACCGCCAAATGTTTCTTCAAACCCTATTCCGAATCATGGAGGGGATAGAATAAATGCTTTTGAAAGTGGTGAGAAGTTAAGTCTGATTCTGAGCATAGAAGAAGTGAAGACTCCGATGTTGGTAGTAAAAGAGAGGTTATTGAAAGGTCAAGTGTTTCCGGGATGCAGTTCTGATTGTGAGAAGTGTTTGAATTCAATGAACGGTTGTGAAGACCTGAAGATGGGATTGCAGAATCTGATTGATGAAAGATCTTTGCAGTTTGACAAAGTTGATAGTGAAGTTGATGATGTGTCCACTATAACCCTTTTCTATGATCCAGCTGAGATGCCTGCTAGAAGAGAACCTGTGACCATTTATGCTCCTGAAGTTAGTTCTGTGACTATTACTGTGCCTGGGTCTGTTCCTTATACAAATGATAAAGCCATCCCATGGCATTACGGCTCAGATGTGTACGTGGAAGGACAAAAGATCGAGAGTAAGTCTGTTACTATTGACCCGACTGTAGTGAACATCGGAGGGGTTGGAGGTTTTACGAGAAGTGCTCATTTATTTGCTCCCCCAGTTCTGAGAGGAGATCCTGAGGCTGAGGCTGAGGCAAAGGCTAAAGGAAAGCAAGTTGTGACTGAAGAAACAATAACTCCTGCTGCTGGACAGGGTACCTTTGAGAAGGAGGTCGAGGAATTTATGCACATAATTAAAAAGAGTGATTATAAGGTGGTCGAGCAGTTGAACCAGACGCCATCCAAAATATCCATTTTGTCTTTGCTGATGTGTTCTCCTGCACATAGAGAGGCCTTGTTGAAAGTGCTGCAGATGGCCTATGTTCCTCAAGAAATAACTGTTAATCAATTGGAAGCTTTAGTGGGCAGTGTGAATGCAAGCCACGGGCTGGGCTTTACCGACAGAGACCTTACATCAGAGGGCCGTAACCATAACAAAGCACTACATATTACTATGGAGTGCAAGGGCGATGTGTTGTCGCATGTCCTTGTTGACACAGGCTCTTCTCTTAATATACTTCCGAAGAAAGCATTAATGAAGCTCAATGTTGATGGTATTGTCCTAAGACCTAGTGATTTGATTGTCAAAGCTTTTGATGGGTCCAGAAGGTCAGTGTTTGGAGAAGTTGAGTTACCCGTGAAAATAGGTTCTCAGGTCTTCAAAAGTATCTTCTATGTCATGGACATTCAGCCCGCGTACAGTTTCTTGTTGGGACGCCCATGGATTCATGCTGCCATATCTATAACCTCCACTCTGCATCAAAAGCTCAAATATGTGGTTGATGGCCAAGTAATCACAGTATGCAGAGAGGAAGACATCTTTGTGAGCCACTTATCAACTTTCAAGTATGTAGAGATGGACAGAGAGATTCATGAGACTCTGTGTCAAGCCTTCGAAGCAGTTAATGTTAGCATCTTGACTTCTGTAGAGAAGAGCAGTGAGAAAGAAGGTACCTCAATTCATTCCTACAAGCAGGCAAAGGAGGTGGTTCAGTCAGGAAGCGCCCAAGGCTGGGGAAAATTGTTGGAATTGGAAAAGAAAGACGACAAGTTTTGTTTGGGTTATCAGCCTGGTGGATCTACTCCAAGTGGTAAAGCCATTACTTTTACAAGTGATGGGATGCTCGACCGCAACCAAATCTGTGCAACTAATGAAGATGGAGACAGTGATGGTGACTGGGACAACTAGATTCATCCGTGTGCGCGCGGAGAGGAGCTGAAGAACTAGTCTGCTGAAGACATCGTCCAAGTTACCTGGCACTCAGAGTAATTTATTTGTTTCTTTTTCTTATCATGCTGCATTGTCAAATCCTGCATTCTTCCCAAGATGCTAGGATCCATTGTATGGGCCACCATGTTTGTTATGCACTTATTTTACCATGAAATAAAGGACATTTTTAGACAAATTGTGTTCTCTTTATTTGTTTTAAAATTTTCACAAATAAATATAAAAATGGCAATGTGTTTTTCCTTTTTGTTTTTGTGTTTGCGTCTCTTTTAAAAATAAACAGATTCTGAAATAAGCACATCATTTGTGCAGTGTTGATCATCCGGATTCCATTGATAACGTTTTTGCTATGACCACGCATGACTTTGCCAATCCTGACTACCAAGATGATGAAGGGGTTGAGGAAGATTGTGAACTCCCTGAAGAGTTGGTCAGATTGTTGAAACAAGAGGAACGAGTTATTCAGCCTCATCAGGAAAAAATTGAGATCATCAACATCGGCACTGAAGATGTGAACAAAGAGATCAAAATTGGGGCCAGCCTGCAGGCCGAAGTCAAGAAAGAGCTAATCAGTATGCTGCGAGAGTATGTGGATATCTTTGCCTGGTCGTATCAAGATATGCCAGGGTTGGATACCGACATCGTTGTGCATAAGTTACCTTTGAGAGAAGACTTCCCTCCTGTGAAACAAAAGTTGAGAAGAACGCATCGTGACATGGCAATGAAGATCAAAGAGGAGGTTCAGAAGCAATGGGATGCCGGTTTCCTTGCTGTAACTAGTTACCCACCTTGGGTAGCTAACATTGTACCTGTACCAAAGAAGGACGGCAAGGTCCGGATGTGTGTTGATTACCTGGATTTGAATAGAGCGAGCCCAAAAGATGACTTTCCGTTGCCACACATTGATGTGCTGGTAGACAATACTGCTCAATTCTCGGTATTTTACTTCATGGATGGCTTCTCCGGATATAATTAGATTAAGATGGCGCTGAAAGACATGGAGAAAACAACATTCATTACCCCGTGGGGTACATTCTGCTATAAGGTAATGCCCTTTGGTTTGAAGAACGCCGGGGCAACTTATCTGCGGGCTATGGTCACATTGTTCCACGACATGATACACAAGGAGATAGAGTGTTATGTGGACGATATGATTGCTAAGTCCCGAGACGAAGAAGAGCATCTGGTCAATCTCAAGAAGCTGTTTGATAGACTGATAAAATACAAGCTAAGGTTGAACCCAAACAAGTGCACTTTTGGAGTGCGTTCCGGGAAACTGCTGGGTTTCATTGTTAGTTAGAAAGGAATTGAGGTAGATCCTGCAAAAGTAAAAGCAATTCAAGATATGCCTGCACCGAGAACAGAAAAAGAAGTGCGCGGGTTTTTAGGGAGGTTGAACTACATTTCTCGGTTCATATCTCATCTAACTGCCACGTGCGAACCAATATTCAAATTGCTAAGAAAAGAGCAAACGGTCAGGTGGAATGAAGACTGCCAAAGAGCTTTGAACAAGATAAAATAATATTTGCAGGAGCCTCCAATTCTAATGCCTCCAGTTGAAGGAAGACCTTTAATCATGTACTTGACCGTGCTAGAAGGGTCAATGGGGTGTGTCCTAGGCCAACATGACGAGTCTGGTCGAAAAGAGTACGCTATTTATTACCTTAGCAAAAAGTTTACCGACTGTGAATCCCGTTACTCACTGCTCGAGAAAACTTGTTGCGCTTTGGTATGGGCTGCTCGCCGACTGAGTCAGTACATGTTGACTAATACCACACTGCTAATTTCCAAAATGGATTCTGTCAAGTATATCTATGAGAAACCAGCGTTAACCGGAAGGGTTGCTAGGTGGAAAATGATTTTAACTGAATATGACATACAATATACTTCTCAGAAAGCCATCAAGGGAAGTGTATTGTCAGATTACCTTGCACAACAACCTCTTGAAGATGATTATTAGCCAATGAAGTTTGATTTCCCTGATGAGGACATCATGTACCTCAAAGCAAACAATTGCGAGGAACCACTTCCGGAGGAGGGGCCAGACCCTGAATCCAAATGGAAGTTGATGTTTTATGGGGCAGTCAATATCAATGGACGTGGAGTTGGTGCTGTTCTTATTACTCCTGAAGGTGTTCACTTTCCCTTCGCTGCCAGAATTACTTTTGGCTGCACCAACAATGAAGCGGAATATGAGGCATGCATAATGGGAATAGAGGCGGCTATTAATCTTCGGATTAAGAACCTCGATATATTCGGAGATTCAGCCCTCGTTATTAACCAGATTACCGACAAGTGGTATACGCATCAAGAACACTTAGTTCCTTATAGGGATTATGCCAGAAGACTTTTGACGTTCTTCACAACAGTTAAGCTTCAGTACATACCACGAGATGAGAATCAATTTGCTGATGCATTGGCTACTCTTTCTTCGTCCATCAAAGTCTTGTGTTGGAACTATGTGCCCAGGATTGACATTTATAGGCTTGACGCACCAGCTTATGCTTTCTCTGTAGACGCAGTGTCTGATGCGAAACCTTGGTACTTTGATATCAAGCTCTTCCTGGAAAGACAAGAATACCCAACCGGGGCATCATCCAACGACAAGAAGACCTTAAGACGACTTGCTGCTAGCTTCTTCTTGAATACAGATGGGGTTTTGTATAAGAGTAACTTTGACATGGTTTTGCTCAGATGCATGGATAGACATGAAGCAAGCTTGTTGATGCAAGAAGTCCACGAGGGATCTTTCGGTACCCATGCAGGAGGGCATGCTATGGCTAAGAAATTGCTGAGATCGGGGTATTACTGGATGACAATGGATGCAGACTGTTGTTCATTCGCTCGTAAGTGCCACAAGTGCATGATTTATGTAGACAAGGTGCATGTTCCTCCAAGCCCGCCCAACATCATGTCATCTCCTTGGCCCTTTTCTATGTGGGGCATTGACATGATCGGGAAGATAGAGCCTACTGCTTCAAATGGTCATCGCTTCATCTTGGTTGCAATTGATTACTTCACTAAATGGGTTGAAGTAGCATCTTATGCCAATGTCACTCGTCAAGTGGTTGCCAGATTTTTGAAAAGAGATATCATTTACAGATACGGAGTTCCCGAACGAATAATTACTGACAATGGTTATAATCTCAACAATAAGATGATGACAGAGTTGTGTCGGGACTTCAAGATTCAGCATCACAATTCTTCTCCTTACCGACCAAAGATGAATGGTGCGGTAGAGGCAGCAAACAAGAAAATCAAGAAGATTGTGCAAAAGATGGTTGTCACTTACAAGGATTGACATGAGATGTTACCATTTGCACTGCATGGGTACCGAACGTCAGTCAGGACGTCAATTGGGGCAACTCCCTTCTCTCTGGTATATGGTATGGAGGCAGTCTTGCCTGTTGAAGTAGAGATTCCTTCATTGCGTGTGATGATGGATGTGAAGCTTGATGAGGCTGAATGGGTGCGTGCTCGATACAATCAGTTATGTCTAATTGAGGAAAAGAGATTAGCGGCTATCTGTCATGGTCAACTTTATCAGAGGAGAATGAAGCGAGCATTCGACCAACGAGTACGTACTCGGGAATATCAAGTAGGAGAGCTTGTGCTCAAGAGGATCGTTCCTCCAGGTTCAGATCACAGGGGAAAATGGACCCCAAACTACGAAGGACCATTCATAGTGAAGAAAGTTTTCTCAGGAGGAGCGCTGATATTCACCACTATGGTTGGAGATGACTTACAGTCCCCTGTTAACTCGGACACAGTTAAAAAATACTTCGCATAAAGAGACCCGCTGGACACAAAAACATAATTAAAGTCCAGGCAAAAAAAGGGCATCCCGGCGAGCTAAAAACAGAATAAAAAGCTCGGGAAAAAGTTAGGGAAAAAAAATGTACACCCGCTGGGTTGAAAAGCCACATCGGACAACTCAGGCAAAAAAGGGTATCCCGGTGGGTTGAAAAACCCGAAAGGGCGATCCACGCAAAACAAGGGAATAAGCGAACAACTGCGATCCGAGTAATCTGAACCACATCATCGTTTTGTACAACTTGACAATATCAGAAGGATAGGAATCAGTCCCCTCATCTTCTCAGAAAGCAAAGGCAAGAATGGAGAGTTTTGAAGACATGCTGGTTATAGCAGAAAGGGAACTCATTGGGATGTCATGCCCATTGCCATTAGGATAGTTTATTTTCTCAATTTTATGGTGGCTACCTCTTTCCAGGTGGTTGCTTCCTGATGTAAATCTTTTCCTATTCAGAGGCCTTTCAATAAAAAGAATATTCAGTCAAAAAGCTGTGTTGTGTTTATTTTTGTTTGCAAAATGTCCTGAATTTTTGGCAAAAATAGCATTGCATTTAAAACATGGTGATAATTTGAAAGAAAATGATATTGCAGGGAAACATTTGAAACCCTCTTTGAGTGTCGGGTGACAATGGATGAACAGATCATACCATGCAAGTCCCCGTGGCACACTTGTGTTTTCTGTTGTTGCAGGTTGCAGGATAGCGTCACATTCTCCCAAGCAGAATTTTTCCCCAGCTAAGCCTTGGCAGGTAGCCCAAGTAGTTTATCTTCCCTAGTGGAGTATACCCAGCAAGCAGTGGGAGGCACATTCCCCGCAGAGTCTATTTGTCAGAGCTCTTGTCATCAAGAAAAGGATATTTGAGGAATTCCCATTCATTGGGGAGCTTTCTCCAGCATTCGTCTGTGTTTGATCTTTATTGTAACTCGTCCGCATTTCTCAACACTCGTCTGCGTTATCACTTAAGTATTGCTCGTTTTCTTTCCCCAGCAGTGGTCCATGATTTCTTTGCTGGTGCTCGTCTGCACTTCCCAACACTCGTCTGTGTTTGATATTTGTTATTGCTCATCTGCATTTCCCAACACTCGTCTGTGTTATCTGTAACACCCTTCTACCCCACAAACAATTTAAGTAAAATATTATCAGAGTAATTCATAGAAGGTGTCACATTTCTTTATAAAACATCGATCCAAAATATTATATTAATAATATTTTTTTCTCAAATAATCAAAATTATGGCAGCGGAATTATATATTCAAAAATATTTTCCTCTTATATCATTAAAACATAAAGACCTATTGGTCAAAGTCAACAATTATCATCATTCTCAATTCAACATTTAACAACTCATAAAACTCATCATAACAAAATTAAAATTCAATCATATAAGCGTTCTATTTCCCCCGATGTTACATCTACCAGAGCAAGACACCAGACACTTTAGACTTAAGCTACACAACCTCCAGCTAAGACTTCACGTACCGCGAACTCATCTTAGATATCTGCAAGTTACCCACAAAAGAGGCAACATTTCCAAGCAGGCAGGGTGGGTAATCATAATTTATCATATATATATTAGAATATGGAATATAAATAAATTAGCATAAGCGTGTCATAACATCTTCAACCTTATAATTCAGCAACAACAACACAATCATGAACATATTATAAAAATTCAGCAACAACAACTCCATCGTGAATTCATCCAGACATATGCAATTCCAACTATCATGATATGCAATTATGCATGTGGTACCAATTTCATCGTGAGATGGATACATGACCATTAACCCTCCACAAGGGAGCACACCGTAATCATCGAGACACTCCAATCCACACAATGGGATTGAAGCTACTAAATAGGTCGAAGCCCCATCGTGAATATCATGAAATGCAATGATGCGTTACACCGAAAAATTCATCGAGAAATCAATTGCGCATGATTCATTTCATATCAACACCTCAACATCAATTAATCATATATTTCCATCGTAATAACACGTCAAAACCTCATTTCATTAGCTACCTCAACTCATCAAGACATAACCAATCATTTCATGTTCAACAAATAATCATCATATAATCATGTCTTTCATCCCGACAACATATCAACAATACTTCTTTATCAATCATACAACAAAAAAACTTATTTGATTTAATGAGACAACCAAACAACTCCCCTCATCAACAACAACAAAACGTTAATTCACAATAACATCATGTTAATAATCATAAAACTAATTTTTAACAACAAAGCAAACAACTTCCTTCATCAACAACAACAATTCGTCAACTTACAATAGAATCCTATTTATAATCATAAAACCAACTCAACTTTTTCTAAATATTTATCATTTAAAAATGTATCATTTCACTCATTTTATTTCATTAAATTAAATTTCATCTCGTTAGCTTTTCGACGCTTTAAACGGCACCTAAATCGGAGTTACGGATCAAAAGTTATGAATTTTTCAAAATAAAAGTGCCACTCATACAGTGTTAACCGGTTAACCAAAGCGTTAACCGGTTAACGCCTCATTTTTTGCCCAAAACGTATATTTTTCACTGGTTAACCGGTTAACCAAATGGTTAACCGGTTAATACCTGTACATAAGCTGTTTTCTGCTGTTTTTTACGAATTCTACACCAAAATACCTCAATTTTTCATACGAATTCATTCCAATGCAACCCAATACTTCTTACCAATCAAAATTAATCATATACAACAACAATATATCAATTCAAACATCAAAGACACCATTCTAAATCATCTTATCAATCCTAATTCACTAATTCATACCCTTATAACTCAATCTATGTCATCAAACCTAATAATAACCAAAATCATATCAAACCTAATCTATTCATAAACCAATTCCTATAAAATTATAATAGATTATGAAAACTCCCCATACCTTAGAGAAATTCTCCAATTGACTCTCTTCTCTGGGTTCTCCACAGCCTCCTGACTCTGAGCTTCCTCTTTCTCCCTCTTCTTCAGAGCACTTCATCAAACACGATAAAATGAGCATTTTGATCGTATAATCCATTTTGATCAAAACTATCCCTGTTATGTCTTTTCCCACTTTACCCTCATAATTTTCACAAAAAGACCACCTTACCCTTCTCTTTAATATAATTTCAATAATAATAATAAAATAGTATAATAAAACACTATTTATCCTTATTATATAAATTACTCTTATACTCCAAAATAACCAACATAACATTCATACTTCCACTTCTATTATTTTAAATAATAACCAATAATCTGAATAATACTACATGATTATTCTTATTATTAATATTATTAAAATAATTTCACCACCATTCATCGGGTCACATAACCACCAATTGTCAATTCATTCATATATCCTCAAATAAGCAACAAATACCCATAATCAAATTTGGGGTGTTACAACTCTCCCCCATTTAAAGAATTTTCGTCCTCGAAAATTTATCCGATTCAACTATTTCCACTACTTAATCCATCCAACTAATCAACTTTCGACTCAGAAAGGCAACTCCACATATAATACAAACCATAACTCATAACATCAACGACAACAACAATGTGAATTCTATACAAGTGATACACTTGACAACTAGCATCGTACACAAGATAGTACCCAACTCAAGAATTCTATGATTGAAGCATTAGAACGTCATAACATACGAACACACAACTCCAACACGATATTAATACAACCAACCTCAACATCATTGTTACTCACACATGAGCAACTACACTACGCCATGTGTTCGCTTCACACTCTGATTTCCTGCAAGGTAGTATGTCTACCGAGTGTATTTCCAACTTCTTTAATCACCAATACCAACACATCAACAACACCTTTGACTTAACTCTTCTGAATTTCGTTCCAACAGGTATTCTACTCTTGTAGTTACCAAATACTTCCAACTTAGATCCCTAAGATAATAACTTCGAACATTCAACATAATTACAATCACGACTACTTCCAAATCTTGGACAATTATTCATATACTTCCATGAATTCCCAATTATCATCATCACGACTACAAGTTTACCATATTATAATAACACGCCTTGCAAAAATCATCTTAACTACACAACATCATTGCACCAACATAAGAAACAAGGGCCTAACGAATCTCCATTAGATAACTCAGACCCTTCGCTTCCAACTAATTCAACTTACCGAATACTCGATTCTTACTCATACCGACACAACCTTTTATAGATTCTTATCCAAATAGACACAACCAACCAACTGTTATCCAACAAAAAATCGCACCTTAATAAACCAACTTATAATTTCACTTATAATACTTGCAACTTAACTATGTCTGACATTCTTATCAAATCATCGTTTTACATTTCCACCTACATTCCCTTATAATCATCTCAAGGAAGCTTCACATCTTATGCCACTTAACTCATCACTAAAACAACATTCAAATCCTTCAGAGTTCAACTATGAATTTTCTTATTACAATTCAATCCAAGCGCAACTTCATACTTCCCTCTTAAATTCCAACTAATACTCTCATATAATAACTTGCATTAAAAAAACAAACAATACTCAAGCACTCGACTTGACTTCAACCAATTCAACGTACATACTATACTAGTTGGCATGTCACATCTATCCATCAATTATGATTATGTCTGCTATCAACAATAGATTAAGGGTGATCAGTTCCTCAATTTGTCAATAGACGTCCGACAACCATAACGGTGGCATAAATCATCATTACCCAACACAATAGCGTACTTCAACTTGTGCCCAGAGTCGGTAAGCATAATGCTCCGCCAACTCTCCACGGCTTATCAACTCCTTCTTAGTCCCCTTAATTCCAACTTCATCAACGATACAAAACGTCCAAAAATATCCCGTACACATTCTCTTATGTACACACATATTACCAAACGAAATTCAATATCCCTCTAACATTGGAATCACTACAACAAGTACCATTCAAAGTGGCTAGCTCTAATTAGAACTTCCAACCAAGTTACGATTCTTAACAACTCCAATCAAACATACATCTTCTTCTCAACATCACCATCATCTAGCATAGGCACTTTAATTACCCTCATTCGAAATAAATTGTATCTCTATGCATTCTCCGATACCAACATTTTATTATTTAATAACGTTTTCATCTTTCCAAATTTTCAGCAATAGACGTTCAACTTCGAACACAATTATCTCTTCCAATCACGACTTTCATCCAAATTATAATTCTTAACAACACAATTCAAACATCTGTCTTCCTCTCGACATTACTAACATCTAACATCAGTAATTTAATCATTCTAATTACATACTTATTAATTCTCCGAATACTTATGCATTCCCTCTAATACCAACATCTTATTATTTTTCCAACATTTTCATCTTTCTAAAATTTTCAGCAACACACGCTCCACTTCGAATGCAATTATCTTCTCCAATACAGACCTCCCAATCACAAAATTATATTCTATCATGAAGATAAATTTGTGAAGATTCCATAACTTCAATAATCACTCGAATCCAACTTACGAGTAAAAAGTTATCCTCCTTGCAATGAGGCTGGTCGACAATTCCCGTATGCAGAATTTTCCAAAAATCAGCAGCAGACCCAACTATTAAAATGCACTTATATCCCTCATTATAAACCTCCTGAATGCAAATCTTATATTCAAACTGTAGGGAATTTTGTAAGCTTTCCAAAATGTCCAGAACTGCTTCAATCCGAATCACGGTTAAAAAGTTATGCCACTTCTCGTGACAGCTGCTCCAAGATTGCAAAAACCAGAATTTTTGAGATTGATGAATGTAATTTCCACCTCTCTCCATCTTACTTTCAAGTCCTACCAAAAATAAAAATCTTGCTCTACATCCAACTTCGAAAATTGCTCGACTTTAATCCAACTACACTCAAGGCATAGTAATCTACCGACTTGATCCTTCAACTTAATTCATCAACTTGTCTTTTTATTTTGAATAAATCCTTCTTTCATAAACAATCTCCATCCATAAATCCACGCACTTCTCAACCCGACCGATACAAATTCATGAATCCATGCTCTCGCTGATCGACAACAACATCTCTTGAACAACCTTGCACTTTTGTAATCAACATCAACTTTGAACTAACTTCGACATTTCAACAACAGTCCAGGTGTCAAGATTCTCCCCCACTTAGTTCCAATCAACACCTGCAGACAACGACTAAAACTAACAACAAGTACCAACAGTGTTTCACACACATGTTGCGTACTAAGGGATTAACAACATTAGACAACATTGGTCGGACGGACCGACCTGCTCTGATACCACTAATATAACACCCTTCTACCCCACAAACAATTTAAGTAAAATATTATCAGAGTAATTCATAGAAGGTGTCACATTTCTTTATAAAACATCGATCCAAAATATTATATTAATAATATTTTTTTTCTCAAATAATCAAAACTATGGCAGCAGAATTATATATTCAAAAATATTTTCCTCTTATCTCATTAAAACATAAAGACCTATTGGTCAAAGTCACCAATTATCATCATTCTCGATTCAACATTTAACAACTCATAAAACTCATCATAACAAAATTAAAATTCAATCATATAAGAGTTCTATTTCCCCCGATGTTACATCTACCAGAGCAAGACACCAGACACTCTAGACTTAAGCTACACAACCTCCAGCTAAGACTTCACGTACCGCGAACTCATCTTAGATATCTGCAAGTTACCCACAAAAGAGGCAACATTTCCAAACAGGCAGGGTGAGTAATCATAATTTATCATAAATATATTAGAATATGGAATATAAATAAATTAGCATAAGCATGTCATAACATCTTCAACCATATAATTCAGCAACAACAACACAATCATGAACATATTATAAAAATTCAGCAACAACAACTCCATCGTGAATTCATCCAGACATATGTTATTCCAACTATCATGATATGCAATTATGCATGTGGTACCAATTTCATCGTGAGATGGATACATGACCATCAACCCTCCACAAGGGAGCACACCGTAATCATCGAGACACTCCAATCCACACTGTTAATTCTATTATTTTATGATTGGCATTATGTTTGGTAAAACTAATATGGCTGGAAAATGTTGAATAAGAAGTTCCATATGTTAAATTAACATGGTATAGATTCTGGAAGAACATGTCAAACATGATGTCCTGACATGGTGGCACATATAAATGTGGTTATAATAATTGGCAGATACTGAAGAAGATGTTGAAACATCTGCAAATGTCATGACAGAATTACTGTCATATGTTACAGACAGATGTCAAAGAAAATGTTGAAACATCTGCAACTGTCATGACAACATTACTGTCATGTGTTACATATAGATACTGAAGAAGATGTTGAAACATTTGCAGAAGTCATGACAGAATTACTGTCATATGTTACAGACAGATGTCAAAGAAAGTGTTGAAACATCTGCAACTGTCATGACAACATTACTGTCATGTGTTACAGATAGATATCAAACAAGAAGTGTTGAACTTAGTTCAGGATGTCACACCAGATGTTGTGACATAGACAAACAGAGTAAAAGTTAATGAACTAAAGTCAAGACATCAGGATGTCACACCAGATGTTGTGACATCGTAAACCTGCTACCAGACTTAAATGATGCATAACAGAAGTGAGTAAATTCAGGAGAATTTATCTGGAATTAATTGTGAATAGATAAGCACTCCAAGGCGCATCTTTAGGGAGCTTAGTTATCTGATTTCAGTATAACAGAATAACTAACTCACCTTGAATCAAGGAGGTAACAAACTAACTAACCCTAATTCAAGGTGATGACAGTGGGATTTATCAGATCTGAATTATGCAGAATATTCTACAAAATATTCTGATATCACAGGTGGAGTTATTTTTTAAAGATGCAGAATATTCTGGAGATATTATGCAATCATATGTGGCGCTGATTTAAAGGGTGCTGATTTAGAAGATCTTAAAGACTCAATTTAAATTGAAGACAAATATTGAAAAATATAGAGTTTCTATATTTAGAGATATTTTAGGAGTTTTTAGATTTGAAGATCTTTTGGTATATTTGTAGCAGATTTTTTCTGCATATTTGTAGCAGCTATTGTTGTGATTGTTTAGGCCCAAATCTGGTTGGGAATAGGTTATAAAACAAACCCTGTAACCTAGTTTAGAATCAACCCAATCAACCGAAAATGTAAACATTATTAGGGTTGGGTTCTTGTGACAGTCGTGCGTAACAAGGAACCCTATTGTGGCTGTTTCACCTGTGATTCTCAAAGCTTGTAAGTAAGAGAAGTATTGTACTTAACTGAAGTTGCTAATCAAGGTTAAGTTGTTTTCATGGAAGTATGGATTCCATTTATGAATTGTTGTGTAGGTATGAAGTCGTCAATATCAGCAACTGAGAGTTGAGAACTGTGAGACATCACTGAGGTGATTGGAAGTGAGGATGAGTTTCTCATATTTAGGAGTTCCTAAATAGAAGTTGCATTGGTAGTGATTAAGTGAGAAGACTGTAAACTATAGGGGTTTGCTGAGAAGTCTTTGAATTGATACTACATAGTGGATTTCCTTCCTGGCTTGGTAGCCCCCAGAGTAGATTGATTTGATCGAACTGGGTTAACAATTCTGATGTGTTCTTTATATCTTTTCTGTCTTATGTTTTATGCAGTACCTGAACTGAATGTCCTATCAGATGTCACAACGTCCTGAAGCATGTTTGACTCTGATATATCAGAATTATTTAAGTACTGATATGTATGCCTTACCATGTTTATAAGTAACAGATAAGATGTCTCAACATCATATTCGACATCTGAGTCTATCATACCAGAATTTCAATTGGTATCAGAGCAGGCATCCTGATCTATTTCTGGATGAGATCTAAGGGGGATACTTTCTGGTTCATGGTAAAGGAAGAAGGATGCTATAATGAAAAGTTGTTGGAACTTGAGAGGTTCATATTGGCGTTTGAATGGTCCCTAGAAGTGGAGGATGGACTATTCATCATATGGTGTATATTGGACTGGTCTGGTGTTATCAGGGCTAGAAATTTGTTGGTGAATTGTTGTGTAGCTATGATGTCAGACAGAATGTCCTGACATCTTGGTTCAGAGAATTCTATATTTGAAGGAGGCTTGTGTTTTGTTTTCTGTGAGGTTTGGTTTCAACTTTTGTACTGCTTCATGTGCCTCTGATATATTCTGAAGGTATACCAAGTTTGTGTGTTACTTGGATTAGATGCACTGTGGTTGGGAAATGTTCTGGTTGTTCTTGTATGGGGAGTTATATCTGTATCTGAATTGATGATCATACAATTTATAAGGAATATGGTATAATGGTGTTTTATTCACATAAGTTTGCTGATGTCAGATAAGATGTCTTGACATCGTGTTTCAATATCTTTTGGAGGATCTTACTGTGGAGGAGTTTATTTATCTCCAAGGAATTGCTCTATTATTTATGATGTGTTATGTTTGATTGTTGTTGTGTTTGATAGTGGTTCCCCAGTACTTCATACAAAGGATGTTGTAAAGCTTCAGTTCATAATGTCAAGTTTGATGTTCTATCATGAGATTACAGAACTGGAGAACACTTAGTTCAAAAAGTTGTGTTTCTTGATGTGAGATTCCTGGTGAAAGAAGAGGTTGGAGCCAAAGCAAAAAAGTATAATTATCAAATCTTTCATGCGGGAGTGAAGATCTTGATAAGTTATCTCTTAAGCTTATTTATGGCTACTTAATTAGGATTTTCTTCCTGGTTATGGTGTCCAATGTAGTTTAGATATAGCTGAAGATAATTTCTCTTGTGAAGATACATGTTTCTGATTGTCTAAATCATGAACTGAAGGAAGTTTCATCAAGAAAGAAGCTGAGTTGATATGTCAATCCTAATGTCTTGACACCACGCTACACAACAGCAGTTTATGGTAAATGTTGAGTCAAAGACCTAAAAGATTGTGGTTTTTTTTATCTCTGAAGCTATGAAGTTGAATACTCTTTGAGATGCTACTGACGATTGTATTTGTGCAAAGTATCTTTCATAATGTTATAGCACTTCAGTTGGAGCTGATTGAAGAAAAGGTAGTAATCTTGAAAGCAGTAATGATTCAGAACCAAGCTTAGTTTTGTGTTCGAGAAGAAGGAAACTGGTGTGATATCCTGCTAACATGATGGATGCTTTGGGTGCTAGACAAATGTGTGATGATCACATATGTTTGGAACCTACTCCTAACCTGGAAGAGGAGGCATCTATGTTATGTGTTGAAGGTCTCAAGTTTAAGAAAGTGGGAGTGTGTTGCTAATAACCATAGTTATTGGTGTATGATCAAGGGAATTCTTCATCAAGCTTAGGCCCAATTATGTGATGTCCCCGTATGAAGAGTATAATATGCAGACATGTTAATGGTATGTATCATGCAAGTCACTGCATGTATTTGGGTCTGATAGAAAAGGATGATTAACTTCTGGCTAACTCTCGTACCCTCTGCAAAGAGTTGTACATGGATTACTACTGTTGTTACCCCCAAAACCATAGTAAGTGTCAAATAAATTTGTTTGAGATTGTTGTCAGATCTGATGTTGGAACATCATCTCAAAAATGTTGAGTCTTCAACCAAGGAAGTTAGTTGTGCTCATGGTGGAATATCAGGTCAAGCCATTTACCTAATTTGAAGTGATAGGTGGTGTGGATTAATAAAATAGGGACTAGCAAGTGCCACAGGTGTGCTGGAAATGAATGTCAAACCAAATCTCCTACCTTGTGTGAGAAGGTTACCTTATCACATATGATAAAAACCTTGACAGGAGTTGAGTATTTGTCTGCTATTGATAAGGATATGCATCTAACCGATAGTGAATACTCTGACAGGAGCTAAATGTTTATCTGTCTTTGAAAGATGTTGTGCTTTCAACCAATGAGAAAATACATTAATGGAGGATTATGTATATGTCTGATGTAAAAGTGCAGAACTACAGTCTAAACATCATAATTTAAGAAGTGTTGAGAAATTACTTTTCTCTTTGTGGCTGTATATTTCTTTTCATGGTGTTTTAGTCTGTGATGAACTGAATTAGATACTGAAGGTGTGATCCTTAGAGATTGTCTTTGGAGCTCTGTGTTGAAGTCCTAAATGATATTGAAACAATCATGTCTATTGGTAGATAAAAGAAGCTTCTGAATGTATCTAAAAATGCGTGTGATAAATGCATGACTTTGGTCATGATTAAAGCTAGCAATGTGACCAACAATTGCTAAGAGCAAGGGAAGAATGTCAGATTGGAAGGTCTAATCAGAATGGTTGTTGAACTGATAGTTTCTTCTACTACTAGTCATGGATAGTGGCAGTATGAACCCTTTGTAGCAAGAAAACTAAGAGCATCTGTTTTGGAATATAAAATCAAGTGTGTCTTGTATGGATATATAATGATATTTATCAGTTGTGCTCTTTGTGGTATTCTGAGAGAACTAGTGTATACGAATTTGTAAAACTCTTGATTGTTTTTCGGTTTGGGAGTATGTTCATCAGGGGTGTGAAGTTGAGAATTAGTGGAGTTTATGCTCAGCTGGAGTATTGTTTATCCATGACATGAGGAGATCTTGCTAATCTTATCTGGAGCTAACCTTAAAATCCTTCAAAATTAAAAGATTAGATTGTGTAGAACTATCTGATAGGGTTATTATACAAGGATTTAATATCAATTGTTGTTTGTGGAGTTCACAAATATTTGATTGATTATCCTTGAGATTCAAGATTGGTGATGTTCAAAAAGATGTTTGGAACATCTTATCATCAGAGTTTGTGCAGAATCATGGGAGGGGTATTGCATAAGCTGTAGCATCTGTTATTTCTTGGGAGTTAGCTTGAGAATTGGCTTCAGTCTTGTGTGACAGGAGTTGTGTATTTCTGGAAAGTTTCTTGGCAAGAACTGGTCTGGATATTGTTGATTCTGAAGATGGAGATGAAAGACCATGAACACATCATAATCTTGATGACTACTTGGATTGGTTTATTTTTGATCTAGGTGCAGTCCAGAATGCTCATCATAGAGTTAAGATAGGTGGCGATATCATAAATTTGTTAAGACTGCCTTACTCAAGGAAAGGTGGCATCCTTGGTATAGTTATGAGGTGTAGTTCTTAACTATTCTTTCTGAATAATCAGACAGTGGCAGGTTTGAAGACTTTGGATAAACATCAGAAGTTTCTCATCAATATGTGTTATTAGTAGGAATTTCTGCAAAACCAATAGAATGGAGGTTGTTTACTCTAACTTGATGAATAAATCAAGTCTATGAGAGCATGGAACTCTTGTTCTATAAAGGAAGGAGGTTCTTTCAAGTGATAGAAGAATGACCTGAATTTAACAGATGGATGTGGGCTAATAATGTTCAAACATCTAGTTCAACATCAGAGTCTAATTGGTGAAGTGACACATAAATTAATATAGAATGATCTATAGGGATTGAATGTTTCATAAGGCGTATTATCTTGACAGTTTGGTGAAGATCAACTTTATTGATCAGGATATCTTTGGAAGATTTATTATAAACGTGAAGAAGACAAATGTGGCAATTGGCTTTTTCATATGAGGATTCATAAAGGAGGTGATCAAAATGTGGTAATTGGTTGATCTTTAACGTGGATTCGAAGAATCAAGATAATCAGAGTGTGCCAGCTGGTTGTTCTTGAGGATTGTCTTGGAACAAATTGCTCTTGGGCAGAGGAGTGATGAGTTGAAGACTCAAGGGGATTTATTCTTCTTGAAGGTAGATGAGAGTTTATCACTCTTTCTGAATTTCTGATTCTAACTAGTGGCACAGTGTAGTTGAAGATTTTCAGTTCTTGGATTACTATGCTATAGTAAGTCCAGTTGGTGGAGCACATATAGGATCATGGTGATAAGGTCTTGGTGTATGAAAACGGGGAGAAGCTTGTGTGTGCTATTTTATTACCGTGCCTTTGTCTTTTTATGGCTAAAAAGGGGGAGAAAGTGTGTACTATTGAGTTCTGATATGAAGATGTGATGTTAAGGAACTTCTACATGAGGTACTGCTACACCTGTATGTAAATTAGTTTTAGCCAAAATAAGCCAAAGAGGGAGATTGTTAATTCTATTATTTTATGATTGGCATTATGTTTGGTAAAACTAATATGGCTGGAAAATGTTGAATAAGAAGTTCCATATGTTAAATTAACATGGTATAGATTCTAGAAAAACATGTCAAACATGATGTTCTGACATGGTGGCACAGATAAATGTGGTTATAATAATTGGCAGATACTGAAGAAGATGTTGAAACATCTGCAAATGTCATGACAGAATTACTGTCATATGTTACAGACAGATGTCAAAGAAAATGTTGAAACATCTGCAACTGTCATGACAACATTATTGTCATGTGTTACATATAGATACTAAAGAAGATGTTGAAACATCTGCAAATGTCATGAAAAAATTACTGTCATATGTTACAGACAGATGTCAAAGAAATTGTTGAAACATCTGCAACTGTCATGACAACATTAGTGTCATGTGTTACAGATAGATATCAAACAAGAAGTGTTGAACTTAGTTCAGGATGTCACACCAGATGTTGTGACATTTACAAACAGAGTAAAAGTTAATGAACTAAAGTCAAGACATCAGGATGTCACACCAGATGTTGTGACATCGGAAACCTGCTACCAGACTTAAATGATGCATAACATAAGTGAGTAAATTCAGGAGAATTTATCTGGAATTAATTGTGAATAGATAAGCACTCCAAGGCGCATCTTTAGGGAGCTTAGTTATCTGATTTCAATGTAACAGAATAACTAACTCACCTTGAATCAAGGAGGTAACAAACTAACTAACCCTAATTCAAGGTGATGACAGTGGGATTTATCAGATCTGAATTATGCAGAATATTCTACAAAATATTCTGATATCATAGGTGGAGTTATTTTTTAAAGATGCAGAATATTCTGGAGATATTATGCAATCATATGTGGCGATGATTTAAAGGGTGCTGATTTAGAAGATCTTAAAGACTCAATTTAAATTGAAGACAAATATTGAAAAATATAGAGTTTCTATATTTAGAGATATTTTAGGAGTTTTTAGATTTGAAGATCTTTTGGTATATTTGTAGCATATTTTTCCTGCATATTTGTAGCAGCTATTGTTGTGATTGTTTAGGCCTAAATCTAGTTGGGAATAGGTTATAAAAGAAACCCTGTAACCTAGTTTAGAATCAACCCAATCAACCGAAAATGTAAACATTATTAGGGTTGTGTTCTTGTGATAGCCGTGCGTAACAAGAAACCCTATTGTGGTTGTTTCACCTGTGATTCTCGAAGCTTGTAAGCAAGAGAAGTATTGTACTTAATTGAAGCTGCTAAGCAAGGTTATGTTGTTGTCATGGAAGTATGGATTCTATTTATGAATTGTTGTATAGGTATGAAGTCGTCAATATCAGCAACTGAGAGTTGAGAACTGTGAGACATCACTGAGGTGATTGGAAGTGAGGATGAGTTTCTCATATTTAGGAGTTCCTAAGTAGAAGTTGCATTGGTAGTGATTAAGTGAGAAGACTGTAAACTATAGGGGTTTGCTGAGAAGTCTTTGAATTGATACTACATAGTGGATTTCCTTCCTGGCTTGGTAGCCCCCAGAGTAGATTGATTTGATCAAACAGGGTTAACAATTATGATGTGTTCTTTATATCTTTTCTGTTTTATGTTTTATGCAGTACCTGAACTGAATGTCCTATCAGATGTCACAACATCCTGAAGCATGTTTGACTATGATATATCAGAATTATTTAAGTACTGATATGTATGCCTTACCATGTTTATAAGTAACAGATAAGATGTCTCAACATCATATTCGACATCTGAGTCTGTCATACTAGAATTTCACACACAATGGGATTGAAGCTACTAAATAGGCCGAAGCCCCATCGTGAATATCCTGAAATGCAATGATGCGTTACACCGAAAAATTCATCGAGAAATCAATTGCGCATCATTCATTTCATATCAACACCTCAACATCAATTAATCATATATTTCCATCGTAATAACACGTCAAAACCTCATTTCATTAGCTACCTAAACTCATCAAGACATAACCAATCATTTAATGTTCAACAAATAATCATCATAAAATCATGTCTTTCATCCCGACAACATATCAACAATACTTCTTTATCAATCATACAACAAAACAACTTATTCGATTCAATGAGACAACCAAACAACTCCCCTCATCAACAACAACAAAACTTTAATTCACAATAACATCATGTTTATAATCATAAAACCAATTTTTAACAACAAAGCAAACAACTTCCTTCATCAACAACAACAATTCGTCAACTTAAAATAGAATCCTATTTATAATCATAAAACCAACTCAACTTTTTCAAAATATTCATAATTTAAAAATGTATCATTTCACTCATTTTATTTCATTAAATTAAATTTCATCTCGTTAGCTTTTCGACGCTTCAAACGGCACCTAAATCGGAGTTACGAATCAAAAGTTATGAATTTTTCAAAATAAAAGTGCCACTGATACAGTGTTAACCGGTTAACCAAAGCGTTAACCGGTTAACGCCTCATTTTTTTGCCCAAAACGCATATTTTTCACTAGTTAACCGGTTAACCAAAAGGTTAACCGGTTAACACCTGTACATAAGCAGTTTTCTGCTGTTTTTTACGAATTCTACACCAAAATACCTCAATTTTTCATACGAATTCATTCCAATGCAACCCAATACTTCTTACCAATCAAAATTAATCATATACAACAACAATATATCAATTCAAACATCAAACACACCATTCTAAATCATCTTATCAATCCTAATTCACCAATTCATACCCTTATAACTCAATCTATGTCATCAAACTTAACAATAACCAAAATCATATCAAACATAATCTATTCATAAACCAATTCCTATAAAATTATAATAGATTATGAAAACTCCTCATACCTTAGATAAATTCTCCAATTGACTCTCTTCTCTGGGTTCTCCACAGCCTCCTGACTCTGGGCTTCCTCTTTCTCCCTATTCTTCAGAGCACTTCATCAAACACGATAAAATGAGCATTTTGATCGTATAATCCCTTTTGATCAAAACTATCCCTGTTATGTCTTTTCCCACTTTACCCTCATAATTTTCACAAAAAGACCACCTTACCCTTCTCTTTAATATAATTTCAATAATAATAATAAAATAGTATAATAAAACACTATTTATCCTTATTATATAAATTACTCTTATACTCCAAAATAACCAACATAACATTCATACTTCCACTTCTATTATTTTAAATAATAAACAATAATCCGAATAATACTACATGATTATTCTTATTATTAATATTATTAAAATAATTTCACCACCATGCATCGGGTTACATAACCACCAATTGTCAATTCATTCATATATCCTCAAATAAGCAACAAATACCCATAATCAAATTTGGGGTGTTACATTATCCCTTTGCTGTTGCTCGTCTGCACTACCCAACACTCATCTGTCTTTGATATCTGTAATATTTGTATTGCTCGTCTCCATTCTCTAGCACTCGTCTGTGTTTATTATCTGTTTGAAGCTATCTACTTTGTTTGGATACTCGTCTGTATCATCCCCAACACTCGTCTGTGTTAGCTTATATATGTATGTGTGGATTTGCTGATTATCCTGGTACTCGTCTGTATTGTTACTCCCAATGCTCGTCTGTGTTTGAATTTCTGGTATTCGTCTATACCATTGGCTGATATTCGTCTGTATCATCGCCTGAAGCGCTCTTTTGTGTTTCTTAGATCATCGTCTGATACTCGTTTGTATCATTGACTTATGGCACTCGTCTGTGTTATCTTGATGATCATCCAATACTCGTCTGTATTGAAGAGGTTTAAAATACTGACTGTGGGAATAAGTGTCAAAATGGTAACTGGTCCTGGCGTAACAGGTATATCCGAAGGAGGCTCATTTGTCTCAAGCACCACTGATTTTGGTCACACCTGGCGTAACAGGTTTGCTCAAAGAAGACTCGTCTGTCTTATACCATATATCCGCGGATAATATATGAAGAAGGTTCGTCTACCTTGTTTATGCATGTCTATCCCACAGACTTAAGTGCATCACCGGTCCTGGCGTAACAGGTTTATCCGAAGGAGATTCGTCTGTCTCAAGTCTTATGTTCTTGCAAAGTATATGAGGACTCGTCTGTCCAGCTCCTGGCGTAACAGGATTGTTCGAAGAAGACTCGTCTGTCAAAGCATTCTGATTCCAGATATCATTTTCAACTTGGAATAAGCTCGTCTGCTTTCTCTTCACTTCGGTTACCAAAGCGTCATTTGGTTGGGTTTATTTCCCAGTTGCTGCATTCTTCGTCAGAGTGCAAATTTCAGGTCTTCTTGGTGTTCAACCACAGTTTATCTTGAACGGTCGATAGCCCGTGCTACCGTTCTTTTCAGATTAACAGTTGTTTGAATAGAGGCAGCTGTAAGACCCCAAATTTTCCCTCTTCATTTTAAGCATCATATCACATCATATTCATCATGAATATATCATATTCTTAGCATCCTAGCATGGAAAGATGAGGCATAACATTTCTCATGACCTAGCATTAGGCATATGATCATCTGTGGAGGTTCTTGAAGCATCACAAGCCATGACAATGGGCCCATTGGTTTTGTACAAGTCCTATGAGGGGTCTACATTGCATTTACAAGTTCAAGTTCATTTACAAAAGCTCAGAAGGTTGGAAGATCATCAGGGATTCCAGGCTAGGGCAAAGCTCCTACACAATGGTCCCAAACTAGGTTTTGAGTTTCAAGCATGAAAACCTCAAGACTTTGGCCATTTCATTTGGGAAAAGTCTTTCACATGTTAATAGGATCCTAGGTACCAAATTTGGTGAGAAAATTCCTTGTGGAAGTCAAGCATTTCTTCAGTTGCTTGTAAATGAAGAAACTGGTCAACTGTGCCTTTAAAAAGTCAATTGTGAGATTTCAAGGGGTCTAACCCCATTTTTCTAGCCAAGTGATGTTCTTATGATGTTAAAAGAGGTTTGGTAAGTTCAAAGATCAAGAATCATGAGGTTTTTAGGTGTTTTGCAAAATTGGTGCAAAGTTGGTTTTGGAAAATGCCATTTTTGGCAAGTTTTTGCCCTAAAATTCAAGTGAGCATAACATGGTGAAATATTCTTCAAATGGACCAAAGTCAAACATGAAATTTGGAGATTAAGACCTCCCATTTTCAAAAAGTACAAGTACTTTTTCATATCCTCCATGGTTAGAAAGTTATGGCCCTCGAAAAATTCATCAAAACTAGGGCAAAAGTTGGTTTTTCACTTATGCACCAAAGCCAAAAGTCTTGAATATTAATTTTGGGTGATGGTATGAATCAAATAAGTTCACAATATTAAAATGCAATTCATTTGGCACACTTTGCTCCAATAAATACACGAAATTCGTGCAAGATAATAATTCCATTCCAAAAGTGCAATTTTTGCATGAACATGAAAAGAGTGTGACATCTTCATCTAAGGGCCAAGATTTGTTTGGATTGAGATTAAGGGTCAGATATGAAGTGCACATGGGCAAGAGTCAAGGGAATGCATGAGGATTTCATGAGATCACACAAAACTTTCCAAATTTGCAAAATCACTCACACTCTCTCTTCTCACGTGCAAATCCTCTCATTCTCTTAGCATTTCCTCATGACATGATATAAAAGCAAATTAGGGTTTTAGAGGATCCATATCTCACTCAATTCTCAGCTTCCAAGTTTTTGCACAATTTTAATTTTGATTTTAATCTCTTCACACACTTGCTCTCTCCAAAAACAAATCACAGATCCTTCATCCTTGAGAGCTCAGTATCATAAATCTCCCCATTGTGCAAGCTAATTCTCAAGTTTCATCACCTAGCCATTTCAGGAAAGTTGGCTTCAAGATCCAAGATCCAACAAGATTCAAGACTTTTGTTGCATTAATTTTCAACTAGAGTGCATTTGGAGTGGATTGACATCATTATCTTGGCTTATCCCAAGCTATATCATGATCTGCAAGTTCAGGTGAGTTCTAAATCTTCAGATCTAGAAATGATTTTTGAGGTGTGCATTTTGATCTTTGATGTATGTTGATCATTCTGCTGGTTTTGGATTTGAATTTGATGCATTAATGAGTTTGTTATATGGATTTTAAATTTCATGGTCCAAGTTGTTTGTGTTCGATCCAGAGAATCCTTTGATCCATTGAATTTTTCATCATCATTTTTGAACTCAGGGCCCCTTAATTATCCAATTTGGAGCTTGTTGTGTATTTTTACTAGGTTTTGTTCTTGCTATGCAATTTCCGGTGCCGGAGCCCTAGCTCCGGTCACCGGAATCTGGGAATGTGAATTAGGGTTTTCCAAGGTTGAAGACAACCTCTTCCATCTCAACGTGTAATATGTTGCCACCTCAATTAATGAGGCCACCTCCTAGTCACGTGCTCTTCATTCTAATTTTGTTTCTGAATAATTCATTTGTTGCGCATCCCATGGTTATTTGTGTGTTCCCTCACTCCTGTTCCAATGAAAGTGCCACATCAATTAATGAGGTGAAGCACAGGATGCGTTGGTTTGATCCTCTAGCCAGTGTTTTTCCCTCATTTTCCTCTGAATTTCCACTCTTAGTTTGGTATACTTGCGCAGACCAGTGGGCTTTCCCCTTCTATTCGCACCCCCTTTCATCTGGGCCCAATTGTTTTGAACTGCTTTCCCTTGCTTTTCTCACCCCCAACTTATTTCTTCTTTTTTATTTCTTTTTCTTTATTTCATTTCACATCATTTTGGTTTTTATTTTTTAAAATTATTTCCAAGTGTCTAAAAATTCTAAATTAATTCATGGAAGTCAATTTGAGTTTTCTTTAAGTTTCCATATTTTTCTTTTCCATTTATTTTTAATATCCGCATGTCAATTAATTCCCTCTTATAATTAATATTTTAATTCCTTTTTGAGCATGCTGCCTTGTCCAATTTCCATAGTGATCATCATTTTGAATTTCTTGTTGGTTCTTTTTGCTCTGGATTCATAAGAGGATGTAGTTCATGTGTGATTTTAGCCCTGTTTTTTAGAAATTTGTTCATTGGGTTTTGGTCCTTGACTTGTCATTGAAGTTTCTTAACCCTAGTTCATGTTTATGTCCCCATGTGACTTGTCTAGCCTCTGAATTTCTTCCAACCCTTTTGGCATGTAGTTATATCTTGATTGAGGGACTCTTGTTCAAAGTTGTGGAATTTTTAAGTGCATTGTTGATATGATTTGAATTTTGGTTCATAACTTGTCCCATTTTGCTTCTTTTTGATCACAAGCTCTCTCATTAGCTTAGAAGGGCACTTGTGCCAACTTCTCCTTCTCATTTAGGGTCTCTTTGGGGTATGGATACCTTTCTGATCTTGGTTTAGGGTTTGTGTTTTGGAAATTTTGTGTATTGCTTACCTTTTAAGTTCTTTCTTTCTTATGTGCATCCATCTCACTTCTTTGCTCCCTTCTTCCTATAATTTGTTTGTTGAGCTTTGTGCTTCTCTTCTCCTCATATTTCTTGCTTCTTAAGCATTTATTTAACTTGATTTGGTTCTGGTCTTGTGCCTTGAGCTCTTGTTTTGTTTATTTTGCTTTGCATCTTATTAAGTTTGCTTTGCTTTGCCATGTGTTTCATGTTGCTTCATATTAACTTGTATGCTTCTTTTCTCATTCTTGTGACTTGCATTTGCATTGAGCATTTGTATGTATGACTTCACTTCTGTTTGTATGATGTTGGCATGTCATTTTGTTCATTTTGTTTTGCTTTTATGCTTATGTTGCTAACCTCTTCTCTTCTTATTCTTACTTATGCTAACCTTTTATTGTTGGGCTTAGGTCTTATTTCTCTCCTCTCCTATTCTTCTTTCTTTTTCTTCTCTTCTTTTTTCTTTCTTCTTTAGGATAGTAAACCACACTAACCTTAGGATATCCATGCATGACAACACTTAGGATTCTTTAATCCCCCATTAGACTTTTTCCTTTGTGATCCTTTTGGTTTCTTCTTCTCTTCTCATCTCAAAACCATAAGAAAACACCTAATAAAGTTTGAAGTGATACCTTGAGCAATAGCCTCATCCCATGAGATACTTGTAGTCTTCCCATCTTGGGATAGTACAAGCTCATCTTCACCAAGAAAATCATAAAAAACACTTCTTCATTGTAAATACCAAAAACACTTAATAAGTTAATGAGTTAGCGAGCTTAGGCCCTAATCTTTGGGTTCAAGTTTTGTGGATCTTCTCCTTACTTGAGTGTGCTTGTTCTATTATTCCATCTTGGAATGTAGTGACAAGTGCACATTCCATGGAAAAGAGCTTGGGTTCACTTCCTTGTGACACACTCATAAAAAGCTTATAAAAAACACAAACAAACAATAAGCGTCTTTCCTTCGGGAATTCTTTTCTCATTTCCTTCGCTCCGTACGCGAACTTGCTCCTACTTGTCATTTTGCAAGACGGTTACGCACTCGTCGTCCAAGTCTGAAACACCTGATCATTGGCATAGGCAGTTCAAGCCTTAATTCACAAGCAATTTCTTTTCTACCCCTAGTTAGGGGAACTACGGCGTCTCTAATCCTCATTTTCCCGATGAGGTACATAGGCAGCGGGGTAGGGCCCGTTCGAGCACAATCTTTATTTTCCCTACATTTTTTCCTTTTCATTTCTTTTTTTTCAATTCCTTTCCCAGTTTTCTTTTATTCAGTTCAGTTCCTCTTTTTTGCAGCAGCTTTCATCCCCTCACCCTTTGAAACAGTTTCTTTGCAAGCGTGGATCCCGTCGGGTACGGCGGATGATCTAGGTGCTAATACCTTCCCAGGTCGTAACCGACTCCCGAATTCAGTCTCTTTGGTTCGTGGGACCTTTGTCCTTCCTTTTCTTTTCTTCTGGTTTGTGCAGCATTACCATTCTCGTTCCTTCGGAATAAAAATGCCTGGCTGGCGACTATATTCTTTTCCGCGTCACTTTCGCGTTTGTACCAGGATGAAAATCCGGGGAGCGACACTCCTCATACAGACCACAGGGGCAAGTGGACTCCGAATTATGATGGTCCATTCATAGTAAAGAAGGTTTTCTCCAGTGGAGCACTGATGCTCACTACTATGGATGGTGAAGATTTCTTATCCCCTGTGAATTCAAATGCAGTTAAAAAATACTTCGCATAAAATGACCCGCTGGACATAAAAACAGAATGTATGTCCAAGCAAAAATAGGGCATCCCGGTGAGTCAAAAACAGAATAAAAGACTCGGGAAAAAATAAGGGAAAATAAAGAAAAAATGTACACCCGCTGAGTTGAAAAGCCGCATTGGACAACTTAGGCAAAAATGGGTATGCCGGTGGATTGAAAACCCGAAAGGGCGATTCACGCAAAATAAGGGAATAAGCAAACAACTACATTCTGAATTCGTCTGTATCACTCACAACACGGTAAGCTTCGAAAGGATAAAGGATCAGTCTGAGTCAACTTACTTGAGAAAGCAAGTTAAGAAGAACCTCAAGGTCATACGGGTCATAGCAAAGAGAAGCTCACTGGAGCGTCGTCAATATTGCCAGCACCTTTATTTTTCTCAATTTGTAACAATCTTCTCATTTCAGGGGATTTGTTTCTTTGACTGTATTTGCCAATTCAGGGCACCAAGATTAATAAAATAAGATTTTTCAGTCACACTTCGTCTTGTACATTTCTGTCTCGTTTGCAAAGTGTCCAATATCCATAATACTTGCATAAAACAGATGTGCCTTTCTAAATTACATGCTTGCAGGAAATGTATTTACTTTCAAGAATATCTAACTCCTATGACAGAATCCGATAAGGGATGCCTCGGGACACTTGTGCTTTTCTTTGTCTTAACAGGATTGCAGGTATTCAATATACAACATGGGGCACGCCAAACATACTTCCTCCCCCAACTAGTATCTGGAATGTTTTTCCCCCAGCAAAGTTGCCAAGGCATTACTTCTCCAACACATCTTCTTCAAGCAGCATCAGAAGATGCTCATTTCCCCCAGCTGAGTTGTCAGGTCTCCTCATCCTCAGCAGGATCCTCACAGAAACCTCTAGGAAGATCGTTCAGTGATCTTTCCTCCCCCAGAGTGTCGAATCTATCATCTCCAGCAAAGACAGGGAACCATCTCCCCACAAAGCTCCAGACTCTCCCCGAAGAGCAATGTCTAAAATTCTCACACAACAAAGTGACGAAAGCTTCCACATCCCCAGCTGGGCTCCTCATTACAAAGATAGGTCTATCAATGACCTATTTTCCCAAGCAGAGTTATACATCTTATCAGATCTACCAACGATCTCATCCCCAGTTGGGATGTCACTTTAGGAAGATCAGCCAGAGATCTTCACAGCAGCGGGATCCGAATCCCGAACCGGTTTGTTTTGCATAATCATGCATTCGCATCATTTTTTCCCCAGAGCGTAGCATTCCAGCTAATACGGAGCATTACGGCAAAAATCAAACATATTGCATGATCACAAGTCAGGTTCGAACCTGTCACCTGTAAATACCAACAATACCTTCAGCAATATATAAAATACATCCCTTGCACATAAAAGCCAAAGCGTCCCCTTTGCACTCTCAAATACAAATACGTGCTCCTTTTGGCACTCTCCCGTGTCATCAATCCCCAGTAAAGTTGCCAGAGCACTCTCTACAAATAGATACTTATACATAACATGCTTTTCTCGACACTCGTCTGTGTCATCTCATATTTCCCCACAGAAAGCCAAAGCGTCCCCTTTGCAATCACAAACACATGTTCATATATACTTTCGACACTCGTCCGTGTCATATCATCCCCCGCAGATATAAACCAAACCAATGCTTGTACACTCTCTTAACACCCGTCTGTGTCACCTATTCCCAGCACAGTTGCCCAAACACTTGTATATTATACACTCCTTTCGACACCCGTCTGTATCATCTTATCCCCACAGGTTGCCGGAGTACGCTCATAAGTTGTACACTTTCTCTTCCAATACGCGTCCGTATCATGGTCTTAAGGATGTTCGTCCCCATCTTTAATCTATACACAGCGTCAAACACTTTTACCTTTTAATTTCGAAAAGCGTAAGCACTCGTTCGTGTTTACCATTCCCCAGCAAATCGCCAACAAAACAAGTTTTTCTATCTGACATTCGTCCTATGTCATGATACTTTCGGCAGCCGTACCCTTCCAGGTGATCGTCCTTCACCCTCGGATGACCGTCCCTCATCCTTTCCCTCAGTGGAGTCTCCATTATTGGACCCCTATTCTATCCGACATTCGTCCTATGTCGCGATACTTTCAGCAGCCGTACCCTGCCAGGTGATCGTCCTTCACCTTAGATGATCGTCCCTCATCTTTATCCCCAACAAAGCAACCGTCCCCTGCCAGGTGATCGTCCTTCACCTTTTGATGATCGTCCATCATCGTTTTATCCGATGGCCGTCCCCAACATTGATCTTGTTATCTGACATTCGTCCTATGTCATGATAAGTCTCAACTGAGCAGCCGTCCCCTGCCAGGTGATTGTCCTTCACCTTTTGATGAGCGTCCATCATCGTTTTATCCGATGGTCGTCCCTATCGTTGATCTTGTTATCTGACATTCGTCCTATGTCATGATAAATCCCAACCGAGCAGCTGTACCCTGATAAGTGATCGTCCTTCACCTCTAGGTGATCGTCCTTCGTCATGCTTATCCAATGGCCGTCCCCATCGTCGACCTTTTCTATCCGACATTCGTCCTACGTCGTGATAAAGAGCAGCCGTCTCCTATTAGGTGATCGTCCCTCATCATTATTTCATTTATTCTTTGAACCGATGGTCGTCCCTATCGTTGTTTACATTTACTTTCCAAGCTTGATGGTTGTCCCCATCATTGCCTTTATCTTTAAATCGCCATAAAATCTTGATGGTCGTTCCCATCATAATCCCTTTAATTCCCCAGCATGTCGGTCGTCCCCGTAATTGCTTTATCCCCAGCGGTCGTCCTCTGCACAATGGTCATCCTCCATCACCCGCACTTTACAAATCATATTATGCTTTCCTTTCACAACTTATATCCTTTTTCTTCTTCACCCCAGTGAGTGCAAATTTTGGACTGTCTTTGGTATTCAACCATAAGTTATCTTGTTCGTCTTTTAAGCCCGTCGCTTACATCTTGCACAACTAACTCGTGTTTGAATAGGAGCAGTTGTAAACACCGCAAATTTTCCCTCACTAAGTTCACACCATGGCTTGTGATCTTTCATCTTTGCATAAATTTAAGCATATCATATCATATTGCATTTTTGTTTCATCTGCATTAGTTCAAGTTCATTTGCATCTAGGGTTTGTGATTTGAGCAATCCAGGACCCATCTGAGCCACCCCAAAGGTCTTCAATCATATCAAGAGGGTCCATGTATGTTCATTCATCATATTATATCCTCCAAAGATCAAGGAAGTCAAGAAATCACAAGAACTTGCAAAGCATGGAAACAGAGCCAGGGTTTAACTACACAGATGACCTGAAATTAGGGTTTTGGTTTCAGAGGCCATAACTCCAAATTTTTTTGTCATTCTTGTTTCTATTGGTCTCAATATGTTATAAGGATCATGTATACCAAGTTTTATGAAGAAATTCATTGTGGAAGTCATCTGATCATTGGGTAACTTCTTAAGCAAGTCAGAACAAAATCAGGGCATATGAGGCCCCCATCCATGGAACCAAAGTGGATTTTTCATCAAATTGAAGTTGTATGATCTTTATTTGATCATTGAAGTGCTTGGAAGTTCATAAAATTGAATAAAAGTGAGCTAAACCAAAAGTTGCCAAAAATGGAAATGACTTGTAATGTAAACTTTCCATTTTCGGAAAGTTTTTCAACCTCCTCTTTTTCAACCAAAAATGCTTCAAATGAAAAATTGTTGGTCATGAAAGTTGTAGATTGGATAATTCCCTTTTCAAAAAGTACAAGAACAAGACCTATTTCATTTTGGAACTCAAGATATGGCTTGTCAAAGTTGGCAAAAATCCCATAATTTTCAAGAATGCACCAAAAGGGATTCTTTGCAAAACCACTTGCCAAGGCTTTTTGTGACTTCAAACACACTTCTATGTATCATAACATCATAGTGCATTTCTTTAAGATCAGAATTGCCCAAAGAATTGCATCATTCCATGCCTTGAACATCAACAATTCTCAAAGGGGCCAAAACTTCACATAATTGCAAAACACCACATAACTTTGCTCCCACTTGCTAAATTGCCTCAAGACTGATTTTGTGGACATCCTTGAACTCAGTTGTGCATGGACAAGCCAATGATCCAGCTACACCATTGCCCATACCTCAAGTACAACACTTTTGACCTTTTGGCAAAAACACCCATACCAATCATAACAGTCCACCACCCACTCTCTGCCCAATCCAGACTCTAAAAGCATGCTCTAAGGACTCATTTTCATAACACACACAAGCCTAACATTCCAAGAACTCAGCATTGCCAAAAATCATCCCTCTTGCATTTTCCTTCGAATCTCTCAGCTCATTCACTCAATCTTCAAACCAATTTCACCATTGATCTCAAAATCACTCACTGACCACAAAGCAACCATTAAACCATCCAAGAACATCCCATACACAAAACACAATTCTTGGCCAGTTCAGTTGCTACAACACAAACCAGCCATTCTCAAAGCCTTTGAAGCATTCCATTAGTCTCAGGAGGTCAAAAGGAGTCATTTTGCACAAAGGAAGTGGCCATAAAGCTCAAGTTTGGAAAGCTTCATCTCAGGTAGTCATCTGAAATCATTTTTCCAGAACTCATATTTTATGTTCCATTTAGAAAGAGCATGCTTGATTAATCACTCTGAGCTTTGTATTTTCAAAAATGGTTAAGAAATGAGTTTGTATGAATGTTCTGAAAGTTTTGCCATTTTCAATCTTTCCTTCGAATCTTGAGTTTAAGCAAGAATAAATTTGTTTTAGGGGTGGATTTGAGTTCAGGGAGATGATGGGAGTTGATCTGGAGCTTTAGAGCTCCAGAAATGACCTAGAGATGAAGATTTGAGTTTGCTCAGGGAGGGTGTGGCCGGAGAAGACGACCGGAGGTCTTTTCCGACCACCTGAAAGTGATTAATGACTAATTAAGGTTAGGGCTAAGTTTAAATAGGGACCCTTTGATCTCTCCTTCCCGCGTGTGTTGTGTGGCCAGGATTAGTTCATTAACATTTAATCAGGATTAAATATTTAATTCATTAGGTTTAAGTGGATTTGAATATGGACCATTAGATGTGGCGCGTAGTCAACTAGGATTTCCCCAGAATCAATGACAGCCCTTGGATGCGCATACTTCTATTTATTTTAATTTTTATTTCATTTTTCTCATTTTATTTTATACCATTTATTTAAAATAGCAAGAAAATTCTAAAAAATATTTTGTTATGCATTTTTATTTCAAATAATTTTCTTAACCCAAAAATATTTTTATTTTTATTTTTCACATTAAAAAATCATTTTTACAACATTTAAATGTTTATTTTAATTAATTAATGGGAATTAATTAATTAAAATATCATTTAGGTATCTAAAAATCCCAAAAAACTTCACATTGCATCTTTAAACATTTAGAAACATTATCATACCATCCACACAAATTTCTTTTTGGTTTTGAACCATCTTTGATAATTTTCTTGAATCTAGGGTTCATAAAATTCCTATTTTAGAACCCTAACTTCAAGAATTCTTTTCTGCCCAACCAAGAATGGTATGACTATGGTTCTTTTTGCATTGATCTTCATTTGAAATTTAGTATCTAGCATAAATTTGTCACAAATTTCTTCTGCATTTTTGAATTTATTTGCATTTTTTCCCTTTAGGTACCTTAAGACCCTAGATAACTTAGAAAAATCATAACTTTCATTAGGTTAAGAGTTAGGACTTCTCTTTTGGGGTGTTATATCATATGGGGTTAGGGTTCCTTTGATTGCATTTTCAATTTTTTATCTTCTCAATTTCTTCTGTTTTTGGTTGTTGCATCTCATGTTGTATGAAAACCCTAATTTCCCATCTTCGTTTGCATACATCTTGCATACGCATTCATATAAGAGCTTGCCATGACATTTTATGCATTCACATGACTTCTAAGACATCTTAGGACACATTAGAACCATGCTTGATTATTTCTTCATTCATTTACCATGTTATGCATTCATTACATTCCATGAACATTCATGAACTTCCATGCTTCTTTCATGCTTCATTTGCATTCTGATCACTTGTATGATCATCCATTGCTCTTGACATACATTTGCATCACTTAGCATCATTTACACCATGAACATGCTTCTAGTTTTGGTTTTCATACTTACATTCACTTCATTTTCATCTCATCTCTTTCTTTATACTAATTATTTCAGGTAGTTAGTAATTGAGAAGTGAATTTGCCTTCACTTCTCATACTCTTTTATGCATTCATTGCTGAATTTTGCTTTTGCTTTAGAGTGAGCTTTCTCATTCATGTTCATCCTTCACTCTCTTTCTTCAAGTAACTTATCTTCTTAAGTGAAGTAAGTTAGCTTGTTTCTTCTGCTTCTCCTCCTTTCATCTGCCTCTTCCTTGGTGGATTTTCTTGAAGATCTCTTGCAAACCTCACAAACCATAGGAACATCCAAACATGATAATATTTAGGGTTGATTAGTCCCCCATTAGTTTTACCTTTGTGTCATCTTTTGTGTCTTTCTTCTCATCTCATAATCAGAGACTAAACCTTTAAGGTTTTAAGGCTTTGTGATTAAGGTTATGTCTGCATCCTTCTCTTAGGATGGAGTGTATAACTTTAATCCTAAGTGTTAAACCCTTAATGGGTTTAAACCTCTTAATTAACCCATCTTAATAATCACTAAGACAATAAGCTTGTAACTTGGGCCTTGCATTAGGGTTCTAATTCTTCCTTAATTGGTTAAGAAGGACTAACCCTAGTGTTAATGGACAAGTCCCCCTCAAGTTGTCTTACAAACCATAAAATTCATTTCTTAATCTTACCATTAACTAAAATCCACTTTAATAAAGGTTTTGTTTTGTCATGAGGTTAATCCTTAATCATGGATTAAGTTGAGGTATCTTCCTCAGCTTAAATGTGCTCATTTATTATCCTTCTATTAGGATGGTGTAATGGGTCTATTAAATCCTTGATTATTGCTTAAACGCATTACTTAACACTAAACAAAAACTACAAAAACATATAAAAAATTGCAAGTAGGTTAATGATCTTAATCCTATATCATGGTGATTAATTGTGAGGTGCTTACTTGATACTTAAGGTATTCTCATTACTTCTACTTAGAGGGAGGATGTGAGGAGTTTACTAACCCTTGGTTTAGGCTTAAGCTAATTTTCTTATGACAAACACAAAAAGCAATAAAAGATTGAAAACATCAAAAACAAACAATAATCGTCTCCTCCTGGATTCTTTTCTCATCATCTTCACTCACAAACGAGAACTTGTTTCTTCCGTCTAATGCAAGATAGTTAGCACTCGAACCAAACGAGTCATACGCTTGAGCATAGACAAGCAAGAAGTTCATCAGTCATTTTTATCTTCCAGTCTCTTTGAGTCGAACTACGGTGTTCTGACTTCCTCATTGCACGAGAGGATACGTAGGCATAACTTAACTGTTATCGAACAAAAGTCTCTGTATGTTCCCCTTCTTCCAGCCTTATTCTTTAAGCCTCATTCCTGAGCATTTCATTTCACATACCTTTTGCACTGACACATGTACATTCTTTTCCAGCTTTTGCACACAGATAGCACTGACACTACCCCTTTAAACACAAACTTTCAAGCGTGGATCCCGTCGAGTAAGACGGACAATCTGGTTGCTAATACCTTCCCAGGTTGTAACCAACCCCCTTTCTCAGTTTCTCTGGTTCGCAACCGTCTTATCCATCTCTTTCTAGGTTTATGCAGCATTACCTTTCCTTTGGGATAAAAATGCCTAGCTGGCGACTCTTTTCAGTTCATCTTCATGTTCTCTCTCTTTCGCCGACCGTTCGCGTCTATACCCCATCTGACCCGGTGTCATTTGGTGGGAGCGACACAAGTTCTGGAAAAAAAGTTCATCATAGCTACCTGAGTTGAAGATTTGTGTTCTTGAGCTTTCTGACCTCTCTCTTGGTTCAAATCAAATCCAATGGGCTCCTTGATGATGATGAGAAGCTTAGAGCAAGCTTGTATGGCCTGGTTTGAGAGTTTCAGTTCCTCTGCACCAGGAATCGTGTTTTGGTTTTGTTGTGTTTTAGGCTATGATGATGGGTGCTTTGTGATCCTTAGGTCATGTGGAGATGATTGGTGAAAAAAGATTGAAGTTTCAGTGGTTGTGTGATGAGTTTCGAAGTGAGGAAGTTTTTGAGGGATTTTGTGAAATCTGAGTTCTTGGAGGTTTCAGGCTCTTGTGTGTTATGAAATGGCTTGCATAATGTTTGATTAAGCCAATGGGATTGCTCAGATAGTTGTTGTGGCACAGGCTGATTGGTATGGGGTGTTTTGCAAAAAATTCAAGATTTGTGTAGTTGAGGTATGGGCCATGGCAGGTCTAGTTTTTTTGGGGTGTCTGGCCTCAACAAGATTCATGGAGAGCCATAGAATCAAGATTATGCAGCTGGCACAAGTGGATGAGAGGATCCAATGCATTTTGCAATTTTGGAGAGTTTTGGTCCTTTTGTGATTTCTTGAAGTTCAAGTCATGGAAACCCTAGGCTTAATGCACAATTCGGATGTTTAGAGGTTGTCCTGATATTTATGAAGTGTTTGTGCATATTAGAAGTCATTAGAATGCTTGAACATGCCAAAATGCGAAATCCCTTTTTGACATGAAACTTGAAATTATAGGATTTTTGCCAATTTTGAAACGCCATATCTTGAGTTCTATGATGAATCAAGACATGTTCTTGTACTTTTTGAAAAGGGAAAGACCTAATCTACAACTTTCATGACCAATCATTTTTCATTTGAAGCATTTTTGATCATGAAAGAGGAGGTTGAAAAACTTTCCCAAAATGGAAAGTTTGCATTTCAAGTCATTTCCAAAAATGGCAAGTTTTCAATTGGCTCAAAATTATTCAATATTGTGAACTTCCAACCACTTATAAGATCAAATAAATATCATAGAACTTCAATTTGATGAAAATACCCCTTTGGTTCCATTGTTGGGTGCCTCAGATGCCCTGATTTTGACTTAACTTGCTCAGGAAGTTACAAGTAAACAAATGACTTCCACAATGAGTTTCTTAATCAAACTTGGTACACATGATCCTTATAATATATTAAAAACATTAGAAACAAGAATGGCCCAAAAATTTGGAGTTATGGCCTTTGAAACCAAAACCCTAATTTTGGTCATCTGAGTAGTGAAAACCCTAGCTCTGCTTCCATGCTTTTGCCAGTTCTTATGATCCCTTGACTTTCATGAACTTTGAGGAGCATAATATGATGGTAGAACACACATGGACCCTCTTGGAAATCTTTTAGGCCTTTGGAATGGCTCAGATGGATTCTTGGATTGCTCATATCACAAACCCTAGATGTAGATGAACTTGAACTTATGTAGTGAAGCAAAAATGCAACTTGAGATGTAATGCTTATGTTAAAACAAAAATGAAAGATCACAAGCCATGGTGTGATAAAAAGTGAGGGAAAATTTGGGGTGTTTACACATATCATTATGCATACATCATTTTGCATCATTTAACATTTGTCTATTTGTTTTACAGGGTATCCACATCTTATTTTTAGTTTGGTTTTGACCTGTTCTACTGCTCATATTCCTTCAACTATCTGCATTAGCCTTCTTCATCAGTTATCTTCATCAGAGATCCTCTCCAGTATCTTCTCCAGTTATCTTCAACAGTTTTCTCCAGTACTTCTCCTCAATCTTCTTCACCAGCATCCATTGTCAGCATGGACCCATCCAGGAAATGCAACATCACATACCATTTCTTTGAGCCCACTCTGATAGGCATCAGACAGATTCATACACTCATCACTCCTGATCATGTCCCTTTATTCAGGGAACATTATGGTAGCATTATGGACATGATCATGGACTTTGATGCATCACAGAGGAGCATGATCCACACTTGTCTTCAGTTTTATGACCCTCCTCTCAGATGGTTTACCTTTCCAGACTTCCAGTTGGTCCCATTGCTAGAAGATTTCTCCATGTTGTTGGGTGTCCCCATCAGGATAGCGATTCCTTTCAACCCTGAGTTGACTTCTCCCAAGAATGAAGATGTAGCTAAGGCTTTCCACTTGGAATCCACCCTCATTGACCAGAATATGACCACCAAGGCTGGAACTCCAAGCCTTCATTTGGACTTCTTGGTTACTCAGGCCACCATTCATGCTGCAGCAAGGAAGTGGATACTGTTTGTGCTCTTCTGGCCCTTAGCATATATGGTATCATCTTGTTTGCAGACGAACCTAAGTTTGTAAGCAAGAGTGCTATCCACCTTTTCTTGTTGAAGAATCTAGTCCCTACCTTGCTTGGAGACTTTTACTACTCAGTGCATCAAAGGAATGAGAAGCAGATGGGAAGATTAGTCAGATGCAGATGGGAAGCTTTCCTGAATCCTCATCAGTCAAGAAACTGGGCCAAGAGAATGATTGCCCTTATATCAGAAGACATCAGATGGTGCACTCAGAGCACCAAGGGCAGAGATATCATCACCAGCTGTGGGCAGTATCCCAATGTACCCCTGATTGGAGTAAAGGGTTGCATCAACTATAATCCTTTGTTGTTCAAAAGGCAATTAGGATATGCCTTGGTACATCCACCAATAGAGCAAGACTTGTCAGAAACCCTTTACTGTGACATTCAGCACAACCTTTCCATTGCCAGACAAGCAGCTTGGGCTTGGGATAATATTCAAACAAAGGGGACTGCTATTCTTGGCAAGTGAAACAACATAGCTTCAGCTTAGTATCTTGATTGGTCACGTATGCCATTCACCTTAGAGGATGTGCCTGGACTATCAGCAGTAGAGCCTGCAGCTACAGTCAGTTTAGAGGAGTTTGAGAAGTTGAAGGAAATGAATACTTAGCTTTCTGAAGCTTTGAAGAAGACCCTCTAGGAGAGGAATGATAGTCGTTTGGACAATGAAAGGTTAGAGAAGCTCCGGATCGAGCATATGACCAAGATTGAGAAGACAAATGATTTCATCAGAATGGCTAGAGCAGGGGAGTTGGTATTGAGGAATGCTTGCAAGGAAGCCAAGATTCAGAAGGCCAGAGCTGAGGACTACTTGGAAGAGAGTCAGGCTAGGTGGATCAGGATCAATGAGGCTCATTCACAGGAAGATCAAAGAACCCATGCTAGGATATAGCAGTTGGAAGCTAGTGAGAAGAAGAATCATGAGGCCTTATTAGCAGCACAGTCGGAAGTGTTTATGCCCAAATTTAGAAGTGTTTATGCAATGAAAATGTCATGTAAGATGATGCAAAGTCGTACAAAATGCATATGTGTGATCATACAAAGAGGAGATGCAAAGGAAGCATGCTTTGAGGTTTGAAAACACATGAAAGTTTATGAAATGAGATGAATGCTAAACATGGAAAATGAATGAATAAATGATTGAGAAAGGTTCTATCATGTCCTAATATGTCTAAGATGACATATGAATGCATGAAATATCATGGCAAGTTCATGTAATGATGCATATGCAAAGTGAATGCAAATGAACATGGGAAATTAGGGTTACATGGACATGTGAGATGCAAATGGATAAAACAGAAGCAAATGACATGATATAAATTTGCAATCAACCTCAAACAAAACCCAATCCCATATTAGGTCACACCCCAAAGGAGAAGGTCAGAAGCCTAACCTATCCAAAGTTATGATTTTCCTAAGTTTTCTAGGGTTTTTCTGTGGTTCAAAGGGAAAAATGCAAATCAAATTGAAAATGCAAGATAAATTCATGAGGAAAAAGACCTATAAACAAAATGCAATATTTAACACAATGCATAAAGAATCAACTTCAAACTCTTCTTTGTTAGGAAGAAATGATTTTTTCAAGTTAGGGTTTAAAAATATGATTTTTATAACCCTTAATTCAAAGAAAATTGACAAACTATGATCAAACCTAAAAAGAAATTTGTGTGAAGAGTTTGAAAATGTTTCTAAATGCATTGGGATGATTCATGATTTTTTTGGTGATTTTTAGAAACCTAAATGTATTTTTAATTAATTAAAATACTTTAATTAATTAAAAATAACATTTATATGTTTTAAAAATATTTTTTTAATGCGAAAAATAAAATAAAAATTATTTTTGGATTGAGAAAAATATTTAAAGTCATAATGCAAAGTTTCATATTTTTTGGATGCTTTTTGACATTTTAAAATAAATATGCAAAAGAAAAGGAAATAAATGAAATAAAAATGAATAAAAATGACAAGTATGCGTATCCAAGGGTTGAGATTCAAATTCAGGGGGTAATGGTTGACTGCGTGCGTGAATCAGTGGTCCATATCACTCCTGACTAATTAAACTTATTTAATTTAATTATTTATATTTAGGGTTTAATGACTTAATCCTAACCATCCACGCACTCAGGCAAAACAGATCCAAGGGCCACCAATCAAACTGGAAACTAAACCCTAATTAGAACCTTAATTACTCTCAGGTGACCGAAGCAAGCTCCGATCATCTTCCCCGATGTAAACACCCCAAATTTGCCTTCACTCATATCACACCATGGCTTGTGATCTTTCATGTTTGCATAAGTTAAAGCATATCATCTCATATTGCATATTTGTTTCATCTGCATAGTTCAAGTTCATCTGCCCCGGTGTAAACACCCCAAATTTGCCCTCACTCATATCACACCATGGCTTGTGATCTTTCATGTTTGCATAAGTTTAAACATATCATCTCATATTGCATATTTGTTTCATCTGCATAGTTCAAGTTCATCTACATCTAGGATTTATGATCTGAGCAATCCAAGGATCCATTTGAGCCACTCCAAAGACCTCAAATCATTCCAAGAGGATCCATGTGTGTTCCATCATCATATTATATCCCTCAAAGTTCATAGAAGTCAAGAAATCACAAGAACTGGCAAAGCATGGAAGCAGAGCTAGGGTTTCCACTACACAGATGACCCAAATTAGGGTTTTGGTTTCAGAGGCCTTAACTCCAAATTTTTGGGCCATTCTTGTTTCTAATGTTTTTAAGATGTTATAAGGATCATGTGTACCAATTTCGATGAAGAAATTCATTGTGGAAGTCATCTGTTCACTGGGTAACTTCTTGAGCAAGTCAGCGCAAAATCAGGGCATCTGAGGCCCCCAACAATGGAACCAAAGGGGTATTTTCAGCAAATTGAAGTTATATGATCTTTATTTGATCATTGAAGTGCTTGGAAGTTCACAAAATTGAAGAAATTTGAGCTAAACCAAAAGTTGCCAAAAATGGAAATGACTTATAATGGAAACTTTCCATTTTAGGAAAGTTCTTAAACCTCTTCTTTCTCAACCAAAAATGCTTCAAATCAAAAATTCTTGGTCATGAAAGTTGTATATTAGGTCTTTCCCTTTTCAAAAAGTACAAGAACATGTTCTAATTCATTATAGAACTCAAGTTATGATCCTTCAAAGTTGGCAAAAATCCTATAATTTTCAAGAATGCACCAAAGAGTATTTTTTGCAAAAGCACTTTCCAAGCCATTTCATGACCTCTAATGCATCTCTAAACATCATAAAATAATATTACAACTCATTTTGATCAGAATTGGCCCAATAATCATACACTTTCATGCCTTGAACTTCAAGAAATTCCAAAAGAGCCAAAACTTCTCAAATTTGCAAAATGGTATGAATCTTTCTATACACTTGTTCCAGCTCATCAAATCTGATCCATAAGCCTTCCTTGATCTCTGCTGAGCCAAGCCATGCCCAAATCCATGCCTGCCATGTGCCCATACCTCAAGTACAACCAACCTTGACTTTTTGCAAATCACCCCACACCAATCAGCATAGCCCACACCAACTATTCTAACCTATCACACCTTCACATACATGCCTCAAGGGATTCATTTTCATACACACACAAGCCTGCAAGCTCTCACACATTCAGATTGCCAAAATCCCTCTCAAACTTCATTTCTTCGAAATTCCTAAACCAGCCATGAAAAATTCAAGCAAACTTCACCAATCATATCCATACACTCTCCAGATCATTTCCCAACCATTAAACAAGCCTGAAACCTCAAGAATCCAAAACACGATTTCCCTCATCTCTGAACTGAAACCTCAAAAATAGTCCATATAAACTCCTTTCAAGCATTCCAGAAGCATAAGGGGATCAATAGGAGTGGAAAAGCATCAAAGAAGTGGCCAGAAAGCCCCAGATAGCAAAGCTTCATCTCAGGTAATCTCAAGAACATTTTTCCCAGAAATGTATTTTTAAGTTCCTAAATGATTCTGTATGCTTCATTGATCATGCTGATGTGTTTAGAATTGAAAATGGTTGAGTATTGAGTATTTCATAGCTGTCTGAAATTTTTACCGTGAAAATTTTTTGATTCGATTCTCTTGATTCATGAAAAATAAATGGATTTTGTTGTTGGATTCTTGTTTAGGATGTTTAGTTGAGTGAATCTGGAAGGTTTGATGGATTTTCATGGCGTATTGAGAGAGATAGCATGTGAGGTTGGCCGGAGAAGATGACCGGAGCTTGCTCCGGTCACCTGAGATTAATTAGGGTTTCATTTCCCAGTTTCACTGTGAGCCCTTGGATTTGGATTAGATTAGGCAGCGTACGGTCCAGATGAGTTCATTAACCCTAAACATTAATTAATTAGATTAATTAGGTTTAATTGAATTAATTTAATCATATTTGATCCTAGCCTTTAAAACATGCGCGCAGTCAATGCTTTCCCCCCAGTTTAAATCTCAGCCATTGGATTGTCAAACTTTTCCCTTTATTTTATTTTATTTTATATTTTATCCATTTCTTTTCATATAATTATTTAAAATAGTAAAATGATCAAAAAAATCTGAAAATTTGTATCAAGTCTTTTATTAATTTTCAGAAACCAAAAATATTTTTATTTTTTTTTTCATTAAAAAACTATTTTTAAATCATTTAAATGTTTTATTTAATTTGTTAGTTGATTTTAATTAATTAAAAATACATTTAAGTATTTAAAAATCAACAAAAAAATCAGAGAACATTCTTAAACATTTACAAACATTTAAAAACTCACCATACAAATTTCTTTTTGGTTTTGATCATGCTTTGACATTTTTAAATGAATCAGGGTTCTTAAAATTGTTCATTTTCTAACCCTAACTTCAAAAATTCATAACTTTTAAACCAAGTTGAGTTTGTGAATGGTTCTTTTTGCATTGTTCTATGCATGGCTTCTAGCATCCAAAAACATTTTTGTTTCATTTTTATCTTGCATTTTCAACTTTTTTGGCATTCTACATTGAGGATCACCCAAAAAACCCTAGAAACTTAGAAAATCCATAACTCCTCCAAGGTTTGGCTTCTGACCTCCCCCTTTGGATGGTAACCTAGTATAGGTTTAGGGTTTCTTTGAGTACATTTTCAATTTTTTATCAAGTCATTTGCTTTTGTCTTTGCCATTTGCATCTCATCCTTTCATGTAACCCTAGGTTTGCATCTTCACTTGCATTCATCTTGCACATGCATCCATACATGAACTTTTCATGACATTCCATGCATTCATATGTCATCTTAGACATCTTAGGACATGTTAAAATCATGCTTGATCATTTCTTCATTCATTTGCCATGATTTGCATTCATTTCCTTTCATTAACTTTCATGAACTTTCAAACTTCAAAGCATGTTTCATTTGCATTCATACTCTTGTATGATCATTCATATACACTTTGTATGCCTTTTCATCATGTCATAGCATCATTTGCATCATGTGTATGCTGCTGGTTTTATTCTTTGCCTTTGCATATATATTGTTTCATTTCATTTCTTTCCATATGCACCCCGTGCTAACTTTTTAGGTTAATGGTAAGTTGTTTTGAGAGGTGGATTTTCCTTCACCTTGTAAACACCCCAAATTTTCCCTCACTCATATCACAACATGGCTTGTGATCTTTCATATTTGCATAAACATAAGCACCACATCACATTGCATGTTTGTTTCATCTGAATTTTTCAAGTTCATCTGCATCTAGGGTTTGTGATCTGAGTGTCGCCCCCACCAAATGACACCTGCCCAAGAGGGGTACAGACGCGAATGGTCGGCGAAAGGGAAGGAAATGAAAAGAGTCGCCAGCTAGGCATTTTTATCCCGAAGGAAAGGTAATGCTGCATAAACCTAGAAAGATATGGACAAGACGGTCGCGAACCAGAGAAACTGAGAAAGGGGGTTGGTTACAATCTGGGAAGGTATTAGCACCCAGATTGTCCGTCGTACTCGACGGGATCCACGCTTGAAAGATTTGTGTTTAAAGGGGTAGTGTCAGTGCTATTCTGTGTGCCAAAGCTGGAAGAGGGGGGAATATACAGAAACTTTTGTTCGATAACCGTTAAGTTATGCCTACGTATCCTCTCGTGCAATGAAGAAGTCAGAACACCGTAGTTCGACTCAAAGAGACTGAAAGATAAATTGACTTGTGAACTTCTTTGTCTATACTCAAGTGTATGACCTGTCTGGCTCAGGTGCTAACTGTCTTGCATTAGACGGAAGAAGCGAGTTCTCGTTTGTGAGTGAATGAGATGAGAAAAGAATCTCGGAGGAGACGATTATTGTTTGTTTTTTGATTTTTCAATCTTTTATTGATTTTTGTGTTTGTAATAAGAAAATGAGTTTAAGCCTAAACCAAGGGGTAGCAAACTCATCACATCTTCCCTCCAATTATGGGTAATGAGAATACCTTAAGTATGAAGTAAACACCTCACACTTAATCACCATGATGTAGGGTTAAGATCATTCACCTACTTGCATTTATTTAGATGTTTTTGGTATTTTGTTTAGTGTTAAGTAATGAGTTTAAGCCATAATCAAATATTTAATGGACCCATTACACCATCCTAATAGAAGGATAATAGATGGGAACATTTAAGCTGAGGAAGGCTCCTCAACATAATCCATGATTAGGGATTAACCTCATGACATAACAAAGACTTTATTAAAATGGATTTTAGTCAATGGTAAGATTAAGAAGTGAATTTTAGGGTTTGTAAGACAACTTGAGGGGGACTTGTCCATTAACACTAGGGTTAGTCCTTCTTAACCAATTAAGGAAGAATTAGAACCCTAATGCAAGGCCCAAGTTACATGCTTGATGTCTTAGTGATTATTGGGTGAATTGATTAAAGGATTTAAACACATTAAGGGTTTAACACTTAGGATTAAAGTTATACACTCCATCCTAATAGAAGGATACAGGCATAACCCTAATCACAAAGTCTTAAAACCTTAAGGGTTTAGTCCTTGATTAAGAAATGAGAAGAGAAAACTCAAAGATGAAACAAAGGTAAAACTAATAGGGGACTAATCAAACCCTAATTATGATCATGCTTGGTTTTTCCTAGGGTTTATGAAGCTTGCAAGAGATCTTCAAGAGAAAAGCCACCAAGGAAGAAGCAGATGAAAAGAGATTAAGCAGAAAGAAGCAAGACAGCTTACTTCACTTAAGAAGATAAGTTGCTTGGAGAAAGAAAAAGGAGAAGTAGCATGAATGAGCAAGCTCATTATAATACACAATTAAAATGCAGCAATGAATGCATAAGCAAGGTGAGAAGTGATTATGAGAAGTGAAGGCAAATCCACTTCTCACTAACTTACCACCTGAAAAGTTAGCACCAAGAAATGAAATGAAATGCAAATGAGGTGAAACACAATGATGAAAACCAAAGTCAGAAGCCTATACATGATGTCAATGATGCTATAAGATAGTGCAAACACAAGACAGGAGTTGTGGATGATCATACAAGGATGAGGATGCAAATGAAGCATGTTTTGAACCATGAAAGTTCATGAAAGTTTATGAAATGGAATGAATGCATAACATGGAAAATGAATGATGCAATGATCAAACATGATTCTAATGTGTCCTAAGATGCCTCATATGTCATGTGGATGCACAAAATATCATGGCAAGTTCTTGTATGCAAGCAAATGAGAGATGAATGCAAATGAAAGCAAAAATTAGGGTTTATGCACAAGACACAAAGCAAAATTCAAAATCAAAAGCAAATGACAAGATAAAAAATTGAAAATGGGATCAAAGTAACCCTAACCCTACATAAGTTCACTGCCAAAGGAGGGGACCTAACTCTTAACCTAATGGGAGTTATGATTTTCTTAAGTTGGCTAGGGTTTTAGGATACCTCACAATGAAAAATGCAAAACAAATTGAAAATGAAAGATAAATTCAAACCAATTTTATCCTAGAAAATACATGATATGTGGAATGCAATGCAAAAAGAACCAACATCAAACTCTTCATAGTTAGGCAGAAAGGATTTTTCTAAGTTAGGGCAAAAATATTGACTTTTAAGAACCCTAATTCCAAAGAAAAATGTCAAAATAGGTCAAGAACCAAAAAGAAATTTGTTTGAAGAGTTTGATAATGTTTCTAAATGTATCAAAATGCAATGTGAATTTTTTTGGAATTTTTAAATACCTAAATGTATTTTTAATTAATTAATTCTCATTAACTAATTAAAAATAATCATTTAAATGATTTAAAAATAATTTTTGATGCAAAAAATAAAAATAAAAATAGTTTTGGGTTCTGAAAATTATTAAAAGATTTAATAAAAATTTTCAGAATTTTTTGATGTATTTTACTATTTTTTAAAATTCGTTCAAATAAATAGAAAAAAAATAAAATTAAAATTGAACTAAATGAGAAAATGAGAAAGTCAGCCAATCCAAGGGCCCAGGTTCAAACTCAGGATGGAGGGAATTGACTTCGCGCGTCATCCAAGGGCCAGAATTCAAACATTCTAATTATGATTAAACCCTAATCTGCTGCCCTAATTACTTTCAGGTGACCGGAACAGTGTTCCGGTCATCTTCTCTGGCCATCCATTTCTATAATCTCACTCAATACGCAACCCTAAGCTCTCTAATTCTCCAGAAATGATCCCCACCCCATTCTAAACAAGAATCAATCATCAAACAGGATTTATTTCACATGAACAGAGAGATTCGAAGCAAAACGGAAAAAATCACAGAAATTTCAGAAGCTTCATACATGCTTAATATCTAATCATTTTCAAAACCAAAAGGTGCAGTGTGATCACTGAAGCATGGAGAACAATCTAATAACTTAAAATCAGGTTTCTGGAAAAAAAGTTTTTGATGATACCTGAACTGAAGCTTTCGAAAATGGTTCTTTCTGGCCAGTTCCTTGCTTCAAACCGGCTCCAATGATCCTCCTCAAGTGTTTGTGATGCTTAGCTGGAGTTTATATGGTCCCAAAATGAAAATGGCAGAAGTTCAGTTTGTGAAATGTGAAAATCTTATTTTTGATTGTGAAGGTTTTAGGGCCAAGTGAAAGGTGGAAAATGATCAGTGGATCATGGTGAATTGAATGGTGAAAGAAGCTTGAAGGTTTGATGGTTGAATCAAGAGATTCGAAGGCTTTTGCATATTTTTGGATTTTTTGAGTGTGCTGAGTTCTTGGAGTTTCAGGCTTGCTTGTTGTGTGTTATGGCTTGCTTGAGGTCCACATAAAATGTTCTGATTGGGCAGAGAGTTGTAGTGGAGCAGTGTGATTGGTATGGCTCATGTTGCAAAAAGTCAAGAAAGTTGTACTTGGAGGTATGGGCATGTGGCAGGATGGTTTAGGGGCATGGCTCAAGTCAGCTGGCTTTAGGGAGGTCCATGGAAACTGATTTAGTGAGCTGGCTCAAGTGGATGAAGAGTTATGGAGCATTTTGCAATTTTGTCCAACTTTGGCCCTTTTTGAATTTCTTGAAGTTTAAGGCATGGAACTTGAGAAATCTTTGGGCCAATCTGAAATTTAAGTCATGTATGATGTTTGTGTAAAGCTTAGACATCAATTAGGAGTCACAAATTGCCTTGGTACAAGAATTTGCAAGTTTCCCTCTTTGGCACATAAGTGAATTTTTGTGATTTTTCCCAACTTTGACAAACCATAAATTGAGTTCTATAATGAATTAGATCAAATTCTTGTACTTTTTGAAAATGGGAGGATCCAATCTACAACTTTCATGACCAAGAATTTTGCATTTTAAGCATTTTTGAATTAAAAAGAGGAGGTTGAAAAACTTTCCCAAAATGGCAAGTTTACATTACAAGTCACTTTCCCAAAATGGCAACTTTGCAAATGGCTTGAAATTCTTCAATTTTGTGAAATTATAACATCTTCTAAGATCAAATAAATATCCTACACATCCAAAATGATGGAGAAGACCCTTTGGTTGGATAATTGGGGGCCCTAGATGCCCTGATTTTGCACTGACTTGCTCAAGAAGTCATCTCTTGGTCAGATGCCTTCCCCATTGAATTTCTTCATGAAAATTGGTATGTATGATCCTTATAACATATAGAGACCAATAGAAATATGAAATGACCAAAAAATTTGAAGTTATGGCCTCTGAAACCAAAACCTTAATTTTAGGTCATATGTGCAGTTAAGCTTGGCTCTACTTCCATGCCTTCCTCAGTTCTTGGGATTTTTGACTTTCTTGATCTTGGGGGGATGTAATATGATGATTGAACATACATGGGCCCCTTTGAAATGATTGAAGCCCTTGGAGTTGCTCAGATGGCTCAGGGATTGCCCAGATGGCTCAAGGATTGCTCAGATCACAAACCCTAGATGCAGATGACTTTGAACCAATGCAATGAAGCAAAAATGCAATATGAGAAGATATGGTTGAACCTATGCACATGAAAAGATCACAAGCCATGGTGAAATGAGAGAGGGCAAATTTGGGGTGTTTACAGCTGCTCCTATTCAAACATGAGTTAGCTGTGCAGGATGTAAGCAACGGCTTAACAGACAAACAAGATAACTTGTGGTTGAATACCAAAGACATTCCAAGATTTGCACTCACTGAATGAAGAAGAAAAGGGATATAGATTGTAAAAGGAAGTAAAGTATGATTATAAAGTGCGGGCGACGAAGGATGACCGTCGGGAAGAGGACGACTGCTGGGGATAAAGCAATGACGGGGACGACCGATATGCTGGGGAAATGGAGGTATTATGATGGGGACGACCATCAAGCCAAGAAATAAGACTCTCTGGGGATTTTAAGTTAAAGGAAATGATGGGGACGACCATCAGGTTTGAAATGAATGGTGAGGGACGGTCATCAAAGGTGAAGGACGATCACCTAGCAGGGGAAGGCTGCTCTGTTGGGGATGAGATGAAGGACGATCATCTAAGGTGAAGGACGATCACCTGGCAAGGTACGGTTACCGAAAGTATCACAACATAAGACGAATGTCAGATATGAAGAGTCGACGATGGGGGCGGCTATCGGATAAGCATGATGAAGGACGATCATCAAGAGGTGAAGGACGATCACCTAGCAGGGTATGGCTGCTCTCGGCGTTTATCGCAACATAGGACGAATGTCGGATAACAAGATCGACGATGGGGAGGCCATCGGATAAAAATGATAAAGGACGATCATCAGAAGGGTGAAGGACGATCACCTAGCAGGGGACGGCTGCTAAAATATCACGACATAGGACGAATGTCGGATAGAAGAGGGTTCCAATAGTGGAGACTCCGCTGGAGGAATGATGAATGACGATCATCAAAAGGTGAAGGACGATCACCTGGCAGGGTACGGCTGCCGAAATTATCATGACACAGGACGAATGTCAGATAGAAAAGAAATTTTCTTTTTACTGGCGATTTGATGAGAACTCTTCTGGGGAATGGTAGACACAGACGAGTGTCTAAACGTAAGAAAGAGTATAAGTGTTTGACGCCTGTGTGTAGGTTAAAGATGCGGATGAGCATCGGTAGAAATAAACGCTGACGCATGTTTAGAGATGATGATACGGACGAGTATCAACTGGTTAACAAAGAACACGGACAAGTGTTGAATCTTGAGAAAGATAAGTGGTGTAAACAAAATACGGACGAGTATTCTGAAATAAGTAAACATGAGTGAGACACATACGAGTGTTCAACTTGCCGGGGAGAGTACGACACGTACGGGTGTCGGAAGAAGTGTATTATAAACAAGCATTTGGTGTATAAAGTGTTTACGCAACCATGCTGGGGAGGGTGACACGGACGGGTGTCAGGAAAGTGTATATATATGTATCTGTCTGTAGAGAACGTTCGGGCGACTTTACTAGGGAATGATGACATGGACGAGTGCAAAAAGGAGCATGTATCTGTATTTATGAGTGCAAAGAGGATGCCTTGGCTTTCTACCGGGGAGTTTGGGGAGTATTTTGTATATTGTTGATGGAATGTCAGTATTTACAAGTGTTTGGTTTGACACATGGCTTATGATTATGCAATATGTTTGATTTTTTTCCGTAATGCTCCGTATTAGACAGAATGCTACGCTCTGGGGGAAAATATGATGCGAGTGCTATGATTATGCCAAGATACCAATCCGGGACTTGGATCCCGTTGCTTTGAAGCTTCTTGGCTTGCTTGCTTGAAGTGGATATCCTAGCTGTGGGTGAGATAATTGGCAGATCTGATATGTATGACTCTGCTTAGGGGAATAAATCACTGATAGACCTATTCTTGGTGATGAGTAGCCAAGCTGGGGTCCGCGGGAGCTTTCATCACTTTGTTGTGAGATCTTCAGGCATTTCTTTCCTGGAAAGAGGCTGGAGTTCTGCGGGGAAATGGTTCCCTGCCTGACACTTGGATGGGGAGGAATGATCACTAAACGATCTTCCTAGAGATTTCTTTGGGGATCCTGCTGAGGACGATGAAATCAACTGGGAAAATGAGCCCCTTATGATACTGTTTGGAAGACATGTTGAGGAAATAATGATTTGACAGCTTGCTGGGGAAGAGCCCTCATGCCCCATGTCGTACTTTGAATACCTGCAATCCTGTATGACAAAGAAATGTACAAGTATCCCGAGGTACCCTTTACTGGATTCCATCATAAGAGTTTAGACACTCCCGGAAGCAAATATATTTCCTGTAAGCATGTCAGAAAAGGCGCATCGGTATTTATGCAATCATTATATTAAGGATATCAGACATTTTTGAAAAGTAAAATTGAAGGTACGAGACGAAACGTGACTGAAAATCTGATTTTAATAATTTGCATGCCCTGAATTAGCAAATACAGTCAAATAAACAGATCCCTGAAATGAGGAGATTGTTACAAATTGAGAAACAAAAAGATGATGGCAACGTTGATGACGCTTCAAGGAGCTTCCCTTTCGCTATGACTCGTATGACATTGACGTTCTTCTCATCCTGCTTTTGAAGAAGGCTGATTCTGACCGAAGCTTGAACCTTTCGAAGCTTACCATGTTGTAAGTGATACAGACGAATTCATAATGCAGTTGTTCGCTTATTCCCTTATTTTGCGTGGATCGCCCTTTCGGGTTTTCAATCCACCGGGATACCCATTTTTGCCTGAGTTGTCCAATATGGCTTTTCAACTCAGCGGGTATACATTTTTTCAATTTTCCCTTATTTTTGCCCGTGTCTTTTATTCTATTTTTTACTCGCCGGGATGCCCTATTTTTGCCTGGACTTACATTCTGTTTTTATGTCCAGCGGGTCATTTTTATGCGAAGTATTTTTTAACTGCATCTGAATTCACAGGGGACAAGAAGTCTTCACCATCCATAGAACTGAGCATCAGTGCTCCACTAGAGAAAACTTTCTTTACTATGAACGGACCATCATAATTCGGCGTCCACTTGCCCCTGTGGTCTGTATGAGGAGGTAGGAGTCTTTTCAGCATAAGATCCCCTACTTTGTATTCTCGAAGTCTGACTTTCTGATCGAAGGCTTTCTTCATTCTTTTTTGATACAACTGCCCATGACAGATTGCAGCTAACCTCTTCTCTTCGATCAGACTTAATTGTTCGTATCGAGATCGAACCCATTCTGCTTCGTTCAACTTAACATCCATCAATACCCGTAAAGAGGGTAACTCAACTTCAACAGGTAAGACTGCCTCCATACCATACACAAGCTGATACGGCGTTGCCCCAGTGGAAACTAGAGAAAACTTTCTTCACTATGAACGGACCATCATAATTCGGCGTCCACTTGCCCCTGTGGTCTGTATGAGGAGGTAGGAGTCTTTTCAGCATAAGATCCCCTACTTTGTATTCTCGAAGCCTGACTTTCTGATCGAAGGCTTTCTTCATTCTTTTTTGACGTACGGTACCCATGCAGGGCAAATGGTAGCATTTCATGCCAGTCTTTGTAGGTGACCACCATCTTCTGCATAATCTTCTTGATATTCTTGTTAGCTGCCTCTACAGCGCCATTCATCTTTGGCCTGTAAGGAGAAGAATTGTGATGTTGGATCTTGAAGTCTCGACATAGTTCTGCCATCATTTTGTTGTTCAAGTTGGAACCATTATCAGTAATGATTCGCTCGGGCACCTCATACCGATAGATGATGTCTCTCTTCAGGAATCGGGCTATCACCTGCCTGGTAACATTCACATACGAAGCTGCTTCGACCCACTTGGTAAAATAGTCAATGGCTACCAGGATGAATCTGTGGCCATTCGAAGCGGTCGGTTCAATCTTGCCAATCATATCAATGCCCCACATGGAAAAGGGCCAGGGTGAAGACATCACATTCATAGGATTTGGAGGCACATGCACTTTATCTGCATAAATCTGGCATTTATGACACTTTCTAGCATAAGCACAACAGTCTGCATCCATTGTGATCCAATAATAGCCTGATCTTAACAACGTTTTTGCCATAGCATGCCCTCCAGCATGAGTACCGAAAGATCCTTCATGCACCTCGTGCATCAACAAGTCTGCTTCTGCCCTATTAACACATATGAGGAGTACCATATCAAAGTTTCTCTTGTACAAGGAACCATCAACATTCAGGAAGAAACTACCAGCTAGCCTTCTCAAACTTTTCTTATCATTGGAAGATGCCCCAAGTGGGTATGTTTGATCCTTCAATAAGCATTTGATGTCATAGAACCAAGGCTTTTCATCTCTAGCAAGGTCTGCTAAGAATACATAAGCTGGTCTGTCAAGTCTGGATACTGAAATCCGAGGCACAAAGTTGGTAGCTTGAACTTTGATCATGGATGAAATGGTAACCAGAGCATCTGCAAACTGATTCTCATCTCGAGGGATATACTCAAGCTTGACTGTTGTGAAGAAAGTCAATAACCTCCTTGCATAATCCTGGTAAGGTATCAGATGATCCTGGTGAGTGTACATTTTGTCGTTGGTTTGATTGATTACCAAAGCTGAATCTCCGAACACAGTTAAAGTCTTGATCCTGAGGTCAATGGCTTCCTCAAGACCCATAATGCAAGCTTCGTATTCAGCTTCGTTGTTAGTGCAGTTAAAAGTGAGTTTTGCCGAGAAAGGCATGTGAACTCCCTTAGGTGTAATGAGTACTGCACCAACACCACGACCATTCATATTAACAGCCCCATCAAACATCATAGTCCATTCTTCTTCCGGGTCAGGCCCTTCAGTGTGAATAGGCTCTTCATGATCTTTTGCTTTTATGAACATGATGTCTTCATCGGGGAAGTCAAATCTCATGCCTGGTAATCATCAATTGGTTGCTCAGCAAGATAATCAGACAATACACTACCCTTGATGGCTTTTTTAGATGTGTATTAAATGTCATATTCTGTGAGGATCATTTGCCATCTTACGACCCGTCCGGTAAGTGCTGGCTTCTCAAAAATGTACTTGACTGGGTCCATCTTCGAGATCAATAAAGTGGTGTGGGTCAACATATACTGTCTCAGTCGGTGAGCATCCCACGCTAAAGCACAACAAGTTTTATCGAGCAGTGAATAACGTTGCTCACAGTCGGTAAACTTTTTGCTAAGGTAGTATATTGCATACTCTTTTCGACCAGAATCGTCATGCTGGCCCAGCACACACCCCATTGACTCTTCTAATACTGTCAAGTACATGATTAAAGGTCTTCCTTCAACTGGAGGCATGAGGATCGGAGGCTCTTGTAAATATTCCTTGATTTTGTCAAAAGCCCTCTGGCAGTCTTCGTTCCACCTGACCGTTTGTTCCTTTCTTAACAGCTTGAACAAAGGCTCACAGGTTGCTATAAGGTGAGATATGAACCGTGAAATGTAGTTCAATCTACCTAGAAACCCCCGAACTTCTTTTTCGGTCTTCGGCGCAGGCATTTCTTGAATGGCTTTGACTTTGTCAGGGTCAACTTCAATTCCCTTCTCACTTACAATAAAACCCAGAAGCTTACCGGACCGCACCCCGAATGTTCATTTGTTGGGGTTCAACTTCAATTGGTACTTCCTCAGACGCTTGAATAGATTCAACAGATTCACCAGGTGGTCTTCTTCTTTGAGGGACTTGGCAATCATGTCATCCACATAACATTCAATTTCTTTATGGATCATGTCATGGATCATAGCCCGTTGATAAGTGGCACCAGCATTCTTCAGTCCGAACGGCATCACCTTATAACAAAATGTGCCCCAGGGTGTGATGAAAGTTGTCTTCTCTATGTCTTCAGGTGACATCTTGATCTGATTATATCCTGAAAATCCATCCATGAAGGAGAACACCGAGAACTGAGCCGTATTGTCAACCAATACATCAATGTGAGGTAATGGGAAGTCATCTTTTGGGCTGGCTCTGTTCAGGTCCCGGTAATCCACACACATCCTCACCTTGCCATCCTTCTTAGGCACAGGTACAATGTTCGCAACCCACGGCGGATAGCTAGTTACAGCAAGGAAACCGGCGTCCCACTGTTTTTGTACCTCTTCTTTTATCTTCATGGCCATATCCGGGCGAATACGGCGCAGCTTCTGTTTTACTGGCGGACAGTCTTCCTTTAGAGGCAGCTTGTGCATAACAATGTCGGTGTCCAACCCTGGCATATCCTGATAAGACCAAGAGAAAACATCCACATACTTCCGATGCATGTCAATAAGTTGTTCTTTCACTGAATCTTGCAGATGGGCCCCGATCTTAACTTCTTTCAGGTCTTCCTCTGTACCAAGATTAACCATTTCTACCTCCTCCTGATGAGGGGTGATAACCTTCTCCTCTTGTCTCAACAACCTGGCTATCTCTTCAGGTAGCTCATAATCTTCTTAAACCCCTTCATCAGCTTGATTGATTGGATTGTCAAAGTCATACGAAGTCATAGCGGTGTTGTTGTCGGTACAGTCTGGAGGGCACTTTCTGCAAGGGTTTAGATTTGTTCATTTTAGTGATCAGTGTTATCTTATTTAGAAAAAATGAAAATGAAGTTATTTATTTTGAAAAACATTGCCATTTTATTTTTGTACAAAAAATGAAAAATGAAAAACAGTGAGCGGAAAAGAAAAGACTTGTTTGCAAAAGATGTCCTGATATTCATTAATTTTTCTTTGCACAAAATACAAGATGGCCCGATTACAAAATGAGTCCTGACATCTTGGGCAAGATGCAGGACTTGATGCATGCTTTAAAATACAGGAAATAATAATTACTCTACAGGAGTAACTCTTATAATTTTCTGGGAAGACCAATTTGAGACATGGCTCCCCGGGGTCCTTGGACGTATCCAGCTTTCCAGGTTGCGCTCGTCTTCTGACTCATCTTCCAAGTTGTTCACAGCATCCGGGGTGAGCATCCCCTCGCTGACAAACTTGGGCTCCTTTGCAGCCTCTGGTTGATCCTGTCGAGTTGGTCTGTAACCCAACCCGAATCGGTCCTCTTTCTTCTCCACGGGCAGCAGCTTGCCCCAGCCTTGAGCGGTACCCTCTTCAACAACCTTTCGGGCTTATTGATATGATGTGGTGGAAGTCCCAAGCACATCAAATGTTTCATTAATATTAAGGGCCTCAAACTCTTGGTTCATGGTTTCATGGATCTCCACATCCATTTCGATGTATTTGAAAGTAGCCAGCTGACTGACAAAAATATCCTCCTCCCCACAAATAGTAATGACTTGGCCTTGCCACTCAAATTTTAACTTCTGGTGAAGGGTGTCGCTCCCACTAAATGAGGCTAAGTCAGATAGGGTACAGACGCGAACGGTCGGCGAGAGGAGGATGTGAGAACACACAGGAGTGAACTCACAGAGAATGAAAAGAGTCGCCAGCTAGGCATTTTTATCCCGGAGGAAAGGCAATGCTGCATAGGCCTAGAAAGATACGGATAAGACGGTTGCAAACCAGAGAGACTGAGAAAGGGGGTTGGTTACAACCTGGGAAGGTATTAGCACCCAGATTGTCCGTCGTACTCGACGGGATCCATGCTTAAAAGATTTGTGTTTTAAAGGGGTAGTGTCAGTGCAATCTGTGTATAAAATAGCTGGAAAAAGATGTACAGGTGTCAGTGTAAAGTGTATAAGTGATATGAAGTATGAAAGTGTCAGTGTAAGAATAAGAGTGAAATGCTCAAGAATATGAGGCTAAAATAATGGTGCTGGAAAGAGGGGGAATGTACAGAGACTTTTGTTCGATAACTGTTAAGTTATGCCTACGTATCCCCTCGTGCAATGAGGAAGTCAGAACACCGTAGTTCGACCCAAAGAGACTGAAAGATGAATTGACTTGTGAACTGCTTACTTGTCTATGCTCAAGTGTATGATCTGTCTGGCACAGATGCAAACTGTCTTGCATTAGACGGAAGAAGCAAGTTCTCGCTTGTGAGTGAATAAGATGAGAAAAGAATCCCGGAGGAGACGATTATTGTTTGTTTTTGTGTTCTCAATCTTTTATGGCTTTTGAAAGTTTGTCATAGGAAAATGAGCTTAAGTCTAAACCAATGGATTAGTAAACTCATCACATCTTCCCTCTGGTTAGGGGTAATGAGAATACCTTAAGTGTGAAGTCAGATTCTCACACTTAAACACCATGGTGTAGGATTAAGATCATTAACCTACTTGTGATTAATTAGATGTTTTTGTGGTTTTTGTTTAGTGTTAAGTAATGAGGTTAAGCCATAATCAAAGATTAAACAGACTCATTACACCATCCTAATAAAAGGATAATAGATGAGTGTGTTTAGGCTGAGGAAGACTCCTCAACTTAATCCATGATTAGGGATTAAACTCATGACAAAACAAGCCTTTGATTAAGTGGATTTTATTTAATGATATGATGATGAAGTGGATTTTATGATTTGTAAGACAACTTGAGAGGGACTTGTCCATTAACACTAGGGTTAGTCCTTCTTAACCATTTAAGGAAGAATTAGAACCCTAATGCAAGGCCCAAGTTACAAGTGTGATGTCTTGATGATTATTGTGTGAATTGATTAAGAGATTTAAACACATTAAGGGTTTAACACTTAGGATTAAAGTTATACACTCCATCCTAATAGAAGGATGCAGGCATAAGCTTAATCACAAAGCCTTAAAGCCTTTAGGGTTTAGTCCCTGATTATGAGATGAGAAGAGAAGACTCAAGAGAGACACAAAGGTAAAAACTAAATGGGGAGACTAATCAAGATCCTAATCATTATCATGCTTGGTTGTCCCTAAGGTTTGTGAGGTTTGCAAGAACAATCTTCAATGGAACCACCAGGAAGCAGATGAACAAGATCAAGAGAAGCAAAGTGACTTGCTTCATTCAAGAAGTCAAGTCACTTGAAGAAAGAAAGTGGGGAGAAGAAGAATGAGCAAGCTCAAACTCAAACACATATAAGAATGCAGCAATGGATGCAAGAGAGATGAAAAGAAAAGTTATGAGAAGTGAAGGCAAATTCACTTCTCAAGTCACTTACCACCTGAAAAGGTTAGAAAAGAAATGCAATACAATGCAAAATGGGGTGGGATGACATGATGGAAAACTAAACCAGAAGCATGTTGATGATGATGATGATGCTATGAAGTGCTATAAACATGAGGCAGCATATGGAAATAATCATACAAGTTCATGAATGCAAATGAAGCAAGTTAAGGAGCATGAACTTACATGAAAAGTTATGAAGTGCACATGGCATACAACATGGCAAACACATGATGCAATGATCAAACATGCTTTCTATATGTCTTATGATGTCAAATGAGTCAAATGGATGCTTGAAAAGTCATGGCAAGTCATGTTATGAAAGAGAATGCAAGATGGATGCAAATGAAAGCCCAAATTAGGGTTTATGAATCATACATCAAACAAAAACCAAAAAACAGAAGCAAACCTTAAGATAAAAAATGGAAAATGCCACACAAAGGACCCCTAATCCTATACTAAACCAATGCTTAAATAGGTATCTGAATTTTGGGCTTTGTGTAGAATGGTCCAGCCCTAATGTGCAGCAGCTGTCACCTTGAATTTAGGGTTTGTTACCTCCTATATTCTAGGTGCATTAGGTCTTCTGTTTTAATCTGAATCTTCAATATAAAACACCCTACAGATGCGCCTTGTTCTGTTTTTATCCATCATTAATTAATTCCAGATACTTCTCCTTAAATATCTCTGATCAGTTAATCTTTAATTAATTCTGGTAACAGGTCTGAGATGTCTCAACATCTGTTGGGACATCCTGAAAAACTGAACTTAATTTATTCACACAATGTCCCAACATCTGATGAGACATCCTAAAATAAATTCACATACTCTGTTTGATAATGTCCCAACATCTGATAGGACATTCTGAACTGAATTTAACATTTCTTGTTTGGTCAAAAATTATGCCAATTCTTAAACATCTACAAACTCCCCCTTTGGCTAATTTTTGGCTAACATCTTTTCTGGTTTTCAGAGTGCAGCAGAAGTTCTTTTTATCAGAGTATAGCATTACTTTTCTGTTGATTCTTATTTGAGATTACTCCCCCTCAAACAAATATGTGTCCAGTCTTGTTGCAACAGAAATACACACTGATTCAGTTCAGACATAAACAAACAGATTTCATTCAAAAATTAAACAGCAGTACAAATTTGTTGTTGTTCTCCCCCTTGGTAGACACAAAATTAGGGGCCAAAGACCTATTACACAAACATTGCTGTCATTACATTTGCCTCACATACATTGATCACTCAGATTCATCACTCTCAGTTTCCTCCTCCACTTCAGTGTCTTCATCAGCTTCACTTGCTTCATCAGCTTCACTGTCTTCACCAGATGCAGCATTCTGATCTTCTTCACTTTCCAACCTTTTAATGATTTCCTCAAGCTTCTGCTTTCTAGCTTCAAGCTCTTTGCAGGTGCTTTTGAGTTCAGCAATTAAGGCCTTCTTGGAGATTGGATTCTTAGCAGTGGAGGGACCAGCAGATGTCCCAGAAGGTGCTTCAACATCTGCAGCATGGTGACTTAGGAATAATTTGTAATGAAAAGCCAGGGGGCTCTCTCTCTTGCAGACAGTGTCCTTCTCATTTAAAATCCCAGGGTATTGACTTAGAACAATACCACACAGCAATGATGGAAAAGCTATTGGCAGCTTTGTTGCAGTAGAGATGGCATGCTTCATAGTCTGATCAAAAATATATGCTCCATAATCCATCTTGGTTTGAGTTCCCACAGCATAGATGAATCTGGCCAGACCAGTTGAGATTGATGAAGTGTGGTTGGTAGGCACCCAGTTAGCAGTTCCAATCCTGTTAAGCATGGCATACTTTCTGGTAAGCATGCTCACAGAGAGCTTTCCCTTCACAGGCCAAGCCTTGACCTGGTTTGCAGTGATCACCTTACAGATTTGATTATCTGTCTTGCCTAGCTCATTGGGTCCATCTGTGTCTCTTCCTAGATACTGATTTATGATTTGGGGAGAGAACTCAACACACTTACCTCTCACAAATACCTTTCTGAACTCTGAGGACTTACCATGTGAGCAATCCTCCTGAAGATTCACAATGAACTCTTTGACAAGAAGTTCATAGCAGGGAGAGAACTCTGAGACTGTCTTGAATAGTCCTGCAGCAGAGATGAGGTCAATGAGTTCTGTGCACTCAAGTGCATTGCTGCTCAGTTCTCTTTCCAGGGCAACCCTTCTTTGGTACACATACTTCCATCTGTTGACACTAGAGACAAGATGGAATGATATGTTGTCTAAGGGAGCTTCTGGAACAGCAGTTGAAGCTCTTGCTGGTGTTGGTCTTTTCTTGGGAGGAGATGTTGGGACATCTGATTCAACATCTGAATCTGATGGTGTGGCAGCTTTTCTCTTCTGGGATTGGACTTTGCTCCAGGGTTTTGTTGGACCAAAGGTAGCTTTAGCTTTGCCTTTCTTTGGACTAGCCTTCTTCTTCTCAGGGATGACAGGTTCAGCTTGCATCTTTCCTTTCCTGGACCTTAGTCTTTTAGCAATGCTGGGTTTCACAGATGCTATGATCTCTGCATCAGAGTCCTGCTCCAGATTGACCACTGGAGGAGATTGAGCAGCCTCCTCTTCAGCTGGTTGATCAGCAGGGATTTGATCTTCATTTGAGCCTTGAGCCTGTTCTTCAGAGACCTCTTCATCATTTTCTTTTGAGACTTTGTCCTCAGTTTGTTCCAGATCAACATCAGATGAGTTCTTTTTCTTATCTTCAGATGTTCCAACATCTGTTGGGACATCTTGTTCTGCAGCAGTGTCCTCTGTATCTTGAGCTGGTTCTTCTTGAGGTGCAGGAATGGTGTTCAAAGGAACAGAGATCCCTCTCACCACTCTTTGTTCAGAGAAAACTTGGTTGACAATCTCCTTGATGGAATCATCAACATATTTGGAGTATTTTGAGGACATGTTAGCAGGAGAGGGAATGCCTTTAGCTTTGCTTCTGATTTGATCTTTACATCTCTTTGGTGTTCTTGCCTTTTTAGTGTGAGAGGCGCTTCCCCTGAGCTCGTCCAATGGTGTTGATGACATTGGCACAACAGAGATTGGAGTGGCATGAACCACGTCTTCCTTGTTGAGAATTTCCTCAGCTGTTTTAGGGTTTTGAGACATTGTTGAGGAAGATGGATGAACAGCTTTAGGGTTTATGATTTCTGAAGGATTGAGAGTTAATGTGATTCGCTTGTGATGGTATGATGAGAATCTTGATAGCTTCTTATAAGTAGTTACTAAATAAGTAGCCGTTACAGTCCAAATGATTAGGAATGGAATTCCCAAGGATCTTGTCCAGACTAGCTTTGCCATCTGGAACTTATGCCATGCAATGTCATATGACATGTTGGCACATTTCAATAACTGCTAAATATTACATAAACAGATTCCAAGTTTGCCCCTTAAGTTCTCAAATTGTGTAGCATCCAATGCTTTGGTAAAGATATCAGCTAATTGTAGATCTGTAGCAACATGCTCCAATGAAATCACCTTTTCTTCTACAAGATCTCTAATGAAATGATGTCTGATATCAATATGCTTTGTCCTGCTATGTTGAATAGGATTCTTTGATATGTTGATTGCACTTAAGTTGTCACAGTACAATGTCATGACATCCTGTGGGACATTGTACTCAGTGAGCATCTGCTTCATCCAAACCAACTGAGAACAACTACTACCTGCTGCTATATACTCAGCTTCAGCTGTAGATAATGATACACAATTCTGTTTCTTACTGAACCAAGAAATCAGATTGTTTCCTAGAAAGAAGCATCCTCCTGAAGTGCTTTTTCTGTCATCAGCACTTCCTGCCCAATCAGCATCACAGAAGCCAGTGAGAATTGGTTTGCAACCATGAAAGTACATTATGCCATAGTCACAAGTACCATTAACATATTTAAGGATTCTCTTGACTTGATTGAGATGACTGACTTTTGGATCAGCTTGATATCTTGCACAAACTCCTACTGCAAATGCAATGTCTGGTCTGCTAGCAGTCAAGTATAACAAGCTTCCAATCATGCTTCTATATAAACTTTGATCTACATTCTCACCCTTTTCATCTTTAGTCAGCTTTAAATGTGTGGGAGCAGGAGTTCTTTTATGAGAAGCATTTTCCATTCCAAATTTCTTCACTATGTTTTTGGAGTACTTACTTTGGGAAATAAACATTGAGTCTTCCATTTGCTTTACTTGCAGACCAAGAAAGTAGGTTAATTCACCTACTATACTCATTTCAAATTCAGATTCCATCTGCTTGACAAAATGTTTGACCATCTTATCAGACATCCCACCAAACACAATGTCATCAACATATATTTGTGCAATCATGACATTTCCTTCTTCATCTTTAACAAACAGGGTTTTATCAATCCCACCTTTTCTGTATCCTTGCTTGATAAGAAATGTGGTCAGTCTTTCATACCATGCCCTTGGAGCTTGCTTCAGACCATAAAGTGCTTTCTTTAATTTGTATACATGATTTGGACAGCTTGGATCAACAAATCCTTTAGGCTGTTCTACATATACCTCTTCATTAAGATAACCATTAAGAAAGGCACTTTTCACATCCATTTGAAATATCTTGAACTTTAAGATACAAGCAATTCCCAACAGTAGTCTTATTGATTCAAGCCTTGCTACTGGTGCAAAGGTTTCATCAAAGTCTACCCCTTCAATTTGAGTGTATCCTTGAGCCACAAGTCTAGCTTTGTTCTTTGTAACAATTCCTTGTTCATTTGACTTGTTCTTATACACCCATTTTGTACCAATCACATTTATGTCATCAGGTCTAGGTACAAGATTCCACACTTCATTCCTTGTGAATTGACCTAATTCTTCTTGCATAACACAAATCCAGTATTCATCAGTGAGAGCTTCCTTGACATTTTTAGGTTCTATTTTGGAAACAAAACAAGAACCTGAAATCACTTCTCTTGATCTAGTGCTTACACCTCTGTTGGGATCACCAATTATCAAATCTTTGGGATGATCCTTTTGTATTCTGATGGAAGGAGGTTTACTTGATTCTTCTGTCCTTGTATCAGTTTGAGTGAAGTTATATTGATCATTCTTTTCTTCAGCTTCAATCTTGATATCAACAGATGTTCCAACATCTTCTGGGACATCTGTAGGAGCATCATCAATTATCACATTTATGGATTCCATGATAACCTTGGTTCTAGAATTAAATACTCTATATGCTCTGCTGTTTATGGAGTATCCAAGGAAAATCCCTTCATCACTTTTAGGATCCATTTTTCTTCTTTGCTCCCTATCTGCCAGAATATAACAGATACTTCCAAAAACATGGAAGTACTTAACTGTGGGTTTTCTGCCCTTCCATACTTCATATATTGTGGACAAATTTCCTTTCCTTAAAGTAACTCTGTTATGGATGTAACAGGCAGTGTTCATAGCTTCAGCCCAAAAGTATAGAGGCAACTTTTTAGCATGGATCATAGCTCTTGCTGATTCTTGAATGGTTCTATTCTTCCTTTCAACAATCCCATTCTGTTGAGGAGTGATAGGTGAAGAATACTCATGATTAATTCCTTCTGAAGAACAGAAATCTAAGAACTTTTGATTCTCAAATTCTTTTCCATGATCACTTCTTATTCTGATCACACAGCTGGATTTTTCCCTTTGCAATCTTTGACATAATTCTTTGAATACATCAAATACATCTGACTTTTCTTTGATGAAGTTTATCCATGTATATCTGGAAAAATCATCAACCACAACATAGGCATACCTCTTACCACCAAGACTTTCAACCTGCATAGGTCCCATAAGATCCATATGTAGAAGTTCCAAAACTTTGGAAGTTGTCAGATGTTGGAGCTTTGGATGGGACATCTTGGTTTGCTTGCCTATTTGACATTCACCACATATTTTGCCATCATCAATCTTTAGTTTAGGAATACCTCTTACAGCATCCATAGATATGATCTTCTTTATGCCTCTGAAATGAAGATGACCTAGTCTTTGGTGCCACAGTTTCACTTCTTCTTCTTTAGCTAGAGAGCAGGTTGAAGTGAGACTGAAGTCTTGAGGTTCCCACATGTAACAGTTGTCTTTAGATCTGGCTCCTTTCATTACAACCTCTTGTTCATTGTCAGTCACTATGCATTCAGTTTTGGTAAAGTTTACACTGTACCCTTGATCACATAACTGACTTATACTGATCAGGTTAGCAGTTAAACCTTTAACAAGCAGCACATCATCTAGTCTTGGAACATCTTGACAGTCCAAGGTTCCAACTCCCTTGATTTCTCCTTTAGCTCCATCTCCAAAGGTCACATACCTGGATGAATGTGATTTTAAGTTTACTAGCAAATTCTTCAATCCAGTCATGTGTCTTGAACATCCACTATCAAAGTACCAGTCTTCTTTAGCTGATACTCTCAGTGATGTATGTGCTATGTATGCAGTACTTTTCTTTGACCAGATGAGTTGAGATTTCTTTTGATGCCTCCGCCCTGTGTGTTGTTCAGCTGATCTCCAAGCTTGATTGTTGATCTGGTTCTTGGGTATGTGGATTTGATTAGTCTGAATGTCAGCTTTTGGTCTCCAAACCTTCTTGATGACCTCTGTCTTCTGCTTAGGAGGTTGCTGATTTCTTTGATGTCTATGCAGCACTTTCTTGGTACCTTCTACTTTCTGTTTGGAAGGTTGCTGATACATCTGATTTGGATATCCATGTAGCTTATAACAGTGAGGTTTGATATGTCCAAATCTTCCACAGTGATGGCATCTCCATCTTTGATACTTCTTCTTCATTTTGTTCTTTCCAGAATGTTGAGACATCTGTTGGAACATTATGTTTGTCTTTGTGTTCTGATGTTGGAGCATCTGTTGGGACATCTTGTTTGACTGTGTAGTTTTTGAAGTAGTTTTGCTAGAGCTTGCTTCATCTCTGTTATATCCCAGTCCACTTTTGTCCCCTGAATGTTTATTATTGTTGAGAATAACATCCAGTGTGTTTGAGCTGCTGTTCAACATTCTAACAGATTTGGACATATGTTCCAACTTAGAGTTGAGAAGACTTACTTCACTTTTTAAGGTTTCAATGATCTCCTGATCATTTGCTTTGTCATCTTCTAAAGTCTTATTCTGCTTCTTTAGCTTTATAACTTCACTGCATATTTCAGAGCTTCTTTTGTATAGATCTTTGAATGCTTGCTCAAGTTCTTCATAAGTAAGTTCTCCACAACTGGAATCACTATCATATTCACACAGTCCAGCTAAAGCAGTAATATGCTTAGCTGATTCTTCTTCTGAATCTCCTGAGTCTTCATCAGACCAGGTCACAGAGAGTCCTTTCTTTTGCCTCTTTAAGTAGGTAGGACATTCAAACTTGATGTGTCCATATCCTTCACATTCATGACATTTGACTCCTTTATCTTGACTGGTCTTTTCAGCATACTTTAATCTTTTGTTAGCATCATAAGATCTTCTGTTCTCAGAGTTTGTGTTTCTTCCACTAGGTTTGGATTTGCCTTCCATTCCTCTGAGAATCTGTTTGAATTGTCTTCCAAGCAAGGCAAGGTTTTCTGATAAGCTTTTATCATTTGCTGATTCATCATCTTCTTCTTCATCTGTATTTGACACCAAGGCTATGCTTTTGTTCTTTTTGGCATTTGTGTCATTCATTCCCATCTCAAAAGTTTGAAGGGAACCAATGAGTTCTTCAACTTTCATGGAGCATATGTCTTGAGCTTCTTCTATTGCAGTGACTTTCATGTCAAATCTTTTTGGCAAAGATCTGAGAATCTTTCTTACAAGCTTTTCATCAGTCATCTTTTCTCCCAAAGCTCCAGAAGTATTGGCTATATCCAAGATGTTCATATAGAACTCATGAATTGATTCATCTTCCTTCATTCTCAAGTTTTCAAACTTGGTGGTGAGAAGTTGAAGTCTTGACATTTTTACTTTTGATGTTCCTTCATGAGTTGTTTTGAGAGTATCCCAAACATCTTTGGCCAGTTCACAATGATGCACAAGTCTGAAAATGTTCCTATCAATGCCATTGAATAAAGCATTTAAGGCTTTGGAATTACCTAGTGCTGAGTCTTCTTCCTCCTTACTCCATTCTTCTTCAGGTTTCAGCACTTTAGATCCATCTTTGGTGTCTTGGATAGGATGATCCCATCCAACATTGACTGCTCTCCATGCCCTGTTGTCAAGTGACCTTAAGAATGCAATCATTCTTGGCTTCCAGTAGTCATAATTAGATCCATCCAGAATAGGTGGTCTATTTACTGACCCTAAATCTCTGTCCATGTTACAGAATTTGTATTCCCTAGATCTCACCCAGTATAAACAGGCAGGGTGCCTGCTCTGATGCCAATTGAAATTCTGTGATCAGGTATGAGATGTCCTAAGAGATGTCCCAACACTTAATAGGACATTTGACAAATTTAACCAAATCTTAAACAGCAAGAAAAGTAAACAACACAGAAGTTTGTTAACCCAGTTCAGTGTATAACCACACTTACATCTGGAGGCTACCAAGCCAGGAGGAAATCCACTATTAGTAATATTAATTCTAGACTTAAACCACCTTGTTTAATCTATCACTTAATACTTACCCAATGCAATTTCTACCTAAGACTCACTTAGATAAGAGTACCCTACTCACTCCCCCTCAATCACACAGTGATCAAGTTTACAAGTTTAAAAAAATTGAAGACATCCTTCAAACAATACAGCTTGATCTTACTTAACAGTTTCAATCAAGTCACAAATGCACTTTTGCTTAAAAGCTCATAAAGTGGTACAATAAAAACAACCTGCTATTAAAACTCTAGACACCCTATTTGGTCTTCTGAAATTCGTACTCAATTCTATGAGTTTCTGTTGCTTAAATAGGTATCTGAATTTTGGGCTTTCTGTAGAATGGTCCAGCCCTAATGTGCAGCAGCTGTCACCTTGAATTTAGGGTTTGTTACCTCCTATATTCTAGGTGCATTAGGTCTTCTGTTTTAATCTGAATCTTCAATATAAAACACCCTACAGATGCGCCTTGTTCTGTTTTTATCCATCATTAATTAATTCCAGATACTTCTCCTTAAATATCTCTGATCAGTTAATCTTTAATTAATTCTGGTAACAGGTCTGAGATGTCTCAACATCTGTTGGGACATCCTGAAAAACTGAACTTAATTTATTCACACAATGTCCCAACATCTGATGAGACATCCTGAAATAAATTCACATACTCTGTTTGATAATGTCCCAACATCTGATAGGACATTCTGAACTGAATTTAACATTTCTTGTTTGGTCAAAAATTCTGCCAATTCTTAAACATCTACACAAACAATTGAAAAATGCAAGATCAAATCATGGCCATTTTATCTCAAAAACTACATGCCAAACACAATGCAATGCAAGAAGAATCAATGTCCAACTCCTCATGAATAGGCAGAAATGATTTTTTGAACTTTGGATCAAATTAATGCATAAAAATGATTTTTATTCAATGAGAAATTCTTAAAATGCATCAAGATCAAAAAAGAAATTTGGTTTGAAGGTTGGACAATGTTTCTAAATGTCTTAGAACATTTCATGAATTTTTTGGTGATTTTTAAATACCTAAAAGTATTTTTAATAAATTAATTTCCATTAATCAATTAAAAATAATCCTTTAAATATTTAAAAATACTTTTTTAATGATAAAAATAAAAACAAAAATGTTTTTGTGTCATAAAAATTATTAAAACTCATGAGAAAAAGTTTCGTAATTTTTAAGCAATTTTTACTATTTTAAATTAAATATGCAAGTTAAATGAAAAAGAAAATGAAAATGAATTAAATAAAAGGAAAGTAATCAGAAGGGAGGGTTGAGATTGCTTCTGGGCTCAAAGGGGTTGACTGGGCGCGCATCTGGACGGCCCAGATTCAAACCAGCCTAATCCTGTTTAATTAAATAATAATCCATAATTAAATCTTATGAAATGATCCAGGCCCTCCAATCACGCGCGGGAAACACAATCCAATGGCTCATATTCAAAACTGGTGCCCTAACCCTAATTAGCAGTTAATGACTTTCAGGCTGCCGGAGAAGACTTCCGGTCGTCTTCTCCGGCCAGCACCCTCCCTGAAAATCTCCAAAACTCTTAAAACCTAACTAAAACGAAATCTAAAAAACAAGGAAATGATTCCCACTCACTCACGAACCAAAACCCCCAATCAAAACAAATTTATTCTTCCTGGAATGGCTGAATCGAAGCAAACAAGAACTAGGGCAAAAAAGTTTCAGAGAGCAATTAAATCCTCATTTCATCATCATTTTCGAAACTAAAAGCATCAGGATAACCAGTGAAGCATGGAGAACAAGTTTAAAACTTAAAAATCCATTTCTGGAAAAAAAGTTCTTGAGCTACCTGAGATTCGAAGCTTTCACTCCAGCAACTTTCAGACCTCCTCTCCTTGTGCAATCCACTCCTTAGGACCTCTTGATGATGTTTGAATGCTTTGGAGAAGTTTATGCTGGCTAGATGAAGAGTTTGAACAGCTTCTGCTCAAGCTCAGTTGAAAATGGCAATGGTGATGCAGGCAGTTTCAGGCCATTGTGAGTGGTTCTTTGTGATCCAGATGATGAGTGGAGAAGGTTTGTGGAGTTTATTTGAGTGTTTGTGAACTATGGAGTGAGTTTCGAAAGAAACTGCAAGTTGGAGTGAAAATGGTGAAGTGGTGTTATGGCTTGTTTCAGGCCTGGTTCTTGGCTGGTTTCTACTCAATGGGGCAAGGTGAGATGATTAGTGAAGTTTGCTTGAGTGTTTGTGAGCTGGGCAGAGAGTTTCGAAGAGTTTTGCAAAGTGGAGTGTTTTTGTGTATGTGATGCTAGGGAGTGTTTCAGCCTTGCTTCTTCATAGGTTTGGCTTGCCAAAGGATAGTATAAAATAATCCTATAGGTCAGATGATTTGACATGGCCTTTATTGATTGGTAAGTTCACTTTTGCCAAAAGTCCACTCTTTGTGTAAGAGAGGTATGGCTTGGTTCTTGGCTAGTACAAAGCATGGGGCTGCGCAGCAAGGGTGAGGGGAAAGGCTAGCAAAACTCAGCATCCAAGGTTGCAAGTGGTAGGAAGTGTGATGAGTGGTTTTGCAAGTTGCTTCAACTTTGGTTCACATGTGACTTTCTCATTCCATAAGCCATGAACATGAGGAATTCTTGATTCAAATCTGATTTTATGTCACATAGAATGTTTGTGTAATGGTTTGATGCCAACTAGAAGTTACAACTTGCCTTGAGACATGATTTTGCAAATTTTCCATTTAGTGTACATCTTGAAAATCAATGATTTTTGCCAACTTTGTCAAACCATAACTTTTGATCCAAGAAGAGTTTGATCATGTTCTTATACTTTTTGAAAAGGGAAAATGTGATCTACAACTTTCATGACCAAAGTTTTTCCATTTGAAACATTTTTGGATCAAGAATCAAGGCTTGAAAAATGACCTAAAATGGAGCATTCTTGAAAAGTCAACTATGCCCAAAAAGTCAACATTTGCAAAAACTCCAAATTCTTGATTTTTGTGAACTTCAACCTTCTTCCATGATCAAATAAAGACTATATACACTCAAAATGATGAAGATCACCCATTGGCTGGGTCATTGGGGCCCTCAGATGCCCTGATTTTGCACTGACTTGTCCAGAAAGTCAACCCTTGATCAGATGACTTCCCCATGGAATTTCTTCATGAAAATTGATATGCATACTCCCTATACCATATAGAGACCAATGGAAACAAGAATGACCAAAAAATTTGGGGTTATGGCCTCTGAAACCAAAACCCTAATTTTAGGTCAACTGTGCAGTCTAGCCTGGCTCTGCTTCCATACAAACCCTAGTTCTTGTGATCCTTTGGCATTCTTGACTTTGAGAGGATGTAGTATGATATAAGAACACACATGGATCCCTTTGAAGTGATTGGTTGCTTTTGGAGTGGCTCAAAAGGTTCTTGGATTGCTCAGATCACAAACCCTAGGTGCAGATGACCTAGAAACTATGCAGTGAATCAAAAATGAGATATGAGGTGATATGATTGTGTTTATGCATATGAGAATGATCACAAGCCATGGTGTGAATGGGTGAGGGCAAATTTGGGGTGTTTACAGCTGCCCCTATTCAAACATAAGTTAGCTGCGCAGGATGTAAGCGACGGCTTAACAGGCAAACAAGATAACTTGGGGTTGAATACCAAAGACAGTCCAAAATTTGCACTCACAGAAATGAAGAAGAAAAGGGATATAGATTGTAAAAGAAAATAAAGTATATAGCAAGGTGTGCGACGGAGGACGACCGTCGAGCAGGGGACGACTGCTGGGTAAAGCGATGACGGGGACGGCCGACATGCTGGGAAAAGTAAGATATCATGATGGGGACGGCCATCAAGATAAAGCTGTAAAATTCTCTGGGGATCAAATGAAACATGACGGGGACGGCCATCAAGTTTCATAAAGGTAAGTAACCGACGATGGGGACGGCCATCGGGCTAAAAAGAAAAGGGACCACGACGGGGACGGCCATCGGGTGAAAGAATAAATGAAATAAACAGATGATGAGGTACGGTCATCAAAGGTGAAGGACGATCACCTAGCAGGGGACGGCTGCTCTGTTGGGGTTAAGATGAGGGACGGTCATCTAAGGTGGAGGACGACCACCAGGCAGGGTACGGCTGCCGAAAATATCGCGACATAGGACGAATGTCGGATAAAAGGTCAACGATGGGGACGACCATCGGACGAGCGTGATGGAGGACGACCATCAAGAGGTGGAGGACGACCACCCAGCAGGGAACGGCTGCTAAAAATCAACGATGGGGACGGCCATTGGATGAGCATGATGGAGGACGACCATCAAGAGGTGGAGGACGACCACCTAGCAGGGTACGGCTGCTCTCAAGGTTATCATGACACAGGACGAGTGTCAGATAAAAAGAAAATTGCTTCGTTGATAATCTACTGGGGAGATAGTAAATACGGACGAGTATCTACATCCAAGAGGTAAAAGGTATAGGTGTTAAGATGTTTGTGTATAGATTAAAAATGCGGACGAGCATCCCTAAGATTACGATACGGACGAGTATCGGGTAGAAAAAAACTGACACATGTTCAGAGATGATGATACGGACGAGTATCAACGGGTTAACAAAGAACACGGACGAGTGTTGTATCTGAAGGGACTCTTTTGGGGAATAGTAGACACAAACGAGTATCTATATTCAAGAAGACATGAGTGTTTGACACGGTGTATGGATTAAAGATGCGGACGAGCATCCTTAGGACTATGATACGGACGAGTATCATGTAGAAACAAACACTAGACGCAACGTTCTGAGATGATGGCACGGACGAGTACCAACTGGTTAACAAAGAATGAAGACTACTGTCGAATCTGTGAGTATATAAGTGGTGTGTATGGTATGAGTATATATAGATGAGTGTTTATCTGCTGGGGATAGTGACACGGACGAGTGTCAAGAGAGAGAGGTATAATAATAACAAGTATATGGGTTGTAGAAATGTAAGCGGCTGCGCTGAGGATATGACACAGACAGGTGTCAAGAAAGGGTATATATAAGTATATGTAAGTGCAAAGAGAATGTCTTTGGCTTTCTGCTGGTGATTTGACACGGACGGGTGTCAGGAAGTATCTGTAATGCGGGCGATTCGGTGCGTAAAAGGTATTCAGGCAACTTTACTGGGAAGTGATGTCACGGACGGGTGTCAACTGGTGTTTGTGAATTGTGAGGCAACTGCTTTTGCTGGGGACTCTGGGGGATTTTTGGGAAAGTAATCTGTATATTGTCGGGTTGTCATTATTCACAAGTGTTTGATTCACAACATGACTTATGACTATGCTATGTGTTTGATTTTTGCCGTAATGCTCCGTATTGAACGGAATGCTACGCTTTGCGGGTGAATATGATGCAAATGCTATGATTATGCAAAGATACAGGTTCGGGATTCGGATCCCGTTGCTACGAAGATCTCTGGTCGATCTGTTGAAAATGGACATCCCAGCTGGGGATGAGATCATTGATAGATCTGATGAGCTGTATCTGCTTGGGGAATAAGTCACCGATTGACATATCCTTGTAATATGGGACCCAGCTGGGGTTTGTAGAGGCCTTCTGTACTCTGTTGTGACTTCTTCATGCGTTGCTCTTCTGAACAGAGGCTAATGATTTTGTGGGGAGATGATCCCCTGACTTTGCATTCTGCCGAGGAAGAACAATTGGTAATACAGCTGGGGAATGTTGTTGGTAACTCAGCTGGGGAGAGTAATAAGAGGCAACTCAGCTGGGGAGAAAGCACCTTGAGTGCTAAGACTGTTTGTTGATTTTGCCAACTTGCTGGGATGTAACTTGCATGTCCCAGGTTGCGTTCTGGATACCTGCAATCCTGCAAAGATAAGGAAACGCACAAAAGGTCCCGAGGTATCCTTTACTGGATTCCGTCATAGGAGTTAAGCACTTTCAAGAGTAAGTATATTCCCTGCAAGCATGTGTTTCTATTTTTAGTGAAAAACATCTGTACTTATGCAATTAGTTTTAGAGACATCAGACATTCTTTGCAAATAAAAATGTACAAGACGAAACATGACTGAAAAATCTGATTTTATTAATTCATGTGCCCCGAATTGGCAAGATACAGTCAAGGAAACAAATCTCCTAAAATAAGGAGATTGTTACAAATTGAGAAACAAAGTGCTGGCGATGTTGACGACGCTTTCAAAAGAGCTTCCTCTTCTGCTATGACTCGTATGACAATGACGTTCTTCTCGTCTTGCTTTCTGAAGAAGGCTGATTCTGATTGAAGCTTGATTCTCTTGAAGCTTTCCAAGTTGTAAGTGATACAGACGAATTCAGAATGCAGTTGTTCGCTTATTCCCTTATTTTGCATGGATCGCCCTTTCGGGTTTTCGATCCATCGGGATACCCATTTTTGCCTGAGTTGTCCAATACGGCTTTTCAACTCAGCGGGTGTATATTTTTTTTGTTTATTTTCCCTTACTTTTGCCCGAGTCTTTCATTCTGTTTTTGACTCGCCGGGATGCCCTATTTTTGCCTGGACTTACATTCTGTTTTTATGTCCAGCGGGTCATTTTAGGCGAAGTATTTTTTAACTGCATCTGAATTCACAGGGGACGGGAAGTCTTCACCATCCATGGTGCTGAGCATCAGTGCTCCACCAGAGAAAACTTTCTTTACCACGAATGGTCCTTCATAATTGGGAGTCCATTTGCCTCTGTGGTCTGTATGAGGAGGGAGGATTCTCTTCAGCACAAGATCTCCTACTTGGTACTCTCGGTGCCTGACTTTCTGATCGAAGGCTTTCTTCATTCTTTTCTGATATAACTGCCCATGACAGATTGCAACCAATCTTTTCTCTTCGATCAGACTCAGTTGTTCGTATCGGGCCCGAACCCATTCTGCTTCGTTCAGCTTAACATCCATTAGTACTCGTAAAGAGGGTAATTCAACTTCAATTGGTAGGACTGCCTCCATACCATACACAAGCTGATACGGTGTTGCCCCAGTGGATGTTCTGATTGACGTGCGGTACCCATGCAAGGCAAACGGTAGCATTTCATGCCAGTCCTTGTAAGTGACTACCATTTTCTGCACAATCTTCTTGATATTCTTATTTGCTGCCTCAACAGCGCCATTCATCTTTGGCCTGTAAGGAGAAGAATTGTGATGTTGGATCTTGAAGTCCCGGCACAGCTCTGCCATCATTTTGTTGTTTAAATTGGAACCATTATCAGTAATGATTCGCTCGGGCACTCCATATCGACAGATGATACCTCTCTTCAGGAATCGGGCTACCACTTGTCTTGTAACATTTGCATATGAGGCTGCTTCAACCCACTTGGTGAAATAGTCAATGGCGACCAGGATGAATCTGTGGCCGTTCGAAGCAGTTGGCTCAATCTTGCCAATCATATCAATGCCCCACATAGCAAAGGGCCATGGTGAAGACATGATGTTCAACGGATTGGGAGGCACATGCACCTTATCTGCGTAGATCTGGCATTTGTGGCACTTTCTGGCATAAGTACAACAGTCGGCATCCATTGTGATCCAGTAATAGCCTGATCTTAACAACTTCTTAGCCATGGCATGCCCTCCAGCATGGGTACCAAAAAATCCTTCGTGCACTTCATGCATCAACAAATCTGCTTCCGTCTTATCAACACATCGGAGGAGTACCATATCAAAGTTCCTTTTGTATAAAGATCCATCAGTGTTCAGAAAGAAACTACCAGCAAGCCTTCTCAAAGTCTTCTTATCATTGGAAGATGCCCCGGGTGGGTATGTTTGATCCTCCAAGAAGCATTTAATGTCATGGAACCAAGGCTTATCATCTTTGACAACATCTGCTGCAAATACGTATGCTGGTCTATCAAGTCTGGATACTGAAATCTGAGGTATAAAATTAGCCGCTTGAACTTTGATCATGGATGAAATGGTAGCAAGGGCATCTGCAAACTGATTCTCGTCCCGAGGGATATACTCAAGCTTGACTGTTGTGAAGAAAGTCAATAACCTTCTTGTATAATCCCTGTAAGGTATCAGATGATCCTGGTGGGTGTACCATTTCCCGTTGGTTTGATTAACTACCAAAGCTGAATCTCCGAATACAGTCAATGTTTTGATCCTGAGGTCAATGGCTTCCTCAAGACCCATAATGCAAGCTTCGTATTCAGCTTCATTGTTAGTGCAGTTGAAAGTGAGTTTTGCCGAGAAAGGCATGTGAACTCCTTTAGGTGTAATGAGTACTGTACCAACACCACGACCATTCATATTAACAGCCCCATCGAACATCATAGTCCATTCTTCTTCCGGGTTGGGCCCTTCAGTGTGAATAGGCTCTTCATGATCTTTTGCTTTAATGAACATGATGTCTTCATCAGGGAAGTCAAATCTCATAGGCTGGTAGTCATCAATGGGTTGCTCAGCAAGATATTCGGATAGTACACTGCCCTTGATGGCTTTCTGAGATGTGTACTGTATGTCATATTCTGTGAGTATCATCTGCCATCTTGCAACCCGTCCGGTAAGAGCTGGCTTCTCGAAAATGTACTTGACTGGGTCCATTTTTGATATTAGTAAAGTAGTGTGGGTCAACATATACTGTCTCAGTCGGCGAGCAGCCCACGCTAAAGCACAGCAAGTTTTCTCGAGCAGTGAATAACGTTGTTCACAGTCGGTTAACTTTTTGCTCAGGTAGTATATTGCATACTCTTTTCGACCAGACTCGTCATGCTGGCCCAGCACACACCCCATTGACTCTTCTAATACTGTCAAGTACATTATTAGAGGTCTTCCTTCAACTGGAGGCATAAGGATTGGAGGTTCTTGTAAGTATTCCTTGATCTTGTCAAAAGCCCTTTGGCAGTCTTCGTTCCACCTGACCGTCTGTTCTTTTCTTAGTAGTTTGAACAAGGGTTCACAGGTTGTTGTAAGGTGAGATATGAACCGTGAAATGTAGTTCAATCGACCTAAGAACCCCCGAACCTCTTTCTCAGTTTTCGGTGCAGGCATCTCTTGAATAGCTTTGACTTTATCAGGGTCAACTTCAATCCCTTTCTCGCTTACAATAAAGCCCAGCAGCTTACCGGATCGCACCCCGAATGTGCACTTGTTGGGGTTCAGCTTCAGCTGGTATTTCCTCAGACGCTTGAATAACTTGAGCAGATTTACCAGGTGATCTTCCTCTGTAAGGGACTTGGCGATCATGTCATCCACATAACATTCTATTTCTTTATGGATCATATCGTGGAATAACGTCACCATAGCCCGTTGATATGTTGCACCAGCATTCTTCAGTCCGAATGGCATCACTTTGTAACAGAACGTGCCCCAAGGTGTGATGAATGTTGTCTTCTCCATGTCTTCAGGTGACATCTTGATCTGATTATATCCTGAAAATCCGTCCATGAAGGAGAATACCGAGAACTGAGCCGTGTTATCGACCAATACATCAATGTGAGGTAAAGGGAAATCATCTTTCGGGCTGGCTCTGTTCAGATCCCGGTAGTCAACACACATCCTTACTTTTCCGTCTTTCTTAGGCACAGGCACAATATTAGCAACCCACGGCGGGTAGCTAGTTACAGCAAGGAACCCGACGTCCCACTGCTTTTGTACCTCTTCCTTGATTTTCATTGCCATGTCTGGGCGAGTACGGCGCAGTTTCTGTTTAACTGGTGGGCATTCTTCCCTCAGAGGCAGCTTGTGCACAACAATGTCGGTGTCCAACCCTGGCATATCCTGATAAGACCAAGCAAACACGTCCACATATTCTTGAAGCAGATCAATCAATTGTCTCTTCACTGAGTCTTGCAGGCAGGCCCCGATTTTAACCTCTTTCACGTCCTCGTCTGTACCAAGATTAATCACTTCGACCTCCTCCTGATGAGGAGTAATAACCTTTTCCTCTTGTCTCAACAACCTGGCTAGCTCTTCAGGAAGCTCATATTCTTCATCAACCCCTTCATCAGCTTGATTGATTGGATTGTCAAAGTCATACGAAGTCATAGCCGTGCTGTTGTCGGTGCTGTCTGGAAGGCACTCTCTGCAAGGGTTCAGTTTGTTCATTTTAGTGATTGATTTTAATCTTGCTTAGAAAAAGTGAAATAAAGTTATCATTTTGAAAACATCGCCATTTATTTTTTGTACAAAAAGAAAAATGGAAAAACAGTGAGCAGAAAAGAAAAAGACTCATTTGCAAAAAGATGTTTGATATTTCATTGATTAATCTTGTTTGCACAAAAAGTACAGATGGCCCGATTACAAAATGAGTCTTGTCATCTTGGGCAAGATGCAAGACTTTGATGCATGCTATAAAAATACAGGAAATAATATTTACTCTGCATGAGTAACTCTTATAATTTCCTGGGAAGACCAGTTCGAGATACTGCTCCCCGGGATCTTTGGACGAATCCAATTCTCCAGATTGCGCTCCTCTTCCAGCTCGTCTTCCAAATTGTTGATAGCATCGGGGGTGAGTATCCCCCCACTGACAAAACCAGGCTTCTCAGCAGCCTCTGCTTGATTCTGTTGAGTTGGTCTGTAACCCAACCCAAATTTGTCCTTCTTCTCCTCTACAGATAAAACCTTGCCCCAACCTTGGGCAGTTCCTTCTTCAACAACCTTCCGGGCTTGTTGATAAGATGACATGGAGATTCCAGATACAGCAGATGCATCATTGACATTCAAGGCTTCAAAACCTTGGCTCATTGTTTCATGGATCTCCCCATCCATCTCAATATACTTATAAGTAGCCAGATGGCTAACAAATATATCCTCCTCCCCACAGATTGTGACAACTTGGCCTTCCCACTCAAATTTTAACTTCTGGTGAAGGGTAGACGTTACTGCGCCAGCGGCGTGAATCCAAGGTCTACCCAACAAACAGCTGTAGGCAGGCTGAATGTCCATCACATAGAAGATAGTTGTAAAGGTCTGTGGGCAATTGTCACAGGTAGCTCAATCTCTCCCAGAACCGATCTCTTAGAACCATCAAAGGCTCTTACTACCAGGTTACTGGGTCGCAATGCTAATCCTTCATACTCTAGTTTCACCAGAGCCTTCTTTGGTAAGACATTAAGGGATGACCCTGTGTCTACCAGCACATGAGAAAGGACTGCTCCTTTGCATTCCATGGTGATGTGCAAGGCTTTGTTATGGTTGCGGCCATCCGTTGTCAAGTTAGTATTGGTGAACCCTAGCCCATTGCTAGCAGTAACATTTCAAACCACGGTTTCCAATTGATTGACGGTGATCTCTTCAGGCACGTAAGCTGCGTGCAAGACTTTGAGTAGTGCATTCCTATGGGCTTCGGAGCACATAAGCAGTGAGAGGATATAGATCTTGGATGGCGTCTGGTGAAGCTGATCCACAATTTTGTAATCACTCTTTTTGATGATTCTCATAAACTCATCAACTTCTTGATCGAATGGTGTCTTCAAAGCTTCCTTAACAGCTTGATCTTCCTGCACCGGGCTCTTTCCTTTTGCCTTGGCAGCAGCTTCTGCTTCGGCAGTGGGTCTTTGAATTGGTGGAGCAAAGAGACGTCCGCTTCGAGTGAAGCCTCCGCCTCCTCCCACATTATCTATTTGTGGTGCAGGTGTTGATGTTTCAAGAGTGATTCTTTTTCCTTCGCAGTACACGTCAGAGCCATAGTTCCAAGGGATGGCCCTATTGCTTTCATAAGGTACGGGTCCAGGTACCGTGACAGTGACTGGACTGATTGCAGCTGCTGAAGGAACTGTGATAGTTTGTGGGTCATAATAAATTGTAACTGGTGCTCTGATGGGAGCAGCACCTTCTGAGTTGTAGGCAGAGTTGTTTTCGGGATCATAAAATATGGTGACAGTAGAGACATCTTCATGATTTGTTGCTGGAGTTGTAGGAGACATTGTCGGAAGGATGGATGTTGTTGTTGTAGGAGATTCAAAATGGAATGAAGCTGAAGTTGTAGCAGGAAAAATTGTTGAAAACTGATCAGTTGAGAAGACAGATGAAGTACTTGTTGATGAAGCCGAAGAATTGTCGGGAACAATGGTTGCTGTAGTTGTAGGAGGTTCTGAAACCGTTGGTGATGAGATTGCTGGATTTGTTGGAAATGATGTGGTGATCTGAAGTTGGCCACTCTGAATAAGGCCATCTATGCCATTCCTCAGATTATCGCACCCATTTACTGAAATATTGCAGTAAGCACACCCTAACTCGCACCCTGGGAACATCTGACATTCCAAGAGCTGAGCTTTAATTTCCACCAACGGTGTCCTGATCTGACCCACACTGGTTATTAAATAAGACGGTCTGTCTTCTTCAATAGCGTTAATTCGGGGACCACCATGGTTTGGCATAGGATTTTTGTTGACATTGGGTGGTGGTGCAAAATTCAGAGCTTTCGAGTCTACCAGGTCTTGTACCTTCATGTGCAAGGCTCTGCACTTTTCTGTACTATGGCCAGGTGCGTTTGAATGAAAGGCACACCTAGCATTGGAGTCGTAATTCCTGGGTAGACTGTTGGGATCCGGAGGTGCCAACGTCCTTAGCTCAACTAGGTTGAGTTTCAGGAGTTGTGGCAGCAAGGTAGCATATGGCATGGGGATCGGATCGATCACTCTGTTAGCTTGAGATGGCCTTTGCTGGAATGGCCTTTGCTGGTTATTGTTGTTGGTGTTGCTGTTGTTGTAATTTCTTGGAGGATACTGATTTTGCTGATGGTACTGAGGTTGTTGTTGATAGTTTTGCTGAGGAGGTTGATAAACCGGTTGTGGATGAGCTGGAGCAGGGATGGTGACTGCAGCCACAGATCTGTGAACATATTGGGGCCTACCCCTGTTGGTGTGGATGGCATTAGTCTCACCAGTCCTTCTCGGGCCTGCAAAAGGCTTCCTTGCATTACTGGATGAGCTTGCACCATTGTCTGAAATCTTCCCCATTTTCAATAGGCTTTCAATTCTATCCCCTGCTATGACAACATCTGCAAAGCTGGTAGATGAGAAGGCAGCTAGCCTATCAGTATAGGTTCCCTGAAGGGTATTCATGAACATATCAGCCATTTCTCTTTCAGACATAGGTGGCTGGACAGCAGCAGCAAGCTGTCTCCATCTTTGAGCATATTCTCTGAAGCTCTCTCTAGATGACTGTGACATTCCCATTAGGAGAGTCCTGTTGGGTGCCATATCTAGATTATACTGATACTGTCTGATGAAGGCCTCTGCCAGGTCCTTCCAGCATCTAATAGTTGCTCTTGTCAGATGGGAATACCACTCCCTCGAAGCTCCAGTCAAGCTATCCTCGAAGTAGAACATCCACAGCTTCTCGTCCATGGTATAAGCTTTTAACCTCCCGAGAAAAGATTGCAGATGAGTTCGGGGACAGGAAGTCCCATTATATTTCTCAAAGCATGGAGGCTTAAACTTGTGGGGAATCCTGACCCCGTCTACCAAGCCCATATCCATAACATCGAACCCCAAAGAGTTTTGGGACTCCAAGGACCTTAACTTCTCAGCTATCTCATCCAACCTTCTATCATAAGCCTCTTCCCCAGCTCCCATTACTGTGAACTGGTCTTCTTGAGGATCTTCTTGTAGTACCCTCCCGGCTGTAGCAGGCCCTTGAATATTGACAGGAATGTTGGCCTCTGGATGGAGATGGGGTCGAAAAACTGGGGGATTAGCATGTGGTTGGACTCTTTCATTGTTGCTAGTCCCAGCAGTCCCTGGCTGGTGATCCTCCTGGTTTCTCCCTTCCACCAGTGCTCTGAGCCTCTCCTGGCTTTGAGCCATGTTGTTTATTACTTCCATAAACTGCGTCATTTGAGTTCTCATCTCCAACCTCTCGCTAGTCATCTGATTTCTGACCTCCGTAAGGTCTTGCTGCATCTGATCCATCTGGATGCCCGGAAGATTGTTTCTGGTAGGGTACCTGTGTGGTCTGTTGAGTGGGAACCCTCGTCGTCGAGCAATAATTCCTGAGAATCACAACAGAGTTAGCAACAACAAAACAAAACCTACAAAACAAACAAAGGGTTAGCATGCAATGCAGTATGCTTATTTGCTCTCAAGGCATCCGGCTTGGCATTCAGTTTTGACCCTTCCAGACCCTTGAAGATGCTGTTGAAGTTGCTTGAAGAAAACTCAGATGAAGCAAACCAACACAAATATATTACAGAAAGTAAAACAATACAACTTGTTCTTTTTACAACACAAGCCCTCAAAGGGGTCAAAATACATCATAAGAAAGTAAAAGTACATCGAAAGAAACAACAACAAGCAAATGGTCAAACACCAAGGCCAAACTCATCCTCCCGAACTTCCTTGAGAAGTGCTTCGGTCACAGGATCAGCCGGACGCTCCGTGAGGTTCCTGATGAGAAGATTTCTTGTTGCAACAGCTGCAGTCAGCTTCTTGTGCTGACTTTGGTCCTTAGACCTCTTCACTCCAGCTCTGATCTTCAGCTCTGATATCTCCCTCTGGGCTGCTGCCAGGGCTTCTTGCTGCTCTTTTGCACTAGCTTCCATCTGCTCCATCTTGTCTTGAACTCTCTTGTCCTCTAGAGTACGAGCCTCGGTGATCCTGACCCACCTAGCCTGACTCTCCTTCAAATACAAGTCTGTCCTAGCTTTCTGGGACTGGGCTTCCTTGCAAGCATTCTTCAGGATTTGCTCTCCAGCCCTAGACTTCTTAATGTAATCTTCAGACTTCTCAATTCTAGCCAGGTACTCCACTTTCTGCTTCTCCAACCTCTCAATATCCAATCTCCCCTCACTCCTCTCGTAGAGGGTCTTCTGCAAAGCTTGAGTTAACTTCTCATTTCTCTCTTTCAACTTCTCAAACTCTTCTAAACTGACAGTTGCTGGAGGTGGTGTTGTGGAAGGCCCATGCACATCTTCAATAGTAAAGGGCATTCCAGAGAATTGAGCCCTAGCATAGGACCAATCATAGTATTGTGCTGATGCCACATTGTTACACTTTCCCAAGATGGTTATCCCCTTAGTTTGAACATTATCCCAGGCCCAGGCTGCCTGCCTAACAATAGCCAAACTAAGCTTGTTCTCACAGTAAAGAGTCTCAACCAAGTCCTGTGCCTTAGGAGTGTGGACCAGTGCATAGCCCAGTTGTCTTTTAAACAGCAGAGGGTTGTAATTAATACTACCCTTAACTCCTATTAGGGGTACATTGGGAAAATGCCCACAGCTGGTGATGATATCCCTGCCTTTTGTGCTTTGAGTGCACCACCTGATGTCAGCTGAAGTTAGGGTAGTAAGTCTTCCAGCCCATTTTTTCTGCTGATGAGGATTCAAAAATGCATCTGTCCTGGGTAGATGCCTGAGAAGCCAAGTGTGGAACAATGGAGCACAACACCTCACCAGTCTTCCCCTCTGCTTTTCATTCCTCTGATGCACTGAATAGTAGAGATCACCCAATAAAGTTGGCACTGGGTTCTTCAGAATGAACAGATGGATTGCATTCTTACTAATGAATCGAGGCTCATCTGCAAATAAAACAATCCCATAGATGCTCAAGGCCAGTAAAGCACAGACTGCTTTCCAATCTCCTAAAGAAGCTTTCAGGGTGGCTTGAGAGATCAAGAAATCCAGATGGAGGCCAGGGATTCCAGCCTTGGAAGTCATATGCTGCCCAACCAGGGGTGGTTCCAAATGCAATGCCTTTGATACCTCTTCATTACTTGGGAAAACCATCTCAGGGTTGAAAGGGATTTCTCTTCTGATAGGTATACCAACTAATGATGAGTATTCTTCCAATAGAGGGCCCAACTGAAAGTCCTGGAAAGTGAAACATCTTAGTGGGGGATCATAAAACTGAAGGCAGGTGTGGATCAGGCTTCTCTGTGAAGGGTCCAGATCCATAACCATATCAAGTATATCCCCATAGTGTTCCCTGAACAATGGTATGTGATCTGGAGTGATCAGGGTCTGAATCCTCCTGATGTCAGCTAACTCTGGCTGGAAGAAGTGGTAGGTGATGTTGCCTTTTTTAGGAGCCATGATGTTGAGACTGAGTAAAGACAAATGCTGATGATGATACTGAAGAATGGGCCACTGATTGGCTGGTGCAGGTGACTGGAGTAGATAACTGATAGCTGAAACAGGTGCTGATGAAGGCAGGTCAATACTGAAGATGGGGTCAAAACCAAAACCAAATGAAGATGGATACCCTGAAACACAAATAAGCAAATGTCAATATGATGCAATGATTATGTATGCAAATGATATGCAAAGGGTTTGTGACTGAGCTGGATCTGATCAAATGCTCTGATATAAGTCCATGTGTGTAAGAAATCCAGATGGAGGTCCATAAGTCCAGTAACCAAGGTGGGGGACTCAAATAAAGAGTCACATGTCCAGGGTTTAGAATCACAAGAACTATTCCAACATGAAGCATTCTTAATCAAATCAAAGTAACAGGGTATTCTGAGGTCAGGGTACCTGCAAACCTGTAAACAACCCATCCCCCTCACAGGTGGTGATCTAGAACAAGGATCCTCAGACTTGGATCAGTTATGAGAAGTGTAAACACTTCTAACCCGGAGGTACAGTATTTACAATAACCATAACAGTTCCTCCTCTAATTCTCCTCAGTTTCTGAAGGTCAATACTAAAGGTCATTCAGACTTAGCAGGCTTCCCAGATAGCCCTAGCATTGCAGGAAATCTGCAACACAGAGTTCTCAAGGAGAAACCCACATCTGAACCGTGTTTCATATTCCCGCACCAGACCGAAATGGAATGGGAAAGAATATGATTCACTCTAGCCTAGGTGTCACTCAGGTCCCAGGTATAGGGCCTTAACTCTCAATGGAACACCCACCCACCAAAGCAAACAACAGATCCAGCCAGCAGCACAGTATGACAATATGATAATAATGCAAAGCTATAAAGAAAGCAATAAACAACTGTACATAAAGCAAAAATAAATACAAATATAAACACAGATAAGCACATAACACCCCAGTAAACACAAATCAATCAAGCGCTAGGAGGAACCCACAAAAAGAACCAGAAGCCCTGGTTGCAGTATAAGGGTCCCCAGCAGAGTCGCCAAGCTGTCGCTCCCACTAAATGAGGCTAAGTCAGATAGGGTACAGACGCGAACGGTCGGCGAGAGGAGGATGTGAGAACACACAGGAGTGAACTCACAGAGAATGAAAAGAGTCGCCAGCTAGGCATTTTTATCCCGGAGGAAAGGCAATGCTGCATAGGCCTAGAAAGATACGGATAAGACGGTTGCAAACCAGAGAGACTGAGAAAGGGGGTTGGTTACAACCTGGGAAGGTATTAGCACCCAGATTGTCCGTCGTACTCGACGGGATCCACGCTTAAAAGATTTGTGTTTTAAAGGGGTAGTGTCAGTGCAATCTGTGTATAAAATAGCTTGAAAAAGATGTACAGGTGTCAGTGTAAAGTGTATAAGTGATATGAAGTATGAAAGTGTCGGTGTAAGAATAAGAGTGAAATGCTCAAGAATATGAGGCTAAAAGAATGGTGCTGGAAAGAGGGGGAATGTACAGAGACTTTTGTTCGATAACTGTTAAGTTATGCCTACGTATCCCCTCGTGCAATGAGGAAGTCAGAACACCGTAGTTCGACCCAAAGAGACTGAAAGATGAATTGACTTGTGAACTGCTTACTTGTCTATGCTCAAGTGTATGATCTGTCTGGCACAGATGCAAACTGTCTTGCATTAGACGGAAGAAGCAAGTTCTCGCTTGTGAGTGAATAAGATGAGAAAAGAATCCCGGAGGAGACGATTATTGTTTGTTTTTGTGTTATCAATCTTTTATGGCTTTTGAAAGTTTGTCATAGGAAAATGAGCTTAAGTCTAAACCAATGGATTAGTAAACTCATCACATCTTCCCTCTGGTTAGGGGTAATGAGAATACCTTAAGTGTGAAGTCAGATTCTCACACTTAAACACCATGGTGTAGGATTAAGATCATTAACCTACTTGTGATTAATTAGATGTTTTTGTGGTTTTTGTTTAGTGTTAAGTAATGAGGTTAAGCCATAATCAAAGATTAAACAGACTCATTACACCATCCTAATAGAAGGATAATAGATGAGGGTGTTTAGGCTGAGGAAGACTCCTCAACTTAATCCATGATTAGGGATTAAACTCATGACAAAACAAGCCTTTGATTAAGTGGATTTTATTTAATGATATGATGATGAAGTGGATTTTATGATTTGTAAGACAACTTGAGAGGGACTTGTCCATTAACACTAGGGTTAGTCCTTCTTAACCATTTAAGGAATAATTAGAACCCTAATGCAAGGCCCAAGTTACAAGTGTGATGTCTTGATGATTATTGTGTGAATTGATTAAGAGATTTAAACACATTAAGGGTTTAACACTTAGGATTAAAGTTATACACTCCATCCTAATAGAAGGATGCAGGCATAAGCTTAATCACAAAGCCTTAAAGCCTTTAGGGTTTAGTCCCTGATTATGAGATGAGAAGAGAAGACTCAAGAGAGACACAAAGGTAAAAACTAAATGGGGAGACTAATCAAGATCCTAATCATTATCATGCTTGGTTGTCCCTAAGCTTTGTGAGGTTTGCAAGAACAATCTTCAATGGAACCACCAGGAAGCAGATGAACAAGATCAAGAGAAGCAAAGTGACTTGCTTCATTCAAGAAGTCAAGTCACTTAAAGAAAGAAAGTGGGGAGAAGAAGAATGAGCAAGCTCAAACTCAAACACATATAAGAATGCAGCAATGGATGCAAGAGAGATGAAAAGAAAAGTTATGAGAAGTGAAGGCAAATTCACTTCTCAAGTCACTTACCACCTGAAAAGGTTAGAAAAGAAATGCAATACAATGCAAAATGGGGTGGGATGACATGATGGAAAACAAAACCAGAAGCATGTTGATGATGATGATGATGCTATGAAGTGCTATAAACATGAGGCAGCATATGGAAATAATCATACAAGTTCATGAATACAAATGAAGCAAGTTAAGGAGCATGAACTTACATGAAAAGTTATGAAGTGCACATGGCATACAACATGGCAAACACATGATGCAATGATCAAACATGCTTTCTATATGTCTTATGATGTCAAATGAATCAAATGGATGCTTGAAAAGTCATGGCAAGTCATGTTATGCAAGAGAATGCAAGATGGATGCAAATGAAAGCCCAAATTAGGGTTTATGAATCATACATCAAACAAAAACCAAAAAACAGAAGCAAACCTTAAGATAAAAAATGGAAAATGCCACACAAAGGACCCCTAATCCTATACTAAACCAATGCCCAAAGGAGAGGTCCCAAACCCTAACCAATCTCAAGATATGAATTTTAAAAGTTATTAGGGTTTTTAGGGTTCCTAAACAAAAGAAATGTCAAACAATTGAAAAATGCAAGATCAAATCATGGCCATTTTATCTCAAAAACTACATGCCAAACACAATGCAATGCAAGAAGAATCAATGTCCAACTCTTCATGAATAGGCAGAAATGATTTTTTGAACTTTGGATCAAATTAATGCATAAAAATGATTTTTATTCAATGAGAAATTCTTAAAATGCATCAAGATCAAAAAAGAAATTTGGTTTGAAGGTTGGACAATGTTTCTAAATGTCTTAGAACATTTCATGAATTTTTTGGTGATTTTTAAATACCTAAAAGTATTTTTAATAAATTAATTTCCATTAATCAATTAAAAATAATCCTTTAAATATTTAAAAATACTTTTTTAATGATAAAAATAAAAACAAAAATGTTTTTGTGTCATAAAAATTATTAAAACTCATGAGAAAAAGTTTCGTAATTTTTAAGCAATTTTTACTATTTTAAATTAAATATGCAAGTTAAATGAAAAAGAAAATGAAAATGAATTAAATAAAAGGAAAGTAATCAGAAGGGAGGGTTGAGATTGCTTCTGGGCTCAAAGGGGTTGACTGGGCGCGCATCTGGACGGCCCAGGTTCAAACCAGCCTAATCCTGATTAATTAAATAATAATCCATAATTAAATCTTAATGAAATGATCCAGGCCCTCCAATCACGCGCGGGAAACACAATCCAATGGCTCATATTCAAAACTGGTGCCCTAACCCTAATTAGCAGTTAATGACTTTCAGGCTGCCGGAGAAGACTTCAGGTCGTCTTCTCCGGCCAGCACCCTCCCTGAAAATCTCCAAAACTCTTAAAACCTAACTAAAACGAAATCTAAAAAACAAGGAAATGATTCCCACTCACTCACGAACCAAAACCCCCAATCAAAACAAATTTATTCTTCCTGGAATGGCTGAATCGAAGCAAACAAGAACTAGGGCAAAAAAGTTTCAGAGAGCAATTAAATCCTCATTTCATCATCATTTTCGAAACTAAAAGCATCAGGATAACCAGTGAAGCATGGAGAACAAGTTTAAAACTTAAAAATCCATTTCTGGAAAAAACGTTCTTGAGCTACCTGAGATTCGAAGCTTTCACTCCAGCAACTTTCAGACCTCCTCTCCTTGTGCAATCCACTCCTTAGGACCTCTTGATGATGTTTGAATGCTTTGGAGAAGTTTATGCTGGCTAGATGAAGAGTTTGAACAGCTTCTGCTCAAGCTCAGTTGAAAATGGCAATGGTGATGCAAGCAGTTTTAGGCCATTGTGAGTGGTTCTTTGTGATCCAGATGATGAGTGGAGAAGGTTTGTGGAGTTTATTTGAGTGTTTGTGAACTGTGGAGTGAGTTTCGAAAGAAACTGCAAGTTGGAGTGAAAATGGTGAAGTGGTGTTATGGCTTGTTTCAGGCCTGGTTCTTGGCTGGTTTCTACTCAATGGGGCAAGGTGAGATGATTAGTGAAGTTTGCTTGAGTGTTTGTGAGCTGGGCAGAGAGTTTCGAAGAGTTTTGCAAAGTGGAGTGTTTTTGTGTATGTGATGCTAGGGAGTGTTTCAGCCTTGCTTCTTCATATGTTTGGCTTGCCAAAGGATAGTATAAAATAATCCTATAGGTCAGATGATTTGACATGGCCTTTATTGATTGGTAAGTTCACTTTTGCCAAAAGTCCACTCTTTGTGTAAGAGAGGTATGGCTTGGTTCTAGGCTAGTACAAAGCATGGGGCTGCGCAGCAAGGGTGAGGGGAAAGGCTAGCAAAACTCAGCATCCAAGGTTGCAAGTGGTAGGAAGTGTGATGAGTGGTTTTGCAAGTTGCTTCAACTTTGGTTCACATGTGACTTTCTCATTCCATAAGCCATGAACATGAGGAATTCTTGATTCAAATCTGATTTTATGTCACATAGAATGTTTGTGTAATGGTTTGATGCCAATTAGAAGTTACAACTTGCCTTGAGACATGATTTTGCAAATTTTCCATTTAGTGCACATCTTGAAAATCAATGATTTTTGCCAACTTTGTCAAACCATAACTTTTGATCCAAGAAGAGTTTGATCATGTTCTTGTACTTTTTGAAAAGGGAAAAATGTGATCTACAACTTTCATGACCAAAGTTTTTCCATTTGAAACATTTTTGGATCAAGAATCAAGGCTTGAAAAATGACCTAAAATGGAGCATTCTTGAAAAGTCAACTATGCCCAAAAAGTCAACATTTGCAAAAACTCCAAATTCTTGATTTTTGTGAACTTCAACCTTCTTCCATGATCAAATAAAGACCATATACACTCAAAATGATGAAGATCACCCATTGGCTGGGTCATTGGGGCCCTCAGATGCCCTGATTTTGCACTGACTTGTCCAGAAAGTCAACCCTTGATCAGATGACTTCCCCATGGAATTTCTTCATGAAAATTGATATGCATACTCCCTATACCATATAGAGACCAATGGAAACAAGAATGACCAAAAAATTTGGGGTTATGGCCTCTGAAACCAAAACCCTAATTTTAGGTCAACTGTGCAGTCTAGCCTGGCTCTGCTTCCATACAAACCCTAGTTCTTGTGATCCTTTGGCATTCTTGACTTTGAGAGGATGTAGTATGATATAAGAAAACACATGGATCCCTTTGAAGTGATTGGTTGCTTTTGGAGTGGCTCAAAAGGTTCTTGGATTGCTCAGATCACAAACCCTAGGTGCAGATGACCTAGAAACTATGCAGTGAATCAAAAATAAGATGTGAGGTGATATGATTGTGTTTATGCATATGAGAATGATCACAAGCCATGTTGTGAATGGGTGAGGGAAAATTTGGGGTGTTTACAAAGGGTTGACGTCACGGCGCCGGCGGCGTGTATCCATGATCTACCCAATAGACAGCTGTAGGCAGGCTATATATCCAACACAAAGAAGGTCGTTTTGAAAACCTGTTGGCCAATCAATATTGGTAATTCTATCTCTCCCAGAACTGATCTTTTAGAACCGTCGAAGGCCCTCACTACCAAGTTACTTGGGCGTAGTGCCAATCTATCATACTCCAGCTTCACAGGGGCTTTCTTGGGCAGGACATTGAGGGATGACCCGGTGTCCACCATTATGTGAGAAAGAACTGCACCCTTACACTCCAAGGTAATATGCAAGGCCTTGTTGTGATTGCGACCTTCCGTTGTCAGATCAGTGTTGGTAAATCCTAGTCCATGACTAGCGTTGACATTTCCAACCACAACCTCTAACTGATTGACGGTAATCTCCTCCGGCACATAAGCTGCGTGCAGGACTTTCAATAGTGCGTTCTGATGAGCCTCGGAGCACATTAGCAACGATAGTATGGAGATTTTGGAAGGTGTTTGGTGAAGCTGGTCTACCACCTTATAATCACTTTTCTTTATGATTCTCATGAATTCATCAACTTCTTGATCAAAAGGAGTCTTCAAAGCTTCTCTAGCAACTGTTTCTTCTTGCGCCATGCTCTTCCCTTTTGCCTTAGCAGCAGCTTCTGCTTCGGCAATGGGTCTTGGAATTTGCGAGGCAAAAAGACGTCCGCTTCTAGTGAAGCCTCCGCCTCCCCCCACAGTGTCTATCTGAGGCGAAGAAGTTGATGATTCTAAAGTGATTTTCTGCCCCTCGCAGTACAGATCTGAGCCATAATGCCAAGGGATGGCATTACTGCTTTCGTAAGGAACTGGCCCAGGCACTGTGATGGTGACTGGACTGATAGCAGCTGCAGAAGGGACCACAATGGTGTGTGGATCATAGTATATGGTGACTGGTGCTCTGACAGGAGTAACATTTTGTTGTGAATTATTGGTAGGAACATTTGCGGGATCGTAGTATATTGTAACCGTTGAGACACTTTCATCAATTGCTGCTGATGTTGTAGGAGGTACCATTGACTGGATGGGTGTTGATGTTGTAGCAGGAATGGTGATTGAACTGGTATCCATTGAAGTGATTGATTGAGCGGTTGTTGGAGTTGTAGTAGAATCCGTTGGAACAATGGTTGTTGACGTTGTAGGAGTATTTGTGATTGTTTGTGAAGGAATTGTTGGAGTTGTAAGCGCTGTTGTCGTAATCTAAAGGATACCATCCTTAATAAGACCATATATACCGTTTCTCAGCCTTTCACACCCATTGACTGTAATATTGCAATACCCACAGCCGAGCTCACACCCAGGGAACACTTGGCATTCTAAAAGCTGAGCTTTGATTTCAACCAAAGGTGTTCGAATCTGTGCAACACTGGTGATTAAGGTGGATAGTTTGCCTTCCTCAATATCATTAATCCTAGGCCCATTGTGACTAGGCATTGGATTCCTTGTGACATTCTGAGGAGGTGCAAAGTTGAGAGCTTTTGAGTCCACCAGGTCTTGGACTTTCATCTGTAAGGCCCTGCATTTTTCAGTATTATGCCCTGGTGCGTTTGAGTGGAATGCACACCTGGCATTTGCATCATAATTCTTTAGCAAATTAAGAGGAACTGGAGGTGCCAATGTCCTTAACTCAACTAGGTTAAGCTTCAGGAGTTGTGGCAAGAGTGCAGCATACGGCATCGGGATTGGGTCAATCACCCTGTTTGCTTGTGATGGCCTTTTCTAGAAAGGACGCTGTTGTTGGTTGTTATTGCTATTGTTGTAGGTTCTCTGTTGCGGATACTGAACCTGCTGTTGATACTGTGGTTGTTGTTGTTGAGGATATGCTGATTGTTGAGGAATCAGAGCTGGAATGGTAACTGCTGCTACTGACCGGTGAACATACTGAGGCCTGCCACTGCTTGTATGAATGGAATTTGTTTCACCAGCCCTTCGGGGTCCTACAAAAGGCTTTATGGGATTGCTGGATGAACTTGCACCACTGTCGAAGATTTTACCCATCTTCAGTAGACTTTCAATCCTTTCACCAGCTATGACTACATCAGCAAAACTGGTAGAGGAGAAGGCAGCCAATCTATCAATATAGGTCCCTTGCAAAGTATTCATGAACATGTCAGCCATTTCCCTCTCTGACATGGGTGGTTGGACAGCAGCAGCAAGTTGTCTCCACCTTTGGGCATATTCCCAGATACTTTCTCTAGAAGACTGAGACATTCCCATTAGGAGGGTCCTATTGGGAGCCATGTCCAGGTTGTATTGATATTGTCGGATGAAAGCCTCAACCAAATCCTTCCAGCATCTTATGGTGGCTCTAGACAAGTGTGAATACCACTCTCTTGAAGCCCCAGTCAGACTGTCTTCAAAGTAGAACATCCACAGCTTTTCATCCATAGTATAAGCTTTAAGTCTTCCCAGGAAAGATTGCAAGTGAGTTCGTGGGCAGGAGGTACCATTGTACTTCTCAAAGCATGGGGGTTTGAATTTGTGGGGAATTCTCACCCCATCCACTAGTCCCATATCCATCACATCGAAGCCCAAGGAATTATGAGACTCCAAAGATCTCAACTTCTCAGCAATTTCGTCCAATCTCCTGTCATAAACTTCATCTCCAGCTCCCATAACAGTAAACTGCTCTTCTTGGGGATCCTCTTGCAAGATTCTCCCTCCAGCAGTATTACCTTGTACATTCCTCGGGATGTTAGCTTCTGGATCCAGATGAGGTCCAAATACTGGTGGGTCAATATGAGGCTGGCCCCGCTCATTGTTACTAGTTCCTCCTGTTCCAAGATGAAGCTCCTCAGGAGTTTGTCTTTCCACTAGTTCTCTTAACCTTTTTTGACTCTGGGCCAAGCCAGTCATCACATCCATGAATTGAGACATCTGATTTCTCATCTCCACTCTCTCATTAGCCATCTGATTTCTGACCTCAGTCAGATCCTGCTGTACTTGTTCCATTTGAATACCGGGAAGGTTGTTACGAGTCGGGTACCGGTGCGTGCGGTTGACAGGGAACACTCGGCGACAAGCAATGTTTCCTGAGATCACAACAAAGTTAGAAACAATAATAATAAAACCTGCAAAACAAAACAAAAGTTAGTATGCAATGCAGTATGCTTATTTGTTTTCTAAGGTATCCGGTTTGGTTCTTGGTTTTGACCTTTCCAGACCTCGAGGAAGATGTTTGATGTTGCTGAGAAAAGGAAGCCTCATGAAAACAAACTAATATATTACAAATTATGAACACTACATAGTCTGTTTTACAACACATGCCCATGGAGGGTCAAAATACAATAAAAGGAAAAGTACATCAAATGGAAACAACAACAAACAAAGAATCAAACATCCAATCCAAACTCATCCTCTTTGACCTCCTTCAGAAGTGCCTCAGTCACTGGACCAGCTGGGTGCTCTGTAATGGTCCTAATGAGGAGGTTCCTGGTGGCAATGGCAGTGGTCAGCTTTTTATGCTTGTCCTGGTCCTTTGATCTTTTCAATCCTGCTCTGAGCTTTAACTCTGAAATCTCCTTCTGGGCTGCCAACAAAGCTTTCTGCTGTTTTTTCTCATTAGCCTCTAACTATTCAATCTTGGCCTGAGTCTTTTGATCTTCTTGTGTACGGGCTTCAGTGATCCTGACACACCTAGCCTGACTCTCTTGCAGATAGAGCTCAGTCCTAGCCTTTTGAATCTTGGCTTCTTTACAGGCATTCTTCAATATTTGTTCCCCAGCTCTTGCTTTCCTGATGTAGTCCTATGTCTTCTCAATTTTAGTAAGATGTTCCACTCTAAGCTTCTCCAACCTCTCAATGTCCAGACGACCATCACTCCTTTCCCAAAGAGTCTTCTTCAAAGCTTGAGATAGATTCTCATTTCTTTCCTTTAGCTTCTCAAATTCTTCTAGGCTGGCAGTTGCTGCAGGTTGTATTGTAGATGGTCCAAGTATGTCCTCCAAGGTGAAAGGCATTCCAGTAATCTGGGCTCTGGTATGGGACCAGTCATAGTACTGAGCTGAAGCAACATTATTACACCTTCCATGAATAGCTATCCCTTTTGTCTGGATATTGTCCCAAGCCCAGGATGCTTGCCTGACAGCAGCTGAATTAGGTTTTACTTCACAATACAGGGTCTCAGCTAAATCCTGCACTCTGGGAGGGTGAACCAAAGCATAACCAAGTTGTCTCTTAAACAGCAAAGGATTGTAGTTGATGCAAACCTTTACTCCCATCAGAGGGACATTTGGGTATTGTCCACAGCTGGTGATAATGTCCTTGCCTTTGGTGCTATGGGTGCACCATCTAATATCATCTGGAGTCAAAGCAATGAGCCTCTTGGCCCAATTCTTCTGTTGGCGAGGATTCAGGAAGGTATCTGACTTAGACAGGTGTTTGAGCAGCCAGCAGTAAAACAAAGGAGCACAACATCTAACCAACTTCCCCCTCTGTTTTTCATTCCTCTGATGGATGGAATAATAAAAGTCTCCTAGTAGTGTGGGTACTGGGTTCTTCAGGAGTAACAGATGGAAGGAATTCTTGCTGACAAATTTGGGCTCATCTGCAAACAGTATAGCCCCATATATGCTGAGGGATAAAAGTGCACAAACTGCCCTCCACTCCCCTAATGAAACCTTCAGGATGGCCTGAGAAATCAAGAAGTCCAAGTGCAAACCAAGGATCCCAGCTTTTGTTGTCATACTTTGCTCAACCAAGGCAGGCTCCAGGTATAGTACCTTTGCTATCTCTTCATTTCTGGGAAAAGTCATTTATGGGTTGAAAGGGATTCCACCTCTGATAGGTACTCTAATCAATAAAGAAAACTCTCCCAGCAGAGGCCCTAACTGGAAGTCTAGAAAGGTGAAGCATCTCAAAGGAGGGTCATAAAACTGCAAGCAGGTGTGGATCATGCTCCTCTGAGAAGGGTCAAGGTCCATAACCATATCCAGGATACCTCCATAGTGTTCTCTAAACAATGGGATGTGGTCAGGTGTGATAAGTGACTGGACCTGCCTGATACCAGTCAACACAGGTTCAAAGAAATGGTAGGATATGTTGCTCTTCCTGGGAGTAGTCATGAATGTTGCTGAAGAAACTTAAGATATGTACTGATGAAGATCACAGACTGGTACTGGAAATGAGCCACTGACAGGCTGATGCTAGTGATGATGAAAATAGTTGAAGTAGATAAATGATGAAGCAAAGTTCTATGCAAAAGAAGGGGTCAAAACCAAATGAGATATGATGTGGATACCCTGAAAAACAAATAAACAAATGTTAAATGATGCAATGATGATATATGAAAATGATATGCAAGGGTTTGTGATTAAGCTGGATCTGATTATCTGTCTTGATATAAGGCCCGTGTATGTTCAACAGAAAGGTCCAGATGGAGGCTCAGAAATCCAGTAACCAAGGTGGGCGACTCAAATAAAGAGTCACACGTCCAGGGTTAATCACAAGAACTATCCAAAATGAGGTACTCTTAAACACTATAGTAACATGGTATGATGTGACCAAGGGTACTTGCACACCCTGCAAACAGCCCAACCCCCTCACAGGTAGTGTTCTAGAACAAGGATCCTCAGAAATGGATCAGTTATGAGAATTGTAAACACTTCTAACCTGGAGGTATAGTGTTTACAATAACCATAAAAGATCCTCCTCTAATTCACCTCAGCTTCTGAAGGTCATAATAAAGGTCATCCAGACTTAGCAGGCTTCCCAGATAGCCCTAGCACTACAGGAAATCTTTAGCACAGAGTTCTCAAGAAGAAACCCACATCTGAACCGTGTTTCATATTCCCGCACCAGACTGAAATGGAATGGGAAATAACATGAACCACTCTAGCCTAGGTGTCACTCAGGTCCCAGGTATAGGACCTCAAACTCTCAATGTAACCCCACCCATCAAAACAGAAACCAGATCCAGCAATGATAATGACAGTATGAAATGTGAAAAACTGTAAAGGAAAGCAATAAATAAAGCTGTACATAAAGCAATAAATAAAGAAAATAAATAAACACAATTAGCACATAACACCCCAATAAACACGAATCAAACAAGCGCTAGGAGGAACCCACAAAAGGAACCAGAAGCCCTGGTTACAATATAAGGGTCCCCAGCAGAGTCGGCAAGCTGTCGCTCCCACCAAATGACACCTGGCCAAGAGGGGTACAGACGCGAACGGTCGACGAAAGGGAAGGAAATGAAAAGAGTCGCCATCTAGGCATTTTTATCCCGAAGGAAAGGTAATGCTGCATAAACCTAGAAAGATATGGATAAGACGGTCGCGAACCAGAGAAACTGAGAAAGGGGGTTGGTTACAATCTGGGAAGGTATTAGCACCCAGATTGTCCGTCGTACTCGACGGGATCCACGCTTGAAAGATTTTTGTTTAAAGGGGTAGTGTCAGTGCTATTTTGTGTGCCAAAGCTGGAAAAGAATGCAAGTGTCGGTGCAAAAGAGATGTGAAATGAATTGCTCAGGAATGAGGCCTAAAAGAATGAAGCTGGAAGAGGGGGTAATATACAAAAACTTTTGTTCGATAACCGTTAAGTTATGCCTACGTATCCTCTCGTGCAATAAGGAAGTTATAACACCTTAGTTCGACTCAAAGAGACTGAAAGATAAATTGACTTATGAACTTCTTACTTGTCTATACTCAAGTGTATGACCTGTCTGGCTCAGGTGCTAACTGTCTTGCATTAGACGGAAGAAGCGAGTTCTCGTTTGTGAGTGAATGAGATGAGAAAAGAATCCCAGAGGAGACGATTATTGTTTGTTTTTTGAGTTTTCAATCTTTTATTGATTTTTGTGTTTATCATAAGAAAATGAGTTTAAGCCTAAACCAAGAGGTAGCAAACTCATCACATCTTCCCTCCAATTAGGTGTAATGAGAATACCTTAAGTATGAAGTAAACACCTCAGACTTAATCACCATGATGTAGGGTTAAGATAATTCACCTACTTGCATTTATTTAGATGTTTTTGGTATTTTGTTTAGTGTTAAGTAATGAGTTTAAGCCATAATCAAAGATTTAGTGGACCCATTACACCATCCTAATTGAAGGATAATAGATGGGAACATTTAAGCTGAGGAATGATCCTCAACTTAATCCATGATTAGGGATTAACCTCATGACATAACTGTAAACACCCCAAATTTGCCCTCACCCATTCACACCAAGGCTTGTGATCATTTCATATGCATAAACACAATCATAGCATCTCATACCACAAATTTGGAATCTTTGCATTGGTTCTAAGTCATCTGCACCTAGGGTTTGTGATCTGAGCAATCCAAGAGCTTCTTGAGCCACTCCAAAGGCCACCAATCACTCCAAAGGGATCCATGTGTGTTCTTATATCATATTACATTCTCTCAAAGTCAAAAATGCCAAAGAATCACAAGAACTGGGATTGGTATGGAAGCAGAGCCAGGCTAGACTGCACAATTGACCTAAAATTAGGGTTTTGGTTTCAGAGGCCATAACTCCAAATTTTTTGGTCATTCTTGTTCCTATTGGTCTCTATATGGTATAGGGAGCATGCATATCAATTTTCATGAAGAAATTCCATGGGGAAGTCATTTGATCAAGAGTTGACTTTCTGGAGATGTCAGTGCAAAATTAGGGCATCTGAGGCCCCCAATGACCCAACCAAGGGGTGATCTTCATCATTTTGAGTTTATTTGATCTTTATTTGATCATGGAAGAAGGTTGAAGTTCACAAAATTCAAGAATTACAAGAATTTGCAAAGTTGACTTTTTGGGGCAAGTTTGACTTTTAAGGAATTTGTCATTTTAGGCAACTTTTCAATCCTTACTTTTTGATCCAAAAATGCTTCAAATGAAAAAACTTTGGTCATGAAAGTTGTAGAATAGATCTTTCCCTTTTCAAAAAGTACAAGAACATGACCTAATTCATTTTGGATCAAAAGTTATGGTGCATCAAAGTTGGCAAAAATCACTAAAATTCAAGTTATGCACCAAATGGAAAACTTGCAAATTCATGTACCAAGTGTTCTAAAGCTATCAAATGGACTTCTAATTCACATAACATGATCATGTGACATCTAAAGTTCAGATTGGACCAAAGAATTACATGTTTGTATGGTGTTTTGAACAAGATCTTTTCATGAGAACTAAAGGGAACCAAGTTGCAAAAACCATCATAACATCTCATCCACTTGCTGCCTTGGTTGCTGAACCACCCTAGCCCTCTCCTCACCTCATGCTGCGCAAGACAAGCCCTTTGTACCAAGCTAGCAAAGTAGCCCATGGCCTTCTTACACAATGTTGACATTTTGGCAAAAGCAACCATACCTATCACAAAAGGACATGTCATGTCATCTGACCAATAGGATTAGTTTATACAAACCAAATGCAAGCTGAACATCATAACACACAAGCCTGAAACCAGCAAGAACTCAACTTTCTCATTTTTCACTCTCAAAGCAAAAGCATTCGAAACTCTTCATACAAGCCACAAACACTTAAGCAAACTTCACAGACCTTCTCAACTCATCATCCTGATCACAAAGCACCCCTCACCCTTGCCTTAAACTGCCTAAATCCAAAACACGATTCTCACCTGAGCTTGAGCAGAACCTGTTCAAACTCTCAAACCAGCCAACATAAACTCTTTCTAAGCATCCAGACATCATCAAGGGACCAAGAGGAGTGGATTGCATCAAGAGAAGAGGCCAGAAAGTTGTGAACTGGAAGCTTCAAAACTCAGGTAGCTCAAGAACTTTTTTTCCAGAAATGAATTTTTAAGTTCTTAATAGCTTCTACATGCTTCCCTGATCATGAATATGTCTTTGGTTTTGAAAATGGTGGAAAAATGAGAGTTTAATCGTGTTCTGAAAGTCTTGCCCTAAAATTTGTTTTGTTTCGATTCATGAGATTTATGGAATATAAATGATGTTTGTGTTAGGGTTTTGATTCAGTGAAGTGTGGGAAGAATTTCTGTTTGCTTAGATTTCATTTTAGTTGCGTTTTGAAGATTCTAGGAATTTTCAGGTGGGGTTCCCACCGGAGAAGACGACCGGAGGTCTTCTCCGGCCACCTGAAAATGATTAGGGTTTAATCCCTGTAATTAATAAAATTTGAATTTTGAGCGTTGGATCTGTTGACCTGGCGCGTGTTTGGAAGGCTGAGATTCATCATTAGAAACCCTAATCACAATTAAGTTAATTAATTAATTCATAAATCAGAAATTAGGAAGTTTGAATGTGGACCATTCGATTGCGCGCGCAGTCAAGCTTTCCCTGCCCAGATTGCATCTCATCCCTCCATTCTGCATACTTTCCAATAATTCAATTTTAAATTCATTTTTTCTTATTTATTTTGTACATTTATTTAAAAATAGTAAAATCATTTCAAAAATTCTGAAATTTTTTATACAAGTTATTATTTAATTTCAGAACACAAAAATATTTTTATTTTTATTTTTAGCATTAAAAAAGTATTTTTAAATATTTAAAAGTTTCTTTTTAATTAATTAAAGGGAATTAATTAATAAAAAATACTTTTAGGTATTTAAAAATCACCAAAAAATTCATGAAACTTTTAAAAACATTTAGAAACATTGTCCAACCCTCAAACCAAATTTCTTTTTCGATCTTGATGCATTTTGAGAATTTTTCATGGAATTAAAATCATTTTAATGCATTATTTTGATTCAAACTTCAAAAAATCACTTCTGCCTAACCATTGAGAGTTGGACTTTGATTCTTTTTGCATTGTGTTATGCATATCATGTAGTTTGTGAGATTAATTTGGCATGAATTGATCTTACATTTTCCATTTGTTTGACATTTTTCTTGTTAAGGAACCCTAAAACCCTAGAAAACTTAGGAAAATCATAACTTGAATTTGGTTAAGAGTTGGAACCTCTCCTTTGGGCAGTGAGTTAGTATAAGATTAGGGATCCTTTAAGTGCATTTTCAATTTTTTTATCTTAATGTTTGCTTCTGATTTTGGTTTGTGTTTGATGCTTTGATCATAAACCCTAATTTGGGCTTCCATATGCATCCATCTTGCATTTGCATTCATACCTTGACTTGCCATGACATTTTATGCCTCCATGTGATTCATTTAACATCATAAGACATATTGGAAGCATGCTTGATCATTGCATCTTGCATTTGCCATGTTGTATGCCATTTGCATTTCATAACTTTTCATGTATGTTCATGTTTCTTAACTTGCTCCATTTGCATCCATAAGTTTGTATGATCATCTCCATGTGTTGTTTCATGTTTGTAGCCCATCATAGCATCATTAGCACCATGTATTTGCTTCTGGTTTTGGTTTACATCATGACATTCCATTTCATTTTGCATTGCATTGCATTTCTTTTCTAACTTTTCAGGTGGTAAGTAACTTTGAGAAGTGGATTTGCCTCCACTTCTCATACTTTCTTCTCATCTCTCTCTCTTGCATCCATGCTGCATTTTTATATGTGTTTGAGTTTGAGCTTGCTCATTCTTTTTCCTCCTTACTTTCTTTCTTCAAGTGACTTGATTTCTTAAATGAAGCAAGTTGCTTTGCTTCTCTCTGCTCCTTTCATCTGCTTCCTAGTGGTTTCATTGAAGATCTTTCTTGTGAACCTCACAAACCTTAGGAACAACCAAGCATGAGAATGATTAGGGTTTTGATTAGTCCCCCACTTAGTTTTTACCTTTGTGTCTCTTTGAGTCTTCTCTTCTCACCTCATAATCAGGGACTAAACCCTAAAGGCTTTAAGGTTTTGTGATTAAGTTTATGCCTGCATCCTTCTATTAGGATGGAGTGTATAACTTTAATCCTAAGTGTTAAACCCTTAATGTGTTTAACTCCTCTAATCAATCCATCTAATAATCACTAAGACATCAAACTTGTAACTTGGGCCTTGCATTAGGGTTCTAATTCTTCCTTAATTGGTTAAGAAGGACTAACCCTAGCGTTAATGGACAAGTCCCCCTCAAGTTGTCTTACCAATCATAAAATCCACTTCATCATCATATCATTAAATAAAATCCACTTAATCAGAGGCTTGTTTTGTCATGAGTTTAATCCCTAATCATGGATTAAGTTGAGGAGCTTTCCTCAGCTTAAACATTCTCATCTATTATCCTTCTATTAGGATGGTGTAATGAGTCTGTTTAATCCCTGATTACGGCTTAATCTCATTACTTAACGCTAAACAAAAACCACAAAAACATCTAAGTAATCACAAGTAGGTTAATGATCTTAATCCTACATCAAAGGTGATTAAGTGTGAGAAGCTGACTTCACATTTAAGGTATTCTCATTACCCCTAATCAGAGGGAAGATGTGATGAGTTTACTAACCCATTGGTTTAGGCTTAAGCTCATTAACATATGACAAACTTCAAAAAGCAATAAAAGACTGAAAACTCAAAAACAAACAATAATCGCCTCCTCCGGGATTCTTTTCTCATCTCATTCACTCAAAAACGAGAACCTGCTTCTTCCGTCTAATGCAAGACAGTTTGCACCTGAGCCAGACAGGTCATACACTTGAGCATTGACAAGCAATTAGTTCACAAGTCAATTTACCTTTCAGTCTCTTTGGGTCGAACTACGGTGTTCTGACTTCCTCATTGCACGAGAGGATACGTAGGCATAACTTAACAGTTATCGAACAAAAGTCTCTGTATATTCCCCCTCTTTCCAGCTTCATTCTTTTAGCCTCATGATCTTGAGCATCTCATTCTTTGTTCTTACACTGACACTTCACTTATACACTTCACACTTCTCTTACACTGACACCTGTATATCCTTTTCCAACTTCTTTATACACAGATTGCACTGACACTACCCCTTTAAAACACAAATCTTTTAAGCGTGGATCCCGTCGAGTACGGCGGACAATCTGGGTGCTAATACCTTCCCAGGTTGTAACCAACCCCCTTTCTCAGTCTCTCTGGTTCGCAACCGTCTTATCCATATCTTTCTAGGTCTATGCAGCATTGCCTTTCCTCCGGGATAAAAATGCCTAGCTGGCGACTCTATTCATTCCCTGTGAGTTCACTCCTGTGTGTTCTCACACCCTCTTTCGCCGACCGTTCGCGTCTGTACCCCATTTGACCCGGCTTCATTTGGTGGGAGCGACAGCTTGGCGACTCTGCTGGGGAGAATATACTGTAACCAGGGTTTCTGGTTCTTTTTGTGGGTTCCTCCTAGCGCTTGTTTGATTTGTGTTTACTGGGGTGTTATGTGCTACCTGTGTTTGTATATTTGTTTTATTTACTGCTTTATGTACAGTTTTGTTTATTGCTTTCTTTATAGCTTTATGCATGTATATCATATTGTCATACTGTGCTGGCTGGATCTGTTTTGTTGCTTTGGTGGGTGGGTGATTCATTGAGGGTTAAGGTCCTATACCTGGGACCTGAGTGACACCTAGGCTAGAGTGGTTCATATTCTTTCCCATTCCATCTCGGTCTGGTGCGGGAATGTGAAACACGGTTCAGATATGGGTTTCTTCTTGAGAACTCTGTGTTGCAGATTTCCTGCAGTACTAGGGCTATCTGGGAAGCCTGCTAAGTCTGGATGACCTTTAGTATTGACCTTCAGAAACTGAGGTGAATTAGAGGAGGATCTTTTATGGTTATTGTAAACACTGTACCTCCGGGTTGGAAGTGTTTACACTTCTCATAACTGATCCAAGTCTGAGGATCCTTGTTTTAGAACATCACCTGTGAGGGGGTTGGGCTGTTTGCAGGTACCCTTGACCTTAGCATACCCTGCTACTTTGTTTTGTTTAAGAGTGCTCCATTTTGGAACAGTTCTTGTGATTCTAAAACCCTGGACATGTGACTCTTTATTTGAGTCCCCCACCTTGGTTACTGGACTTATAGACCTCCATCTGGATTTCTTGAACATATGTGGACCTATATCAGAGCACTTGATCAGATCCAGCTCAGTCACAAACCCTTGCATATTATTTGCATACATCCTCATTGCATCATTCTAACATGTGTTTATTTGTTTTTCAGGGTATCCATCCTATCATTTTGGCTTGGTTTTGACCCCTTCTTCAGCTTAGACCTATCTTCATCAGAACTTGCTTCAGCTATCAGCCACTTGCTTCAGTCACTTGCATCCTCAGTCTCAGCCTATCAGTGGCCCATCTTCAATGTTGTCCTCAGTCATCATCATCAGCACCCATTCTTCAGCAACATGGCACCTAAGAAAAGTAACATCTCCTACCACTTCTTTGAGCCTGAGCTAGCTAGCATCAGGAGGATTCAGACCCTGATTACTCCAGACCATATACCATATTTCAGAGAACATTATGGAGGAATCCTTGATGTGGTATTGGATTTGGACCCTTCACAGAGGAGCCTGATACATACTTGCCTGCAGTTCTATGATCCCCCTCTGAGGTGCTTCACATTTTAGAATTTTCAGTTGGGTCCCTTGCTGGAGGAGTATTCATCATTAGTTGGTGTACCTATCAGAGGTGGAATCCCCTTCAACCCTGAGATGGCTTTCCCAAGTAATGAGGAGATAACCAAAGCATTACATCTGGAACCAGTTTTGATTGGGCAGAATTTGACATCTAAAGCTGGAATCTCTGGTTTTCATCTGGATTTCTTGACTTCTCAGGCTAGTCTGAAAGCCTCCCTAGGGGAGTGGAAGGCAGTCTGTGCGCTGTTGGCCCTCAGCATATATGGGGTCATTTTGTTTTCGGATGAGCCTAGGTTTGTTAGCAAGAGTGCAATCCATCTTTTCATCCTGAGAAACCCATTGCCCACCTTACTGGGAGATCTTTACTATTCTGTTCATCAAAGGAATGAAAAGCAAAGGGGAAGATTAGTGAGATGCTGTGCTCCTTTGTTCCATACGTGGCTGCTCAAGCATTTGCCAAAGACTGATGCATTCTTGAACCCTCACCAGCAGAAGAACTGGGCTAAGAGGCTTGTTGCTCTAACCTCAGATGACATCAGATGGTGCACTCAGAGCACCAAGGGCAGAGACATCATTACAAGTTGTGGGCAGTTTCCCAATGTGCCTCTGATTGGAGTGAAGGGTTGCATTAACTACAACCCTCTGTTATTCAAAAGACAACTGGGCTATGCATTAGTCCACCCTCCTAGAGCACAAGATCTGACCGAGACCCTTTATTGTGAGATCAAGCCTAATCTGGCTGTTGTCAGGCAGGCATCCTGGGCCTGGGACAATGTGCAGACTAAAGGGGTAACCATTCTTGGGAAATGCAACAATGTAGCCTCAGCCCAGTACTATGAGTGGTCTCATGCCAGAGCTCAAACTACTGGAATGCCTTTCACTATTGAAGATGTGCCTGGACCTTCCACAGCACCACCTCCAGCAACTGTCAGCTTAGAGGAGTTTGAGAAATTGAAAGAGAGAAATGAGAAGCTGACTCAAGCTCTACAGAAGACCCTCTGGGAGAGGAGTGATGGTAGATTGGATATTGAGAGGCTAGAAAAGCTGAAGCTGGAGCATTTGGCTAGAATTGAGAAGTCGGAGGATTACATTAAGAAGTCTAGGGCTGGAGAACAAATCTTGAAGAATGCCTGCAAGGAAGCTCAGTTCCAGAAGGCCAGGACTGATTTGTATCTAAAGGAGAGTCAGGCTAGGTGGGTCAGGATCACCGAAGCCCGTACTCAGGAGGATAAAAGGACTCAGGATAAGATTGAGCAACTGGAAGCTAGTGCAAAAGAGCAACAGGAAGCCCTGGCAGCAGCCCAGAGGGAGGTCTCAGAGTTGAAGATCAGAGCCGGAGTGAAGAGGTCACAGGACCAGAGTCAGCACAAGAAGCTAACTGCAGTTGTTGCCACAAGGAACCTCCTTATCAGGAATCTTACAGAGCGTCCAGCTGATCCTGTGACTGAAGCACTCCTCAAGGAAGTTCAGGAGGATGAGTTTGGACTGGGTGTTTGACTTTTGCTTGTTGTTGCTTTCATTTTATGTATTTTTCTTTATGTTTTATTTTTAACCCCTCAGAGGGCTTGTATTGTAAAAGAAACAAACTATGTATCATTTACCTTTTTGTAATATATGTGTTGGTTTGTTTCATCTGAATTCTTCAAGCAACATCACAAGCATCTTCTTCAGGGGTCTGGAAAGGTCAAAACCAAGTACCAAGCCGGATACCTTGGAAACAAATAGACACACTGCATTGCATACTAACCTTTTGTTTTGTTTTGTAGGGTTTGTTTTATTGTTACTAACTCTGTTGTGACTTCAGGAATTATTGCTCAGCGTCGAAGGTTTCCACTCAACCGTCCACACAGATACCCTACCCGCAACAATCTTCCGGGCATACAGATGGACCAAATGCAGCAGGACCTTACAGAGGTCAGAAATCAAATGACCAACGAGAGGTTGGAAATGAGGAATCAGATGACACAATTTATGGAGGTGATGAACAATATGGCTCAAAGCCATGAAAGGTTGAGAGCACTGGTAGAAGGGAGGAATCAGGAAGACCATCATCCAGGGACTGCTGGGACAAGCAACAATGAAAGAGTCCAACCTCATGTAAATCCCCCAGTCTTTGGACCCCACCAGCATCCAGAGATCAACATCCCTGTCAATGTGCAAGGGACTGCTACAGCAGGTAGAGTGCTGCAAGAAGACCCCCAGGAAGATCAGTTCACAGTGATGGGAGCTGGGGAGGAAGCCTATGACAGAAGGCTGGATGAGATAGCTGAGAAATTAAGATCCTTAGAGTCTCAAAATTCTTTGGGTTTTGATGTTATGGACATGGGCTTGGTAGACGGGGTCAGGATTCCCCACAAATTTAAACCACCATGCTTTGAGAAGTATAACGGGACTTCCTGTCCCCGGACCCATTTACAATCTTTTTTGGGGAGGCTGAAGGCCTATACCATGGACGAAAAGCTATGGATGTTTTATTTTGAGGATAGCTTAACTGGAGCATCGAGGGAATGGTACTCCCACTTGACAAGAGCAACCATTAGATGCTGGAAGGACCTGGCAGAGGCCTTTATCAGACAGTATCAGTACAACTTAGATATGGCTCCCAACAGGACCCTCCTAATGGGGATGTCACAGTCATCCAGGGAAAGCTTCCGTGAATACGCTCAAAGATGGAGACAGCTTGTTGCTGTTGTCCAGCTACCCATGTCAGAGAGGGAGATGGCTGATATGTTCATGAACACCCTTCAGGGGACTTACATTGATAGGCTAGCTGCCTTCTCCTCCACCAGCTTTGCGGATGTTGTCATAGCCGGGGAGAGAATTGAAAGCCTATTGAAAATGGGTAAGATCTCAGACAACGGTGCAAGCTCATCCAGTAACACAAGAAAGCCTTTTGCAGGCCCAAGAAGAACTGTTGAGACCAATGCTATCCACACCAACAGGGGCAGGCCCCAATATGTTCATAGGTCTGTGGCAGCAGTCACCATTCCCGCTCCAGCTCATCCACAACCAGCTTATCAACCACCGCAACAAAATTATCAGCAACAACCTCAGTACCAGCAACAAACTCAGTATCCTCCGAGAAACTACAGCAACACCAACAACAATAATCAGCATAGACCATTCCACTAGAGGCCCTCTCAGGCCAATAGGGTGATCGATCCGATCCCTATGCCTTATGCCACATTGCTGCCACAACTCTTGAAACTCAACCTAGTTGAGCTAAGGACGTTGGCACCTCCGGATCCTAACAGTCTGCCCAGAAATTACGACGCCAGTGCCAGATGTTCCTTTCACTCAAATGCACCTGGTCATAGTACGGAAAAGTGCAGAGCCTTGCACATGAAGGTACAAGACCTGGTAGACTCCAAAGCTCTGAACTTTGCACCACCACCAAATGTCAACAAGAACCCTATGCCACACCATGGTGGTCCCCGAATCAATGCTATTGAAGAAGACAAACCTTCTTACTTGATAACCAGTGTGGGTCAGATTCGGACACCCCTGGTGGAGATTAAAGCTCAACTCCTAGAATGTCAAATGTTCCCAGGATGTGAGTTAGGGTGTGCGTATTGCAACATTTCAGTGAACGGTTGTGATAACCTGAGGGATGGCATAAATGGTCTCATTCAGAGTGGCCTGCTTCAGATTACAACATCAATTCCTACCAATCCAGCAATCTCATTAACAACAGCTCCAGAACCTCCTACAACTGCAACAACCATTGTTCCAGATAACTCTTCAGCTTCATCAACAAATTTTTCATCTGTCATTTCAACTGACTAGATATCAACGAACGTTCCTTCTACAACTTCAGCACCACTTCATTTTGAATCTCCTACAACAACAACACCCATCCTTCCAACAATGTCTCCTACAACATCAGCAGCAAACCATGAAGATGTCTCGACAGTTACGATTTATTATGATCCTGAAAATGACTCTGCCTACAACTCACAAAATACCACTCCTACCAGAGCACCAGTCACAATATATTATGATCCACAGACTATCACAGTCCCTTCTGCAGCTGCCATCAGTCCAGTCACCGTCACAGTGCCTGGACCAGTACCTTATGAAAGCAATAATGCCATCCCTTGGCATTACGGCTCTGATTTATACTGCGAAGGACAAAAGATCACTTTTGAATCATCAACTTCTTCACCGCAAATAGACAATGTGGGAGGAGGCGGAGGCTTCACTCGAAGCGGACGTCTCTTTGCCCCGCAAATTCAAGGACCCACTGCCGAAGCAGAAGCCGCTGCCAAGGCAAAAGGGAAGAGCATGGTGCAAGAAGAGCAGGTTGTTAGAGAAGCTTTGAAAACACCTTTTGATCAAGAAGTTGATAAGTTCATGAGAATCATCAAGAAAAGTGATTACAAGATAGTGGACCAGCTTCACCAGACGCCTTCCAAGATCTCCATTCTATCATTGCTTATGTGCTCCGAGGCTCATCGGAACGCACTACTAAAAGTCTTGCACGCAGCTTTTGTGCCAGAAGAGATCACTGTCAATCAGTTGGAAGCGGTGGTTGGAAATGTTAATGCTAGTAATGGACTAGGATTCACCAACACTAATTTGACTTCGGAAGGCCGTAATCATAACAAGGCCTTGCACATTACCATGGAATGTAAAGGTGCAGTCCTTTCCCATGTGCTGGTAGACACAGGATCATCCCTCAATGTCTTACCTAAAAAGGCCCTTGTGAAGCTGGAATATGAAGGATTGGCATTACGACCCAGTAACTTGGTAGTGAGAGCCTTTGACGGCTCTAAGAGATCGGTTCTGGGAGAAATCGAGTTGCCTGTAACGATTGGCCCACAAACTTTCAAAACGACCTTCTACGTGATGGACATTCAGCCTGCCTACAGCTGTTTGTTGGGTAGACCATGGATTCATGCCGCTGGCGCAGTAACGTCTACCCTTCACCAGAAGTTAAAATTTGAGTGGGAAGGTCAAGTCGTTACTATCTGTGGAGAGGAGGATATATTTGTTAGCCATCTGGCTACTTATAAGTATATTGAGATGGATGGGGAGATCCACGAGACGATGAGTCAAGGGTTTGAGGCCCTGAATATTAATGAAACCTCTGCTGTGCTTGGGACCTCTATGACATCCTACCAACAAGCCCGGAAGGTGGTGGAAGAAGGAAACGCTCAAGGCTGGGGCAAACTGTTGCCTGTGGAGAGGAAAGAAGATAGATTTGGGTTGGGTTACAAACCAACTCAAGAAGATCAAGCAGAGGCTGCCAAGAAGCCCAACCTTGTTAGTGGGGGGATGCTCACCCCCGACGCTGTCAACAACTTGGAAGACGAGTTGGAAGAAGAACGCAACCTGGAAAGCTGGATTCGTCCAAAGATCCCGGGGAGCAGTATCTCAAACTGGTCTTCCCAGGAAATTATAAGAGTTACTCATGCAGAGTAATTATTATTTCCTGTATTTTTATAGCATGCATCAAAGTCTTGCATCTTGCCCAAGATGACAAGACTCATTTTGTAATCGGGCCATCTGTACTTTTTGTGCAACAAGATTAATCAATGAAATATCAGACATCTTTTTGCAAATGAGTCTTTTTCTTTCCCGCTCACTGTTTTTCCATTTTTCTTTTTGTACAAAAAATAAATGGAGATGTTTTCAAAATGACAACTTTATTTCACTTTTCTAAACAAGATTAAAATCAATCACTAAAATGAACAAACTGAACCCTTGCAGAGAGTGCCTTCCAGACAACACCGACAACAGCACGGCTATGACTTCGTATGACTTTGACAATCCGATCAATCAAGCTGATGAAGGGGTTAAAGAAGATTACGAGCTTCCTGAAGAGCTAGCCATATTGTTGAGACAAGAGGTGAAGTTTATCTCTCCTCATCAGGAGGAGGTGGAAACGATTAATCTTGGTACAGATGAAGATGTGAAAGAGGTTAAAATCGGGGCCGGCTTACAAGACTCAGTGAAGAAACAGCTGATTGACCTGCTTCAGGAATATGTAGATGTGTTTGCTTGGTCTTATCAGGATATGCCAGGGTTGGACACCGACATTGTTGTGCACAAGCTGCCTTTGAGGGAAGAATGCCCACCGGTTAAACAGAAATTGCGCCGTACTCGCCCAGACATGGCAATGAAGATCCAGGAAGAGGTACAAAAACAGTGGGACGCCGGGTTCCTTGCTGTAACTAGCTATCCACCGTGGGTTGCTAACATAGTACCTGTGCCTAAGAAAGACGACAAAGTAAGGATGTGTGTTGACTACCGGGACTTGAACAGAGCCAACCCAAAAGATGATTTCCCATTACCTCACATTGATGTATTGGTTGATAATACGGCTCAGTTCTCGGTATTCTCCTTCATTGATGGATTTTCAGGATACAATCAGATCAAAATGTCACCTGAAGACATGGAGAAGACAACCTTCATCACACCTTGGGGAACGTTCTGTTACAAAGTGATGCCATTTGGATTGAAGAACGCTGGTGCAACATATCAACGGGCTATGGTAACGTTATTCCACGATATGATCCATAAGGAAATCGAGTGTTATGTGGATGATATGATTGCCAAGTCCCTTACAGAAGAAGACCACTTGGTAAATCTGCTGAAGTTATTCAAGCGTCTGAGGAAGTACCAACTGAAGCTGAACCCCAACAAATGCACATTCGGGGTGCGATCTGGTAAGCTGCTGGGTTTTATTGTAAGCGAGAAAGGGATTGAAGTGGACCCTGATAAAGTCAAAGCCATTCAAGAAATGCCTGCACCAAAAACTGAGAAAGAAGTTCGAGGGTTTCTAGGTAGATTGAACTATATCTCAAGGTTCATATCTCACCTTACGGCAACCTGTGAACCTTTGTTCAAGCTGTTAAGAAAAGAACAGACGGTCAGGTGGAATGAAGACTGCCAAAGGGCTTTTGACAAGATCAAGGAATACCTGCAAGAACCACTAATCCTTATGCCTCCAGTTGAAGGAAGACCTCTGATAATGTACTTGACAGTATTAGAAGAGTCAATGGGGTGTGTGCCGGGCCAGCATGACGAGTCTGGTCGAAAATAGTATGCAATATACTACCTGAGCCAAAAGTTTACCGACTGTGAACAACGTTATTCACTTCTCGAGAAAACTTGTTGTGCTTTAGCGTGGGCTGCTCGCCGACTGAGACAGTATATGTTGACCCACACCACTTTGCTGATATCCAAGATGGATCCAGTTAAGTACATTTTCGAGAAGCCAGCTCTTACCGGACGGGTTGCAAGATGGCAAATGATTCTCACAGAATATGACATCCAGTACACATCTCAGAAAGCCATCAAGGGCAGTGTATTGTCTGAATATCTTGCTGAGCAACCTATTGATGACTACCAGCCTATGAGATTTGACTTCCCTGATGAAGACATCATGGTCATAAAAGCGAAAGATCATGAAGAGCCTATTCATACTGAAGGGCCTGACCCGAAAGAAGAATGGACTATGATGTTTGATGGGGCTGTTAACATGAATGGTCGTGGTGTTGGTGCAGTACTCATTACACCCAAAGGAGTTCACATGCCTTTCTCGGCAAAAATCACTTTCAACTGCACTAACAACGAAGCTGAATACGAAGCTTGCATTATGGGTCTTGAGGAAGCCATTGACCTCAGGATCAAGACATTGACTGTATTCGGAGATTCAGCTTTGGTAGTTAATCAAACTAACGGCAAATGGTACACCCACCAGGATCATCTGATACCTTACAGGGATTATACAAGAAGGTTATTGACTTTCTTCACAACAATCAAGCTTGAGTATATCCCTCGGGACGAGAATCAGTTTGCAGATGCCCTGGCTACCATTTCATCAATGATCAAAGTTCAAGCTGCCAACTTTATACCGCAGATTTCAGTGTCCAGACTTGACAGACCAGCATATATATTTGCGGCAGATATTGTCAAAGATGATAAGCCTTGGTTCCACGACATTAAGTGCTTTTTGGAGGATCAAACATATCCATATGGGGCATCTCCCAATGATAAGAAGACTTTGAGAAGGCTTGCTGGCAGTTTCTTTCTGAACACTGATGGTTCCCTGTACAAGAGAAACTTTGATATGGTACTCCTCAGATGCGTTGATAGAACAGAAGCAGACTTGTTAATGCACGATGTGCACGAGGGATCCTTTGGTACCCATGCTGGAGGGCATGCCATGGCTAAGAAGTTGTTAAGATCAGGTTATTACTGGATCACAATGGATGCTGACTGTTGTGCCTACGCCAGAAAATGCCATAAATGCCAGATTTATGCGGATAAGGTGCATGTGTCTCCGAATCCTCTGAATATAATGTCTTTACCCTGGCCCTTTGCTATGTGGGGCATTGATATGATCGACAAGATTGAACCGACTGCTTCAAATGGCCACAGATTCATCCTGGTCGCCATTGACTATTTCACCAAGTGGGTTGAAGCAGCCTCATATGCAAATGTCACAAGGCAAGTGGTAGCCAGATTTCTGAAGAGAGATATCATCTGTCGATACGGAGTTCCCGAGCGAATCATTACTGATAATGGTTCCAATCTAAACAACAAAATGATGGCTGAGTTATGTCGGGACTTCAAGATCCAACACCACAATTCTTCTCCTTACAGGCCAAAGATGAACGGCGCTGTTGAGGCAGCTAATAAGAATATCAAGAAGATTGTGCAAAAGATGGTAATCACCTACAAAGACTGGCATGAAATGCTGCCATTTTCCTTGCATGGGTACCGCACGTCAATCAGGACATCCACTGGGGAAACACCATATCAGCTTGAATATGGTATGGAGGCAGTCCTACCTGTTGAAGTTGAATTACCCTCCTTGCGAGTACTGATGGATGTTAAGCTAAGCGAAGCAGAGTGGGTCCGATCCCGATACGAACAACTGAGTCTGATTGAAGAGAGAAGATTGGCTGCAATTTGTCATGGGCAGTTGTATCAGAAAAGAATGAAGAGAGCCTTCGATCAGAAAGTCAGGCACCGAGAGTATCAAGTAGGAGACCTTGTATTGAAAAGAATCCTCCCTCCTCATATAGACCACAGGGGCAAATGGACTCCAAATTATGAAGGACCATTCGTTGTAAAGAAAGTTTTCTCTGGTGGAGCACCGATGCTCAGCACCATGGATGGTGAAGATTTCCCGTCCCCTGTGAATTCAGATACAGTTAAAAAATACTTCGCGTAAAAATGACCCGCTGGACATAAAAACAGAATGTAAGTCCAGGCAAAAATAGGGCATCCCGACGAGTCAAAAACAGAATAAAAGACTCGGGCAAAAATAAGGGAAAATAAACAAAAATGTACACCCGCTGAGTTGAAAAGCCGCATTGGACGACTCAGGCAAGAATGGGTATCCCGATGGATTGAAAACCCGAAAGGGAGATCCATGCAAAATAAGGGAATAAGCGAACAACTGCACTCTGAATTCGTCTGTGTCACCTACAACTTGATAAGCTTCGAAAGAATCAAGCTTCTGTCAGAATCAGCCTTCTTCAGAAAGCAAGACGAGAAGAGCGTCAAAAGTCATACGAGTCATAGCAAAGGGGAAGCTCCTTCAAAACGTCGTCAACATTGCCAACATTTGGTTTCTCAATTTGTAACAATCGCCTCATTTCAGGAGATATGTTTCCTTGACTGTATCTTGCCGATTCAGGGCACATGAATTAATAAAATCAGATTTTTCAGCCATGTTTTGTCTTGTACATTTTTGTTTGCAAAAGAATGTCTGATATCTTAAGAAAATGATTGCATGAATACAGATGTTATCTTTAAAAATAAAAAATATAGAACGCGTGCTTGCAGGGAATATACTTACTCTCAGAAGTGTCTAACTCCTATGACGGAATCCGGTAAGGGATACCTCGGGATTACTTGCGCGTTTCGTGTCTTTGCAGGATTGCAGGTATCCGAAGCGCAACATTGGGCATGAAAGCTTCATCCCAGCAAGCTGGCAAATCAACACTCACTCAGTCTTAACACTCAAAGTGCTTTCTCCCCAGCTGAGTTGCCACTTGTTGCTTCTCCCAGCCGAGTTGCTAACCATTCTTCCTCAGTCAAGTACAAAAGCCAGGGAACCATCTCCCCACAGAATCCTCAGCCTCTATCCAGAAGAGCAACGCACGGAGGAGTCACAACAGAGTGACGAAAGCTTCTACAAACCCCAGCCGGGTCCCCTCATTGCCAAGGATGGGTCTATCTGTGACTTATTTCCCCCAAGCAGATGCGTCTCATCAGATCTATCAATGATCTCATCCCCAGCTGGGATGTCCATTTTGAGCAGATCGGCCAGAGATCTTCACGGCAATGGGATCCGAATCCCGGTTTGGTATCTTTGCATAATCATGGCATTCGCATCATATTCACCAAACAAAGCGTAGCATTCCGTCTTAAAAACGGAGCATTACGGCAAAAATCAAACATATAGCATAATCATAAGCCATGTTTTGAATCGAACACTCGTGAATAATAAAAATCCATCAGTATACAGAAAACTCTCCCCCAGAGTCCCCAGCAAAAGCAGTTGCCTCACATTCACAAACACCAGTATATACTCCCTTTGACACCCGTCCATGTCATATCCCCAACAGAAAGCCAAAGACATCCTCTTTGCACTCACAGATACTTATATATAACTTTCTTAACATCTGTCCATGTCACTTTTCCCAGTACAGTAATGTAAACACTTTGTATACCAGATGCTTGTTTATACTATACTTTTCTCCTTTCGACACTCGTCAGTGTCACCCTCCCCAGCAGGTGGAACACTCAAATATATACCAATCATACTTATACAGATACTCGTTCGTATCTTGTATACATCATTTATATCCCCACAGATTCGACACTAGTCTGTGTTCTTTGTTAACCAGTTGGTACTCGTCCGTATCATCATCTCAGAACATGCGTCAAGCGTTTGTTTCTACATGATACTCGTCCGTATCATAATCTTAAGGATGCTCGTCCGCATCTTTAATCCATACACTGCATCAAACACTTGTGTCTTCTTGAATATAGATACTCGTCTGTGTCTACTATTCCCCAGAAGAATTCTTTCAGATTCAACACTCGTCCGTGTTCTTTGTTAACCCGTTGATACTCGTCCGTATCATCATCTCTGAACATGTGTCAGTACTTGTTTCTACCTGATACTCGTCCGTATCATAGTCTTGAGGATGCTCGTCCGCATATTTAATTTATACACATCTAAACACTTATACCTTTTGTTTTCTTGGATATAAACACTCGTCCGTGTTTACTATTCCCCAGTAGATCACCAATAAAGCAAATTTTCCTTTTTTATCTGACATTCGTCCTGTGTCATGATAAACCCTGAGAGCAGCCTCTTGATGGTCGTCCTCCATCATGCTCGTCCGATGGTCGTCCCCATCGTTGACTTTCTTTATCCGACATTCGTCCTATGTCGTGATATTTTAGCAGCCGTACCCTGCTAGGTGGTCGTCCTCTACCTGTTGATGATCGTCCTTCATCATTTTATCCAATGGCCATCCCCATTGTTGATTTTGGTTATCTGACATTCGTCCTATGTCATGATAAACCTTGAGAGCAACCGTCCCCTGCTAGGTGGTCGTCCTCCACCTCTTGATGGTCGTCCTCCATCATGCTCATTCGATGGCCGTCCCCATCGTTGACCTTTTATCCGGCATTTGTCCTATGTCGCGACATTTTCGGCAGCCGTACCCTGCCAGGTGGTCGTCCTCCACCTTAGGTGACCGTCCCTCATCTTAACCCTTACAGAGCAGCCGTCCCCTGCTAGGTGATCGTCCTTCACCTTTGATGACCGTACCTCATCATCTGTTTATTTCATTTATTCTTTAACCCGATGGCCGTCCCCGTCGTGGTCCCCTTTTCTTTTTAGCCGATGGCCGTCCCCATCGTTGGTTACTTGGCTTTATGAACTTGATGGCCGTCCCCGTCATGTTTCATCAATCCCCAGAGAATCTTACAGCTTTACTTGATGGTCGTCCCCATCATAATATCTTTTATCCCCAGCATGTCAGCCGTCCCCGTCATCGCTTTACTGTCCGCATTTTTCCCAGCATGTCGGCCGTCCCCGTCATTGCTCTTTACCCAGCAGTCGTCCTTTGCTCGACGGTCGTCATCCGTCACCTACACTTCACAATATACTTTATTTTCCTTTACAATCTATATCCCTTTTCTTCTTCATTCGGTGAGTGCAAATTTTGGACTGTCTTTGGTATTCAACCACAAGTTATCTTGTTTGCCTGTTAAGCCGATGCTTACATCCTGCACAGCTAACTCATGTTTGAATAGGGGCAGCTGTAAACACACCAAATTTTCCCTCACCCATTCACACCAAGGCTTGTGATCATTTCATATGCATAAACACAATCATAGCATCTCATACCACAAATTTGGAATCTTTGCATTGGTTCTAAGTCATCTGCACCTAGGGTTTGTGATCTGAGCAATCCAAGAGCTTCTTGAGCAACTCCAAAGGCCACCAATCACTCCAAAGGGGTCCATGTGTGTTCTTATATCATATTACATTCTCTCAAAGTCAAAAATGCCAAAGAATCACAAGAACTAGGATTGGTATGGAAGCAGAGCCAGGCTAGACTGCACAGTTGACCTAAAATTAGGGTTTTGGTTTCAGAGGCCATAACTCCAAATTTTTTGGTCATTCTTGTTCCTATTGGTCTCTATATGGTATAGGGAGTATGCATATCAATTTTCATGAATAAATTCCATGGGGAAGTCATCTGATCAAGAGTTGACTTTCTGGACAAGTCAGTGCAAAATTAGGGCATCTGAGGCCCCCAATGACCCAACCAAGGGGTGATCTTCATCATTTTGAGTGTATTTGATCTTTATTTGATCATGGAAGAAGGTTGAAGTTCACAAAATTCAAGAATTACAAGAATTTGCAAAGTTGACTTTTTGGGGCAAGTTTGACTTTTAAGGAATTTGTCATTTTAGGCAACTTTTCAATCCTTACTTTTTGATCCAAAAATGCTTCAAATGAAAAAACTTTGGTCATGAAAGTTGTATAATAGATCTTTCCCTTTTCAAAAAGTACAAGAACATGACCTAATTCATTTTGGATCAAAAGTTATGGTGCATCAAAGTTGGCAAAAATCACTAAAATTCAAGTTATGCACCAAATGGAAAACTTGCAAATTCATGTACCAAGTGTTCTAAAGCTATCAAATGGACTTCTAATTCACATAACATGATCATGTGACATCTAAATTTCAGATTGGACCAAAGAATTACATGTTTGTATGGTGTTTTGAACAAGATCTTTTCATGAGAACCAAAGGGAACCAAGTTGCAAAAACCATCATAACATCTCATCCACTTGCTGCCTTGGTTGCTGAACCACCCTAGCCCTCTCCTCACCTCATGATGCGCAAGACAAGCCCTTTGTACCAAGCTAGCAAAGTAGCCCATGCCCTTCTTACACAAAGTTGACATTTTGGCAAAAGCAACCATACCTATCACAAAAGGACATGTCATGTCATCTGACCAATAGGATTAGTTTATACAAACCAAATGCAAGCTGAACATCATAACACACAAGCCTGAAACCAGCAAGAACTCAACTTTCTCATTTTTCACTCTCAAAGCAATAGCATTCGAAACTCTTCATACAAGCCACAAACACTTAAGCAAACTTCACAGACCTTCTCAACTCATCATCCTGATCACAAAGCACCCCTCACCCTTGCCTTAAACTGCCTAAATCCAAAACACGATTCTCACCTGAGCTTGAGCAGAACCTGTTCAAACTCTCAAACCAGCCAACATAAACTCTTTCTAAGCATCCAGACATCATCAAGGGACCAAGAGGAGTGGATTGCATCAAGAGAAGAGGCCAGAAAGCTGTGAACTGGAAGCTTCAAAACTCTGGTAGCTCAAGAACTTTTTTTCCAGAAATGAATTTTTAAGTTCTTAATAGCTTCTACATGCTTCCCTGATCATGAATATGTCTTTAGTTTTGAAAATGGTGGGAAAATGAGAGTTTAATCGTGTTCTGAAAGTCTTGCCCTAAAATTTGTTTTGTTTCGATTCATGAGATTTATGGAATATAAATGATGTTTGTGTTAGGGTTTTGATTCAGTGAAGTGTGGGAAGAATTTCTGTTTGCTTAGATTTCATTTTAGTTGCGTTTTGAAGATTCTAGGAATTTTCAGGTGGGGTTCCCACCGGAGAAGACGACCGGAGGTCTTCTCCGGCCACCTGAAAATGATTAGGTTTTAATCCCTGTAATTAATAAAATTTGAATTTTGAGCGTTGGATCTGTTGACCTGGTTGACCTGGCGCGTGTTTGGAAGGCTGAGATTCATCATTAGAAACCCTAATCACAATTAAGTTAATTAATTAATTCATAAATCAGAAATTAGGAAGTTTGAATGTGGACCATTCGATTGCGCGCGCAGTCAAGCTTTCCCTGCCCAGATTGCATCTCATCCCTCCATTCTGCATACTTTCCAATAATTCAATTTTAAATTCATTTTTTCTTATTTATTTTGTACATTTATTTAAAAATAGTAAAACCATTTCAAAAATTCTGAAATTTTTTATACAAGTTATTATTTAATTTCAGAACACAAAAATATTTTTACTTTTATTTTTAGCATTAAAAAAGTATTTTTAAATATTTAAAAGTTTCTTTTTAATTAATTAAAGGGAATTAATTAATAAAAAATACTTTTAAGTATTTAAAAATCACCAAAAAATTCATGAAACTTTTAAAAACATTTAGAAACATTGTCCAACCCTCAAACCAAATTTCTTTTTTGATCTTGATGCATTTTGAGAATTTTTCATGGAATTAAAATCATTTTAATGCATTATTTTGATTCAAACTTCAAAAAATCACTTCTTCCTAACCATTGAGAGTTGGACTTTGATTCTTTTTGCATTGTGTTATGCATATCATGTAGTTTGTGAGATTAATTTGGCATGAATTGATCTTACATTTTCCATTTGTTTGACATTTTTCTTGTTAAGGAACCCTAAAACCCTAGAAAACTTAGGAAAATCATAACTTGAATTTGGTTAAGAGTTGGAACCTCTCCTTTGGGCAGTGAGTTAGTATAAGATTAGGGATCCTTTAAGTGCATTTTCAATTTTTTTATCTTAACGTTTGCTTCTGATTTTGGTTTGTGTTTGATGCTTTGATCATAAACCCTAATTTGGGCTTCCGTATGCATCCATCTTGCATTTGCATTCATACCTTGACTTGCCATGACATTTTATGCCTCCATGTGATTCATTTAACATCATAAGACATATTGGAAGCATGCTTGATCATTGCATCTTGCATTTGCCATGTTGTATGCCATTTGCATTTCATAACTTTTCATGTATGTTCATGTTTCTTAACTTGCTCCATTTGCATCCATAAGTTTGTATGATCATCTCCATGTGTTGTTTCATGTTTGTAGCCCCTCATAGCATCATTAGCACCAAGTATTTGCTTCTGGTTTTGGTTTACATCATGACATTCCATTTCATTTTGCATTGCATTGCATTTCTTTTCTAACTTTTCAGGTGGTAAGTAAATTTGAGAAGTGGATTTGCCTCCACTTCTCATAATTTCTTCTCATCTCTCTCTCTTGCATCCATGCTGCATTTTTATATGTGTTTGAGTTTGAGCTTGCTCATTCTTTTTCCTCCTTACTTTCTTTCTTCAAGTGACTTGACTTCTTAAATGAAGCATGTTGCTTTGCTTCTCTCTGCTCCTTTCATCTGCTTCCTGGTGGTTTCATTGAAGATATTTCTTGTAAACCTCACAAACCTTAGGAACAACCAAGCATGACAATGATTAGGGTTTTGATTAGTCCCCCACTTAGTTTTTACCTTTGTGTCTCTTTGAGTCTTCTCTTCTCACCTCATAATCAGGGACTAAACCCTAAAGGCTTTAAGGCTTTGTGATTAAGTTTATGCCTGCATCCTTCTATTAGGATGGAGTGTATAACTTTAATCCTAAGTGTTAAACCCTTAATGTGTTTAACTCCTCTAATCAATCCATCTAATAATCACTAAGACATCAAACTTGTAACTTGGGCCTCGCATTAGGGTTCTAATTCTTCCTTAATTGGTTAAGAAGGACTAACCCTAGCGTTAATGGACAAGTCCCCCTCAAGTTGTCTTACCAATCATAAAATCCACTTCATCATCATATCATTAAATAAAATCCACTTAATCAGAGGCTTGTTTTGTCATGTGTTTAATCCCTAATCATGGATTAAGTTGAGGAGCTTTCCTCAGCTTAAACATTCTCATCTATTATCCTTCTATTAGGATGGTGTAATGAGTCTGTTTAATCCCTGATTACAGCTTAATCTCATTACTTAACGCTAAACAAAAACCACAAAAACATCTAAGTAATCACAAGTAGGTTAATGATCTTAATCCTACATCAAAGGTGATTAAGTGTGAGAAGCTGACTTCACACTTAAGGTATTCTCATTACCCCTAATCAGAGGGAAGATGTGATGAGTTTACTAACCCATTGGTTTAGGCTTAAGCTCATTAACATATGACAAACTTCAAAAAGCAATAAAAGACTGAAAACTCAAAAACAAACAATAATCGCCTCCTCCGGGATTCTTTTCTCATCTCATCCACTCACAAACGAGAACCTGCTTCTTCCGTCTAATGCAAGACAGTTTGCACTTGAGCCAGACAGGTCATACACTTGAGCATTGACAAGCAAGCAGTTCACAAGTCAATTTACCTTTCAGTCTCTTTGGGTCGAACTACGGTGTTCTGACTTCCTCATTGCACGAGAGGATACGTAGGCATAACTTAACAGTTATCGAACAAAAGTCTCTGTATATTCCCCCTCTTTCCAGCTTCATTCTTTTAGCCTCATGATCTTGAGCATCTCATTCTTTGTTCTTACACTGACACTTCACTTATACACTTCACACTTCTCTTACACTGACACCTGTATATCCTTTTCCAACTTCTTTATACACAGATTGCACTAACACTACCCCTTTAAAACACAAATCTTTTAAGCGTGGATCCCGTCGAGTACGGCGGACAATCTGGGTGCTAATACCTTCCCAGGTTGTAACCAACCCCCTTTCTCAGTCTCTCTGGTTCGCAACCGTCTTATCCATATCTTTCTAGGTCTATGCATCATTGCCTTTCCTCCGGGATAAAAATGCCTAGCTGGCGACTCTATTCATTCCCTGTGAGTTCACTCCTGTGTGTTCTCACACCCTCTTTCGCCGACCGTTCGCGTCTGTACCCCATTTGACCCGGCTTCATTTGGTGGGAGCGACAATAACAAAGCCTTTATTAAAGTGGATTTTAGTCAATGGTAAGATTAAGAAGTGGATTTTAGGGTTTGTAATACAACTTGAGGGGGACTTGTCCATTAACACTAGGGTTAGTCCTTCTTAACCAATTAAGGAAGAATTAGAACCCTAATGCAAGGCCCAAGTTACAAGCATGATGTCTTAGTGATTATTGGGTGAATTGATTAAAGGATTTAAACACATTAAGGGTTTAACACTTAGTATTAAAGTTATACACTCCATCCTAATAGAAGGATACAGGCATAACCCTAATCACAAAGTCTTAAAACCTTAAGGGTTTAGTCCTTGATTAAGTGATGAGAAGAGAAAACTCAAAGGTGACAAAAAGGTAAAACTAATGGGGGACTAATCAAACCCTAATTGTGATCATGCTTGGTTGTTCCTAGGGTTTATGAAGCTTGCAAGAGATCTTCAAGAGAAAAGCCACCATGGAAGAAGCAAATGAAAGGAGATTAAGCAGAAAGAAGCAAGACAACTTACTTCACTTAAGAAGATAAGTTGCTTGGAGAAAGAAAAAGGAGAAGGAGCATGAATGATCAAGCTCATTATAATACACAATTAAAATGCAGCAATGAATGCATGGGCAAGGTGAGAGGAGATTATGAGAAGTGAAGGCAAATCCACTTCTCACTAACTTACCACCTGAAACGTTAGCACCAAGAAATGAAATGAAATGCAAATGAGGTGAAACACAATAATGAAAACCAAATTCAGAAGCCTATACATGATGTCAATGATGCTATAAGATAGTGCAAACATAAGACAAAAGTTGTGGATGATCATACAAGGATGAGGATGCAAATGAAGCATGTTTTGAACCATGAAAGTTCATGAAAGTTTATGAAATGGAATGAATGCATAACATGGCAAATGAATGATGCAATGATCAAACATGATTCTAATGTGTCCTAAGATGCCTCATATGTCATATGGATGCACAAAATATCATGGCAAGTTCATGTATGCAAGCAAATGAGAGATGAATGCAAATGAAAGCAAAAATTAGGGTTTATGCACAAGACACAAAGCAAAATTCAAAATCAGAAGCAAATGACAAGATAAAAAATTGAAAATGAGATCAAAGGAACCCTAACCCTACATAAGTTCACTGCCCAATGGAGGGGACCTAACTCTTAACCTAATGGGAGTTATGATTTTCTTAAGTTGGCTAGGGTTTTAGGATACCTCACAATGAAAAATGCAAAACAAATTGAAAATGAAAGATAAATTCAAACCAATTTTATCCTAGAAAATACATGATATGTGGAATGCAATGCAAAAAGAACCAACATCAAACTCTTCATAGTTAGGCAGAAAGGATTTTTCTAAGTTAGGGAAAAAATATTGACTTTTAAGAACCCTAATTCCAAAGAAAAATTTCAAAATAGGTCAAGAACCAAAAAGAAATTTGTTTAAAGAGTTTGATAATGTTTCTAAATGTATCAAAATGCAATGTGAATTTTTTTGGAATTTTTAAATACCTAAATGTATTTTTAATTAATTAATTCTCATTAACTAATTAAAAATAATCATTTAAATGATTTAAAATTAATTTTTGATGCAAAAAATAAAAATAAAAATATTTTTAGGTTCTGAAAATTATTAAAAGATTTAATAAAAATTTTCAAAATTTTTTGATGTATTTTACTATTTTTTAAAATTCGTTCAAATAAATAGAAAACAAATAAAATTAAAATTGAATTAAATGAGAAAATGAGAAAGTCAGTCAATCCAAGGGCCCAGGTTCAAACTCAGGATGGAGGGAATTGACTTCGTACGTCAACCAAGGGCCAGAATTCAAACTACGCTAGTTATGATTAAACCCTAATCTGCTGCCCTAATTACTTTCAGGTGATCGGAACAGTGTTCCGGTCATCTTCTCCGGCCATCCATTTCTACAATCTCACTCAATATGCAACCTTAAGCTTTCTAATTCTCCAGAAATGATCCCCACCCCATTCTAAACAATAATCAATCATCAAACAGGATTTATTTCACATGAACAGAGAGATTCGAAGCAAAACGGAAAAAATCACAGAAATTTCAGAAGCTTCATACATGCTCAATATCCAATCATTTTCAAAACCAAAAGGTGTAGTGTGATCAGTGAAGCATGGAGAATAATCTATGAACTTAAAATCAGGTTTCTGGAAAAAAAGTTCTTGATGATACCTGAACTGAAGCTTTCGAAAATGGTGCTTTCTGGCCAGTTCCTTTCTTCAAACCAGCTCCAATGATCCTCCTCAAGTGTTTGTGATGCTTAGCTGGAGTTTATATGGTCCCAAAATGAAAATGGCAGAAGTTCAGTTTGTGAAATGTGAAAATCGTATTTTTGATTGTGAAGGTTTTAGGGCCAAGTGGAAGGTGGAAAATGATCAGTGGATCATGGTGAATTGAATGGTGAAAAAAGCTTGAAGGTTTGATGGTTGAATCAAGAGATTCGAAGGATTTTGCAAATTTTGGGATTTTTTGAGTGTGCTGAGTTCTTGGAGTTTCAGGCTTGCTTGTTGTGTGTTATGGCTTGCTTGAGGTCCACATAACATGTTCTGATTGGGCAGAGAGTTGTTGTGGAACAGTGTGATTGGTATGGCTCATGTTGCAAAAAGTCAAGAAAGTTGTACTTGGAGGTATGGGCATGTGGCAAGCTGGTTTAGGGGCATGGCTCAAGTCAGCTGGCTTTAGGGAGGTCCATGGAAACTGATTTAGTGAGCTGGCTCAAGTGGATGAAGAGTTATGGAGCATTTTGCAATTTTGTCCAACTTTGGCCCTTTTTGAATTTCTTGAAGTTTAAGGCATGGAACTTGAGAAATCTTTGGGCCAATATGAAATTTAAGTCATGTATGATGTTTGTGTAAAGCTTAGACATCAATTAGGAGTCACAAATTGCCTTGGTACAAGAATTTGCAAGTTTCCCTCTTTGGCACATAAGTGAATTTTTGTGATTTTTCCCAACTTTGACAAACCATAACTTAAGTTCTATAATGAATTAGATCAAGTTCTTATACTTTTTGAAAATGGGAGGATCCAATCTACAACTTTCATGACCAAGAATTTTTCATTTGAAGCATTTTTGAATCAAAAAGAGGAGGTTGAAAAACTTTCCCAAAATGGCAAGTTTACATTACAAGTCACTTTCCCAAAATGGCAACTTTGCAAATGGCTTGAAATTCTTCAATTTTGTGAACTTCTAACATCTTATAAGATCAAATAAATATCCTACACATCCAAAATGATGGAGAAGACCCTTTGGTTGGATAATTGGGGGCCCTAGATGCCCTGATTTTGCACTGACTTGCTCAAGAAGTCATCTCTTGATCAGATGCCTTCCCCATTGAATTTCTTCATGAAAATTGGTATGTATGATCCTTATAACATATAGAGACCAATATAAATAAGAATGACCAAAAAATTTGAGGTTTGGCCTCTGAAACCAAAACCCTAATTTTAGGTCATCTGTGCAGTTAAGCTTGGCTCTGCTTCCATGCCTTCCTCAGTTCTTGGGATTTTTGACTTTCTTGATCTTGGGGGGATGTAATATGATGATTGAACATAAATGGGCCCCTTTGAAATGATTGAAGCCCTTGGAGTTTCTCAGATGGCTCAGGGATTGCCCAGATGGCTCAAGGATTGCTCAGATCATAAACCCTAGATGCAGATGACTTTGAACCAATGCAATGAAGCAAAAATGCAATATGAGAAGATATGGTTGAACCTATGCACATGAAAAGATCACAAGCCATGGTGAAATGAGTGAGGGCAAATTTGGGGTGTTTACACTAAGCAATCCAAGGATTCATCTGAGCCACTCCAAAGGCCTCCAAGCATTCCAAGATGGTCCATGTGTGTACAATCATCATATTATGTCTCTCAAAGTTCAAAGAAGACAAGAAATCACAAGAACTGGGAAAGCATGGAAGCAGAGCTAGGGTTTTCACTACACAGATGACCAAAATTAGGGTTTTGGTTTCAGAGGCCTTAACTCCAGATTTTTAGGCCATTCTTGTTTCTAATGTTCTTAAGATGATATAAGGATCATATGTACCAAGTTAGATGAAGAAATTAATTGTGGAAGTCATTTGTTCACTGGGTAACTTCCTTAGCAAGTCAGAGCAAAATCAGGGCATCTAAGGACCCCAACAATGGAACCAAAGGGGTATTTTCATCAAATTGAAGTCATATGATCTTTATTTGATCATTGAAGTGTTTGGAAGTTCAAAAAATTGAAGAAATTTGAACTAAACAAAAAAGTTGCCAAAAATGGAAATGACTTGTAATGGAAACTTTCCATTTTAGGAAAGTTCTTCAACCTCTTCTTTCCCTACCAAAAATGCTTCAAATGAAAAATTGTTGGTCATGGAAGTTGTAGATTGGATCATTCCCTTTTCAAAAAGTAAAAGAACATGTTCTAATTCATTATGGAACTCAATTTATGGCCTTGCAATGTTGGCAAAAATCCTATAATTTTCAAGAATACACCAAAGAGGATTTTTTGCAAAACCACCTGCCAAGTCATTTTGTGACCTCTAATGCATCTCTAAACATCATACCATCATAGTAAATTGCATTGTGATCAGAATTTCCCAAAGAATCATTCCCTTTCATGACTTAAACTTCAAGAAATTCAAAAAGGGCCAAAGTTCTTCAAATTTGCAAAATGGCATGAATCTTCTCATACACTTGCTTCAGCACCCCAAATCATTTTCTATGGACCTCCTTGATCAATGCTGAACCAAGACATGCCATTGAACCACCCTTGCATGAGCCCATACCTCAAGTACACAAGTTGTTGACTTTTTGCAAATGGACCCATACCAATCACCACAGGCCACCACCCATTCTCTAGCCAGTAGAGACATGTTATGTGGACCAAAAGCAAGCCAATTCACATAACCTTGGAGCTCAGAACCATACACAAGCCAAGTTCACAAAAATCACCCTCAACCTTCATCTCTTCGAAACACACTGAACAAGCCAGAAAACATCAAACAAATTACATAGATCAACTCACCATCATCCATAGATCATTTCCCAACCATTGCCAAGCCCTAAAAGCCAGCCAAACACAAACATGATTCTGGTGCAGCAGGAGTTCATTCTCTCAATCCAGCCATTCTAAACTCTTGCAAAGTTTCTCAACATCATCAAGGAGTTCATTATGGTGGACTTGCACAAGAGAAGAGGTCAGAAAGCTCCAAAAGTGAAAGCTCCAGCTCAGGTATCCATCTTCAAACTTTTTTCCAGAAGCATGATTTTAAGTTTCTAGTTTGTTATACATGTTATGCTGATCATCATGATATAATTGGTTTTGAAAATGAGTTGAAAACAAGCGTGTATTTAGCTTCTGAAACTTGTCCCGTGAAACATGTTCTTGTTTGATTCTCGTGAGTGATGCCAAATAAATTGATTTTGAGGTGAGCTGGGGATCTGATCTGGAGCTTTAGAGCTCTTAAAATGGCCTGGGGAGAGAGTTGAGATAGGAACCCTGCCGAAGAAGACGACCGAAACACTGTTCCGGCCGTCTGAGGTAGATTAGGGCAAATCTCAGGTGATTAAGTGAGTTTGAATTTGGTCCGTTTGATGAGATCTTGCCGCGGGTTTTGAAGGGCTGGGATTAATCATTAAACCCTAAACTTAATTAATTAATTAAATTAAGTCAGATTAAAACGCAACCGTTAGATTTCATTTAAGTGAGAAGATTAAATCATGGACTTAGGATCTGAATATCTCAAGTCATGCTGACTTGCCATCTGGACCATTGGATCCCCCAACTTTAGATCTCAGCCTCTCCTTTTGCATACTTTCACTTTTATTGTTATTTTCTTTATATTTTATTTTGCACATTTATTAAAAATACCAAAAATAATTAAAAAAATTTGAAATTTGTTATCATCACTTTATTTATTTTTCAGAAACCAAAAATATTTTTATTTTTATTTTTTGCATAAAAATCGTATTTTTAAAATATTTTAATGTTTATTTTAATTAATTAAAATACCATTTAAGTTTCTAAAAATTACAAAAAAAATCACATTGCATATTAAGACATTTAGAAACATTGTCAAACAATTCATACAAATTTCTTTTTGGTTTTGAACATACTTTGACATTTTCTTTGAATTTAGGGTTCATAAAATCCCCCTTTTGGAACCCTAACTTTTAAAAATCTTTTTTGCCTAACCATGAAAAGTTGGATGATGATTCTTTTTGCATTGTTTTCCACATATCATGTAGTATCTAGGATATTTTAGTCATAAATTTATCTTTCGTTTTCAAATTGATTTGCATTTTTCCTTTTAAGGTACCCAAAAACCCTAGTTAACTTAGAAAAATCATAACTTTCTTTAGGTTAAGAGTTAGTCGTTATCCTTTGGGATGTGATATCATATGGGATTAGGGTTTTTTTGATCTCATTTGTAAATTTTTATCATGACATATGCTTCTGTTTTGATCATTTGCATCTCATCCTTTCATGTAACCCTAATTTTGCATCTTCATTTGCATTCATCTTGCATATGCATTCATACATGAACTTGCCATGACATTTCATGCATTCACATGTCATATTAGACATCTTAAGACATGCTAGAATAATGCTTGATCATTTCTTCATTCATTTTCCATGATTTTCATTCATTTCATTTCATTAAACTTCATGATCTTTCAAACTTCAAAGCATGCTTCATTTGCATTCATTCTCTTGTATGATCATTCATTGCACTTGGTATGCCTTTGCATCATGTCATATCATCATTTACATCATGTGTATGCTTCTGGATTTGGTTTTTTCCTTTGCGTATGCATCATTCCATTCCATTTTTTTCCTTATGCATCTTGTGCTAACACTTTCAGGTGGTAAGTTAACTTGAGAAGTGAATTTTCCTTCACTTCTCATTTCTCTTCATCTTCTTCATATGCATCTTTGCTGAATTTTTCATTGTCTTTGAGTGAGCTTGCTCATTCATGTTCATCTCTCACTTTCTTTCTCTAAGTTACTTATCTTCTGCTTCTTCCTCCTTTCTTCTGCTTCTTCCATTGGTGGTTTCTTTGAAGATCTTTCTCAAGCCTTACAAACCATAGGAACATCCAAGCATGATAATAATTAGGGTTGTGATTAGTTCCCCCTTAGTTTTTACCTTTGAGTTTTCTTTGTGTCTCTTCTCTCATCCCATCATTAGAGACTAAACCTTTAAGGCTTTAGGACTTTGGAATTAGGGTTATGCCTGTATCCTTCTCTTAGGATAAAGTGTATAACTTTAATCCTAAGTGTTAAACCCTTAATTTGTTTAAACCTCTTAATTAATCCATCTAATAATCACTAAGACATTAACTTGTAACTTGGGCCTTACATTAGGGTTCTAACTTTTCCTTTATTGGTTAAGAAGGACTAACCCTAGTGTTTAACGGACAAGTCCCCCTCAAGTTGTCTTACAAACCATAAAACCCAATTCTTAATCAAACCCTTAATTAAAACCCACTTTAATAAAGGCTTGTTTTGTCATGAGGTTAATCCTTAATCATGGATTAAGTTGAGGTATCTTCCTCAGCTTAAGTGTGCTCATCTATTATCCTTCTATTAGGATGGTGTAATGAGTTTACTAATCCTTGATTATGGCTTAAACTCATTACTTAACACTAAACAAACACCCAAAAAATATCTAATTAATCACAAGTAGGTTAATGATCTTAATCCTACATCATCATGGCAATTAAGTTGAGATGCTTATCTCATACTTAAAGTATTCTCGATATCCCTAATCAGGGAGGATATAATGAGTTTACAAGCCCTTGATTTAGGCTTAAGCTCATTAACTTATGACAAAATTCAAAAACAATAAAATACTGAAAACATAAAGAACAAAAAATAATCGTCTCCTTTGGGATTATTTTCTCATCACACTCATTAATAAACGAGAATTTGCTTCTTCCGTCTAATGCAAGACAATTAGCACTCGAGCCAGACGAGTCGTACAATTGAGCATTGCAAGCAAGCAGTTCACAATCATTTTATCTTTCAGTCTCTTTGAGTCGAACTACGGTGTTCTGACTTCCTCATTGCACGCGAGGATATGTAGGCACAACTTAACAGTTATCGAACAAAAGTCTCTGTGTTTTCCTTCTCTTTCAGCATTCTCTTTTAAGCCTCATTCCTGAGCACTCACTTTTTTCACTAACACTTGTACATTTCTTTTCCATCTTTTGCATACAGATAGCATGTATACCTACCCCTTTAGACACAATCTTGTAAGCGTGGATCCCGTCGAGTACGACGGACAATCTGGGTGCTAATACCTTCCCAGGTTGTAACCAACCCCTTTCTCAATTTCTCTAGTTCGCGACCGTCTTATCCATATCTTTCTAGTTTTATGCAGTATTACCTTTCCTTCGGGATAAAAATGCCTAGCTGGCGACTCTATTCATTTCATTCCATCTTCTCCTTTTTCCGACCGTTCACGTCTGTACCCTATCTGACTAGGTGTCTTTTCAGGGGAGCGACAACTTGGCGACTCTGCTGGGGACCCTTATATTGCAACCAGGGCTTCTGGTTCTTCTTGTGGGTTCCTCCTAGCGCTTGTTTGATTTGTGTTTACGGGGGTGTTATGTGCTACTTGTGCTTATTATTTATTGCTTTATTTATTACTTTCTTTACAGCTTTATTTATTGCTTTTATTTACAGTTTTTATGCATTTCATACTGTCATTATCATGTGTTGGATCTGTTGTTTCTTTAGTGGGTGGGGATCATTGAGTGATTAAGGTCCTATATCGGGGACCTGAGTGACACATAGGCTAGAGTGGCTTCATATTTTTTCCCATTCCATTTCGGTCTGGTGCGGGAATATGAAACACGGTTCAGACATGGGTTTCTTCTTGAGAACTCTGTGCTACGAATTTCCTGTAGTACTAGGGCTATCGGGGAAGCCTGCTAAGTCTGGATGACCTTTTATGACCTTCAGCATCTGAGGTGAATTAGAGAAGGATCTTTTATGGTTATTGTAAACAATGTACCTCCAGGTTAGAAGTGTTTACACTTCTCATAACTGATCCAAGTCTAAAGATCCTTGTTCTAGAACATTACATGTGAGGGGGTTGGGATGTTTACAGGTTTGCAGGAACCCTTGGCCTTATCATACCCTGGTTACTAATATTGTTTTAAGATTGCATCACTTTGGATAGTTTTTGTGATTACCCTGGACTTGTGACTCTTTATTTGAGTCCCCCACCTAGTTACTGGTTTTCTAAGCCTTCATCTGGACTTATGAACACACATGGACCCTATCTAGGCTGATAACAGATCCAACACTTGATCACAAACCCTTTGCATATCATTCTGCATACATCAATTTTGCATCATTTATCATTTTTCTATTTGTTTTACAGGGTATCCACCTTATTATCTTTGGTTTGGTTTTGACCCATTCTGTTGCTCAGACTTCTTCAGTTATCTTCTCCAACACCTTCGTCAGTCTGTCTTCATCAGAGATTCCTCTCCAATTTGCCTTCATCAGAGACCCTTCTTTAGCATCCTCTTCAGTGACCTTCATCAGCAGTCGTCCTCAGTTTTCTTCACCAGCACCCATCATCAGCATTGACACCTCCAGAACGAGCAACATCACATACCACTTCTTTGAGCCTACCCTGACAGGCATCAGACATATCCAGTCTCTCATTACTCCTGATCATGTCCCAATATTTAGAGAACATTATGGAGGCATATTAGATATGATCATGGATCTGGATGCATCCTAGAGGAGCATGATCCACACTTGCTTGCAGTTTTATGATCCTCCACTTAGATTCTTCACATTCCCTGATTTTCAGTTGGAACCTCTGCTAGAATAATTTTCCATGTTGATAGGAGTTCCAATCAGGAGAGGGATTCCTTTCAACCCTGAGATGGTTGCTCCCAAGAATGAAGATATAGCTTGGGCATTGCATTTGGAGTCCGCCCTCATTGATCAGAGCATGACCACCAAGGTTGGGGTTCCAGGCCACCCTGCATGCTGCAGTAGGGAAGTGGGATGATGTCTGTGCACTCTTGGCACTCATCATATATGGAGTTATATTGTTTGCAGATGATCCAAAGTTTGTAAGCAAGAATGCCATTCACATGTTCTTACTGAGGAACCTAGTGCCTACCTTGCTTGGAGAAGCAAAGAGGAAGACTGGTCAGATGTTGTGCTCCCATTTCTTACTGTTGGTTGCTAAGGCATTTTCCAAAATCAGATACTTTCCTGAACCCCCATCAGCCAAAGAACTGGGCTAAGAGATTGATTGCCCTGACATTAGAAGACATCAAGTGGTGCACTCAGGGCACCAAGGGCAAAGACATCATTACTAGTTGTGGACAGTATCCTAATGTGCCTTTGATTGGAGTAAAAGGTTGCATCAACTACAAACCTTTGATTTTTAAGAGACAATTAGGGTATGCTTTGGTTCATCCTCCAAGAGGGCAAGACCTGACTGAGACCCTCTATTGTGAAATCCATCACAACTCTGTTGTTGTCAGTCAGGCAGCCTGGGCCTGGGACAACATTCAGACTAAAGGGACAATTATTTTGGGCAAATGCAACAATATAGCTTCAACACAGTATCTTGATTGATCTCGTGTCAGGGCACAAATCACCCGGATGCCATTCACCTTGGAAGATACACCTGGACCTTCAAAAGTGCAACCTGCAGCTACTGTCAGTTTGGAAGAGTTTGAGAAACTGAAAGAAAGGAATACTCAGCTCTCTGAAGCTTTGAAGAAGACCCTCTGGGAGAGGAATGACAGCCGTCTGGATAATGAGAGGATGAAGAAGCTCCAGATTGAGAACTTGACCAAGATTGAGAAGACGGATGACTACATCAGAAAAGCTAGGGAAGGAGAGTTAGTACTTAAGAATGCTTGCCAGGAAGCAAAGACTCAGAAGGCTAGAGCTGATCATTACTTAGAGTAGAGTCGGGCTAGGTGGATCAGGATCACTGAAGCCTGTGCATAGGAAGATCAGTGAACTCAAGCAAAGATAGAGCAACTGGAGGCTAGTGAGAAGAAGCATCATAAGGCATTATTAGCAACTCAAAGGGAGATATCTGAATTGAAACTCCGAGCAGGTTTAAAGAGGTCAAAGGATTAGGATAAGCACAAGAAGTTGACCAGTGCCATTGCTACAAGGAACCTCCTCATCAGGACTATCACAGAGCACCCAGTACGTCCAGTGACTGAGGCCCTCCTGAAGGAAGTCAGGGAGGATGACTTTGGATTGGATGTTTGATCTCCTTGCACTTGTACTTTTCTTTTGTTGTACTTTTGATTTTGTTGTTGCATTTTGACCCACCATGGGAATGTTATTGTAATCAAACTATGTATTTTCACTCTTTGTAATATATGTGGTTTGTATTATTTTTGGTGGGCTTTATCTCTCTACAACATCATCAGCATTTCCTCAAGGTCTGGAAAGGTCAAAACCAAAGAATCAAACCGGATACCCCTGGAAGACAAATAGGCATCTTGCATTGCATACTAAAATTTTATTTGTTTTGTAGGTTTTTGTTTGTTATTGTTTCTCACCTTGTTGTGGTTTCAGGAAACATTGCTCACAGAAGAGTGTTCCCTGTCAACAGAACACACCAGTACCCGACGAGAAATAACCTTCCAGGACTATAAATGGATCAAGTTCAGCAAGACTTGAATGAAGTGAGGACCCAAATGGCCAATGAGAGTGTTGAGATGAGAAATCAGGTTACTCAATTTATGACAGTGATGACTGGTTTAGCTCAGAGCCAGGAGAGACTGAGGAAGTTAGTTGAGCGACAAACTCCTGAGGAACACCATCCGGGTATAGGGGGTACCAATAACAACGATTACGTGCAACCTCGCACTGATCCACCAGAGTTTGGACCTCATCTGAATCCAGAGATCAACGCTATAAGAAATACTCATGGTAACACTACTGGAGGAAGGGTCTTGCAGAAAGATCCTCAAGAAGTGCAGTTTATTGTGGTTGGGACTGGAGACGAAGTTTATGACCGTCGGTTGGATGAAATTGCAGAGAAACTGAGATCCCTTGAATCCCAAAACTCTCTAGGTTTTGATGTCATGGACATGGGATTGGTGTAAGGGGTGAGAATTCCTCACAAGTTCAAACCCCTTTGTTTTCAAAGATACAATGGCATATCCTTCCCACGTACCCACCTTCAGTCTTTCTTGGGAAGATTAAAAGCATACACCATGGACGAGAAGATGTGGATGTTTTACTTCGAGGATAGCTTGACAGGGGCATCCCGGGAATGGTACTCCCACTTGACTAGAGCCACTGTAAGAAACTGGAAAGACTTGGCTAAAGCGTTCATCCGTCAGTATCAATATAACCTAGACATGGCCCCAAACAGGACCCTTCTAATGGGAATGTCTCAGTCTTCCCATGTAATATTTAGAGAGTATGCCCAAAGTTAGAGGCAATTTGCTACTGCAGTTCAACCCCCCATCTCTGAAAGGGTGATGGCAGACATGTTCATGAATACTCTCCAGGGTACCTATATTGACAGATTGGCTGCATTTTCTTCTACCAGCTTTGCAGATGTGGTGATAGCTGGGGAAAGATTGGAGAGCCTATCGAAGATTGGGAAGATCTCCGACAACGGTGCCAGTTCAAGCAGTGCAAGGTAGCCATTTGATGGGCCCCGTAGATCTGTTGAGACAAAATCTGTGCACATGGGAAGAGGGAGACCCCAATACATGCCCAGAACAGTTGTTGTTGTTACTATCCTTGCTCCACCTCCTCAGTATACTCAACAACCACAACACTTTCCGCAACAACAACAATTTCCTCAACAGAGATCATACAACAACAACAAAAACAACCAACAACAACGCCCTTTTCAACAGCGGCCATCTCAGATCAACAGGGTGATTGACCGTATTCCAATGCCATATGCTACATTGCTGCCACAACTCCTAAAGCTCAATCTTGTTGAGTTGAGGACATTGGCTCCACCTGATCCTCAGAACCTTCCAAGAAACTACGATGTCAACGCTAGGTGTGCTTTTCATTCTAACGCACCTGGTCATTCTACAGAAAAATGCAGAGCTTTGCATATGAAGGTCCAGGATCTGGTAGATTCAAAGGCCCTGAACTTTGCACCTCCTCCCAATGTAATGAAAAATCCTATGCCAAGCCACAGTGGGCCAAGGATTAATGCTATAGAGGAAGACTCACCCATGAGTTTAATAGAGGATATTGCAAGTATTCAAACACCTCTGGCAGAGGTTAAAGCCCAGCTTTTGAAATGCCAAGTGTTCCCAGGTTGTGAGGCCTGTTGTGAATCTTGCAAACTTTCTGAGAATGGATGTGCAAGCTTGAGGAGTGGAATTAATGGCTTGATCAGAGAAGGTATTTTGAAAATTACAACAACCGCTTCTACAACACCAACAACGCTTTTATCAACAACAATTGATTCTTCTATAATTGCAACAACCATTGTTCATACTGATTCATCTACAACTTCGGCAACCATTTCTCCTTTCACTTCAACAAACAACAGTTCCATTTCATCTCCTTCTACAACTTCAGCAACCACCAACCATGATGTCTCCACAGTTACTATTTATTATGACCCGACAACGGTCCCAGACTCCAGCAACTTTCAACAATCTCAGCAACAGTTTCAACCAAGCTTCAATTCACCACCCTCAACATCCACCAGAGGTCCTGTTACTATTTTCTATTATCCACAGACAACTACGGTTCCAACATTTACTACAGTAAGCCCAGTCACTACTACAGTAAGCTCGAATATGATGGAATAGCTCTCCGACCAAGAAACCTCGTGGTCAGGGCTTTCGATGGCTCAAAGAGGTCTGTTCTTGGAGAGGTGGAGCTGCTAGTGATAATCGGTCCGCAAGTCTTTATGACTACTTTCTATGTGATGGATATTCAGCCGGCCTATAGTTGTTTATTGGGTCGACCATGGATTCACGCCGCTGGCGTAGTTACATCGACCCTTCACCAGAAACTGAAATATGAGTGGGAAGGGCAGATTATCACCATCTGTGGTGAAGAGGACATCTTTCTTAGCCATCTGGCTACATACAAATACATTGAGATGGATGGTGAAATCCATGAAACTATGAGCCAAGGGATCGAAGCCCTGAATATCAATGAGGCAATGATTAAAGTATTTGCTGCATCCTAGGAGGATAGGATTGGTACTTCAATTGTCTCCTATCAGCAAGCCCGAAAGGTTGTTGAATATGGTAATGCCCAAGGCTGGGGCAAGCTACTACCAGTGGAGAAAAAGGAGGACAGATTTGGTTTTGGTTACAAACCATTCCGACAAGATCAAACAGAGGCTGCTAAAGAGCCCAAGTTCATTAGTGTGGGGATGCTCACCCCAGATGCTGTTAATAACCTCGAAGACGAGGAAGAAAGTGACCGCGACCTGGAGAGCTGGATACGTCCAAGGATCCCGGGGCACCAAGTCCTTAACTGGTCTTCCCATGAAATTATAAGGGTTACTCCTACAGAGTAATTATTATTTCCTGCCTTCTTTTAGTATGCATCAAGTCCTGCATCTTGCCCAAGGTGTCAGGACTCATTTTGTAATAGGGCCATATTGTAATTTTGTGCAAATGGATAAATCAATGAATATCGTACATATTTTGCAAACGAGTCTCTTTTCCGCTCACTGTCTTTTCATTTTTACTTTTGTACAAAACAATAAAATGGCAATGTTTTCAAAATAAATAACTTCATTTTCACTTTTTTCTAAACAAGATTAAAACTAATCACTAAAACAAACCAATCTTAACCCTTGCAGAAATTATCCTCCAGTTAGCACAGACAACATCACTGTTATGACCTTGTATGACTTCGACAATCCAATTAATCAAGCTGATAAAGGGGTTGAAGAAGACTATGAGTTACCTAAAGAGTTAGCAAGGTTATTGAGGCAAGAAGAGAAAGTGATCACTCCTCATCAGGAAGAGGTTGAAATAGTTAATCTTGGTACCGAAGAAGACTTAAAAGAAGTGAAGATTGGGGCCAGTCTGCAGGCTTCAGTAAAGGCACGGCTCATCGACATGCTTCGAGAATACGTTGACGTCTTTGCTTGGTCCTATCAAGACATGCTAGGTCTTGACACTTATATTGTTATGCACAAGTTGCCTTTGAAAGAAGATTGTCCTCCAGTAAAGCAGAAGCTACGCCGTACTCGCCCAGATATGGTCATGAAGATTAAAGATGAGGTACAAAACCAGTGGGACGCCGGTTTCCTTGCTGTAACTAGTTACCCGCCGTAGGTTGCTAATATCGTACCAGTGCCTAAGAAGGATGGCAAAGTACAGATGTGTGTGGATTACCGGGACCTGAACATAGCTAGCCCGAAGGATGATTTCCCATTACCTCACATTGATGTATTGGTCGACAACACAGCTCAGTTCTCGGTATTTTCCGTCATGGATGGATTTTCAGGGTATAATCAATTCAGGATGTCACCCGAAGACATGGAGAAAACAACCTTCATCATACCTTGGGGCACATTTTGTTACAAGGTAATGCCTTTTGGACTGAAGAATGCCGGTGCGACTTATCAATGGGCTATGGTAACGTTATTCCACGATATGATCCACAAAGAAATTGAATGCTATGTGGATGACATGATTGCCAAGTCCCTCACTGAAGAAGATCATCTGGTAAAGCTGCTGAAGTTGTTCAAGCGTTTGAGAAAGTATCAGCTGAAGCTAAACCCCAACAAGTGCACATTCGGGGTGTGTTCTGGTAAACTGCTGGGATTTATCGTAAGAGAAAAGGGAATTGAAGTCGATCCTGACAAAGTCAAAGCCATTCAAGAGATGCCTGCACCTAGGACTGAAAAAGAAGTTAGGGGGTTCTTAGGTAGATTGAACTACATATCAAGGTTCATATCTCACCTCACTGCAACCTGTGAGCCCTTATTTAAATTATTAAGAAAGGAACAAACGATCAGGAGGAACGAAGATTGCCAGAAGGCTTTTGACTAAATCAAGGAGTACTTACAAGAACCTCCAATTCTTATGCCTCCAATTGAAGGAAGACCTCTGATAATGTACCTGACAGTATTAGAAGGATCAATGGGGTGTGTGTTGGGCCAACATGACGAGTCTAGTCGAAAAGAGTATGCAATATACTACCTAAGAAAAAAGTTTACCGACTGTGAACAATGTTATTCACTGCTCGAGAAAACTTGTTGTGCTTTAGCGTGGGCTGCTCGCCGACTGAGACAGTATATGTTGACTCACACCACCTTGTTGATTTCGAAAATGGACCCCGTTAAGTACATATTTGAGAGCCAGTTACCGGAAGGGTTGAAAGATGGCAAATGATTCTGACAGAGTATGACATTCAGTAAACATCTCAAAAGGCCATCAATGGCAGTGTACTGTATGACTATCTAGCTGAGCAACCCATTGATGATTATCAACCCATGAGATTTGACTTCCCTGATGAAGACATCATGTTCCTAAAAGCAAAAGATCATGAAGAGCCTGTTCACACTGAAGGGCCTGACCCAAAAGAAGAATGGACAATGATGTTTGATGGGGCTGTCAATATGAATGGTCGCGGAGTTGGTGCAGTTCTCATTACACATAAAGGAGTTCATATGCCTTTCTCGGCAAAACTCACCTTTGCATGCACTAACAACGAAGCTGAAAACAAAGCCTATATCATGGGTCATGAGGAAGCCATTGATCTCAGGATCAAGACATTAACTGTATTCAAAGATTCAGCTTTGGTAATCAATCAGACCAACGGCAAATGGTACACTCACCAAGAGCACCTGATTCCATACCGCGACTATACAAGGAGATTATTGACTTTCTTCACGACAGTCAAACTTGAGTACATCCCTCGACATGAAAATCAATTAGCAGATGCTTTAGCTACCATTTCCTCCATGATTAAGGTTCAAATGGCCAATTATGTGCCTCAGATTTCAGTATCCAGACTAGACCGACCGGCATACGTATTCTCCGTGGACATTGCTAAGGATGACAAGCCTCGGTTCCATGACATCAAAAGCTTCTTAGAGGATCAAACATACCCACCTGGGGCATCATCCAATGATAAGAAGACATTAAGAAGGTTGGTTGGTAGCTTCTTCCTTAATGCTGATGGTTCATTATACAAGCGAAACTTTGACATGGTGCTACTCAGATGTGTTGATAAGAAAGAAGCAGACTTGCTGATGCACGAGGTGCATGAAGGATCTTTCGGTACCCATGTTGGAGGACATGCAATGGCAAAGAAATTATTGAGATCAGGTTACTATTGGATCACAATGGATGCAGATTGTTGTGCCTACGCCCGAAAGTGCCACAAATGTCTGATCTATGCAGACAAAGTGCATGTGCCTCCAAATCCTTTAAATGTGATGTCTTCACCTTGGCCCTTTGCCATGTGGGGCATTGACATGATTGGAAAGATTGAACTGACTGCTTCAAATGGTCACAGATTCATCATGTTAGCCATTGATTACTTCACCAAATGGGTTTAAGCAGCTTCATATGCGAACGTCACCAGACAAGTGGTAGCCAGATTCCTGAAAAGAGACATCATTTGTCGATATGGAGTTCCCGAGCGAATCATTACTGATAATGGTTCCAATTTGAACAACAAAATGATGGCAGAACTATGCCGGGACTTCAAAATCCAACATCACAACTCTTCTCCTTACAGGCCAAAGATGAATGGCGCTGTTGAGGCAGCTAACAAAAACATCAAAAAGATTTTTCAAAATATGGTGGTTACTTACAAGGACTACCACGAAATGCTACCATTTGCCTTGCATGGGTATCGTACCTCAATCAGAACGTCCACTGGGGCAACGCCGTATCAGTTGGTTTATGGTATAGAAGTTGTCCTGCCTGTTGAAGTTGAATTACCCTCCTTAAGAGTATTGATGGATGTAAATCTGAATGAAGCAGAATGGGTCCGATCTCGGTACAATCAACTGAATTTGATCGAAGAAAAGAGATTAACTACAATTTGTCATGGGCATCTATATCAGAAAGTCAGGCTTCGGGAATACCAAGAATGAGATCTTGTGCTGAAAAGACTCATTCCTCTTCATACAGACCATAGAGGAAAATGGACTCCAAACTACGATGGCCCATTCATAGTAAATAAGGTCTTCTCTGGTGGAGCACTGATGCTCACTACTATGGATGGTGAAGATTTCTTATCCCCTGTGAATTCAGATGCAATTAAAAAATACTTCGCATAAAATGACCCGCTGGACATAAAAACAGAATGTAAGTCCAGGAAAAAATAGGGCATCCCGGCGAGTCAAAAACAAAATAAAAGACTCGGGCAAAAATAAGGGAAAAATCAAAAAAAAATGTGTGTACACCGACTGAGTTGAAAAGCCACATTGGACAGCTCAGGCAAAAATGGGTATCCCGGTGGATCGAAAACCCGAAAGGGCGATCCACACAAAATCAGGTAATAAGCGAACAACTGCATTCTAAATTCGTCTGTATCATTGACAACACGACAAGCTTCGAAAGGATAAAGCTTCGGTCAGAATCAACCATTCAGAAAGCAAGATGAGAAGAACGTTAAGGTCATACAAGTCATAGTAATGGATGCTCGCCGGAGCATCGTCAACATTGCCAGCACTTTTACTTTTTAGTTTATAGCAATCTCCTCATTTCAGGGGATCTGTTTCTTTGACTGTATCTGCCGATTCAGGGCACCCAGATTAATAAAATCAAAGTTTTCAGTCACACCTCGTTTTGTACATTTTTTTTCATTTGCAAAATGTCTGATATCCATGATATAATATTTACATAAAACAAATGAGCCATCCTTAATAAATGCTTGCAGGAAATGTGGTTACTTTCAGGAATAGCTAACTCCTATGACGAAATCTGGTAAGGGATACCTCGAGATACTTGTGCGTTTTCTTTGTCTTAAACAGGTTGCAGGTATCCAATACGCAACATGGGGCATGCCAAGCACACTTCCCCAATATACCTCATCCCCGAGTAGTATCTGGAATGCTTTTCCCTAGTGGAGTTGTCAAAGCCTCCTTATCCCTAGCATAAGTCTATTCAACAGGAACTTCCCCAGTCGGGATCCACACAGAGTTCTCTAGGAAGATCGTTCAGTGACCTTTTCTTCCCCAAGAAAAGTGCCAAGCCTCTCAAAGATAAAAGAGCCATCTCCCCACAGAAGTTCCAAGCCTCTCCCCAGAAGAGCAATACCTGAATTTCCCACAACAGTGACAAAAGCTTCTTTCTCCCCAGCTGGTTTTCTCCTTACATGATAGGTCTACCAATGATATGATCCCCCAAGTAGAGTTATATATCCCAACAGATCTACCAATGATCTCCCCTAACTGGGATATTCCTCCAAGCAGATCAGTTAGAGATCTTCACAACAGCGGGATCCGAATCCCGGATCGGTTTCTTTTTGCATAATCATAGCATTCACATCATTTTTCCCCATAAAGCGTAGCATTCTGTCTAATACGGAGCATTACGGCAAAAATCAAACATTTGCATGATCACAAGCCAGGTTCGAGCTAGTCACCTGCAAATACCCTCAGCATCCCATCAACAATGTACATAAAAACCCATTTTGCCTTGCAAATAAAAGCCAAAGTGTCCCCTTTGCACTCGCCAACACGAATGCCTGTTTGTATATACTCTTTCGACAATCGTCCGTATCATACTATTCCCCTACAAATATAAGCCAAATATCCTTTTTGCATTCTCAAATACAAATACCTATATACTCTTCTGACACTCGTCCATGTCACCTTTCCCCAGCATGGTTGCCCAAACACTTGTTACAAACCAAACACTTCTTCATAATACATTCTTGTCGACATCCGTCCGTGTCATCCTGTCCCCACAGGTCGCCGAAGCACCTTTTACACCCTCACATGCAAATATTGGTTCATAACTTATACACTTTCTCTTCTGACACCCGTCCGTGTTAAACATTCCCCAACAAGTTGAACACTCGTCCGTGTCTTGCTCGTACTTCACAATACTCATTCATACTTATACAAATACTCGTCCGTATTTTGTATATATATATATATATATATATATATATATATATATATATATATATATATATATATATATATATATATATATATATATATATATATATATATATATATATATATCACTCCTCAAACATATTCGACACTCGTCCGTGTTCTTTGTTAACTAGTTGGTACTCGTCCGTATCATCATCTCTGAACACGCGTCAGCGTTTGTTTCTACCGATACTCGTCTGTATCGTGGTCTTAAGGATGCTCGTCCGCATCTTTAATCTATACACAACGTCAAACACTTATACCTTTTATTCTGGAAAGCGTAAGCACTCGTCCGTGTTTACCATTTCCCGGCAAATGACCTTTTTTCTATCCGATATTCATCCTATGTCATGATAAAGAGCCGCCGTACCCTGCCAGGTGATTGTCCTTCACCTTTGGATGACCGTCCCTCATCCTTTCCCCAGCGGAGTCTCCATTATTGGAACCTTTTCTATCCGGAACTCGTCCTATGTCGTGATATTTAGCAGCCGTCCCCTGCTAGGTAATCGTCCTTCACCTTTTGATGACCGTCCGTCATCGTTTATCCGATGGCCGTCCCCATCGTAGATCTTGTTATCCGACATTCGTCCTATGTCTTGATAAACCCCGAGAGCAATCGTACCCTTCTTGGTGATCGTCCTTCACCTCTTGATGATCGTCCTTCATCATGTTCATCCGATGGTCATCCCCATCATCGACCTTTTTTTCTATCCGACATTCGTCCTATGTCGTGATAAAAAGCAGTTGTCCCCTGCTAAGTGATCGTCCTTCACCTTTGTTGACTGTCCCTCATCATTATTTCATTTAACCGATGGTCGTCCCCATCGTTGTTTACTTTACTTTTCAAACTTGATGGTTGTCCCCATCATTTCCTTTACTTAAATTCCCAGAGAATCTTGTTTCTTTACCCGATGGCCGTCCCCGTCGTGGTCTCTTTATTTCCCCAGCTTGTCGGCCGTCCCCGTCATTGCTTAACTTACGAATTTATCCCTAGCAGACGTCCTCTGCTCGATGGTCATCCTCCATCGCCTGCATTTAATAAATATAATTTACTACCTTTTGCAATTTATATTTCTTTTCTTCTTCTCCCCAGTGAGTGCAAATTTCGGACTGTCTTTGGTATTCAACCACAAGTTATCTTTTTTGTCTGTTAAGCCAGGCGCTTACACCCTGCATAGCTAACTCATGTTTAAATAGGGGCAGCTATAAACACCCCAAATTTACCCTCACTAATATCACACTATGGCTTGTGATCTTTCATATTTTCATAAACCTAAGCACCATATCACATTGCATATTTGTTTCATCTGCATAGTTCAAGTTCACCTGCATCTAGGGTTTGTGATCTGAGCAATCCAAGGATTCATCTGAGCCACTCCAAAGGCATCCAAGAATTCCAAGAGGGTCCATGTGTGTACAATCATCATATTATGTCTCTAAAAGTTCAAAGAAGTCAAGAAATCACAAGAACTGGGAAAGCATGGAAGAAGAGCTAGGGTTTTCACTACAGAGATGACCAAAATTAGGGTTTTGGTTTCAGAGGCCTTAACTCCAAATTTTTGGGCCATTCTTGTTTCTAATGTTCTTAAAATTCTATAAGGATCATATTTACCAAGTTTGATGAATAAATTCATTGTGGAAGTCATTTGTTCACTGGGTAACTTCTTGAGCAAGTCAGAGCAAAATTAGGGCATCTGAGGCCCCCAAAAATGGAACCAAAGGGGTATTTTCATCAAATTGAAGTTATATGATCTTTATTTGATCATTGAAGTTCTTGGAAGTTCACAAAATTGAAGAAATTTGAGCTAAACCAAAAGTTTCCAAAAATGGAAATGACTTGTAATGGAAACTTTCCATTTTGGGAAAGTTCTTCAACCTCCTCTTTCCCAACCAAAAATTCTTCAATGAAAAATTGTTGGTCATGGAAGTTGTAGATTGGATCATTCCCTTTTCAAAAAGTACAAGAACATGTTCTAATTCATTATGGAACTCAACTTATGGCCTTGCAAAGTTGGCAAAAATCCTATAATTTTCAAGAATACACCAAAGAGGATTTTTTGCAAAACCACTTGCCAAGTCATTTTGTGACCTCTAATGCATCTCTAAACATCATTCCATCATAGTACAATGCATTGTGATCAGAATTGTCCAAAGAATCATTCCCTTTCATTCCTTGAACTTCAAGAAATTCAAAAAGGGCTAAAGTTCTTCAAATTTGCAAAATGGCATGAATCTTCTCATACACTTGCTTCAGCACCCCAAATCGTTTTCTATGGACCTCCTTGACCAATGCTGAACCAAGACATCCCATTGAACCACCCTTGCATGAGCCCATACCTCAAGTACACAAGTTTTTGACTTTTTGTAAACGGACCCATACCAATCACCACAGGCCACCACCCACTCTCGTGCCAGTAGAGACATGTTATGTGGACCAAAAGTAAGCCAATTCACATAAACTTGGATCTCAAAACTATACACAAGCCAAGTTCACAAAAATCACCCTCAACCTTCATCTCTTCGAAACACACTGCACAAGCCATAAAACTTCGAACAAATTACATAGATCAACTCACCATCATCCATAGATCATTTCCCAACCATTGCCAAGCCCTAAAAGCCAGCCAAACACAAACACGATTCTGGTGCAGCAGGAGTTCATTCTTCCAATCCAGCCATTCTAAACTCTTGCAAAGTTTCTCAACATCATCAAGGAGTTCATTGGGGTGGACTTGCACAAGAGAAGAGGTCAGAAAGCTCCAAAAGTGAAAGCTCCAGCTCAGGTATCCATCTTCAAACTTTTTTCCAGAAGCATGATTTTAAGTTTCTAGTTTGTTCTACATGTTATGCTGATCATCATGATATAATTGGTTTTGAAAATGAGTTGAAAACAAGCGTGTATTTAGCTTCTGAAACTTTTCCCGTGAAACATGTTCTTGTTTGATTCTCATGAGTGATGCAAAATAAATTGATTTTGAGGGTTGATTCGTGCTTGGGGTGAGCTGGGGATCTGATCTGGAGCTTTAGAGCTCTTAAAATGGCATGGGGAGAGAGTTGAGATAGGAACCCTGCCGGAGAAGACGACCGAAACACAGTTCCGACCGTCTGAGGTAGATTAGGGTTAATCTCAGGTGATTAAGTGAGTTTGAATTTGGGCGTTTGATGAGAGCTTGTCGCGCGTTTTGAAGGGCTGGGATTAATCATTAAACCCTAAACTTAATTAATTAATTAAATAAAGTCAGATTAAAACGCAGTCGTTAGATTTCATTTAAGTGAGAAGACTAAGTCATGGCCTTAGGATCTGAATACCTCAAGTCAAGCTGACTAGCCATCTGGACCATTGGATCCCCCAACTTTAGATCTCAGCCTCTCCTTTTGCATACTTTCACTTTTATTGTTATTTTCTTTATATTTTATTTTGCACATTTATTAAAAATACCAAAAATAATTAAAAAATTCTGAAATTTTTTATCATCAGTTTATTTATTTTTCAGAAAACAAAAATATTTTTATTTTTATTTTTTGCATAAAAATCGTATTTTAAAAATATTTTAATGTTTATTTTAATTAATTAATTGAATTTAAATAATTTAAATAACATTTAAGTTTCTAAAAATCACAAAAAAAATCCACATTGTATCTTAAGACATTTAGAAACATTGTCAAACCATTCATACAAATTTCTCTTTGGTTTTAAACATACTTTGACATTTTCTTTGAATTTAGGGTTCATAAAATCCCCCTTTTGGAACCCTAACTTTTAAAAATCTTTTCTGCCTAACCATGAAGATTTTGATGATGATTATTTTTGCATTGTTTTCCACATATCATGTAGTATTTAGGATATTTTAGTCATGAATTTATCTTTCATTTTCAAATTGATTTGCATTTTTCCTTTTAAGGTACCCAAAAACCCTAGTTAACTTAGAAAAATCATAACTTTCTTTAGGTTAAGAGTTAGACCTTCTCCTTTAGGGTGTGATATCATATGGGATTAGGGTTTTTTTGAGCTCATTTGAAAATTTTTATCATGACATATGCTTCTGTTTTGATCATTTGCATCTCATCGTTTCATGTATCCCTAATTTTGCATCTTCATTTGCATTCATCTTGCATATGCATTCATACATGAACTTGCCATGACATTTAATGTATTCACATGTCATCTTAGACATCTTAAGACATGTTAGAATCATGCTTGATCATTTCTTCATTCATTTTCCATGATTTTCTTTCATTTCATTTCATTAAACTTCATGAACTTTCAAACTTCAAAGCATGCTTCATTTGCATTCATTCTCTTGTATGATCATTCATTACACTTGGTATTATTTTGATTCATGTCATAGCATAATTTACATCATGTGTATGCTTCTGGTTTTGGTTTCTTTCCTTTGCATATGCATCATTCCATTCCATTTCTTTCCTTATGCATCTTGTGCCAACACTTCCAGGTGGTAAGTTAACTTGAGAAGTAAATTTGCCTTCACTTCTCGTTTATCTTCATCTTCTTCATATGAATCTTTGCTTCATTTTTCATTGTTTTTGAGTGAGCTTTCTCATTCATATTCATCTCTCACTTTCTTTCTCTAAGTTACTTATCTTCTTCATTGAAGTAAGTAACTTATTTCTTCTGCTTCTTCCACCTTCCTTCTGCTTCTTCCATTGGTGGCTTCTTTGAAGATCTTTCTCAAGCCTTACAAACCATAGGAACATCCAAGCATGATAATAATTAGGGTTGTGATTAGTTCCCCCTTAGTTTTTACCTTTAAGTCTTCTTTGTGTCTCTTCTCTCATCCCATCATTAGAGACTAAACCTTTAAGGCTTTAGGACTTTGGAATTAGGGTTATGCCTGCATCCTTCTCTTAGGATGGAGTGTATAACTTTAATCCTAAGTGTTAAACCCTTAATTTGTTTAAACCTCTTAATCAATCCATCTAATAATCACTAATACATTAACTTGTAACTTGGGCCTTACATTAGGGTTCTAACTCTTCCTTTATTAGTAAGAAGAACTAACCCTAGTGTTTAATGGACAAGTCCCCCTCAAGTTGTCTTACAAACCTTAAAACTCACTTCTTAATCTCACCCTTAATTAAAATCCACTTTAATAAAGGCTTGTTTTGTCTTGAGGTTAATACTTAATCATGGATTAAGTTTAGGTATCTTCCTCAGCTTAAGCGTGCTCATCTATTATCCTTCTATTAGGATGGTGTAATGAATTCACTAATCCTTGATTATGGCTTGAACTCATTACTTAACACTATACAAAAACCCAAAAAACATCTAAATAATCACAAGTAGGTTAATGATCTTAATCCTACATCATCATGGCAATTAAGTTGAGATGCTTATCTCATACTTAAAGTATTCTCATTATCCCTAATCAGGGAGGATATAATGAGTTTACAAGCCCTTGATTTAGGCTTAAGCTCATTAACTTATGACAAACTCCAAAAACAATAAAAGACTGAAAACACAAAGAACAAACAATAATGGTCTCCTTCGGGATTCTTTTCTTATCACACTCATTCATAAACGAGAACTTACTTCTTCCGTCTAATGCAAGAATGTTAGCACTCGAGCCAAACGAGTCGTACACTTGAGCATAGGCAAGAAAGCAGTTCACAGTCATTTTATCTTTCAGTCTCTTTGAGTCGAACTACGGTGTTCTGACTTCCTCATTGCACGCGAGGATAAGTAGGCATAACTTAACAGTTATCGAACAAAAGTCTCTGTGTTTTCCCCCTCTTTCAGCATTCTCTTTTAAGCCTCATTCCTGAGCACTCACTTTTTGCACTAACACTTGTACATTTCTTTTCCAGCTTTTGCACACAGATAGCACGTACACCTACCCCTTTAGACACAATCTTGTAAGCGTGGACCCCGTCAAGTATGACGGACAATATGGGTGCTAATACCTTCCTAGGTTGTAACCAACCCCTTTCTCATTTTCTATGGTTCGCGACCGTCTTATCCATATCTTTCTAGGATGATGCAGCATTACCTTTCCTTTGGGATAAAAATGCCTAGCTGGCGACTATATTCATTTCATTGCATCTTCTCCTTTCACCGACCGTTCGCGTCTGTACCCTATCTGACCAGGTGTATTTTGGGGGGAGCGACACACCTCCAACTTCTTCTCATCTTTTTTATATTGCATCTTTGCTTCACTTTTAATTGTTTTTTAGTGGGCTTGCTCATTCATATTCATCTCTCACTTTCGTTCTCTAAGTTACTTATCTTCTTCATTGAATTAAGTAACTTATTTCTTCTGCTTCTTCCTCCTTTCATCTGCTTCTTCCATTGGTGGCTTCCTTGAAGATCTTTCTCAAGCCTTACAAACCATAGGAACATCCAAGCATGACAATAATTAGGGTTGTGATTAGTCCCCCTTAGTTTTTACCTTTGAGTCTTCTTTGTGTCTCTCTTCTCATCTCCTCATTAGAGACTAAACCTTTAAGGTTTTAGGGCTTTGGAATTAGGGTTATGCATGCATCCTTCTCTTAGGATGGAGTGTATAACTTTAATCCTAAGTGTTAAACCCTTAATTTGTTTAAACCTCTTAATCAATCCATCTAATAATCACTAAGACATTAACTTGTAACTTGGTCCTTACATTAGGGTTCTAACTCTTCCTTTATTAGTAAGAAGGACTAACCCTAGTGTTTAATGGACAAGTCCCCCTCAAGTTGTCTTACAAACCATAAAACTCACTTCTTAATCTCACACTTAATTAAAATCCACTTTAATAAAGGCTTGTTTTGTCTTGAGGTTAATACTTAATCATGGATTAAGTTGAGGTATCTTCCATAGCTTAAGTGTGCTCATCTATTATCCTTCTATTAGGATGGTGTAATTAATTCACTAATCCTTGATTATGGCTTGAACTCATTACATAACACTATACAAAAACCCAAAAAACATCTAAATAATCACAAGTAGGTTAATGATCTTAATCCTACATCATCATGGCAATTAAGTTGAGATGCTTATCTCATACTTAAAGTATTCTCATTATCCCTAATCAGGGAGGATATAATGAGTTTACAAGCCCTTGATTTAGGCTTAATCATTAACTTATGACAAACTCCAAAAACAATAAAAGACTGAAAACACAAAGAACAAACAATAATGGTCTCCTTCGGGATTCTTTTCTTATCACACTCATTCATAAACGAGAACTTACTTCTTCCGTCTAATGCAAGACTGTTAGCACTCGAGCCAAACGAGTCGTACACTTGAGCATAGGCAAGAAAGCAGTTCACAGTCATTTTATCTTTCAGTCTCTTTGAGTCGAACTACGGTGTTCTGACTTCCTCATTGCACGCGAGGATAAGTAGGCATAACTTAACAGTTATCGAACAAAAGTCTCTGTGTTTTCCCCCTCTTTCAGCATTCTCTTTTAAGCCTCATTCCTGAGCACTCACTTTTTGTACTAACACTTGTACATTTCTTTTCCAGCTTTTGCACACAGATAGCACGTACACCTACCCCTTTAGACACAATCTTGTAAGTGTGGACCCCGTCAAGTACGACGGACAATCTGGGTGCTAATACCTTCCTAGGTTGTAACCAACCCCTTTCTCATTTTCTATGGTTCGCGACCGTCTTATCCATATCTTTCTAGGATGATGCAGCATTACCTTTCCTTTGGGATAAAAATGCCTAGCTGGCGACTCTATTCATTTCATTTCATCTTCTCCTTTCACCGATCGTTCCCGTCTGTACCCTATCAAACCAGGTGTCTTTTCGGGGGAGCGACACACCTCCAACTTCTTCTCATCTTTTTTATATTGCATCTTTGCTACATTTTTGATTGTTTTTGAGTGGGCTTGCTCACTTGTGTTCATCTCTTACTTTATTTCTTTAAGTTACTTATCTTCTTCAATGAATTAAGTAACTTATTTCTTCTGCTTCTTCCTCCTTTCATCTGCTTCTTCCATTGGTGGCTTCCTTGAAGATCTTTCTCAAGCCTTACAAACCAAAGGAACATCCAAGCATGACAATAATTAGGGTTGTGATTAGTCCCCCTTAGTTTTTACCTTTGAGTCTTCTTTGTGTCTCTCTTCTCATCTCCTCATTAGAGACTAAACCTTTAAGGTTTTAGGGCTTTGGAATTAGGGTTATGCATGCATCCTTCTCTTAGGATGGAGTGTATAACTTTAATCCTAAATGTTAAACCCTTAATTTGTTTACACCTCTTAATCAATCCATCTAATAATCACTAAGACATTAACTTGTAACTTGGGCCTTACATTAGGGTTCTAATTCTTCCTTTATGGTTAAGAAGGACTAACCCTAGTATTTAATGGACAAGTCCCCCTCAAGTTGTCTTACAAACTTAAAATCCACTTCTTAATCTCATCTCTTAGTTAAAATCCACTTAATAAAGGTTTGTTATATAATGACTTTAATCCCTAACCATGGATTAAGTTGAGGTATCTTCCTTAGCTTAAGTGGGCTCATCAATTATCCTTCTATTAGGATGGTGTAATGACTTCACTAATCCTTGATTATGGCTTAAACTCATTACTTAACACTGACCAAAACCCCAAAAAGCATCTAAATAATCACAAGTAGATTAATGATCTTAATCCTACATCATCATGGAAAATAAGTTGAGATGCTTATCTCATACTTAGGTATTCTTATTATCCCTAATCAGGGAGGACATAATGAGTTTACAAGCCCTTGATTAGGCTTACGCTCATTAACTTATGATTAACACCATAAAGAATAAAAGACTGAAAACACAAAAACAAACAATAATCATCTCCTTCAGGATTCTTTTCTCATCACCTTCATTCATAAACGAGAACTTGCTTCTTCCGTCTAATGTAAGACAGTTAGCACTCGAGCCAGATGAGTCATACACTCGAGCCAGATGAGTCATACGGTGTTCCGACTTCCTCATTGCACGAGAGGATACGTAGGCATAACTTAACTGTTATCGAACAAAAGTCTCTGTGTCTTCCCCCTCTTTCAGCATTCTTTTTAAGCCTCAGTTCCTGAGCAATTCACCTTTTGCATTGACACCTGTACATTCTTTTCTTTAGCTTTTGCACACAGATATCACATACACCTACCCCTTTAAACACAATCTTTTAAGCATGGATCCCGTCGAGTACGACCAACAATCTGGGTGCTAATACCTTCCCAGGTTGTAACCAACCCCTTTTCTCAGTTTCTCTGGTTCGCGACCGTATTATCCATCTTTTCTAGGTATATGCAGCATTACTCTTCCTTCGGGATAAAAATGCCTAGCTGGCGACTCTATTCAGCTTCACTTCATTTTCTCCTTTCGCCAACCGTTCGCGCTTGTACCGAGATGCAAATCTTTGGGAGCGACAGCTTGGCGACTCTGCTGGGGAACCTTATATTGCAACCAGGGCTTCTGGTTCTTTTTCTTGGTTTCCTCCTAGCGCTTGTTCGATTTGTGTTTACGGGGTGTTATGTGCTACTTGTGCTTATTTGTTTGTTGCTTTGTTTACTGCTTTTTGTATAACTTTATTTATTGCTTTCATTTACAGTTTTTATGCATTTCATACTGTCATTATCATTTGTGCTGGATCTGCTGCATCTTTGGTGGGTGGGGGATCATTGAGTGATTAAGGTTCCATACTGGGGACCTGAGTGACACATAGGCTAGAGTGGCTTCATATTCTTTCCCATTCCATTTCAGTCGTGTGCGGGAATATGAAACACGGTTCAGACATGGGTTTCTTCTTGAGAACTCTGTGCTACGGATTTCCTGTAGTACTAGGGCTATCTGGGAAACCTACTAAGTCTGGATGACCTTTTTGAGCTTCAGCATCTGAGGTGAATTAGAGGAGGATCTTTTATGGTTATTGTAAACATTGTACCTCCGGGTTAGAAGTGTTTACAATTCTCATAACTGATCCAAGTCTGAGGATCCTTGTTCTATAACAAAACATGTGAAGAGGTTAGGATGTTTACAGATTTGCAGGAACCCTTGTCCTCATCATACTTTGTTACTAGATTCGTTAAGGTTGTATTATTTTGGACAGTTCTTGTGAAACCCTGGATTTGTGACTCTTTATTTGAGTCCCCCACCTGGTTACTGGATTTCTAAGCCTCCATCCGGACTTATGAATACACATGGACCCTATTAAGGCAGATAACAGATTCAACACTTGATCACAAACCATTTTCATATCATTCTACATACATCATTTTTGCATCATTTAACATTTGCCTATTTATTTTTCAGGGTATCCACTTTATTATCTTTGGTTTGGTTTTGGCCTATTCTGTTGCTCACACTCCTTCAGTTATCTTCTCCAACACCTTCATCAGTTTGTCAGAGATTCTTCTCCAGTTATCTTCATCAGTCTTCAGTAGTTACCTTCATCAGGGTTTATCTCAGTCTTCTTCACCAGCATCCAGCATCAGCATGGACTTTTCCAGGAAGAGCAACATCACATATCACTTCTTTGAGCCTACCCTGACAGGCATTAGACAGATCCAGTCTCTCATTACTCCTGATCATGTCCCATTATTCAGAGAACATTATGGAGGCATATTGGACATGATCATAGACCTGGATGCATCCTAGAGGAGCATGATCCATACTTGCTTGCAGTTTTATGATCCTCCTCTCAGATGCTTCACTATCCCTAATTTTCATTTGGGACCTCTGCTAGAAGAATTTTCCATATTGTTAGGAGTTCCTATCAGGATAGGGATTCCTTTCAACCCTAAGATGGTTGCTCCCAAGAATGAAGACATATCTAGGGCATTGCACTTGGAGCTTGCCCTCATTGATCAGAGCATGACCACCAAGGCTGGGGTTCCACGCCTTCACTTGGACTTCATGATCTTCTAGGCCACCCTGCATGTTGCAGTATGGAAATGGGATGATGTTTGTGCACTCCTAGCCCTCAGTATATATGGAGTTATCTTGTGTGCAGACGAGCCAAAGTATGTAAGCAAGAATGCCATTCACCTGTTCTTACTGAGAAACCCAGTACCTACCTTGCTTGGAGACTTCTATTATTCAGTACATCAGAGGAATGAGAAGCAAAGAGGAAGACTGGTCATATGTTGTGCTCCCCTCTATTACTGTTGGTTGCTAAGACACTTGCCAAAGTCAGATACCTTCCTGAACCCTCATCAGCCAGGGAACTGGGCTAAGAGATTGATTTCGCTGACATCAGAAGACATCAGACGGTGCACTCAGAGCACCAAGGGCAAAGACATCATTTCTAGCTGTGGGCAATATACTAATGTTCCCTTAATTGGATTAAAAGGTTGCATCAATTACAACCCTTTACTTTTTAAGAGACAATTAGGGTATGCTTTAGTTCATCCTCCGAGAGGGAAAAAATTGACATAGACCCTCTATGGTGACATCCAGCACAACTCTGCTATTGTCAGACAGGCAGCCTGGGCCTGGGACAACATTCAGACTAAGGGGACAACTATCCTTGGCAAATGCAACAATATAGCTTCATCATATTATCTTGATTGGTCCCGTACCAGGGCACAGATCACCTGGATGCCATTCACCTTAGACGATGTACCTGGACCTTCAACAGTGCAACCTGCAACTACTGTCAGTTTGGAAGATTTTGAAAAACTAAAAGAGAGGAATGCTCAGCTCTCTGAAGCCTTGAAGAAGACCCTCTGGGAGAGGAATGATAGCCGTCTGGATAATGAGAGGTTAGAGAAGCTCCGGGTTGAGCACTTGACCAGGATTGAGAAGAAGGACGACTAAATCAGAAAAGCTAGAGCAAGGGAGTTAGTACTGAAGAATGCTTGCAAGGAAGCAAAGACTCAGAAGGCTAGGGCAGAGCACTACTTAGAGGAGAGCCAGACTGGGTGGATCAGGATCACTGAAGCCCGTGCACAAGAAGATCAAAGGATTCAAGCTAAGATAGAGCAACTGGAGGCCAGTGAGAAGAAGCATCACGAGGCATTATTAGCAGCACAAAAGGAGATCTCTGAATTGAAACTCCGGGCGGGGTTGAAGAGGTCAAAGGATCAGGATAAGCATAATAAGTTGACCAATTCCATTGCTACTAGGAACCTCCTCATCAGGACTATCACATAGCACCTGGTTGGTCTAGTGACTGAGGCCCTCCTGAAGGAAGTCAGAGAAGATGACTTTGGATTAAATGTTTGACCCTTTTTGTTTGTACGTCATTTTGATTGTATTTTCCTTTTGTTGATGTATTTTGACCCGCCATGGGAATGTTATTGTAATCAAACTATGTATCTTCTCTCTTTGTAAAATATATGGTTTGTGGGCTTTATCTCTCTCTACAAAATCATCAGCATTTCCTCGAGGTCTTGAAAGGTAAAAACCAAAGAACCAAACCGGATACCCTTGGAAGACAAATAGGCATCCTGCATTGCATACTAACATTTTCTTTGTTTTGTAGGTTTTTGTTTTGTTGTTGTTTCTCACTTTTTTGTGGTTTTAGGAAACATTGCTCGCAGAAGAGTGTTCCCTGTCAACAGAATACACCGGTACCCGACAAAAAACAACCTTCCGGGACTACAGATGGATCAAGTTCAACAGAACCTAAATGAAGCGAGGGCCTAGATGGCCAATGAAAGGGTTGAGATGAGAAATCAAATGAATCAATTTATGACAGTGATGACGGGTTGTGCTCAGAGCCAGGAGATACTGAGAGAGTTAGTCGAGCGGCAAACTCCCGAGGAAAACCATCCAGGTACAGGGGGTACCAGTAACAACGATCAGGTGTAGCCTCACACTGATCCCCCAGAGTTTGGACCTCACCTGAACCCAGACATCAATTCCATAAGAAACACCCAGGGTAACACTACTGGAGGAAGGGTCTTGCAGGAGGATCCTCTGGAAGAGCAGTTTACAGTGGTTGGGGCTGGAGACGAAGTTTACGACCGTCGGTTGGATGAAATTGCAGAAAAGCTAAGGTCTTTTGAATCCCAAAACTCTCTAGGTTTTGATGTCATGGACATGGGATTGGTGGAAGGGGTGAGAATTCCTCACAAGTTCAAACCCCTGTGTTTTGAAAGATACAATGGCACATCCTGCCCACGTACCCACCTTCAGTCTTTCTTGGGGAGATTGAAGGACTATACCATGGACGAGAAGCTGTGAATGTTTTACTTCGAGGATAGCTTGACAAGGGCATCCCGAGAATGGTACTCCCACTTGACCAGAGCCATAGTAAGAAACTGGAAGGACTTGGCTGAAGCTTTCATCCGTCAGTATCAATATAATCTAGACATGGCTCCAAACATGACCCTTTTAATAGGAATGTCTCAGTCTCCCCGTGAAAGCTTTAGAGAGTATTCCCAAAGGTGGAGGCAAATAGCCGTTGTCGTTCAACCCCCGATGTATGAAAGGGAGATGGAAGACATGTACATGAATACTCTCCATGGTACCTATATTGACAGATTGGCTGCATTTTCTTCCACCAGCTTTGCAGATGTGGTGATAGCTGGGGAAAGAATTCAGAGCCTACTGAAGATGGGAAAGATCTCCGACAATGGTTCCAGTTGAAGCAGTGCAAGGAAGTCATTTGCTGGGCCCCCTAGATCTGGGGAAACAAACTTTATGCATGTGGGAAAAGGAAGACCCCAATATCTACCCAGATCAGTTGTTGCCGTCATTATCCCTGCTCCACCTCCTCAGTATACTCAACAACCACAACACTTTCCGCAACAACCACAGTTTCCACAACAGAGATCTTACAACAACAATAATAACAATCAACAACAACGCCTTTTTCAACAATGGCCATCTCAGATCAACAGGGTGATTGACCCTATTCCAATTCCATATGCTACACTACTGCCACAACTCCTAAAGCTCAATCTTGTTGAGTTGAGGACATTGGCTCCACCTGATCCTCATAACCTTCCAAGAAACTACGATGTCAACTCTAGCTGTGTGTTTCATTCCAACGCACCTGGTCACTCTACCGAAAAATGCAGAGCCCTACATATGAAGGTCCAGGATCTGGTAGATTCAAAAGCCCTAAACTTTGCACCTCCTCCCAATGTAATGAAAAATTCTATGCCCAGCCACAGCGGGCCAAGGATTAATGCTATAGAGGAAGGCTCACCCATGAGTTTAATAGAAGATATTGCAGGTATTCAGACACCTCTGGAAGAGGTTAAAGCCCAGCTTTTGAAATGCCAAGTGTTTCCAGGTTGTGAGGCCTGTTGTGAATCTTGCAAGCTTTCAGAGAATGGGTGTGCGAGCTTGAGGCGTGGAATTAGTGTCTTGATCAGGGAAGGAATTATGCAAATAATAACAACTTCTTCTACAACGCCAACAACTCTTTTATTAACAACAAGTGATCCTTCTACAACTGCAACAACCATTGTTCCTACTGATTTATCTACAACTTCAGCAACCATTTCTTCCTTAACTTCAACAAACAACAGTTCCACTTTATCTCCCTCTACAATTCCAGCAACCTCCAGCAATGATGTCTCCATAGTTACTATTTATTATGACCCGACAACGGTCCCGAATTCCAGCAACTCTCAACAATCTCAACAACAGTTTCAGTCAAGCTTCAATTCACCACCACCAACATCCACCAGAGGTCCTGTCACTATTTTTTATGATCTACAGAAGATAACGGTTCTAACTTCTACTGCAGTAAGCCCAGTCACCATCACGGTGTTCAGGCCAATTCCATATGATAAAGACAGTGTTGTACCATGGCATTATGGTGCTGACCTTTACTGCAACGGAGAGAAAGTCCTTCTTGATTCTTCCGTTCTTACTCCCCAAGTGGATAATGTTAGGGGAAGCGGAGGCTTCACCCGAAGCAGACGCCTCTTCGCGTCACAAGCTCCAAAGATTAATAGCGAAGCAGAGGCTGCTGCCAAAGCCAAAGGGAAAAGTGCGATACCTGAAGAATCTGCATCAAAATAGACTCATAAATCATCCTTTGATCAGGATGTGGATGAATTTATGAGGATAATTAAAAGAAGTGACTATAAAGTTGTGGACCAGCTCCACCAGACTCCTTCTAAGATCTCTATACTATCCCTGTTGTTGTGTTCCGAAGCCCATCGGGATGCACTACTCAAAGTTCTGCACGCTGCCTACGTGCCAGAAGAGATCACAATGAATCAGCTTGAAACAGTGGTGTCTAATGTCAATACTAGCCATGGGCTAGGTTTAACTGATGCTGATTTGACAACAGAAGAATGTCACCACAACAAAGCTTTACATATAACCCTGGAGTGCAAAGGAGCTGTACTATCTCATGTTCTTGTAGACACTGGGTCCTCACTCAATGTCTTACCCAAGAAAGCTCTTGTCAAGCTCGAATATGATGGAATAGCTCTCCGACCAAGAAACCTTGTGGTCAGGGCTTTTGATGGCTCCAAGAGGTATGTTCTTGGAGAGGTAGAGTTGCTAGTGATAATCGGTCCACAAGTCTTTAAGACTACTTTCTATGTGATGGACATATAGCCGGCCTACAACTGTTTGTTGGGTCGACCATGGATTCACGCTGCAGGCGCAGTAACATCGACCCTTCACCAGAAATTGAAATATGAGTGGGAAGGACAGATTATCACCATCTTTGATGAAGATGACATCTTTGTTAGCCATCTGGCAACATACAAGTACATTGAGATGGATGGTGAAATTCATGAAACTATGAGCCAGGGGTTCGAAGCTCTGAATGTCAATGAGGCAGCGACTGAAGTATTTGCTACATCCTAGGAAGACAGGATGGGTACTTCAATTGTCTCCTATCAGCAAGCCCGGAAGGTTGTTGAAGATGCTGCCGGTGGAAAAGAAGGAGGACAGATTCGGTTTGGGTTATAAACCATTCCGACAAGATCAATCAGAGGTTGCCAAAGAGCCCAAGTTCATCAGTGGGGGGATGCTCACCCCAGATGTTGTTAACAACCTGGAAGACAAGGCAGAAAGCGACCGCAACCTGGAGAGCTGGATACGTCCAAGGATCCTGGGGCACCAAGTCCTTAACTGGTCTTCCCAGGAAATTATAAGGGTTACTCCTGCAGAGTAATTATTATTTCCTGTCTTTTTAGCAAGCATCAAGTCCTGCATCTTGCCCAAGGTGTCAGGACTCATTTTGTAATAGGGCCATATTGTAATTTTGTGCAAATGAATTATCAATGAATATCGGACATCTTTTGCAAACAAGTCTCTTTTTCGCTCACTATCTTTTCATTTTTCACTTTTGTACAAAACAATAAAATGGTAATGTTTTCAAAATAAATAACTTCATTTTCACTTTTTCTAAACAAGATTAAAATTGATCACTAAAACGAAAAAATCTCAACCCTTGCAGAGATTATCCTCCAGATTGCACCGACAACAGCACTGCTATGACCTCATATGACTTCGACAATCCAATTAATCAAGCCAATGAAGGGGTTGAAGAAGACTATGAGTTATCTGAAGAGTTAGCCAGGTTGTTGAGGCAAGAAGAGAAAGTGATTACTCCTCATCAGGAGGAGGTTGAAATAGTTAATCTTGGTACCGAAGAGGATTTGAAAGAGGTGAAGGTTGGAGCCAGTCTGCAGGCTTAGGTAAAAGAACAACTCATTGACATGCTTCGAGAATACGTCGACGTCTTTGCTTGGTCCTATCAAGACATGCCAGGTCTAGATACGGATATTATTATGCACAAGCTGCCTTTGAAAGAAGATTTCCCTCCAGTGAAATAGAAGCTACGCCGTACTCGTCCGGATATGGCCATGAAGATTAAAGAAGAAGTACAAAAACAGTGGGACGCCGGTTTCCTTGCTGTAACTAGTTACCCGCCGTGGGTCGCTAATATTGTACCAGTGCCTAAGAAGGACATAAAAGTGAGGATGTGTGTGGATTACCGAGATCTGAACAGAGCTAGCCCAAAGGATGAGTTTTCAGGTTATAATCAGATCAGAATGTCACCCGAAGACATGGAGAAGACTACCTTCATCAAACCTTGGGGCAATTTTTGTTACAAGGTAATGCCCTATTGATTGAAGAATGTCGGTGCCACTTATCAACAGGATATGGTGACATTGTTCCACGACATGATCCACAAAGAAATTGAATGCTACGTGGATGACATGATTGCCAAGTCCCTCACTGAAGAAGATCATCTCGTAAATCTGCTGAAGTTATTCAAGCGTATGAGAAAATACCAATTGAAGCTAAACCCCAACAAATGCACATTCGGGGTACATCGTAAGTGAGAAAGGAATTGAAGTTGATCCTGATAAAGTCAAAGCCATTCAGGAGATGCCTGCACCTAGGACTGAAAAGGAAGTTCGGGGGTTCTTAGGTAGATTGAACTACATATCAAGGTTCATATCTCACCTTACTGCAACTTGTGAGCCCCTGTTCAAATTGTTAAGAAAGGAGCAAACAGTCAGGTGGAACGAAGATTGTCAGAAGGCTTTTGACAAGATCAAGGAGTACCTACAAGAACCTCTAATTCTCATGCCTCCGATTGAAGGAAGATCTCTAATAATGTACCTGACCGTATTAGAAGGATCAATGGGGTGTGTGTTGGGCCAGCATGATGAGTCTGGTCGAAAAGAGTATGCAATATACTACCTAAGCAAAACGTTTACCGAATGTGAACAACGTTATTCACTGCTCAAGAAAACTTGTTGTGCTTTAGCGTGGGCTGCTCGCCGACTAAGACAGTATATGTTGACTCACACTACCTTGTTGATTTCAAAAATGGACCCCGTCAAGTACATATTTGAGAAGCTAGCACTTACCGAAAGGGTTGTAAAATGGCAAATGATTCTGACAGAGTATGACATTCAATACACATCTCAAAAGGCCATCAAAAGTAGTGTACTGTCTGACTATCTAGTTGAGTAACCCATTGATGATTACCAACCAATGAGATTTGACTTCCCTGATGAAGATATCATGTTCCTAAAAGCAAAAGATCATGCAGAGCCTGTTTACACTGAAGGGCCTGACCCAGAAGAAGAATGGACAATGATGTTTGATGGGGCTGTCAATATGAATGGTCGAGGAGTTGGTGCAGTGCTCATTACACCCAAAGGAATTCATATGCCTTTCTCGGCAAAACTCACCTTTGCATGCACTAACAATGAAGCTGAATACGAAGCCTGTATCATGGGTCTTGAGGAAGCCATTGACCTCAGGATCAAGACATTAACTGTATTCGGAGATTCAGTTTTGGTAATCAATCAGACCAATGGCAAATGGTACACTCCCCAAGAGCATTTGATTCCATATTGTGACTACACGAGGATATTATTGACTTTCTTCACAACAGTCAAACTTGAGTACATCCCTCGAGATGAAAATCAGTTCGCAGGTGCTTTAGCTACCATTTCCTCCATGATCAAGGTTCAAACTGCCAATTATGTGCCTCGGATTTCTGTATCCAGACTAGACCGACCAGTATACCTATTGTCTGTGGACATTGTAAAAGTTGACAAGCCTTGGTTCCATGATATCAAGAACTTCTTAGAGGATCAAACATACCCACCTGGGGCATCATCCAATGATAAGAAGACATTAAGAAGGTTGGCTGGTAGCTTCTTCCTTAATGCTGATGGTTCATTATACAAGCAAAACTTTGACATGGTTCTTCTCAGATGTGTTGATAAGAAAGAAGCAGACTTGCTAATGCATGAAGTGCATGAAGGATCCTATGGTACCCATGCTGGAGGGCATGCAATGGCTAAGAAGTTGTTAAGATCAGGTTACTACTGGATCACAATGGATGCAGACTGTTGTGCATATGCCAGGAGGTGTCATAAATGCCAGATCTATGCAGACAAAATGCATGTGCCTCCAAACCCTTTGAACGTGATGTTTTCACCTTGGCCCTTTGCCATGTGGGGCATTGACATGATTGGAAAGATTGAACCGACTGCTTCAAATGGCCACAAATTCATCCTGGTAGCTATTGATTACTTCACCAAATGGGTCTAAGCAGCTTCGTATGCAGACGTCACCAGACAAGTGGTAGCCATATTTCTGAAAAGAGACATCATCTGTCGATATGGAGTACCCGAGCGAATCATTACTAATAATGGTTCCAATTTGAACAACAAAATGATGGCAGAACTGTGTCGGGACTTCAAAATCCAACATCAAAACTCTTCTCCTTACAGGCCGAAGATGAATGGCGTTGTGGAGGCAACTAACAAAAACATCAAGAAGATTGTACAGAAGATGGTGGTCACTTACAAAGACTGGCATGAAATGCTACCATTTTCCCTACATGGGTATCGAACATCAATCAGAACATCTACTGGGGCAACACCTTATCAATTGGTATATGGTATGGAAGTTGTCCTACCTGTTGAAGTTGAATTACCCTTCTTACGGGTACTGATGGATGTAAAGCTGAATGAAGAAGAATGGGTTCGATCTATGTACAATCAGTTGAATCTGATCAAAGAAAAGAGGTTAGCTGCAATCTGTCATGGGCAACTATATCAGAAAAGGATGAAGAAAGCCTTCGATCAGAAAGTCAGGCTTCGGGAATACCAAGTAAGAGATCTTGTGCTGAAAAGACTTCTTCCCCCTCATACAGACTACAGGGGCAAGTGGACTCCAAACTATGATGGTTCATTCATAGTAAATAAGGTTTTCTCTGGTGGAGCACTGATGCTCACTACTATTGATGGTGAAGATTTCTTATCCCCTATGAATTCAGATGCAGTTAAAAAATACTTCGCATAAAAAGACCCGCTGGACATAAAAACAGAATGTAAGTCCAGGAAAAAATAGGGCATCCCGGCGAGACAAAAACAGAATAAAAGACTCTGGCAAAAATAATGGGAAAATCAAAAAAATGTGTACACCCGCTGAGTTGAAAAGCCGCATTGGACAACTCAGGCAAAAATGGGTATCCCGGTGGATCGAAAACCCGAAAGGGCGATCCATGCAAAATCAGGGAATAAGCGAACAACTGCATTCTGAATTCGTCTGTATCATTTACAACATGGCAAGCTTCAAAAGGATAAAGAATCAGTCAGAATCAACCTTCTTCAGAAAGCAAGATGAGAAGAACGTCAAGGTCATACAGGTCATAGCAAAGGAAGTTCATCGGAGCGTCGTCAACATTGCCAACACTTTTACTTTTCTCAATTTATAGCAATCTCCTCATTCCAGGGGATTCGTTTCTTTGACTGTATTTTCCAATTCAGGGCACCCAGATTAATAAAATCAGATTTTCAGTCACACCTCTTCTTGTACATTTTTGTTTCGTTTGCAAAATGTCCAATATCCATGATATAATATTTGCATAAAACAAATGAGCCATTCTTAATAAATGCTTGTAGGAAATATATTTACTCTCGGGAATACCTGACTCCTATGACGGAATCTGGTAAGGGGTACCTCGGGATGCTTGTGCGTTTCCTTGTCTTAACAAATTGCAGGTATTCAATATGCAGCATGGGGCATGCCAAGCACATTTCCCTAGCATACCTCCTCCCCGAACAGTATCTGGAATGCTTTTCCCCAGCGGAGTTGTCAAAGCCTCCTCATCCCTAGCAGAGGTCTACTCAACAGGAGCATCCCCAGCCAATCTCTCCACAGAGTCTCCAGCTTCTCCCTAGAAGAGAAATGCCTGAAATTCTTACACAACAAAGTGACGAAAGCCTCCTTTCATGCAGTTGAGTTCTCCTTACGGATAGATCTATCAACGATCTATTTCCCTAATCAGAATTATATCTCCTAAGGGACCTACCAATGATCTCCCTCAGCTGGGATGTCCCTCCAAGCAGATCAGCCAGAGATCTTGTTTTCAGTGGGATCCGAATCCCGGATGGATTCCTCTTTTGCATAATCATATCATTTGCATCATACTCATCGAATAAGCGTAGCATTCTGTTTAATACGGAGCATTACGGCAAAAATCAAACATTTGCATGATCACGAGCCAGTCGCCTGTAAGTATTTCATTAACAATATATAAAGCTCACATCCCCCGCAAATAAAAGCCAAAGCATCCCATTTGCACTCTCAAACACAAATGCCCGTTCATATATACTCTTTCGAAACTCGTCCATGTCATATCATTTCCCCCATGGATATAAGTCAAAACATCCTCTTTACGTTCAGTAACCTATACATACCCTTTTGACACTCGTCTGTGTCACCTTCCCCCAGCACAGTTGCAAACACTTGTTGCCAATAAAACACTTGTTTATAACACATTCTTTTTGACACTCGCCCGTGTCATCCTATCCCCACAGGTCGCCAGAACACCTTTTACACTCTCACATGCAAATATTTGTTCATAACTTTTACACATTCTCTTTTGACACTCGTCCGTGTCACCTTTCCCCAACAAGTTGAACACTCATCCGTGTCTTGCTCATACTTCACCAACAAATCAATACTCACTCATACTTATACAGAAGTCTCTAATACTCGTCCATATCTTATACATTATTATTCCCCATAGATTCGACACTCATCTGTGTTCTTTGTTAACTAGTTGGTACTCGTCCGTATCATTATCTCTGAACACGCGTCAACGTTTGTTTCTACCGAATCTCGTCCGTATCATGGTCCTAAGGATGCTCGTCCGCATCTTTAATCTATACACAGCGTCAAAACACTTATACCTTTTATTCTGGAAAGCGTGACACTCGTCTGTGTTTACCATTCCCCGGTAAACAACTTTCTTCTCTCCTACATTTGTCCTATATCGTGATACTTTCGGCAGCCGTCCCCTGCCAGGTGATCGTCCTTCACCTTTGGATGACCGACCCTCATCCTTTCCCCGGTGGAGTCTCCATTATTGAAACCCTTTTCTATCTGACATTCGTCCTATGTCGTGATAAAGAGTAGCCGTCCTCTGCTAGGTGATCGTCCTTCACCTTTTGATGACCGTCCCTCATCATTTATCCGATGGCCGTCCCCATCGTTAATCTTGTTATCCGACATTCGTCCTATGTCGTGATAAACCCCGAGAGCAGTCGTACCTTTCTAGGTGATCGTCCTTCCCCTCTTGATGATCGTCCTTCATCATTTGTATCCGATGGTATTCCCCATCGTTGACCTTTTCTATCCGACATTTGTCTTATGTCGTGATAAAGAGCAGTCGTCCCCTGCTAGGTGATCGTCCTTCACCTTTGATGGTCGTCCCCATCATTGTTTACTTTACTTTCCGAGCATGATGGTCGTCCCCGTCATGGTCTCTTTATTTCCCCAGCTTGTCGGTCGTCCCCGTCATCACTTAGCTTACCTCTTTATCACCAACAATCGTCCTCTGCTCGATGGTCGTCCTCCCCAGTGAGTGCAAATTTTGGACTGTCTTTGGTATTCAACCACAAGTTATCTTGTTTGTCTGTTAAGTCAGGCGCTTACACCTTGCACGGCTAACTCATGTTTGAATAGGGGCAGCTGTAAACACCCCAAATTTTCCCTCACTCATATCACACCATGGCTTGTGATCTTTCATGTTTTCATAAGTTTAAGCATATCATCTCATATTGTATATTTGTTTCATTTGCATAATTCAAGTTCATATGCATCTAGGGTTTGTGAGCTGAGCAATCCAAGGATCCATTTGAGCCACTCCAAAGACCTCAAAGCATTCCAAGAGGGTCAATGTGTGTTCTATCATCATATTATATCCCTCAAAGTTCATAGAAGTCAAGAAATCACAAGAACTGGCAAAGCATGAAGCAGAACTAGGGTTTCCACTGCACAGATGACCCAAATTAGGGTTTTAGTTTCAGAGGCCCTAACTCCAAATTTTTAGGCCATTCTTGTTTCTAATGTTCTTAAGTTATTATAAGGATCATGTGTACCAAGTTTTATGAAGATATTCATTGTGGAAGTCATCTGTTCACTGGGTAACTTCTTGAGCAAGTCAGAGCAAAATCAGGGCATCTGAGGCCCCCAACAATGGAACTAAAGGGGTATTTTCAAAAAGTTCACAAAATTGCTTGGAAGTTCACAAAATTGAAGAAATTTTGAGCTAAACCAAAAGTTGCCAAAAATGGAAATGACTTGTAATAGAAACCTTCCATTTTGGGAAAGTTCTTCAACCTCTTCTTTCTCAACCAAAAATGCTTTAAATGAAAAATTCTTGGTCATGAAAGTTGTAGATTAGGTCTTTCCCTTTTCAAAAAGTACAAGAACATGTTCTAATTCATTATAGAACTCAAGTTATGATCCTTCAAAGTTAGCAAAAATCCTATAATTTTCAAGAATGCACCAAAGAGGATTTTTTGCAAAACCACTTGCCAAGCAATTTCATGACCTCTAATGCATCTCTAAACATAATACCATCACAGTACAACTCATTTTGATCAGAATTGGCCCAAGAATCATAAACTTTCATTCCTTGAACTTCAAGAAATTCCAAAAGAGCCAAAACTTCTCAAATTTGCAAAATGGTATGAATCTTTCTATACACTTGTTCCAGCTCATCAAATCTGATCCATAAGCCTTCCTTGATCTCTGCTGAGCCAAGCCATGCCCAAATCCATGCCTGCCATGTGCCCATACCTCAAGTACAACCAACCTTGACTTTTTGCAAATCACCCCATACCAATCAGCATAGCCCACACCAACTATTCTGACCTATCACAACTTCACATACATGCCTCAAGGGATTCATTTTCATACATACACAAGCCTGCAAGCTCTCACACATTCAGATTGCCAAAATCCCTCTCAAACTTCATTTCTTCGAAATTCCTAAACCAGCCATCAAAACATCAAGCAAACTTCACCAATCATCTCCATACACTCTCCAGATCATTTCCCAACCATTAAACAAGCCTGAAACCTCAAGAATCCAAAACACGATTTCCCTCACCTTTTAACTGAAATCTCAAAAATAGTCCATATAAACTCCTTTCAAGCATTCCAGAAGCATAAGGGGATAAATAGGAGTGGAAAAGCATCAAAGAAGTGCCCAGAAAGCTCCAGATAGCAAAGCTTCATCTCAGGTAATCTCAAGAACGTTTTTCCCATAAATGTATTTTTATGTTCCTAATTGATTCTTTATGCTTCACTGATCATGCTGGTGTGTTTAGAATTGAAAATGGTTGAGTATTGAGTATTTCATAGCTGTCTGAAATTTTGCCCGTTAAAATGTTTTGATTCGATTCTCTTGATTCATGAAAAATAAATGGATTTTGTTGTTGGATTCTTGTTTAGGTTGTTTAGTTGAGTGAATCGGAAGGTTTGATGCATTTTCATGGCGTATTGAGAGAGATAGCATGTGAGGTTGGCCGGAGAAGATGACCGGAGCATGCTCCGGTCACCTGAGATTAATTAGGGTTTCATTTCCCAGTTTCATTGTGAGCCCTTGGATTTGGATTAGATTAGGCAGCGTACGGTCCAAATGAGTTCATTAACCCTAAACATTAATTAATTAGATTAATTAGGTTTAACTGAATTAATTTAATCAGATTTGATCATGGCCTTTAAAACACGCGCGCAGTCAATGGTTTCCCCCCAGTTTAAATCTCAGCCTTTGGATTGTCATACTTTTCCCTTTATTTCATTTTATTTTATATTTTATCCATTTCTTTTCATATAATTATTTAAAATAGTAAAAATGATCAAAAAAATCTGATATTTTTTATCAAGTCTTTTATTAATTTTCATAAACCAAAAATATTTTTATTTTTATTTTTTGCATTGAAAAAGTATTTTTAAATCATTTAAATGTTTTATTTAATTAGTTAATTGATTTTAATTAATTAAAAATACATTTAAGTATTTAAAAATCACCAAAAAAATCAGAGAATATTCTTAAACATTTACAAACATTTACAAACTCACCATACAAATTTATTTTTGGTTTTGATCATGCTTTGTCATTTTTCAATGAATTAGGGTTCTTAAAATTGTTCATTTTCTAACCCTAACTTCAAAAATTCATAACTTTTAAATCAAGTTGAGTTTGTGAATGGTTCTTTTTGCATTGTTCTATGCATGGCTTCTAGCATCCAAAAACATTTTTGTTTCATTTGTATCTTGCATTTTCAATTTGTTTGGCATTCTACATTGAGGATACCTCAAAAAACCCTAGAAACTTAGAAAATCCATAACTCCTCCTAGGTTTAGCTTCTGACCTCCCCCTTTGGATGGTAACCTAGTATAGGTTTAGGGTTTCTTTTAGTGCATTTTCAAATTTTTATCATGTCATTTGCTTCTGTCTATGCCATTTGCATCTTCACTTGCATTCATCTTGCACATGCATCCATAAATTAACTTGTCATGACATTCCATGCATTCATATATCATCTTAGACATCTTAGGACATGTTAGAATCATGCTTGATCATTTCTTCACTCATTTTCCATGATTTGCATTCATTTCCTTTCATTAACTTTCATGAACTTTCAAACTTCAAAGCATGCTTCATTTGCATTCATACTCTTGTATGATCATTCATATACACTTTGTATGCCTTTGCATCATGTCATAGCATCATTTGCATCATGTGTATGCTTCTGGTTTTAGTCTTTGCCTTTGCATATACATTGTTTCATTTCATTTATTTCCTTATGCATCTTGTGCTAACTTTTCAGGTTAATGGTGAGTCGTTTTGAGAGGTGGATTTGCCTTCACCTCCCACTTCTTCTCATCTTTTTTATATTGCATCTTTGCTGCATTTTTTATTGTCTTTGAGTGAGCTTGATCACTTGTGTTCATCTCTCACTTTCTTTCTTAAAGTTCCTTGAAGATCTTTCTCAAGCCTTACAAACCATAGGTACATCCAAGCATGACAATAATTAGGGTTGTGATTAGTCGTCCTTATTTTTTACCATTGAGTCTTCTTTGTGTCTCTCTTCTCATCTCCTCATTAGAGACTAAACCTTTAAGGTTTTAGGGCTTTGGAATTAGGGTTATGCCTGCATCCTTCTCTTAGGATGGAGTGTATAACTTTAATCCTAAGTGTTAAACCCTTAATTTGTTTAAACCTCTTAATCAATCCATCTAATAATCACTAAGACATTAACTTGTAACTTGGGCCTTACATTAGGGTTCTAATTCTTCCTTTATGGTTAAGAAGGACTAACCCTAGTATTTAATGGACAAGTCCCCCTCAAGTTGTCTTACAAACTTAAAATCCACTTCTTAATCTCATCTCTTAGTAAAAATCCACTTAATAAGGGTTTGTTATATAATGACTTTAATCCCTAACCATGGATTAAGTTGAAGTATCTTCCTCAGCTTAAGTGGGCTCATCTATTATCCTTCTATTAGGATGGTGTAATGAGTTCACTAATCCTTGATTATGGCTTAAACTCACTACTTAACACTGAACAAAACCCCAAAAAGCATTTAAATAATCACAAGTAGATTAATGATCTTAATCCTACATCATCATGGAAATTAAGTTGAGATGCTTATTGTCGTACCCCGAAAAATACGACCTTACGCGATCCGAAATGGACGGAGCCGCGCGCCGGACGGACTGAAGAGTCGCCACCTAATTCTATTTATTCCCGAATAGGGAAAGGGGAGATATAGATACAACCCGGGAAGAAAAGGATGAGGACAAAGGTCAACGGAACCATTGCCTGGGTTCGGGAGTCGGTTATGCAGGGGTAAGGTATTAGCAACCCCTACATCCATCGTACTCTATGGGAACCATCTAAGTTAACGCGCTCGAAAGGATGTCTATGCCTAAACGAATTGCTTGCTATAGGGAAATGAGTTGAGTTATAAGTTAGATTAACCCTAGGTGCTCGGCAAGGATGGAGATCCTTGTGCCTACGTACTCCCGCGTGCAATGTGAAAGTCAGAGCCTCGTAGTTCGGCCTACTAAGGGTAATGGATGTTTGATTTTATTACCTTTCGTCGATGAAAGGGTTTAGGAGTTGAAACGTACTAAAGACTATGGATAGTTTATCTCGCCCAACAAGACGAGCGTCCTGCGTCGAAATAATCGGAGCGAGTAACGAGAGTTCGTTATCCGCCTTTCTACCGCTTAAGGCTCGTGGCGTACAGATCTTCTCGTATTATTAGAATGTTTTATTTCCTAAGACCGCTTGACGTTGGATCAAGGGTTTGGATCTAATCGAAATATTTTGGTTTTTTGAGGTTAAGAGGGTGAATGCAAATGGAGGTTTATTTTTGTGGTTTGTTTAGCGAGGCACAAAGCGCTCGGCTCGCAAGGTAGGGTGGATCCTAAACGAAACGATAACTGAATAATAAAGTGCGAGCGTGCAAGTGCAATCGCTTGGCGTTGGACCAAGGATTAAGAAATAAAATGCGAGAAATAAAAGTGCGTACAAATTAATGGGAGAGGGATACAAAATAAATACAGGGGATTGCGAGAAATAAAGAGGTCTCGTTGTAGTTAGCCCAAGAGGAAGCGTGTGTACAGTGTTTTCGAACTATTCGAAGGCGTTCGACCTGTTTTGAGTCGGGACACAACTATTCGAAGGCGTTGGACCTTTTAATCGAGCGCAACTATTCGAAGGCGTTGGACCTTTTTGGGACGCGGCAAAATTTTGTTCGTTTACTTCCTTAGAGCCGGTTCACAGAAACCGTTCTATGAGGAGTCGAATCGTAATTTAAAATGCGATAATAAAATGAATAAATTGAATCGCGAAATATTAAATAAAATAATAAATTGAATATCTAAATAAATTAAATAATGTGTAAAATAATGAATAAAATAAATTGAATTATATTACAATTTTTGTTCAAAATAGAAATAATAGAATAAAATAAAAAAAGAGGGCCTCATATTGACCGCTCATCACCGATTAAATGTAATCGGGCGAAAAACTGCCTTTTACTATATCATCGGCCCTTAGGTGAAATTAAATAGAGAAAATATATAGATATATTTTTTAACGTTTTCTAAATGGCAAGACAAAATAATAATACACAAACCACAAGAAATTACAATAAAATAAACAAAACATAATAAGAACTAAATAATAAATATAACTAAAAAATGAAAAGAAAACCAAAGAAAGGAAAGGGGGGATAGGCGCTGGCTTTTGTGTGCAATTGAGCAAAATAGATGGGCCTAAACAATGACTATCTAAGCCCAACTGGAAAAATGTTAGGAAAAGAAAAAAATAATAGAAAATAACAAACTAAAATAAAATAATAAAGAAAAAGAAAAAGAAATATTTAGCTGAAATAAAATAAGGGTTAAAGGAAAAAAAACTCATTTATCGTGTCAAACAAGGGAGATTTAGAGTCCAGAAAGCTTCAAAATGAAAACACAACAATGGGAAAAATGGAAAACAAACTTTCACTCACGATTCTGCGGTGATGACCGGTCATGGTGGGTTTTTGTGATTCGCGTTTGGCGTATGCCGGTCTGAACGGCGGTGGTGATTTCTCGCGGCGGCCTGTTTCGATCTTCTTCTTCTCCGTTCACGCTCGCGGTTATCTCCCTCAGATCTTCACGGCGGTCGCACGGCTGAGTTCGACGCGATTGGTTTGGCTGGCGGCGGTCCGCTCTCTTCGCGTTTCACACTCAACAATCTTTCTCTCTCACTCGCGCTTACGGTTCGGATTTTTTCCGACTCTGTTTTCGGATCGGTTTCTACTAAAAGTGAGATTTCTGGTTTTGATGGTGGTTTGCGGTTTGGGTTGTTCTTGAATGATTTTGTGAGACTGTTTGAATGTTGTTGTTGGAAGAAAAGGTAAGTCTATGGTGCAGAGAAAACAAACAGGGGCGACGGCGATGGGTGTTTATGATATGATACGAGTGTTGTTTGGATTTGGTTCAATGGGTTTGTGCAAATTTGATCGAAAGTTTTTTCTGATGTCTGATGCGTTTTGTTTTTGAGGTTGCGGCTGTTTCGCGGTTTAGGGATGGTTTGGTTTGATTTTCGGTGATGATGAAGCGAAAGAGGGTTTGGGTGAGTGTGAGGTCAGGTCGGTTTGAAGATGGTGATGCTGTTGCGTGGTTGGTCGATGGAGGAGGATTGGTGATGAAGGTTTGTTGCGCTCCCTCACTATTTTTCGGTTCTCAGTTCATCTCATTCATTACGGTTTCTTCGGATTTTTACGCTGTCTGTACTCTTTCCTTTTTTTGTTGCTTTTCTGTTGGTGGTGATGGTTTGAAAAAAATAAAAAAAAAAGAATTATGCTATGGTTTAAATCTGTGTATATGAAAAAGATTTAACAGAAGATTCAAAGAATAGTTGTTGTTTTTGTTTCCAACTTTTTATTTGAGGTGATGAAGAAGGGATAGAAACATTTCTGTAATTATTTTGAAGGTTTTGATTTTGGTTGAAGTTTGGTCTGATGGTTTTTAGCAGGGATTTGACAGGTTTTCCAAACTTGCCTTGTGAAGAAAATTAATGTTGTTTATATGACAGAAAGTTAGTGAGGGTAAAGAGGAATTTTGAGTGAAGATTTGGATAGGATTGCATGATCTGTGAATTTGGTGTTAAGAGTTTGTTAGTGAGTGGAATGAAGTTTCTAAAGATAGTGGATGTTATGTAAATTGATTACTGGTGTGTAGAAAATGTTGTATGGGAAACTTTGTTGATAACAATTTTTTTTTTTTTTTTAAAAAAATGAGGTCAGCTAAAAAAATAAAAAAAATGGAATATACTAATAATATAATAATAATAATAATGACTATAGTAATACAAAAAAAATACAAAAGAAATAAGGGAATAGTGTTAATAGAAAAAACTGAAAAATAAAGATCATTTTGAAAAAGGATGGGGGCAAGAATCGAACCCCAGTCCTTATAACAATGCAAACATAAGTCCATCCGCTGGGGCGGGTATACATCCATTAGTTAAATTGCACAAACAAATATATAATTCATTTTTGACAATTCCAGCCTTTATTTTTCTTTCTTTATATTTTTTTTCAATAAATTCTGTAATAAGAATAATAACAAGAATAAACTAAAATAATAATAAAACTAATAACATGGGATTTGGGATAAAAAATGAAAATAAGAATTATAATAATAATAATGATAGGAAACTAATAATTTCTAAGAAAAGAAGAATATTTTTTTTATATTTTTGGATTAATAATAAAAAGAGTAAAATCTATGATGTGAGAAATTAATTTTTGAAAATAAATAATGTATATTTCTTAAGTGGAGAATGGAATTACAAAGAGTATTTCTAAATAGAAATAATAATAACAATAAACTTTTCTCTTTTTTTTATTATATTTTTGAATAATAAATAAAATAAAAAAACTAAATAATAGAAATAGAAGATTAAAAAAATAAAAATAAAATTTCTTAATTTTGAGAATAGCTAAACGTATTTTTTTTATTTTTTGGAATATTTACTAGACAAAAATAAAATAATACAAAATTTTTGAAATGGTGGTTAGACAGTAAAATAGCGCAGGTAGGACAAATTTGGGGTATGACAGATGCCCCTATCGAATTGGCTTAGACCAAGTAAGATGAACTGGCTCATGTTCAATCTTTCAAGGTATAAGATAATTAGATATTAACAGACTCCAAATTTGTCCGACAAAGAAAGAATTTGTGAAAATAGCAAATGAAATAAACTGGAAATGATGGGTGACACAGCAAGAAACAAGTTGACGAAATAAATCACTTATCACCAGAGGATGATAAGGCAATAAACTGAAAATAAAATCAATTATCAACAGAGGATGATAAGGCAACAGACTGAAAATAAAATCACTTATGAACAGAGGATGATAAGGCAATAGACAGAGAAAATAAACTCACTTATCAACAGAGGATGATAAGGCAATAGACAGAAAATAAAATCACCTATCACCAGAGGATGATAAGGCAATACACAGAAAATAAAATCACTTATCACCAGAGGATGATAAGGCAATAGACAGAAAATAAAATTACTTATCACCAGAGGATGATAAGGCAATAGACAGAAAATAAAATCACTTATCACCAGAGGATGATAAGGCAACAGACTGAAAATAAAATCAATTATCACCAGAGGAAGATAAGGCAAATAAACAGAAAGAATGAACTCACTTATCACCAGAGGATGATAAGGAAAATGGACTGAAATTTAAACACGGCTATTGAATCCGCCAAGGAGATGCCTGGAATCTTCGACTGATATGATCCTGACATCCGCTGGGGAAAAGACTGGAAACTTGTGCTGATCCTGGATCCTGAATTATGCAAATATGTTTGATTGTTTTAAAATGGTATTCCATAGGGATGGAGATACGATGCAAATGTTTATGCATTTGAGATGTATGTTGAAAATGTTGGGGATATAAAAAGCAGATTTATTTAAGGTATGCAAATGATGCATATGCTGCAAATGATTGATGTAAATGATGCTTATGATGTTGATGATGCATAATGATGCATATGAGCGATTGAAAGGTGCCAACTTGGTGGACTTTTGGTTTGGTAGTTGCCAATAATGATTGGACTTTGGGTGGGTGGAGGGCTTGATTCCCCGACACTCGATCTTTGACGATGCATGATCAGAAGGTGGATCTGAAAGCTCCAAGCTTGGTTCTCTACTAATGAGCGGAGCGACTTAATTGACACATGATGACTGATTTTTCTCTGAATGATTGCCAATGTCAAGCAAGGACTGACTGTTCAGCTGGGGAATAGAGATAGGAAGATTTGCTCCTTGTTTGCTTGCCCCTGCCTGTAGGGTATCTGAAATAAAATTGATGGGGAAGCTTTGACAATGGCCATGACATGACATGCCCCTAATTGAACCTTTGATGGTAATCTTGCCCCTGACTGAGCTGTTTGAAGATAATTTGCCCCTGATTGGGCTGTTGAAGATGCTTTGACCCTGGTTGGACTGATTTTGAAATGAATTGCCCCTGATTGGGATGTTAAGAATGATTTTCCCCTGAATGATTGCTGAAGTAGTCTTGATTCATGTTGGCATCAAGGAAGTTCAAAATTCTCTCTTGATTGCCCCTTGTTGGGATTGCACTGATGTCAAGCACTGAATTGCAATTAAATTGTTCATACACAAATGGTAATGTTAATGTAAAGTTTATGTAAGTTTTGAAAAAGATCTATTTATTTGAATGTTGTGATAGTGTGACGAATGGACCGTTAGCCCAAACGAGGCGCTGATTTAGAAAGTGCATAAGAGATGTAGCAAAAATAATGTGTAAACAAGATTGAATATTAGCAAATATATGGGAGTCAATTTACGCAACCTTGTTGGTAGCATGCTTTCAGAATAAATTGCGCCTCAATTAGGACTTTCGAGGGCTGTAACGTGGTATGGTTAATGGTTTGAGAAACAAAGGATATAAGGCTCAAAGTTTGATTTGTCCACACCCCTTCTTCGTGATGTTCTCCGGTCCTATGTTCATTTAACTCTACATATGAATTTGTTTTTGACTTTGCAAGAATGGAGATGAAGCTTTAATGTTCGCTTGGAAGTGACAGTCATCTTTTTGCTGGTGACCCTTTGATTTTTGATTTGGTGATCACTGATATTTGTTTTGTTTTTACTGAGGATTTGAGTTCCTCTTTTGATTTGTTTTTTTTTGTCGACTAAGTCTCCCTTCGGGTGCTCAACTTAGTGGTTTTTTCTTTTCTTTTCTTTTTGTTTGAATGTTGTGACTGCCAAGTCATTTGTTGATGGTCCTCCGACGGGATGTCTCAACTTGCAATTCGAAGGTGTAGTCAGGTTAACTGAACAACTACCCTGCCACGGGTTAAATGTAAGGGTTTGTATCAGAAAGAAGCTCCTACTTCTAGGCTCGAAGTGGTTGACTAGGGATTAACTCCTTATATCTCCAGTGTTTGGGGATTTGAAAGAATGCCTGTACATCATTGACGAGGTTTTTATCCGAAAGCATACCACAACAGTTGTGGGTATTTCGTTTTCATCATCCTCCCTCAAATATTTGCTAAAGTGAAGTGAGAGAATATTTTTGTGATTTTGTGATAAATGATAAATGATGAGCGAATGCGAATATATTGATTCAAAACATGCATAAACATAACATTAACATAACCAAGTACAAACGATAACAATGTTCAGAGCAAATAGTACTTAAACAAACATTACAAAACAACAAGAATGCGGAAATAATAAATGGCACTGGCTGCCTTGATTTGAGGAATGAACTTCTCTTGATTGAATGCTTCAAAGTGGGAGACTACTCAGCTTTGGTCTTCGGAAACTTCTTCGAAAGCATTCGTTGAGGGGCCACTTGCGCGACACTGGATTGCTCTGGATATTCAGACCCTTCTGAGTAAAGGTGAGATCCTTAGAGTTGATTAGGTCCTGAATTTTGTGCTTGAATGATTTGCAATTTTCGATCGTGTGACCTGGAGCACCCTTGTGATATTCATAGCGGGCATTGGCATCATAGTTTCGGGCGGTACCAGTTTGTGGTGGCAAGTCTTTGAAAACAAGAGTTCCCTCTACCATCAGCCCGTTAAAGATTTCTCCATATGATAAAGGCAGTGGATCAAAGTGTCTCTCCGATCCTCTTTTTCATATGGTGGGCGCTGTTGAGGAGCGCGTTGTTGTTGTTGACCGGGCTGTTGTTGGTAAGCCGGTTGCTGGTATGGATAAGCCGGTTGCTGGTATGGTCTAGGTCCATATTGCGCAGCTGCACCCGGAGGATAAGGACATGGTTGATAAGCCATCAGAGGCGGAAGCAGAGCTTGAATAGCTGGATGAACAGGCATTGAAGGAACAGGCTGATGAGACACAACCATCCTGGCCAAGGCTTGCATAGCCTCATGAATACGATCAATCTTGCTCTTGATTGAGTCAATCTCTTCCCTCATAGCAGCTTGTTCTTGTCGAATCTGATCCATCAGTCCTCTAGTGTTGGCTCAAGTTGAATACGGTCGTCTAACTCGATACGGGCGTCGGGAAACCAGCTTTATTTACTGAAGATGAAGGAACATGCAATGAGTTTTTGTATTTTGGAATGGAATGCAAGATGAATAATTAATGCAAATGAAATGATATGCAATATCAGAATCCAGGATCACAAGATCAGGGTCTCATGAGTCCAAGGTACAGGTGGAAGATACTCTGATCATGAACTCACTGGGTAGACTCTAAGGTTTAGGGATCCCAAAGTTATCAATTCACATGGTTGTTCATCACACACGCCATAAGCATGACGGTTGATTGACTCCGCCACATGAATCTATTTTGGGTGAGATCTTTGTATCGACAACCCACGAGAGCAAGTTTTCCCGGGAGTCCATACTACGTGATCATCAACACGAGGCTTAAAACAAAGTCCTTGGGTTATGGAACTTTCTCAACTGTTTGATGCACATGTCAGCTCTTGACAGTCAATCAACTCCATTGAGTAAGTCTATTCCAAGTGAGGTTTTCGTATCGAGCCACGCGAAGGCGAACCTTGGTGCCCAATACTACGCAACCATCAACCGATGTTTTAACCAAAAGGTTCTAAAGGTCCTCAAAGTTGATTATCCTAATGAAAGCAACTGAGCACACACGCCAAGGACTCGACGGTTGTCAGTATTCTCATTAGAATCTACTCCAAGTGAGGTTTTCGTATCGACAACCCATGAGAGAGGTTCTCTCGGGAGCCCATACTACACAACCTCGCTAACTTAAGTTTATACTCGCAAGCCCGGGTATAGAGCTTTTCCCTCAAGTTTCTTTTGCAAAGTATCGATCCAAATTATAGTACCAAGGAGCCACATGATATATAAGATGGAATGTGATAAAGAAAGCGATAAAAATAAACAAGCAAGGCATAAAACCAAACATCCAAACAAACGCAGGAACCTAGACTAGGCTTGACTCGAATAGGGGTGAACCAGTCCCCAGCAGAGTCGCCAGTTGTCGTACCCCGAAAAATAAGACCTTACGCGATCCGAAATGGAAGGAGCCACGCGCCGAATGGACTGAAGAGTCGCCACCTAATTCTATTTATTCCCGAATAGGGAAATGGGAGATATAGATACAACCCGGGAAGAAAAGGATGAGGACAAAGGTCAACGGAACCATTGCCTGGGTTCGGAAGTCGGTTATGCAGGGGGAAGGTATTAGCACCCCCTACATCCATCGTACTCGATGGGAACCATCTAAGTTAACGCGCTCGAAAGGATGTCTATGCCTAAACGAATTGCTTGCTATAGGGAAATGAGTTGAGTTATAAGTTAGATTGACCCTAGGTGCTCGGCAAGGATGGAGATCCTTGTGCCTACGTACTCCCGCGTGCAATGTGAAAGTCAGAGCCTCGTAGTTCGGCCTACTAAGGGTAATGGATGTTTGATTTTATTACCTTTCGTCGATGAAAGGGTTTAGGAGTTGAAACGTACTAAAGACTATGGATAGTTTATCTCGCCCAACAAGACGAGCGTCCTGCGTCGAAATAATCGGAGCGAGTAACGAGAGTTCGTTATCCGCCTTTCTACCGCTTAAGGCTCGTGGCGTACAGATCTTCTCGTATTATTAGAATGTTTTATTTCCTAAGACCGCTTGACGTTGGATCAAGGGTTTGGATCTAATCGAAATATTTTGGTTTTTTGAGGTTAAGAGGGTGAATGCAAATGGAGGTTTATTTTTGTGGTTTGTTTAGCGAGGCACGAAGCGCTCGGCTCGCAAGGTAGGGTGGATCCTAAACGAAACGATAACTGAATAATAAAGTGCGAGCGTGCAAGTGCAATCGCTTGGCGTTGGACCAAGGATTAAGAAATAAAATGCGAGAAATAAAAGTGCGTACAAATTAATGGGAGAGGGATACAAAATAAATACAGGGGATTGCGAGAAATAAAGAGGTCTCGTTGTAGTTAGCCCAAGAGGAAGCGTGTGTACAGTGTTTTCGAACTATTCGAAGGCGTTCGACCTGTTTTGAGTCGGGACACAACTATTCGAAGGCGTTGGACCTTTTAATCGAGCGCAACTATTCGAAGGCGTTGGACCTTTTTGGGACGCGGCAAAATTTTGTTCGTTTACTTCCTTAGAGCCGGTTCACAGAAACCGTTCTATGAGGAGTCGAATCGTAATTTAAAATGCGATAATAAAATGAATAAATTGAATCGCGAAATATTAAATAAAATAATAAATTGAATATCTAAATAAATTAAATAATGTGTAAAATATTGAATAAAATAAATTGAATTATATTACAATTTTTGTTCAAAATAGAAATAATAGAATAAAATAAAAAAAGAGGGCCTCATATTGACCGCTCATCACCGATTAAATGTAATCGGGCGAAAAACTGCCTTTTACTATATCATCGGCCCTTAGGTGAAATTAAATAGAGAAAATATATAGATATATTTTTTAACGTTTTCTAAATGGCAAGACAAAATAATAATACACAAACCACAAGAAATTACAATAAAATAAACAAAACATAATAAGAACTAAATAATAAATATAACTAAAAAATGAAAAGAAAACCAAAGAAAGGAAAGGGGGGATAGGCGCTGGCTTTTGTGTGCAATTGAGAAAAATAGATGGGCCTAAACAATGACTATCTAAGCCCAACTGGAAAAATGTTAGGAAAAGAAAAAAATAATAGAAAATAACAAACTAAAATAAAATAATAAAGAAAAAGAAAAAGAAATATTTAGCTGAAATAAAATAAGGGTTAAAGGAAAAAAAACTCATTTATCGTGTCAAACAAGGGAGATTTAGAGTCCAGAAAGCTTCAAAATGAAAACACAACAATGGGAAAAATGGAAAACAAGCTTTCACTCACGATTCTGCGGTGATGACCGGTCATGGTGGGTTTTTGTGATTCGCGTTTGGCGTATGCCGGTCTGAACGGCGGTGGTGATTTCTCGCGGCGGCCTGTTTCGATCTTCTTCTTCTCCGTTCACGCTCGCGGTTATCTCCCTCAGATCTTCACGGTGGTCGCACGGCTGAGTTCGACGCGATTGGTTTGGCTGGCGGCGGTCCGCTCTCTTCGCGTTTCACACTCAACAATCTTTCTCTCTCACTCGCGCTTACGGTTCGGATTTTTTCCGACTCTGTTTTCGGATCGGTTTCTACTAAAAGTGAGATTTCTGGTTTTGATGGTGGTTTGCGGTTTGGGTTGTTCTTGAATGATTTTGTGAGACTGTTTGAATGTTGTTGTTGGAAGAAAAGGTAAGTCTATGGTGCAGAGAAAACAAACAGGGGCGACGGTGATGGGTGTTTATGATATGATACGAGTGTTGTTTGGATTTGGTTCAATGGGTTTGTGCAAATTTGATCGAAAGTTTTTTCTGATGTCTGATGCGTTTTGTTTTTGAGGTTGCGGCTGTTTCGCGGTTTAGGGATGGTTTGGTTTGATTTTCGGTGATGATGAAGCGAAAGAGGGTTTGGGTGAGTGTGAGGTCAGGTCGGTTTGAAGATGGTGATGCTGTTGCGTGGTTGGTCGATGGAGGAGGATTGGTGATGAAGGTTTGTTGCGCTCCCTCACTATTTTTCGGTTCTCAGTTCATCTCATTCATTACGGTTTCTTCGGATTTTTACGCTGCCTGTACTCTTTCCTTTTTTTGTTGCTTTTCTGTTGGTGGTGATGGTTTGAAAAAAATAAAAAAAAAAGAATTATGCTATGGTTTAAATCTGTGTATATGAAAAAGATTTAACAGAAGATTCAAAGAATAGTTGTTGTTTTTGTTTCCAACTTTTTATTTGAGGTGATGAAGAAGGGATAGAAACATTTCTGTAATTATTTTGAAGGTTTTGATTTTGGTTGAAGTTTGGTCTGATGGTTTTTAGCAGGGATTTGACAGGTTTTCCAAACTTGCCTTGTGAAGAAAATTAATGTTGTTTATATGACAGAAAGTTAGTGAGGGTAAAGAGGAATTTTGAGTGAAGATTTGGATAGGATTGCATGATCTGTGAATTTGGTGTTAAGAGTTTGTTAGTGAGTGGAATGAAGTTTCTAAAGATAGTGGATGTTATGTAAATTGATTACTGGTGTGTAGAAAATGTTGTATGGGAAACTTTGTTGATAACAATTTTTTATTTTTTTTTTTAAAAAATGAGGTCAGCTAAAAAAATAAAAAAAATGGAATATACTAATAATATAATAATAATAATAATGACTATAGTAATACAAAAAAAATACAAAAGAAATAAGGGAATAGTGTTAATAGAAAAAACTGAAAAATAAAGATCATTTTGAAAAAGGATGGGGGCAAGAATCGAACCCCAGTCCTTATAACAATGCAAACATAAGTCCATCCGCTGGGGCGGGTATACATCCATTAGTTAAATTGCACAAACAAATATATAATTCATTTTTGACAATTCCAACCTTTATTTTTCTTTCTTTATATTTTTTTTCAATAAATTCTGTAATAAGAATAATAACAAGAATAAACTAAAATAATAATAAAACTAATAACATGGGATTTGGGATAAAAAATGAAAATAAGAATTATAATAATAATAATGATAGGAAACTAATAATTTCTAAGAAAAGAAGAATATTTTTTTTATATTTTTGGATTAATAATAAAAAGAGTAAAATCTATGATGTGAGAAATTAATTTTTGAAAATAAATAATGTATATTTCTTAAGTGGAGAATGGAATTACAAAGAGTATTTCTAAATAGAAATAATAATAACAATAAACTTTTCTCTTTTTTTTATTATATTTTTGAATAATAAATAAAATAAAACAACTAAATAATAGAAATAGAAGATTAAAAAAATAAAAATAAAATTTCTTAATTTTGAGAATAGCTAAACGTATTTTTTTTATTTTTTGGAATATTTACTAGACAAAAATAAAATAATACAAAATTTTTGAAATGGTGGTTAGACAGTAAAATAGCGCAGGTAGGACAAATTTGGGGTATGACAGATGCCCCTATCGAATTGGCTTAGACCAAGTAAGATGAACTGGCTCATGTTCAATCTTTCAAGGTATAAGATAATTAGATATTAACAGACTCCAAATTTGTCCGACAAAGAAAGAATTTGTGAAAATAGCAAATGAAATAAACTGGAAATGATGGGTGACACAGCAAGAAACAAGTTGACGAAATAAATCACTTATCACCAGAGGATGATAAGGCAATAAACTGAAAATAAAATCAATTATCAACAGAGGATGATAAGGCAACAGACTGAAAATAAAATCACTTATGAACAGAGGATGATAAGGCAATAGACAGAGAAAATAAACTCACTTATCAACAGAGGATGATAAGGAAATAGACAGAAAATAAAATCACCTATCACCAGAGGATGATAAGGCAATACACAGAAAATAAAATCACTTATCACCAGAGGATGATAAGGCAATAGACAGAAAATAAAATTACTTATCACCAGAGGATGATAAGGCAATAGACAGAAAATAAAATCACTTATCACCAGAGGATGATAAGGCAACAGACTGAAAATAAAATCAATTATCACCAGAGGAAGATAAGGCAAATAAACAGAAAGAATGAACTCACTTATCACCAGAGGATGATAAGGAAAATTGACTGAAATTTAAACACGGCTATTGAATCCGCCAAGGAGATGCCTGGAATCTTCGACTGATATGATCCTGACATCCGCTGGGGAAAAGACTGGAAACTTGTGCTGATCCTGGATCCTGAATTATGCAAATATGTTTGATTGTTTTAAAATGGTATTCCATAGGGATGGAGATACGATGCAAATGTTTATGCATTTGAGATGTATGTTGAAAATGTTGGGGATATAAAAAGCAGATTTATTTAAGGTATGCAAATGATGCATATGCTGCAAATGATTGATGTAAATGATGCTTATGATGTTGATGATGCATAATGATGCATATGAGCGATTGAAAGGTGCCAACTTGGTGGACTTTTGGTTTGGTAGTTGCCAATAATGATTGGACTTTGGGTGGGTGGAGGGCTTGATTCCCCGACACTCGATCTTTGACGATGCATGATCAGAAGATGGATCTGAAAGCTCCAAGCTTGGTTCTCTACTAATGAGCGGAGCGACTTAATTGACACATGATGACTGATTTTTCTCTGAATGATTGCCAATGTCAAGCAAGGACTGACTGTTCAGCTGGGGAATAGAGATAGGAAGATTTGCTCCTTGTTTGCTTGCCCCTGCCTGTAGGGTATCTGAAATAAAATTGATGGGGAAGCTTTGACAATGGCCATGACATGACATGCCCCTAATTGAACCTTTGAAGGTAATCTTGCCCCTGACTGAGCTGTTTGAAGATAATTTGCCCCTGATTGGGCTGTTGAAGATGCTTTGACCCTGGTTGGACTGATTTTGAAATGAATTGCCCCTGATTGGGATGTTAAGAATGATTTTCCCCTGAATGATTGCTGAAGTAGTCTTGATTCATGTTGGCATCAAGGAAGTTCAAAATTCTCTCTTGATTGCCCCTTGTTGGGATTGCACTGATGTCAAGCACTGAATTGCAATTAAATTGTTCATACACAAATGGTAATGTTAATGTAAAGTTTATGTAAGTTTTGAAAAAGATCTATTTATTTGAATGTTGTGATAGTGTGACGAATGGACCGTTAGCCCAAACGAGGCGCTGATTTAGAAAGTGCATAAGAGATGTAGCAAAAATAATGTGTAAACAAGATTGAATATTAGCAAATATATGGGAGTCAATTTACGCAACCTTGTTGGTAGCATGCTTTCAGAATAAATTGCGCCTCAATTAGGACTTTCGAGGGCTGTAACGTGGTATGGTTAATGGTTTGAGAAACAAAGGATATAAGGCTCAAAGTTTGATTTGTCCACACCCCTTCTTCGTGATGTTCTCCGGTCCTATGTTCATTTAACTCTACATATGCATTTGTTTTTGACTTTGCAAGAATGGAGATGAAGCTTTAATGTTCGCTTGGAAGTGACAGTCATCTTTTTGCTGGTGACCCTTTGATTTTTGATTTGGTGATCACTGATATTTGTTTTGTTTTTACTGAGGATTTGAGTTCCTCTTTTGATTTGTTTTTTTTTGTCGACTAAGTCTCCCTTCGGGTGCTCAACTTAGTGGTTTTTTCTTTTCTTTTCTTTTTGTTTGAATGTTGTGACTGCCAAGTCATTTGTTGATGGTCCTCCGACGGGATGTCTCAACTTGCAATTCGAAGGTGTAGTCAGGTTAACTGAACAACTACCCTGCCACGGGTTAAATGTAAGGGTTTGTATCAGAAAGAAGCTCCTACTTCTAGGCTCGAAGTGGTTGACTAGGGATTAACTCCTTATATCTCCAGTGTTTGGGGATTTGAAAGAATGCCTGTACATCATTGACGAGGTTTTTATCCGAAAGCATACCACAACAGTTGTGGGTATTTCGTTTTCATCATCCTCCCTCAAATATTTGCTAAAGTGAAGTGAGAGAATATTTTTGTGATTTTGTGATAAATGATAAATGATGAGCGAATGCGAATATATTGATTCAAAACATGCATAAACATAACATTAACATAACCAAGTACAAACGATAACAATGTTCAGAGCAAATAGTACTTAAACAAACATTACAAAACAACAAGAATGCGGAAATAATAAATGGCACTGGCTGCCTTGATTTGAGGAATGAACTTCTCTTGATTGAATGCTTCAAAGTGGGAGACTACTCAGCTTTGGTCTTCGGAAACTTCTTCGAAAGCATTCGTTGAGGGGCCACTTGCGCGACACTGGATTGCTCTGGATATTCAGACCCTTCTGAGTAAAGGTGAGATCCTTAGAGTTGATTAGGTCCTGAATTTTGTGCTTGAATGATTTGCAATTTTCGATCGTGTGACCTGGAGCACCCTTGTGATATTCACAGCGGGCATTGGCATCATAGTTTCGGGCGGTACCAGTTTGTGGTGGCAAGTCTTTGAAAACAAGAGTTCCCTCTACCATCAGCCCGTTAAAGATTTCTCCATATGATAAAGGTAGTGGATCAAAGTGTCTCTCCGATCCTCTTTTTCATATGGTGGGCGCTGTTGAGGAGCGCGTTGTTGTTGTTGACCGGGCTGTTGTTGGTAAGCCGGTTGCTGGTATGGATAAGCCGGTTGCTGGTATGGTCTAGGTCCATATTGCGCAGCTGCACCCGGAGGATAAGGACATGGTTGATAAGCCATCAGAGGCGGAAGCAGAGCTTGAATAGCTGGATGAACAGGCATTGAAGGAACAGGCTGATGAGACACAACCATCCTGGCCAAGGCTTGCATAGCCTCATGAATACGATCAATCTTGCTCTTGATTGAGTCAATCTCTTCCCTCATAGCAGCTTGTTCTTGTCGAATCTGATCCATCAGTCCTCTAGTGTTGGCTCAAGTTGAATACGGTCGTCTAACTCGATACGGGCGTCGGGAAACCAGCTTTATTTACTGAAGATGAAGGAACATGCAATGAGTTTTTGGATTTTGGAATGGAATGCAAGATGAATAATTAATGCAAATGAAATGATATGCAATATCAGAATCCAGGATCACAAGATCAGGGTCTCATGAGTCCAAGGTACAGGTGGAAGATACTCTGATCATGAACTCACTGGGTAGACTCTAAGGTTTAGGGATCCCAAAGTTATCAATTCACATGGTTGTTCATCACACACGCCATAAGCATGACGGTTGATTGACTCCGCCACATGAATCTATTTTGGGTGAGATCTTCGTATCGACAACCCACGAGAGCAAGTTTTCCCGGGAGTCCATACTACGTGATCATCAACACGAGGCTTAAAACAAAGTCCTTGGGTTATGGAACTTTCTCAACTGTTTGATGCACATGTCAGCTCTTGACAGTCAATCAACTCCATTGAGTAAGTCTATTCCAATTGAGGTTTTCGTATCGAGCCACGCGAAGGCGAACCTTGGTGCCCAATACTACGCAACCATCAACCGATGTTTTAACCAAAAGGTTCTAAAGGTCCTCAAAGTTGATTATCCTAATGAAAGCAACTGAGCACACACGCCAAGGACTCGACGGTTGTCAGTATTCTCATTAGAATCTACTCCAAGTGAGGTTTTCGTATCGACAACCCATGAGAGAGGTTCTCTCGGGAGCCCATACTACACAACCTCGCTAACTTAAGTTTATACTCGCAAGCCCGGGTATAGAGCTTTTCCCTCAAGTTTCTTTTGCAAAGTATCGATCCAAATTATAGTACCAAGGAGCCACATGATATATAAGATGGAATGTGATAAAGAAAGCGATAAAAATAAACAAGCAAGGCATAAAACCAAACATCCAAACAAACGCAGGAACCTAGACTAGGCTTGACTCGAATAGGGGTGAACCAGTCCCCAGCAGAGTCGCCAGTTGTCGTACCCCGAAAAATACGACCTTACGCGATCCGAAATGGAAGGAGCCGCGCGCCGAATGGACTGAAGAGTCGCCACCTAATTCTATTTATTCCCGAATAGGGAAATGGGAGATATAGATACAACCCGGGAAGAAAAGGATGAGGACAAAGGTCAACGGAACCATTGCCTGGGTTCGGAAGTCGGTTATGCAGGGGGAAGGTATTAGCACCCCCTACATCCATCGTACTCGATGGGAACCATCTAAGTTAACGCGCTCGAAAGGATGTCTATGCCTAAACGAATTGCTTGCTATAGGGAAATGAGTTGAGTTATAAGTTAGATTGACCCTAGGTGCTCGGCAAGGATGGAGATCCTTGTGCCTACGTACTCCCGCGTGCAATGGGAAAGTCAGAGCCTCGTAGTTCGGCCTACTAAGGGTAATGGATGTTTGATTTTATTACCTTTCGTCGATGAAAGGGTTTAGGAGTTGAAACGTACTAAAGACTATGGATAGTTTATCTCGCCCAACAAGACGAGCGTCCTGCGTCGAAATAATCGGAGCGAGTAACGAGAGCTCGTTATCCTCCTTTCTACGGCATAAGGCTCGTGGCGTACAGATCTTCTCGTATTATTAGAATGTTTTATTTCCTAAGACCGCTTGACGTTGGATCAAGGGTTTGGATCTAATCGAAATATTTTGGTTTTTTGAGGTTAAGAGGGTGAATGCAAATGGAGGTTTATTTTTGTGGTTTGTTTAGCGAGGCACGAAGCGCTCGGCTCGCAAGGTAGGGTGGATCCTAAACGAAACGATAACTGAATAATAAAGTGCGAGCGTGCAAGTGCAATCGCTTGGCGTTGGACCAAGGATTCAGAAATAAAATGCGAGAAATAAAAGTGCGTACAAATTAATGGGAGAGGGATACAAAATAAATACAGGGGATTGCGAGAAATAAAGAGGTCTCGTTGTAGTTAGCCCAAGAGGAAGCGTGTGTGCAGTGTTTTCGAACTATTCGAAGGCGTTCGTCCTGTTTTGAGTCGGGACACAACTATTCGAAGGCGTTGGACCTTTTAATCGAGCACAACTATTCGAAGGCGTTGGACCTTTTTGGGACGCGGCAAAATTTTGTTCGTTTACTTCCTTAGAGCCGGTTCACAAAAACCGTTCTATGAGGAGTCGAATCGTAATTTAAAATGCGATAATAAAATGAATAAATTGAATCGCGAAATATTAAATAAAATAATAAATTGAATATCTAAATAAATTAAATAATGTGGAAAATAATGAATAAAATAAATTGAATTATATTACAACTTTTGTTCAAAATAGAAATAATAGAATAAAAAAAAAGAGGGCCTCATATTGACCGCTCATCACCGATTAAATGTAATCGGGCGAAAAACGGCCTTTTACTATATCATCGGCCCTTAGGTGAAATTAAATAGAGAAAATATATAGATATATTTTTTAACGTTTTCTAAATGGCAAGACAAAATAATAATACACAAACCACAAGAAATTACAATAAAATAATAAGAACTAAATAATAAATATAACTAAAAAATGAAAAGAAAACCAAAGAAAGGAAAGGGGTGGATAGGCGCTGGCTTTTGTGTGCAATTGAGCAAAACAGATGGGCCTAAACAATGACTATCTAAGCCCAACTGGCGAAATGTTAGGAAAAGAAAAAAATAATAGAAAATAACAAACTAAAATAAAATAATAAAGAAAAATAAAAGGAAATAATTAGTTGAAATAAAATAAGGGTTAAAGGAAAAAAAACTCATTTATCGTGTCAAACAGGGGAGATATAGAGTCCAGAAAGCTTCAAAATGAAAACACAACAATGGGAAAAACGGAAAACAAGCTTTCACTCACGATTCTGTGGTGATGACCGGTCATGGTGGGTTTTGGTGATTCGCGTTTGGCGTATGCCGGTCTGAACGGCGGTGGTGATTTCTCGCGGCGGCCTGTTTCGATCTTCTTCTTCTCCGTTCACGCTCGCGGTTATCTCCCTCAGATCTTCACGGCGGTCGCGCGGCTGAGTCCGACGCGATTGGTTTGGCTGGCGGCGGTCCGCTCTCTTCGTGTTTCACACTCAACAATCTTTATCTCTCACTCGCGCTTACGGTTCGGATTTGTTCCGACTCTGTTTTCGGATCGGTTTCTGCTAAAAGTGAGAATTCTGGTTTTGATGGTGGTTTGCGGTTTGGGTTGTTCTTGAATGATTTTGTGAGATTGTTTGAATGTTGTTGTTTGAAGAAAAGGTAAGTCTATGGTGGAGAGAAAACAAACAGGGGCGACGACGATGGGTGTTTATGATATGATACGAGTGTTGTTTGTATTTGGATCAATGGGTTTGTGCAAATTTGATCGAAAGTTTTTTATGATGTCTGATGCGTTTTGTTTTTGAGGTTGCGGTTGTTTCGCGGTTTAGGGATGGTTTGGTTTGATTTTCGGTGATGATGAAGCGAAAGAGGGTTTGGGTTAGTGTGAGGTCAGGTCGGTTTGAAGATGGTGATGCTATTGCGTGGTTGGTCGATGGAGGAGGATTGGTGATGAAGGTTTGTCGCGCTCCCTCACTATTTTTCGGTTCTCAGTTATCCTCATTCATTACGGTTTCTTCGGATTTTTACGATGTCTGTACTCTTTCCTTTTTTTGTTGCTTTTCTGTTGGTGGTGATGGTTTGAAAAAAATAAAAAAAATGAATTATGCTATGGTTTAAATCTGTGTATATGAAAAAGATTTAACAGAAGATTCAAAGAATAGCTGCTGTTTTTGTTTCCAACTTTTTATTTGAGGTGATGAAGAAGGGATAGAAACATTTCTGTAATTATTTTGAAGGTTTTGATTTTGGTTGAAGTTTGGTCTGATGGTTTTTAGCAGGGATTTCACAGGTTTTCCAAACTTGCCTCGTGAAGAAAATTAATGTTGTTTATATAACAGAAAGTTAGTGAGGGTAAAAAGGAGTTTTGAGTGAAGATTTGGATAGGATTGCATGAGCTGTGAATTTGGTGTTAAGAGTTTGTTAGTGAGTGGAATGAAGTTGCTAAAGATAGTGGAGGTTATGTAAATTGATTACTGGTGTGTAGAAAATGTTGTATGGGAAACTTTGTTGATAACAATTTTTTTTATTCTTTTTAAAAAAAATGAGGTCAGCTGAAAAAATAAAAAAAATAGAATATACTAATAATATAATAATAATAATAATAATGACTATAGTAATACAAAAAAAATACAAAAGAAATAAGGGAATAGTGCTAATAGAAAATACTGAAAAATAAAGATCATTTTGAAAAAGGATGGGGGCAAGAATCGAACCCCAGTCCTTATAACAATGCAAACATAAGTCCATCCGCTGGGGCAGGTATACATCCATTAGTTAAATTGCACAAACAAATATATAATTCATTTTTGACAATTCCAACCTTTATTTTTCTTTCTTTATATTTTTTTTCAATAAATTCTGTAATAAGAATAATAACAAGAATAAACTAAAATAATAATAAAACTAATAACATGGAATTTGGGATAAAAAATGAAAATAAGAATTATAATAATAATAATGATAGGAAACTAATAATTTCTAAGAAAAGTAGATTTTTTATTTATATTTTTGGATTAATAATAAAAAGAGTAAAATCTATGATGTGAGAAATTAATTTTTGAAAATAAATAATGTATATTTCTTAAGTGGAGAATGGAATTACAAAGAGTATTTCTAAATAGAAATAATAATATCAATAAACTTTTCTCTTTTTTTTATTATATTTTTGAATAATAAATAAAATAAAAAAACTAAATAATAGAAATAGAAGATTAAAAAAATAAAAATAAAATTTCTTAATTTTGAGAATAGCTAAACTTATTTTTTTTATTTTTTGGAATATTTGCTAGACAGAAATAAAATAATACAAATTTTTTGAAATGGTGGTTAGATAGTAAAATAGCGCAGGTAAGACAAATTTGGGGTATGACACTTATCTCATACTTAGGTATTCTCGTTATCCCTAATCAGGGAGGATATAATGAGTTTACAAGCCCTTGATTAGGCTTAAGCTCATTAACTTATGATTAACACCAAAAACAATAAAAGACTGAAAACACAAAAACAAACAATAATCATCTCCTTCGGGATTCTTTTCTCATCACCTTCATTCATAAACGAGAACTTGCATTTTCCGTCTAATATAAGACAGTTAGCACTCGAGTCAGACGAGTCATACATTTGAGCATAAACAAGTAAGCAGTTCAACAGTCAATTTATCTTTCCAGTCTCTTTGACTCGAACTACGGTGTTCTGACTTCCTCATTGCATTAGAGGATACGTAGACATAACTTAACTGTTATCAAACAAAAGTCTCAGTGTCTTCCCCCTCTTTCAGCATTCTTTTTAAGCCTCAGTTCCTGAGCAATTCACCTTTTGCACTGACACCTGTACATTCTTTTCTTTAGCTTTTGCACATAGATAGCACATACACCTACCCCTTTAAACACAATCTTTTAAGCATGGATCCCGTCGAGTACGACGGACAATCTGGGTACTAATACCTTCCCAGGTTGTAACCAACCCCCTTTCTCAGTTTCTCTGGTTCGCGACCGTCTTATCCATCTTTTCTAGGTTTATGCAGCATTACCCTTCCTTCGGGATAAAAATGCCTAGCTGGCGGCTCTATTCATCTTCACTTCATTTTCTCCTTTCGCCGACCGTTCTCGCTTGTACCGGGATGCAAATCTTTGGGAGCGACATCCGGCCACACCAAAACCTCAACTTCTTCTCTATGCCACCCCAAGCCCTAAAAAATTCCTAGAATCACTCCCCAAACACCATGGAACATGAATCAGCAAGCAAACAACATTTATTTTACATGAATCATGTGATACGAATCAAAACGGAAAACACGCAGAAATTTCAGAAGTCAAATACATCCTACACGATCAACCATTTTCAATGATTCAAAGCTCAAAATGATCAGCACATCACATAGAATCAGTTTATAACTTATAACGCAAGTTCTGGAAAAATGTTCTTGGATGATACCTGAAATGGAGCTTTGTGTTCTTGAGCTTTCTGACCCTTTCTTTGGTGAAAATCCACCCCCTTTGACCTCCTGAAGCTAATGGTAAGCTTGAATGAAGCTTAGATAGCCTCTTTTGTGAGTTTCATTTCTGAGGTTGCGGGAATTGTGTTTTTGCTTGAGTTTTTTAGGCTATGGTGAGGGGTGGGAATTGATCCTGAGGTGTTTTTGAGTTGATTGGTGAAGGAAGTTTGAAGTTTTTTGAATCTGAGAGTATGAGAGCTTTCAGGCTCTTGTGTTATGTTGTTTGTGATCCATAACGTTTGTTTAAGCCAATTGGATTGCTTAGAAAGTGCGTGGTGGCACAACTTGATTGGTATGGGCCAATTTGAAAAAAATCAAGATTGTGTACTATGAGGTATGGGCATGGGTTAGAGGAGATTTCATGGGGTGTCTGGCCTCAGTTGGGTTCAAGGATGGCCATGGGATTGGTTTTGATGTGTTGGAAGGCTTGGATGAAGAGTTATCACATGATTTGCAAATTTCCCTCTTTGAAGTTTCTTGGATCATAAGTCATGGAAACCCTAAGTTCAATGCACCATTTTGATTGTTTGAAGTTCATTTGACATATTGTGAAGTGTTTGTGTACATTAGAGGTCATTAGAATGCTTGAACATGCCAAAATGCAAAATCCCTCTTTGACATGAAACTTGAAATTATAAGATTTTTGCCAACTTTGAAAGGCCATATCTTGAGTTCTAAGATGAATCAAGACATGTTCTTGTACTTTTTGAAAAGGGAAAGACCTAATATACAACTTTCATAACCAAGAATTTTTCATTTGAAGCATTTTTGGTCATGAAAGAGGAGGTTGAAAAACATTCCCAAAATGGAAAGTTTGCATTTCAAGTCATTTCCAAAAATGGCAAGTTTGTAATTGGCTCAAAATTCTTCAATCTTGTGAACATCCAACCACTTAGAAGATCAAATAAAGATCATTGAACTTCAATTTGATGAAAATACCCTTTTGGTTCCATTGTTGGGGGCCTCAGATGCCCTGATTTTGACTTAACTTGCTCAGGAAGTTACCCAATGAAAAAATGACTTACACAATGAGTTTCTTCATCAAACTTGGTGCACATGACCCTTATGACATATTAAGAACATTAGAAACAAGAATGACCCAAAATTTGGAGTTAAGGCCTCTGAAACCAAAACCCTAATTTTGGTCATCTGTGCATTGAAAACCCTAGCTCTGCTTCCATGTCGTTGCTAGTTTCTGTGATCCCTTGACTTTCATGAATTTGAGGAACATAATATGATGGTAGAACACACATGGACCCTCTTGGAAAGCTTTGATACCTTTGGGATGGCCCAAATGGATTCTTGGATTGCTCAAGTCACAAACCCTAGATGCAGATGAATTTGAACTTATGCAGATGAAACAAACATGCAATATGAGATGTAATGCTTATGCTTATGCAAAAATGAAATATCACAAGCCATGGTGTGATATGAGTGAGGGAAAATTTGGGGTGTTTACAGCTCCCCCTATTTAAGCATGAGTTAGATGTGAAGGATGTAAGCGCTTGGCTTAACAGACAAACAAGATAAGTTATGGTTGAATACCAAAGACAGTCCGAAATTTGCACTCGCTGGATAGAAGAAGTAAAGGGATATAAATTGTAAAAGGTAGTATAGTATGATTATCAAATGAAATCGACGGAGGACAACCATTGAGCAGAGGACGATTGATGGGGATAAAGTAATAAGCTAAGCAATGACAGGGACGACCGACAAGCTGGGTAAATAAAGAGATCATGATGGGGACGGGCATCAGGTAAAGAAATAAGATTCTCTGGGGGTTAAAGAAAAGCAGGGATGGGGACGACCATTAGGCTTAAAAAGTGAAATAAACAACTACGGGGATGGCAATCGGATTAAAGAATAAATGAAATAAATGACGAGGGACGGTCATCAAAGGTGAATGATGATCACCTAGCAGGGGACGGCTGCTCTTTATCACGACATAGGACGAATGTCGGATAGAAAAGGGAAATGATGGGGACAACTATCGGATAAAGTGATGAAGGACGATCATCAAGAGGTGAAAGACGATCACCTAGCAGGGTACGACTGCTCACGGGGTTTATCACGACATAGGACGAATGTCGGATAACAAGATCAACGATGGGGGAGGGCCATAGTATGAAATGATGAGGGACGGTCATCAAAAGGTGAAGGACGATCACCTAGCAGGGGACAGTGTCGTACCCCGAAAAATACGACCACACGCGATCCGAATGGACGGAGCCGCGCGCTGGACGGACTGAAGAGTCGCCACCTAATTCTATTTATTCCCGAAGAGGGAAAGGGAAAATATAGATACAACCCGGGAAGAGAGGGATGAGGACAAAGGTCAACAGAACCATTGCTTGGGTTCGGGAGTCGGTTATGCAGGGGGAAGGTATTAGCACCCCCTACATCCATCGTACTCGATGGGAACCATCTAAGTTAACGCGCATGAAGGGATGTCTATGTTTAAACGAAATGCTTGCAAGAGGGAAATGAGTTGAATTATAAGTTAGATTGAACCTAGGTGCTCGGCAAGGATTGACATCCTCGTGCCTACGTACTCCCTTGTGAAATGGGAAAGTCAGAGCCTCGTAGTTCGGCCAACTAAGGGTAATGGTTGTTGATTTTATTACCTTTCGTCGATGAAAGGGTTTAGGAGTCGAATGTACTAAAGACTATGGATAGTTTATCTCGCCCAACAAGACGAGCGTCTTGCGTCGAAATAATCGGAGCGAGTAACGAGAGCTCGTTATCCTCCTTTCTACCGCTTAAGGCTCGTGGCGTACAAATCTTCTCGTATTTATTAAGGTGTTTTTATTTCCTAAAGCCACTTGACGTTGGATCAAGGGTTTGGATCTAATCGAAACGTTTTGGTTTTTTTTGAGGTTTAGAGGGTAAATGCAAATGGAGGTTATTTTTGTGGTTTTATTAGCGAGGCACGAAGTGCTCGGCTCGCAAAGTAAGGTGGATCCTAAACGAAACGATAACTGAAAAATAAAGTGCAAGTGTGCAAGTGCAATCGCTTGGCGTTGGACCAAGGATTCAGAATTAAATAAAATACAAGAAATAAAGTGCGTACAAATTAATGGGAGAGGGATACAAAATAAATACAGGGAATTGCGAGAAATAAATGGGTCTCGTTGTATTTTGCCCAAGAGGAAGCGTGTGTGCAGTGTGTTTGAACTATTCGAAGGCGTTCGGCCTGTTTAATCGGGACGCAACTATTTGAAGGCGTTGGACCTTTTGATCGAGCGCAACTATTCGAAGGCGTTGGACCTTTCCGGGACGCGACAAAATTTTGTTCGCGAACTGCCTTAGAATCGCTTCAAGATGGGAACCATTCTATAAGGAGTCGAATCGTAATTTTTTAATGTGAAAAATAAATAAATTAAATGAATTGAATTGCGAAGAATAAATAGAATAATGAATATAAAATGATAAAATAAATCGTATTTAGGAATAATAAATGAATTATATTACAAGTTTTTTTTGTTCAAAATAGAAATAATAGAATAAAATAAAAGAGGGCCTCATATTGACCGCTCATCACCGATTAAATGTAATCGGGCGAAAAACGACCTTTTATAATATCATCGGCCCCTTTTAAAATTAAACTAAAAGTGAAGAAATAAGAAAGAAATTAAATGATCTAAAAGAATTTATTAAATGTGAACAAGAATAAAGGAATTTAGAACCATTTTATAAATAAGCCATAAACTAAAACAATTAAATTAAATAGGATTCTTTTAATATAAAAATAAAAAAACATCAACTAGAAAACAAAATCTACGATAGGAGAAAGGGTGTATGGAAGTAGCAATACTTAATAAAAATCTAAAGTTTAGTATAATAACCTTCAAAGTAAATTAAAAGAAAAAGTCAAAACAAAATAAGAAAGAAAAGAGTGCAAGCAGGGGATGACATCTGGAAAATAAAATGTATATAGGAAATAAACAATCACAGGATTTTAAGCCCAAATCACAACATCTAGGAGGTCATAAAAACAGATTTTTTATTTAAGACAAAATACACACATAAATAAATAGTTTTAACATTAGAATAAAGGTTGTTAAAAAAAATAAAACAAAATTAAAGGTCAGTATTCAAATCAGAAACAGATCAAGACCCCTTTGAAAGAAAACTCAGATCAAAACGCGATAAAAGGAAAAAAAATCTCACGCGTATCGGTGACACCACTCAGCTTTGGCCCCAACTTTTCTCGCATCTCTCTCTCCCGATTGGTCTCTGCTTCAGTTTCTCATCAATCTCTCTCGCCTCAGTTCCGGTTCTGAATCGACGGCGGCGCTTCTGCTTCTTTCGCTTTCGCCGGCGACCTGTTATGTTCTTCCTCTTGGGATCTTTCTCCGTCTCTCTCACGGCGTACAACTTCGGTTTCGTTTGTAGGCTCGTGCGTGATGGTTCTGTGTGCGGCGGATTTGGTTTCCGTTTGATGTTCGTCCGCGGTTTCGTTGCCGGTTACCCTCGGCGGTGGCTCATGGGTGTTAGATGGGTTTTGTGAAGATTGAAGGTGGAAATCAGATGGTTGATTCAGCGGTGGCGTTTGGAGATCACGTTCGTTCTCCTCTCGCGAACTCTCACTGCGATTTGTCTCTCAGATCATGAAAGCTCGCGGGTCTGTTGAGGGATGGTGGCCGGTCTTGCGGTTTACGGCGGCTGGGCTTACAGGGGTTGGTCTGTGCGATGAAGGAAGTTTCGGAGGTTGCTATTGGGTTGCTCTGGAAGTTTGCGGCGCGAATAGTATCTGTTTTCGGCCGGGATTGGTGAAGATGGTGGGTTTTCGCGGTGAAGGAAAACAGAGGTGGTTGGCGTGAGTTGCGGTACGTTTGAGGTTATGGGGTTTGATAATGGTCTGAGTTTTGGAGATTTTTCGGATGTTTCTGTATTGTTTGGTGATTGTGAAGTGGATTTACGATGGTGTGTTGATTTTGCTCAGAGGGCTCGCGATTCGGTTTTGAGCGTGTTTCAATGGTGTATTGCAGTGGCTGGGTTTGAGGTGAGGTTGACGGATTTTGGTTATGGAGGTTGATGAAGGAGTGTGGCTGGTTTTTTGCAGGTGAGTGTTGAGGGAAGATGGAAGCAAGGAGATTGGTTTGAATGGTTTGCTGAGTTTTTTTGTAGTGTAAGCAAGGTTTGTGTTTGTTAATTTTTCTGCAAAGATATTGGCTCTCAAAGCCGCCCTCTTTTTAGTGTGGAATCATTCCTTATATCAAATAATTGTGAGGGCATTATAGGAAGAAACTATGGAATATTTGTATATGAGGCTGATGCGTGATTTTTCTAGCATGTGCGTTGGTGAGTGCGAATCTGTTAGTGCGTGGTGGAATTCTGTTGCATGAGGTGGTGTAGATTATATGATGGAAATGCTATGGAAATTTGTTGTACGGTTACCTCTAATGGGGTCCCTGAAATTACGGACATGGTTAGGGAATATGTGTGATCTCTTGTGTGTTGATATAATTCTCTCTTTTTTTTAATTTTTGTTATTTTTTTGTGGTAATAAAAGAAATAAAATGGAATCAAGTTACTTCTAATTTTTGTAATATGAAAATGACAAATGGGCTTTAATGAGACTTAAATGACAAGTGGGCTTATTATTATTTTTGGTCCTTTTTCTTGAATAATGATTTTGTAGTGGAAGAAAGAAGAAGAAACAAAAAGGATGAAAAAAATAAAATAAAATGGAAAATTGGTTTTAAAATTGGAATGGAAAAATAAAAAGAATTAGGTTAGAAAAAATGATTTAGATATGGATTGGAATGAAGTTGGCTAATGAAAAAAAACTAAAAGTGAACTAATAAATTTGGTAAAGGTATTATCTTGAAAATAATGGTGATGATAAAAATGGTAAATTAAAAATATGATGAAATAGATTATGAGATTTAAATTAATTAGGAAAATGGGAAACTTGGAATGTGGATAAAAATGGATTTTGAATGAATCAGATAAAAAGTTTTGCACAACACACTGATTTTTTCACCCGCACCGCACACACACAGACAAACTCAGATGACCCGAATTTCTTCATAAAAGGAAATGACATATTTTGGATTTTTTTTTACTATCAGACAGAAAAATAAAATGGTATATATTTTTTGGATTTTTGAATAATGGGGGTAGACAGTAAAATAAAATAATGCGGGTAGGACAAATTTGGGGTATGACAGATGCCCCCATCGAATTGGCTTAGATCGAGTAAAATGAACTGGCACGCGTTCAATCTTTCAAGGTATAAGATAATTAGATATTAACAGACTCCAAATTTGTCCGACAAAGAAAGAAATTTATGAAAATTACCGATGATTAAAACTGGGAATAATGGGTAACACAGCGAGAAACAAATTGACAAAATAAATCGCCTATCACCAGAGGATGATAAGGAAAACCGACTAAAAATAAAATCGCTATCACCAAAAGGATGATAAAGCAACCCCGACACCAAAAGGATGCTGAGTAACAGAAAATTAAACAATCGCTATCACCAAAAGGATGATAAGGCGACCCCGACACCAAAAGGATGCTGAGTAACATAAAATTAAACAATCACTATCACCAAAAGGATGATAAGGCGACCCCAACACCAAAAGGATGTTGGGTAACATAAAATTAAACAATCGCTATCACCAAAAGGATGATAAGGCGACCCCAACACCAAAAGCATGCTGAGTAACAGAAAATTAAATAAAATCGCTATCACCAAAAGGATGATAAAGCGACCCCAACATCAACAGGATGCTGAGTAACAGAAAATTAAATAAAATCGCTATCACCAAAAGGATGATAAAGCGACCCCAACATCAAAAGGATGCTGAGTAACAGAAAATTAAATAAAATCGCTATCACCAAAAGGATGATAAAGGGACCCCGACACCAAAAGGATGACGAGTAATCAGAAAATTAAATAATCGCTATCACCAAAAGGATGATAAAGCGACCCCGACACCAAAAGGATGACGAGTAATCAGAAAATTAAATAATATCGCTATCACCAAAAGGATGATAAAGCGACCCCAACATCAAAAGGATGCTGAGTAACATAAAATTAAATAATCGGGAAGAGAATTGTCCATCGGGGACGTGCATTGAATAACACCTAGGAATATCTTTGGAATCTTCGGTTGGCCCTGGAATCTTGGGTTGATTTTGGATCCTGAGTTATGCAACTATGCTTGACTAATTTGAAATGGTATCCCATAAGGATGGACATACGATGCAAGTGATTATGCACTGAGATGTAAATTCGATAATGTTGGGGATATGGAAAGCTGGTTTATTTAGGCATGCATATGATGCATATGTTGCAAATGATTGATGTAATGATGCTTTATGACGTTAATGATGCATAATGATGCATATGAGTGATTGAAAAAAGAAAGGTGCCAGCTTGGTGGACTTTTGGTCTGGTAGTTGCCAATAATGATTGGACTTTGGGTGGGTGGAGGGACTGATTTCCCGACACTCGATCTTCAACAATGTATGATCAGAAGATGGACCTAAAAGCTCCAAGTTCGATTATCTGCTGGTGAGCGAAGCGACTTAATTGACACATGAAGACTGATTCTGCTTTGAACGATTGCCAACGTCTAGCAAGAACTGCCTGTTTAGCTGGGGAGGAGAGATAGGAAGATTTTCTCCTGGTTTGGTTGCCCCTGTCCGTAGAGTACTTGAAATAAATCTGGTGGGGAAACTTTGAGAGTGATCATGACATAACCTGCCCCACTATCTGGATTTGGTAGGCGTATGCCCCTGACTGAGCTGTTTGAAGATGATTTTGCCCCTGCTTGGGCTATTACGAATGATTTGCCCCTGATTGGGCTGCTGAATTAGTCTTGATTCACGTTGACACCAATGAAGTTCAAATTTTTCTTTTGATTGCCCCTTGTTGGGATTGCACTGATGTCAAGCACTGATTTGCAATTAAATTATTCATACTCGAATGGTAGTGTTAATGCAACGTTCATGTAAGTTTTGAAAAAGTCAATTTATTTGAATGATTGTGATAGTGTGACGAACGGACTGTTAGTCCAAACGAGGTGCTGATTTAGAAAGTGCGTAAAGGATGCAACAAGAATAATGTGCAATCGAGATTAAAGATTAGCAAATATATGGGAGTCAATTTATGCAACCTTGTTGGTAGCATGCTTTCAGAATAAACCCTGCCTCAATTAGGACTTTTGAGGGTTGTAATGTGGTCTGGTTAATGGTTTTGAGAAACGAAGGCATAAGGCTCAAAGTTTGATTTGTACCCAACCCTTCTTCATATTGTTCTCCAGTCCAATGTTCAGTTAACTCTACACATGTATTTGTTTTGATTTTGTAAGAATGAAGAGGAAACTTTGATGTTCGCTTGAAAATGACAGTCATCTTATTTTGTTGGTGACCCTTTGATTTTTGATTTAGTGGTCACTGATATTTGTTTTGTTTTTGCTGAGGATTTGAGTTCCTCTTTTGATTTGTTTTTTGTTGTCGACTAAGTCTCCCTTCGGGTGCTCAACTTAGTGGTTTTTCATTTCTATTGTTGTTTGAATATTGTGACTGCCAAGTCATTTGTTGATGGTCCTCTGTCGGGATATCTCATCTTGCGATTTGAAGTGTAGTCAGGCTAACTGAACAAACTACCCTGTCCCGGGTTAAATGTAAGGGTTGTATCCGAAAGAAACTCCTACTTCTAGGCTCGAGGTGGTTGACTAGGGATTAACTCCTTATATCTCCAGTATTTGGGGATTTGAAAGAAATGCTTGTACATCATTGACAATGTTTTTATCCGAAAGCATACCGCAACAGTTATGGGTATTTCGTTTTCATCATCCTCCCTCAAATATTTGCTAAAGTGAAGTGAGGGAAATATTTTTGTGATTTTGAGATAAATGATAAATAGTGAGCGAATGCGAAATAATTGATTCAAAACATGCATAAACAAAACATTAACATAACCAAATATAAATGATAATAATGTTCAAAGCAAATAGTGTACTTAAACAAACATTAAAAAACAACAGGAATGCAGAAATAATTGGCAATGGCTGCCTTGATTTGAGGAATGAACATCTCTTGATTTGACTGCTTCAAAGTTGGAATACTACTCAGCTTGGTCTTCAACAACCCCTTCAAATGTCTTCACTTATTGGAACCGTGTGACGGCATTGGATCGTTCTGGACATTTGGATTTCTCGGGGTGAAGGTAAGATCCTTAGAGTCGATCAGATCTTGAATCTTGTGCTTGAACGATCTGCAGTTCTCGAGTGTGTGACCTGGAACACCCTTGTGATATTCACAGCGGGCATTGGCATCATAATCTCGGGCAGTACCAGTTTGTGGTGGCAAGTCTTTTAAAACAAGAGTTCCCTTTGCCATCATCTGATTAAAGATTTCAGAATGTGTCATTGGCAAGGGATCAAAGCTTATTTCAGGCCTTCTTTGCTGATATGGTGGACGCTGTTGAGGAGCACGTTGATGTTGTTGACCAGGCCGTGGTGGATAAGCCGGTTGCTGGTATGGAATGGGCGCATACTGCGCGGCTGCAACTATTGGAGGTGGACGTGGTTGATGAGCCATCTGAGGCGGAAATAGAGCTTGAAAGGCCTGCTGATAAGGCATTGGAGGAACTGGCTGATATGGCATAGGAGCATATTGTGCAGCAACAACATAGGGGTACTGATAGTAGGGAACTGGTGCAGGTGCACTCTGTTGAAAATTCCCACTTGCAGCAGAGACGACATTTGTTTCGCCCTTTTTGTGTCCGTTGAAAGGCTTCTTGGCATTGTTCTGGCTGCTAGAACCTCCTTGAATCTTTCCACTTTTCAAACCTTCTTCAATTCTTTCTCCGACCATCACCATGTCTGAAAATCCAGAAGATACACTGCTGATCAGCTTCTCGTAGTATTGCCCCTGTAGGGTACCCATGAAGATATCGATTAATTCACGGTCAACCAATGGAGGATGCACTCTGGCGGCTAGCTCTCTCCAGCGTTGGGCGTACTCTTTAAAGGATTCGCTTTCCTTTTGAGACATACTCTGAAGTTGAGTACGGTTAGGAGCAAGGTCAGTGTTGTACTTGTACTGCTTTTTGAATGCATCAGATAGATCAAGCCAAGTACGAACATTGTTGCGTTCGAGCTGCATGTACCATTCTAGAGACGCTCCAGACAGGCTGTCTTGGAAGCAATGGATCATAAGCTTATCATCTTTAGCATGAGCGGCCATTTTTCTGCAGTACATCCTCAAATGAAGCTTAGGACAGCTGATGCCTTTGTATTTCTCGAATTTTGGCAGTTTGAACTTAGCAGGGACCACAACGTCTGGAACTAAGCACATGTCTGAGGCACTCAGAGAAGTTGAGTTATGTCCTTCCATGATTCGGAGTTTTTCAGCTAACTCGCGGCACATCTTCATAGCTTCAGACTCTTGAACAACCTGAGGATTAGTGATTAGAACAGCAGTATGCATATCATACTCAATTTGATGATTCTCTTCAGTTTGAGGAAACTGGACTTGAGTTGGGATAGGTTGAGCTTGAGGAATAGCACCGACAGTGACACCAGAAGCAGGTATTGGTTGGGAAGTGACCTCTTCAACAGCAGGAGTGAAACCTGGAGGCAAACCGTAGACCAAAGGATTTGGAACGGGAACTGAAGGCATTGCTCGTGAGGTAGATCCTTGCACTTGAGCATTGTTCATTGCGGCAGCAGTTTCACGATGTTCTTCCATTCTTGCCAAAGCTTGTAAAGTCTCATAAATCTGGTCAATCTTGCCTTTGACCGAGTCAATCTCTTCCCTCATGGCAGCTTGCTCTTCTTGAATTACGTCCATCAGTCTTCTAGTGTTGGCTCTAGTTAAGTACGGTCGTCTAGCTCGATACGGGCGTCGGGAAACCAACTTGATTTACTGAAGATGGAGGAACATGAAATAAGTTTTCTAGATTTGGAATGAAATGCAATATGAATAAAAAATGCAAATGAGATGATATGCAATGTCAGAATCCAGGATCACAAGATCAAGGTCTAACGATTCCAAGGTACAGATGGAGGATACTCTGATCAGGAACTCACTGGGTAGACTCTAAGATTTAGGGATCCCAAAGTTATCAATTCATATGGCTGTTCATCACACGCGCCATAAGCATGACGGTTGATTGACTCCGCCATATGAATCTATTTTGGTTGAGATCTTCGTATCGACAACCCACGGGAGCAAGTTTTCTCGGGAGTCCATACTACGTGATCATCGACACGAGGTTTAAAACAAAGTCCTGGAGTTATGGAACTTTCTCAACTGTTTGATGCATGTGTCAAATTCATACATTCTTGACAGTCAATCAACTCCATTGAGTAAGTCTATTCCAAGTGAGGTTTTCGTATCGAGGCACGCGAGGGCGAACCCTGGTGCCCAATACTACGCAACCATCAACCGATGTTTTAACCCGAAAGGTTCTAAAGGTCCTCAGAGTTGATGACTCTTATGAAAGCAACTGATCACACACGTCAAGGACTTGACGGTTGTCAGTATTCTCATTAGAATCTACTCCAAGTGAGGTTTTCGTATCGACAACCCACGAGAGTGGTTCTCTCGGGAGCCCATACTACACAACCTCGTTAACTTAAGTTTGTACTCGCAAGCCCGGGTATAGAGCTTTTCCCTCAAGTTTCTTTTGCAAAGTATTGATCCAAAATATAGTACCAAGGAGCCACAAGATATATAAGATGGAATGCGATAAAAATAAACAAGCAAGGCATAGAAGCAAACATTCAAACAAGCGCAAAAAACCTAGACTAGGCTTGACTCGCATAGGGGTGAACCATTCCCCAGCAGAGTCTCCAGCTGTCGTACCCCGAAAAATACGACCTCACGCGATTCGAATGGACGGAGCCGCGCGCTGGACGGACTGAAGAGTCGCCACCTAATTCTATTTATTCCCGAAGAGGGAAAGGGAAGATATAGATACAACCCGGGAAGAGAGGGATGAGGACAAAGGTCAACAGAACCACTGCCTGCGTTCGGGAGTCGGTTATGCAGGGGGGAGGTATTAGCACCCCCTACATCCATCGTACTCGATGGGAACCATCTAAGTTAACGCGCATGAAGGGATGTCTATGTTTAAACGAAATGCTTGCAAGAGGGAAATGAGTTGAATTATAAGTTAGATTGAACCTAGGTGCTCGGCAAGGATTGACATCCTCGTGCCTACGTACTCCCGTGTGCAATGGGAAAGTCAGAGCCTCGTAGTTCGGCCAACTAAGGGTAATGGTTGTTGATTTTATTACCTTTCGTCGATGAAAGGGTTTAGGATTCGAATGTACTAAAGACTATGGATAGTTTATCTCGCCCAACAAGACGAGCGTCCTGCGTCGAAATAATCGGAGCGAGTAACGAGAGCTTGTTATCCTCCTTTCTACCGCTTAAGGCTCGTGGCGTACAAATCTTCTCGTATTTATTAAGGTGTTTTTATTTCCTAAAGCCACTTGACGTTGGATCAAGGGTTTGGATCTAATCGAAACGTTTTGGTTTTTTTGAGGTTTAGAGGGTAAATGCAAATGGAGGTTATTTTTGTGGTTTTGTTAGCGAGGCACGAAGCGCTCGCCTCACAAAGTAAGGTGGATCCTAAACGAAGCGATAACTGAAAAATAAAGTGCAAGTGTGCAAGTGCAATCGCTTGGCGTTGGACCAAGGATTCGGAATTAAATAAAATACAAGAAATAAAGTGCGTACAAATTAATGGGAGAGGGATACAAAATAAATACAGGGAATTGCGAGAAATAAATGGGTCTCGTTGTATTTTGCCCAAGAGGAAGCGTGTGTGCAGTGTGTTTGAACTATTCGAAGGCGTTCGGCCTGTTTAATCGGGACGCAACTATTTGAAGGTGTTGGACCTTTTGATCGAGCGCAACTATTCGAAGGCGATGGACCTTTTCGGGACGCGACAAAATTTTGTTCGTGAACTGCCTTAGAATCGGTTCAAGATGGGAACCATTCTATAAGGAGTCGAATCGTAATTTTTTAATGTGAAAAATAAATAAATTAAATGAATTGAATTGCGAAGAATAAATAGAATAATGTATATAAAATAGAAATAATAGAATAAAATAAAAGAGGGCCTCATATTGACCGCTCATAGAAATAAAATGATCTAAAAGAATTTATTAAATGTGAACAAGAATAAAGGAATTTAGAACCATTTTTTAAATAAGCCATAAACTAAAACAATTAAATTAAATAGGATTCTTTTAATATAAAAATAAAAAAACATCAACTAGAAAACAAAATCTACGATAAGAGAAAGGGTGTATGGAAGTAGCAATACTTAATAAAAATCTAAAGTTTAGTATAATAACCTTCAAAGTAAATTAAAAGAAAAAGTCAAAACAAAATAAGAAAGAAAAGAGTGCAAGCAGGGGATGACATCTGGAAAATAAAATGTATATAGGAAATAAACAATCACAGGATTTTAAGCCCAAATCACAACATCTAGGAGGTCATAAAAACAGATTTTTTATTTAAGACAAAATACACACATAAATAAATAGTTTTAACATTAGAATAAAGGTTGTTAAAAAAAATAAAACAAAATTAAAGGTCAGTATTCAAATCAGAAACAGATCAAGACCCCTTTGAAAGAAAACTCAGATCAAAACGCGATAAAAGGAAAAAAAATCTCACGCGTATCAGTGACACCACTCAGCTTTGGCCCCAACTTTGCTCGCGTCTCTCTCTCCCGATTGTTCTCTGCTTCAGTTTCTCATCAATATCTCTCGCCTCAGTTCCGGTTCTGAATCGACGGCGGCGCTTCTGCTTCTTTCGCTTTAGCCGGCGACCTGCTCTGTTCTTCCTCTCGGGATCTCTCTCCATCTCTATCACGGCGTACAGCTTCGGTTTCGTTTGTAGGTTCGTGCGTGATGGTTCTGTGTGCGGCGGATTTGGTTTCCGTTTGATGTCCGTCCGCGGTTTCGTCGCCGATTACCCTCGGCGGTGGCTCATGGGTGTTAGATGGGTTTTGTGAAGATTGAAGGTGTAAATCAGATGGTTGATTCAGCGGTGGCGTTTGGAGATCACGTTCGTTCTCCTCTCGCAAACTCTCACTGCGATTTGTCTCTCAGATAATGAAAGCTCGCGGGTCTGTTGAGGGATGGTGGCCGGTCTTGCGGTTTACGGCGGCTGGGCTTACAGGGGTTGGTCTGTGCGATGAAGGAAGTTCCGGAGGTTGCTATTGGGTAGCTCTGGAAGTTTGCGGCGTGAATGGGATCTGTTTTCGGCCAGGATTGGTGAAGATAGTGGGTTTTTGCGGTGAAGGCAAACAGAGGTGGTTGGCGTGAGCTGCGGTACGTTTGAGGTTATGGGGTTTGATAATGGTCTGAGTTTTGGAGATTTTTCGGATGTTTCTGTATTGTTTGGTGATTGTGAAGCGGATTTTCGGATGTTTCTGTATTGTTCGGCTTTGAGCGTGTTTCAATGGTGTATTGCAGTGGCTGGGTTTGGGGTGAGGTTGACGGATTTTGGTTATGGAGGTTGATGAAGGAGTGCGGCTGGTTTTTTGCAGGTGAGTGTTGAGGGAAGATGGAAGCAAGGAGATTGGTTTGAATGGTTTGCTGAGTTTTTTTGTATTGTAAGCAAGGTTTGTGTTTGTTAATTTTTCTGCAAAGATATTCGCTCTCAAAGCTGCCCTCTTTTTAGTGTGGAATCAATCCTTATATCAAATAATTGTGAGGGCATTATAGGAAGAAACTATGGAATATTTGTGTATGAGGCTGATGCGTGATTTTTCTAGCATGTGCGTTGGTGAGTGCGAATCTGTTAGTGCGTGGTGGAATTCTGTTGCATGAGGTGGTGTAGATTATATGATGGAAATGCTATGGAAATTTGTTGTACGGTTACCTCTTGTGGGGTCCCTGAAATTACAGACATGGTTAGGGAATATGTGTGATCTCTTGTGTGTTGATATAATTCTCTCTTTTTTTTTTAATTTTTGTTATTTTTTTTGTGGTAATAAAATAAATAAAATGGAATCAAGTTACTTCTAATTTTTGTAATATGAAAATGACAAATGGGCTTTAATGAGACTTAAATTACAAGTGGGCTTATTATTATTTTTGGTCCTTTTTCTTGAATAATGATTTTGTAGTGGAAGAAAGAAGAAGAAACAAAAAGGATGGAAAAAATAAAATAAAATGGAAAATTGGTTTTAAAATTGGAATGGAAAAACAAAAAGAATTAGTTTAGAAAAAATGATTTAGATATGGATTCGAATGAAGTTGGCTAATGAAAAAAAAACTAAAAGTGAACTAATAAATTTGGTAAAGGTATTATCTTGAAAATAATGGTGATGATAAAAATGGTAAATTAAAAATATGATGAAATAGATTATGAGATTTAAATTAATTAGGAAAATGGGAAACTTGGAATGTGGATAAAAATGGATTTTGAATGAATCAGATAAAAAGTTTTGCACAACACACTGATTTTTTCCCCCGCACCGCACACACACAGACAAACTCAGATGACCCGATTTTCTTCATAAAAGGAAATGACATATTTTGGATTTTTTTTTACTATCAGACAGAAAAATAAAATGGTATATATTTTTTGGATTTTTGAATAATGGGGGTAGACAGTAAAATAAAATAATGCGGGTAGGACAAATTTGGGGTATGTCAGACGGCTGCTCTTTATCACGACATAGGACGAATGTCGGAGAAAAAAAGGTCAACAATGGGGATTCCAATGGGGAAAGGATGAGGGAAGGTCATCCAAAGGTGAAGGACGATCACCTGGTAGGGGACGGATGTCAGATAGGAGAATGTTTTTTTGTTGGTGACTTACTAGGGAACGGTAAACACGGACGAGTGTTCACGCTTCCAAGAATGAAAGATATAAGTGTTTGACAATGTGTATAGATTAAAGATACATACGAGCATCCTTAGAACCATGATACGGACGAGTATCAATAGAAACAAACGCTGACGCGTGTTCAAAGATGATGATACGGACGAGTACCAACTGGTTAACAAAGAACACAGACGAGTGTCCAATTTGTTGAGGAGTGATATAAACAAGATACAAACGAGTATCAAAGACTTTTGTATAAGTGTGTACAAGTATTGATTTATTGGTGAAGTTGGTGCAAGACACGAACGAGTGCTCGACTTGTTGGGAATGCATGACACTGACGAGTGTCAAATAAGTATTATATATAAACAGGCATCGGTTTTGAGAATGCAAAGAAGATGCTTTGGCTTTTTATGGGGATAGGATGACACAAATGGGTGTTGAAAAGAACATATTATGAACAAGTATTTGTTTGGAGAGTGCAAAGGGTTTGCTTTGGATTTTATGTGCAAAGGGGTCTTTGTATCATTACTGATGAGATACTGATGGTAATTGCAGGTGACCGGCTCGAACCTGGCTTGTGATCATGCAAATGTTTGATTCTTTCCATAATTCTCCGCATTAAACGGAATGATATGCTCTGTGTGGGGAAAATGATGTGAATGCCATGATAATGCAAACGGGAGAAACTGATCCGAGATTCGTATCCTGCTGGGATGAAGATCTCCGGCTGATCTGCTTCGAGCGATATCCCGACTGGGGAAGAGATCATCTCTTTCTTGGGGAAATAGATCATTGGTATATCTATCAGTAAGGAGAAATCGGTTGGGGGAGAAGGAAGCTTCAGCAACTCCGCTGGGAAAGTATTTCATGCATTGTTCTCATGGGGAGAGAATGGAGACTCTGTGGGGAGACAATTCCCTTTAACTTAGCTGAGGATAAGAGAGATTTGGCATCCTGGTGGGGAATAAGAGATTCCTTTCTCTCCTTGCTGTGGAGGAGTTTGTCAGGCACTGCTCGGAGAGGTCCTGCTTAGGGAGGAGATAAATTCTGGGGAGTATCATGCTAGAGATTCAATGCTTGGTATGCCCCATGATGTGTATTGAATACCTACAACCTGCTAAGATAAGAGAAACGCACAAGTATCCCGAGGTATCCCTAACCGGATTCCGTCATAAGAGTTAGACTTTCCTGAAAGCAATATATTTCCTGCAAGCATTTATTAAGAATGGCTCATTTGTTTTATGCAAGTGTTGTATCATGAATATTGGACATTTTGCAAACGAAACAGAAATGTACGAAATGAGGCGTGACTGAAAATTCTGATTTTATTAATTTTGGGTGCCTTGAATTCGCAAATACAGTCAAAGAAACAAATCCCCTTAAATGAGGATATTGCTATAAATTGAGAAAAATAAAAGTATTGGCAATGTTGACGACGACACTCCATTGAACTTCCTTTGCTATGACCTGTATGACCTTGACGTTCTTCTTATCTTGCTTTCTGAAGAAGGCTGATTCCGACCGATGCTTTGTTCTTTCAAAGTTTGCCATGTTATGAGTGATATAGACGAATTCAGAATGCAGTTGTTCGCTTATTCCCTGATTTTGCATGGATCCCCCTTTCGGGTTTTCAATCCACCGGGATACCCATTTTTGCCTAAGCTGTCCAATGCGGCTTTTCAACTCAGCGGGTGTACATTTTTTTGATTTTTCCCTTATTTTTGCCCGAGTCTTTTATTCTGTTTTTGACTCGCCGGGATGCCCTATTTTTTCCTGGACTTACATTCTGTTTTTATGTCCAGCGGGTCATTTTATGCAAAGTATTTTTTAACTTCATCTGAATTCACAGGGGATAAGAAATCATCGCCATCCATAGTAGCGAGCATCAGTGCTCTGCCAGAGAAGACTTTCTTTACTATGAATGGACCATTGTAGTTTGGAGTCCATCATCGTAGTTTGGAGTCCATTTTCCCATGTGGTTTGTATGAGGAGGAATGAGTCTTTTCGGCACAAGATCTCCCACTTGATATTCCCGAAGCCTGACTTTCTGATCGAAGGCTTTCTTCATCCTTTTCTGATACAACTTCCCATGACAAATGGCAGCCAACCTTTTCTCTTCGATCAAATTCAGTTGATTGTACCGAGACCGGACCAACTCTGCTTCTTCCAACTTTACATCCATCATTACCCGTAAGGAGGGTAGCTCAACTTCAACAGGTAGGACTGCCTCCATACCATACGCAAGCTGATAAGGTGTTGCCCCAGTGGACGTTCTGATTGAGGTTTGGTACTGTAGCGGTAAAATCATGAGTGTAAGCTATTGATTAACTTAACTCGATATACACAGAGTCGCCACCGCGCTTTTATTTATTTCCGAAAGGAAAAAGGCAAAAAGAACGAAGAAAGCCTAATGAATATTTAAAGCTAAAAAGCTAAAAGAATCAAACAGAGAATGGGTACGGGGATTGGTTACAAATCGGGAAGGTTTTAAGCACCCGACTTATCCGTAGTACTCTACGGGAACCCTTTGAAATATTTACTGCATTTTTTGGTTTGAAATGGTTTGCTTGAAAAAAAGATTGAAGAGATGAGAAGAAGAATGTTTTTTAAGATTTTGGTGTTTGAAGAGACGAAAGTCTCATGCCTACGTACCCACAAAGTGCAATGCGAGATCAAAACCCCGTAGTTCGTGGTACAAATTGTGAAAAGGCAAATGAGTTGAATTGATTTTAAAATGTAAAGATAAGTCGTCATTCTTTAGCGAATAATTCCGCTAGAAAGAATGAATCATATCTAAACATAAAAAAAAAGTTAAAGAAACGTGCACGAGGGCACAAAAAAAATTGAATGAGTTGTGAATGTTTTAAAGTTTTTGGGAAAGAAGTTTCGATATGCTTATATGGTTTAGCTTTTATTAAGAAATGAAATTAAAAAGGTAAAAACACATGACCGAAGTCAAAGTTTAATTAAGAAAATGTTTGAAGTTTGAAAACAAAGAAAGTTTTAAAAATAGGAAGGAGATTTGAAAATTGAAGAAGATGGGAAGAGATGAAGGGACTATCCTAAACCTTGAAAATAAAAGCTAAAGGAATAATGATCAAACCATATGGCAAGCACTCTTTGAAACAATTGGATTTCCATCTTCAAAGGCCAATGAAATAATTTGAGGCCGAGGTTTCTAATCCATTCCAACTTGAGCAAGGGGAAGATCTTAAAGTCTAAGTCCATTCTCCGAAGCAAGGGATAGTAACCATAGTCCAAAATTAGAAGTCACAAGTCTTTTAAGTGTTTAATCCTTTATTAGTGTTTTGATATCCAAATGGACAAAATAAAAAAACAAGCAACAATATGAATATGAACAAATGATATATGATATAATATGATAAAGCATAATAAAGAGATAAAGGATCAAGGAATTGAAATAAAAGGATAAGGTGCGAGAGATTAAAATTAAATGTTAGTATTTTCACATTATTATAATATTTACAATATAAGTGGTATGATGAACTTAATCAAGCACAACCACGAAAATAAAAATAAAATCGAGGCAACTGGATCCAAGTGGATCGCATTCCGAATAGGGACAACTTTAGGTCTATGTTAAGCAATCGCCGAGTAATTTACGGAGTAATTACCCTACAAATGAGGCCGGCCACCACTAATTAAAGTGGAAAATATTCGTGTTGATACATGTTAGAGAAACGATATTATGAATCGTTCTCCGAAAACATGCCACACAAAAAGAAAGAGAACGGTCTAATCTTAATCGAGATTATCGTTGAATTTGTCGAAAGGCAACCTATCACGATCTCAAAGTATGGAGAATGATTCAAATGATCATTCATCTATAGATTTGAAATAATGAAGATTAAACCGATCGGAAATCAACAATCACGAAACGGAGATTGTCATCGACCAAAAAGAAAAAGATGAAGAAAATGGATCTAAAAGTAGATCCAAAAAGAAATAGAAATAGAAATATTTTTAAATTCTTTTCTAAAATTTCTTTTCTAAAAAATCTTTTATAAATTTATCTTAAAGAACTATTTTAATAATATTCTAGAAATATTATTAAAATATTCTTCTAAAAAATCTTTTAACAAGATTAAATGAAATAACAAAAAAAATAAAAAAAAGAACTACTAATGAGGGAGGGGGATGCGCAGAGTACATGGGATGGTGGATAGTCAACATGAATCCAAATGGCATTTAAGCCCAACACAGTTTCCTTTTTCTTTAAACAAAACTTATATAAATAAAAAACAAGAAAATATGAAGAATAAATAAAAGAATAAATTAAAGCCAACTACATCTTCTTCTTTATTTCACGCAAACAGAGAAACAAAGACCAAATTCCTCTTCTTCTTCTCCACGGCAAACACACAAAACAGAGTTCAAAAGAAATTCTCCTCTCCTCACCTTCACATTAAATCAAACCAACGGAAACAACTCTTGAATCCTCTTCTCTCTCCGTGATTTCTTTTTCTCCCTTCGCTCTCTCGCAAATTTCAACCTCCTTTCTCTTTTCCGATACTTTTCCGCGATTCCTTGTTTATTCTTCTCCTTTGGATCGCGAATTTGGTGTTGAAGGTGTTTAGAGAGGAAGGTTGAAGAAGAATAGATGAACAATTTGTGAAGATTCGTTAGGGTTCAAGGTGAATGAAAGGGAACGAAAAAATTAGGAGAAATGAAATTGAAGCTTTGGTGATTTTTCGGCAGAGATGTAAAGGGCTCTCCACGCTTAAGAAGAATGAGAGTGGAAGAGGGTTTTATTTATAGCAAAATGAAGGAGAATGATGCTTGCCGTTTCTGAATTTCGGGACTGCGTTTTGAAAAGGTACGAAACGCGTGCTAGCTTGCTTCTTGCGTTTTGTGTATTTCCTTTTTGCGTTTTGGATTGTTATGAATTTGCGTTTTGATGCATCTTGAATGGGTTGATTGCTGTGTTTTCGTTTTGAAATTGTTTCGGCTGATATTGGGCCTGGCTTTATGCAGTCGGTGCGTGTTCGTAAGCTTGTTGTTTGAGCTGGGAGTGAAGCTGAGGCTGGAGTTTGTACGGCTGTGTTTGTTGATAGCTGGGCGCGCTAGTGTTTTGTTTATCATAAAAAGGACTTGCGGCTGGCTCCTGTTACTAAAGCATGAAAGTTGGCTTGTAGAAGGATGATGTTGGCTGGAAATGAATTGTTGGGCTTGGTGATGCATGTTTGATACGGCTATGTGTGGCTTACGGTTTCGCGGTGTATGCACGATGGCTGGATGAAGCTTATTGTGAAAGCTGATGTGTGGCAGGATGCGTGTGAGGCTTTGCTGCTTGGAGTGTTTGGCTTGCCGAGTTTGGTGTGGGGCCTGCTGGAATTACAACTTGCTAGAAAAGCTGAGAAAGCTTGTTGCCTTATATATTTTTTTTAAGAATGGGCCAAAGGAAAAAATATTAAATGGGCTTAGGATTTTTTGTAATAACAAATGGATTAAAAAAAAAGATAATGGATTATATAGAGATTAAAAAAAATGACAAAAAAGATTTAATTGGATAATGAAATAAAAAATGTATGAATCGGATAAATCGCGGAAAATGGAAGAAAATGGTCATTGGGCAATGAATATTTGTGAAAAAATGGAAAAAAGATCGAAATATGAATTATAAAAAAAATGGTTATTGGAAACGGGTAATGAATGATCGGTAAAAATTGGAAAATGAATATGGATAATGGCTATATGTAAAAAAAGTGATGGTTTATGGATCAAATAAAAATGGATGGAACGGATGAAATGATGATTTTTAAGCCCACGACCAATTCCTGATTTTTTCTTGCACAAGCCACTGATAATAATGAATATAGCCAAACATGAACCATTGAACAACTTGCCAATTTAGCCACAATCACTGGAATTGTCTGAAAATTTTTCTGATGATTTGAATTCATGCTGAGAAAAATAAATTCTCAGATGAATCACTGATGAACTGATAAACTTGAAGATTCAAGCCAAACTTCACACAGAATACCGCCTGATAACTGATGACTTCGCACATAACACAGTCTTGAATTTTTGAATACGCACAGTCTGAGAGACAGACCACTGGCACACACAACTTGTAGTCGAAACAATCTCTTGATAGTTTGACCATGATTAGGTCAAACGTCCACCTGAATCAAATTGTGACTGAACAAACGCATCTGAATTGAAATCACTGCCCTGTCTTTGAAATCCTGCAACACAGAAGAAGAAGAAGCAACTGCAACATATATATATTTTTTATATTTTGGTTAGAAGTTAGTAAAATATAAACAAATAACAGAAACTAAATGAGGTGATCCTCTGCAAGGCAAAAACCTGCACCCGAAAAAGGATAAACGAACAGTACGTGATCTTGTTTGCATGCGAATTGCAGATGAGATGCGAAAAATCTTAGGGTCAAAAATTAGGGTCTGACAGATGACCCTATTTAAGTTTCTTCAATCCAGAGAAAATGGAGATCGAAATCTTCGTTTCGACAAGATGGAATATACTTAAATATCAAAAAACCCAATTTTTGATCCTAAGATGCCAAAAACTGGAATGAAATGAAATGAACGATATGAAATGAACAATATGAAATGATATGGAAATGATATCAAGTATATGAAACAGTTATAAAAGCATATGAGATGTATATGAAATGCATAGAAAATATGTGAAATGCGCATGAAATATATATGAAAGCAAATGAAATGCAAAGAAGTCTGTGAGGGACAAGATGACACATGAAAAAGAATAAACGCTGGGGATAAGGAGCATAAAACTCCGACGGGGAAAACAACATGCTAGAGACCAACCCATGGCTCAGCTGAGGTGAAAATGTCCAAGAATGGCAATTGGACATGAAACATCACAACATCCAGGAATGGCACTGAATGAAGTAAGAAAAGTCCCGAAACAGTACATCAGAAGCATCCCAGGATGACATAACTGACTTTACTAAGGATATCCGAGAATGGAAATCGGATAAAAGGGTAATCACAACGTCTGAGAATGGCAATCAGATAAAATATGTGAATCTCAACATTCAGGAACAGCACTGAATGAAATGGGAAAAGTTCGGGCAAGCAAATCAACTCAATGATGATTCCAACATGAAAATCCGAGAATGGCAATCGGAAGGTAAGTGATCAATAACATCTGAGAATGGAAATCAGATAAAAATAAGAATCACAACATTCAGGAACAACACTGAATGAAATGGAAAAAAAAGTCTGGGACAGTACATCACATTACTGATGACTTCACTATGGACATCCGATAATGGCAATCGGAAGGAAATGATCACAACATCTGAGAATGGCAATCAGATAAAAATGTGAAGCACAACATTCAGGAACAGAACTGAATGAGATGGAAAAAAGGTCCGGGACAGTACATCAAATCAATGATGACTTCACTATGGACGTCCGAGTATGGCAATCGGAAGGAAAGTGATCACAACATCTGAGAATAGCAATCAGATAAAATGTGACTCACAACATTCAGGAACAGAACTGAATATGATGGAAAAAAGGTCTGGGACAGTACATCAAATCAATGATGACTTCACTATAGACATCCGAGAATGGCAATCGGAAGGAAGTGATCACAACATCCAAGAATAACAATCAGATAAAATGTGAATCACAACATTCAGGAACAAAACTGAATGAGATGGGAAAAGGTTCGGGACAGTACATCAAATCAATGATGACTTCACTATGGACATCCGAGAATGGCAATCGGATAAAAGGGTGTAATATCTGAGAAGACGCAGCAAGTAGGTGAAGAAAAAGTTTTGGAGAGACAAACAAATGCCAAGTAAGTTGGACTTTAACCAAAAAGTAAGAAGTTGAAAACAACAAGACTTTGATAAATGCATATGAGGACTAAAACACTCAGTATGCAAACCTTTTACGAAAATGGGGACTAAACCACCCAAGAAACATGCATAACGAGGACTAAAACACTCAAATATGCAAAGGTAACAAAACTGGGGAATAACACACTCAAAAGAACGCATAATGAGGACTAAAACACTCAAATATGCAAACACAAACAAAACTGGGGAATAACACACCCGAGAAAAGGCATAATGAGGACTAAAACACTCAAATATGCAAACTTCTAAAAAATGGGGAATAACACACCCAAGGACATAATACGAGAGGAAATGCTGACAACCAGTTTAGACTCTTAGAGGAGAGAAATACTGACAACCAGTTTAGACTCTTAGAGGAGTGTAAATGCTGACAACCAGTTTAGACTCTTAGAGGAGTGAAAAAGATGAAAGACTGATTCCTCAACACAGAAGTCACTGCCATTCTGCTCGGGAATTAGAGATGCTACTGCTGAACAAATCTCTGTCACATCAGTAAACTATACCAAGTTGAATATCTTTTGAGAGAAGTCATGCAAAGCTGTTTGGGGATTCTTGAAGAAAAATTACCCCAAGTTCGATGGCTGATGAGGGTAAACTGATAATGGATTCAGTTCTTGTCTACTGCTGGAGAAAATATTCAAATCTTTGAAGTAATTGTTGAGAAGAATAAACTGATCATGGCTTCCGTTCTTGAAATGAATGCTGAGAAAATAACCCAGTATGAAACTTGCAGGGAATCTTCTGACTAACCAAATCTGAGAACAGCTTGCATTGAGCAACAACTCTTGAACCATAAGAACTAAGAAAAACTTGCCCCCTGATAAGATCACCAACCAAGTTTCTCAACTGTTTGAAAATTCCTTGATGAGGAAAGCTTATTTGCAAATAAAAATTATTGTACAAACCTGGTAATTTTAATGCAAAGTTCAATGCAAAGTTTGAAATCAAGAATCATTTTTTGGAATGAAATTTATTGACATAAAGTAAATGAAAACATTGTCAAAACACGGCGGTTGAGACAACATTAAAGATAACGCAAAGGTAAGAAAACCAATGATTGGCAACGAAATTGGGAGTCAGTTTGAGCAACCTCGTTGTAGTATGCTTTTCAAAAGAAACTTGGATTCAATTAGGACTTTTGAAGGTTGTATCTTGGTCTGGTTCACGGTTTATGAAACAAAGGATATAGGCTCAAAGTTTATTTGTACCCAACCCAACTTCGTGATGAACTCCAGTCCTACATTCAATTAATTCGGCCTATGCATTCCAGTTCCCAGAAATTTAGGATTGCACAGATGAAGATGATTCGTAAGCCAAAGGATTTTGAGATAGCAGTCACATCTTTCCCTTTGTTATTTCCAGTGAGGACTTTGGTCCACTCACCTTATTTTTGCTGAGGATTTTGATAACCTCTTGACAAATATTTCTTTTTATTATCCCTAACTTTTGCCTGAACTGTGTCATTTCAACTTACAGCTAGCGGGATGCCCCTAGTTTTTGCCTAAGTCTCCTTCATAGGTTTTGACTTAGCGGGCTTTGATTTTTTCTTCAATAAATTTTTCAATATCAATTTTTTTTTGAAAGATAATGACTGCATGGCTTAATGATTATGATGAACCATCACTAGCTTTTGAATTGAGAAACATCTTCAACACTTCTTGATGTGTGTGAAGGAAAGCTTGAGATTGCGACCTTTATTGAAAGGTGTCTTGAATGATTCTCTTGTACTTGAAGGCACAACCGAATTAATTGAGAACTACCAATCCCCGGGTTAAAATTGAGGGTTTTTTCGAATAGAAAGAAACTCCCACTTCAAGGCTCAAAGGGGTTAACAAAGGATTAACTTCCTTATTTCTCCAGTGTTTAGGATTTGAAACAATGCCTGTATATCATCAACCAAGTCTCAATTGAAAGCATACCGACAACAATTATGGGTATTTCGTTTCTATCATCCTCCCTCCAATCATTGTAAAAACTTTGAGAAAAGATAAATGAACTTGAAATGTAAAGCATAAAGATGCAAATAGTAAATGAAATTGAATCAAAACAAAGCAATGCTCATTTCATTAAAATCAACATGAAAGTACAAACAAAGTTTAAAAGCAAACAACTTAATATGATTGAAGAAAGTTGCAAACATAAAGAAACAATGGCCTAGTGATCCATCAACAACAAGGATGAGCTATCCCGTCTGATATTCTGGCCTTGAAGAAAATTTGACTATTGAAGTCTTCTAGAAGATTCACTTCCCAAGCTTCGGCAAAGGATTGTTGATAACATTGGGGTTAAGGTCATTAAAGTAAAGGATGTTGTTCCTGATAAGTTCTTGCACTTTAGCCTTTAGTGCAAAGCAATGTTCCAGATCATGACCAGTTCCACCTTGATGAAACTCACAGCGGAGATCCGATCTATAACAAACCGGCAGAGGATTTGGAACAGGAGGCGGATGCCTGATAGTAATTAAACCTTTCTCAATCAAGGAAGGAAACAACTCAGTGTAAGACATCGGAATAAGATCAAAGTTTGGCCTATTGCGATACTGATTTTGTCCAGCAGCAGGATGAGGAGCCTGAGCTTGAGCTTGAATCTGAACTTGAGCTTGAGCTGGTCGAACTTGACCTTGAGCTTGAGTTTGAGCAAGTTGAGTTTTAACAACAGGAGCAACTGCAGCTATGTATGGTTGAACATATCGTTGTTGCGGGCGATAGGGCCTCCTCTCAGTTGAAATAGCATAAGCATCACCATCTCTTCTCTTGTGAGGATTCCCAAAAGACTTTCTTGCAGCATTAGGAGCTTCAGAATTGGTAATCTTACCTTTCTTGATACCTTCCTCTAGTCTTTCTCCAATAGTGACTAGGTCAGAAAAACCAGATGAAACACTTCCTACCATTTTCTCCCAAAAGAACGGTTGAAGAGTGTCCATGAACAAACCAGTTAATTCCTTTTCGGGCAAAGGTGGTTCAACTTGAGCAGCTAGCTCTCTCCAACGCTGAGCATACTCCTTGAATGATTCTTTCTCTTTCTGCAACATATTTTGAAGTTGACGATGATCAGGCGCCATGTCCAGATTGTACTTATACTGTCTTACAAAAGCATCAGATAAATCTTTCCAGCTTCGAATGTGACTCTTCTCAAGTCCAACATACCACTTCATAGAAGCACCACTCAAACTATCTTGAAAACAGTGAATAAACAGCTTGTCATCTTTGGCATGTGCAGCCATTTTGCGACAATACATCAGCAGATGAATCTTTGGACAAGTATGACCATTGTACTTCTCAAATACAGGAACTTTGAATTTATCAGGAAGAACCAAGTCGGAAAACAAACCCATGTCTATTGCAGCAGAACCAAAGACATCTTTTCCTTCTAAACCTCTTACCCTCTTCTCAAGAGTCAAACATTGCTCTCTAACTTCATCCATATATCCAGGTTCACCCTGACTTTCAGCTTGTGGACCAGCAGCTTGGTACAAGAAAGGAGAATTCTGATAAGTAGTATGAGCAGTAGCGTGCACAACAGGTTGAGGTTCGACAAAAGTCGGAGCTAAAAAGACTGGAATAATGTAAACACCCCAAAATTTCCCTCACCCATTCATACCATGGATTTTGATCTTTTCATATGCATGAATTCAACCATAGCATCTCATATCACATTTTTGATTCACTACATTGCTTCTAAGTCATCTACATCTAGGGTTTGTGATCTGAGCCATCCCAGAGCTATTTGAGCCACTCCAAAGGTCATCAATCACTTCAAAGGGGTCCATGTATGTTCAAGCATCATATTGTATCCTCACAAAGTCAAGAAAGTCAAAGAATCACAAGAACTGAGAAAGGCATGGAAGCAGAGCCAGGTTTCACTACACAGATGACCTAGAATTAGGGTTTTGGTTTCAAAGGCCATAACTCCAATTTTTTTGGTAATTATTGTTTCTATTGGTCTCTATATTGTATAAGGATCATGCATACCAATTTTCATGAAGACATTCCATGGGGAAGGCATCTGATCAAGAGTTGACTTCTTGGGCAAGTCAGTGTAAAATCAGGGCATCTGAGGCCCCCAATGACCCAACCAAAGGGTGTTCATCATCATTTTGATTGTGTATGATCTTTATTTGATCATGGAAGATGTTAGAAGTTCACAAAATTGAAGAATTTCAATCCATTTGCAAAGTTGCCTTTTTGGGAAAGTGACTTGTAATGCAAACTTGACATTTTGGGAAAGTTTTTCAACCTCTCCGAATTGATTCAAAAATGCTTCAAATGAGAAAACTTTGGTCATGAAAGTTGTAGAATGGGTCATCCCCTTTTCAAAAAGTACAAGAACTTGTCCTAATTCATTTTGGATCAAAAGTTATGGTTTGTCAAAGTTGGGAAAAATCACATAAATTCAAGTTTTGTACCAAAGAGGCATTTTGCAAAATGGTGTGATCAAGCATTCTAAAGACTTCAAATGTGCACAAACTCTTCACAATATGCTCATGTGACTTCTAAAAATCATAATTGGCCCAAGGATTATGCATTTTGGTTCCTTGAACTTCATGAATTTCCAAACGGGCCAAAGATGTACCAACTTGCAAAAACTCATGAAGCCATGCCTCTACTTGTTACAGCTCACAAAATCTGGTCCACAAGAACTCCATGATCTTAGCTGAGCCAAACCATGCCCCTATCACAACCTCACGCTTTCCCATACCTCAAGTACACCTAACTTGGACTTTATGCAAAAACACCCATACCAATCCCACAGTGCCACACCAACTCCTCTGACCTATCCAAGAGTGATAAGTGGACCAAAAGAAACACAACACAACACACACACAAGTCTGAATCATCCACCAAGACATAGTTCACAAAACTCCCCTCTTATGCATTTTCATTCGAAACACATCGCACAAGCATCAAACATCAAAACTAACTTCATAGAACATCTCAGCATGATCCACTGATCATCCCTGACCCTTCACCTTGCCCTGAAACACCCTGAAACTGAAACACGATTCCTTCCCCTCTCTGAACAGAACCTCTTCAAACTCACAAATCAGCCATTCTAAACTCCAACCAAGTTTCATAACTTCATCAAGAGGATCCTTGGGACCATTTTGAAGCAAAGAGGCAAGCAGAAAGCTCCTGGACTGAAAGCTCAATCTCAGGTAACATGATGAACAAATTTTCCAGAACCTTGATTTCTTGTTAGAATGTTTTCTATATGTTGCCATGATCATGGGGATCTATTTATTTTTGAAAATGAGCCAGAAACAAGCATGTTGTGATGTTCTGAAACTTGACCCGTGAAAATGTTTTGCTTCGATTCTCCTTGCTCATGCTTGATAAATGATGTTTGATGGTGGATTTGAGTTTAGTTTTGATAGGAGAATGTTTCTGGGCAATTAATTTGGGTTGGGGTGGCCTGTAGTGGAAGCTAGGTATTTGGTTTCGCCGGAGAAGATGACCAGAACACTGTTCCGGTCGCCTGAATGTGTTTAACCCTAATTGTGTCATTAACGAGAGTTTAAATGTGGACCGTAGATGCGTTTGACTTAGGTTGACTCCCGCGTGAACGAATGGCCTGGATTTGTCATTAAAACCCTAATCCTATTTAATTAGATTAATTAATTAAGTTTAGTTTAATTTGGTCAGTTTGAATGAGGACCACAGGATATGGCGTGGGTCAACTCCCTCCAAAACCAGTTTAAACCACAGCCCTTGGATTTGCATACTTCTCATAAATTCATTTTTTATTTCATTTAATTTGTTTTATCTTTTACGAATTATTTAAAATAGCAAAACATATTTAAAAATTCTGAAAATTTTTGTCAAACATTTCATTAATTTTCAGAACCCAAAAATATTTTTATTTTTATTTTTTGCATTAAAAATTATTTTTAAATCATTTAAATGTTTATTTTCAATTAGTTAATGAAAATTAATTAATTAAAAATACATTTAGGTATTTAAAAATCACCAAAAAATTCACATTGCATTTAGAAACATTTAGAAAACATTTACAACTCTCAAAACAAATTTCTTTTTGGTTCCTGATGCCTTTTGATAATTTTCATTGGAATTAAATTCATTTTGAGGCAATATTTTTGTGCAAACTTTGAAAAATCCATTCTGCCTAACCTTTGAGAGTTTGATGATGGTTCTTCTTGCATTGCATCCTTCATGGCATGTAGTTTATAGGATAAATTTGGTTTGAATTGATCTCCCATTTTCAATTTGATTTTCATTTTTCATGATGAGGTACCTTAAAACCCTAGCAATCTTAGGAAATTCATAACTTTCGCTAGGTTAGGAGTTGGATCCTCTCCTTTGGGCAGTGAGTTTGTATATGTTTAGGGTATCTTTGATTGCATTTTCAAATTTTTATCATGTCATTTGCTTCTGGTTTTGGATTTTTGCTTTGTATGATGCATGTAAGCCTAATTTGTGCCTTCCTTTGCATCCATTTCTCATTTGCTTGCATCCAATGACTTTCCATGACATTTTGTCCATCCACATGATTCATAATACATCTTAGGACATATTAGAATCATGTTTGATCATTGTATCTTTCATTTGCCATGTTATATGTCATTTGCATTTCACAACTTTCATGAACTTCCATGGTTCAAAGCATGCTTCACTTGCATCCTCACCCTTGTATGATCATCCACAACTCTTGACATGTGTTTGCATCATCTCTTAGCATCATTGAAGTCATGTTTATGCTTCTGACTTTGGTTTGCATCATGACATTTCATCTCATTTGCATTGCATTTCATTTCTTTTGCTAACTTTTCAGGTGGTAAGTTGTTTTGGGAAGTGAATTTGCCTTCACTTCTCACAATCTCTCTTCATCTCTCTTATGCATTCATTACTGCATTTTACTTTAGTATTAGAGTAAGCTTGCTCATTCATGTTCTCTCCTCACTTTCTTCCTTCAAGCAATTTGTCTTCTTAAGTGAAGCAAGTTGTTTTGCTTCTCTCTGCTTCCTCCTCCTTTCATCTGCTTCTCTCCTTGGTGGCTCTTTGAAGATCTTTTCCTCTAAAGCCTCATAAACCCTAGGATCCCCAAGCATGATAACAATTAGGGTTTGATTAGTCCCCCCATTTAGCTTTTACCTTTGTGTCATCTTTGAGTCTTCTCTTCTCATCTCATAATCAGGGACTAAACCCTAAAGGCTTTGAGGCTTTGTGATTAAGCTTTTGCCTGCATCCTTCTATTAGGATGGAGTATATAACTTTAATCCTAAGTGTTAAACCCTTAATGTGTTTAAATCCTTTAATCAATCCACTTAATAATCATCAAGACATCAAGCTTGTAACTTGGGCCTTGCATTAGGGTTCTAATTCTTCCTTAATTGGTTAAGAAGGACTAACCTTAGTGTTAATGGACAAGTCCCCCTCAAGTTGTCTTACAAACCATAAAAATCACTTCTTCATCTTACCATTAACTAAAATCCACTTAATAAAGGTTTTGTTTTGTCATGAGGTTAATCCCTAATCATGGATTAAGTCGAGGAGTCTTTCTCAACTTAAATGTTCTCATCTATTATCCTTCTATTAGGATGGTGTAATGAGTCCATTAAATACTTGATTATGGCTTAATCTCATTACTTAACACTAAACAAAAACCACAAAAACATCTAAATAATCACAAGTAGGTTAATGATCTTAATCCTACATCAGGGTGATTAAGTGTGAGATGTTGACTTCACACTTAATGTATTCTCATTACCCCTAATCAGAGGGAGGATGTGATGAGTTTACTAACCCCTTGGTTTAGGCTTAAGCTCATTTTCTTATGACAAACTATCAAAAGCAATAAAAGATTGAAAACATCAAAAACAAACAATAATCGTCTCCTCCGGGATTCTTTTCTCATCTCATTCACTCACAAACGAGAACTTGCTTCTTCCGTCTAAATGCAAGACAGTTTGCACCTGAGCCAGACAGGTCATACACTTGAGCATAGGCAAGTAAGCAGTTCACAAGTCAATTTATCTTTCAGTTTCTTTGAGTCGAACTACGGTGTTCTGACTTCCTCATTGCACGAGAGGATACGTAGGCCTAACTTAACAGTTATCGAACAAAAGTCTTTGTTTATTCCCCCCTCTTTCAGCTTTATTCTTTTAGCCTCATTGTCTTGAGCACTTCATTCATTTCTTACACTGACACTTCATTTATACACTTCACTTTCTTTTTACACTGACACTTGAATTCTCTCTATCTTTGATACACAGATAGCACTGACACTACCCTTTTAAAACACAAATCTTTTAAGCGTGGATCCCGTCGAGTACGACGGACAATCTGGGTGCTAATACCTTCCCAGGTTGTAACCAACCCCCTTTCTCAGTCTCTCTGGTTCGCAACCGTCTTATCCATATTTTTTCTAGGTTTATGCAGCATTACCTTTCCTTCGGGATAAAAAAGCCTAGCTAGCGACTCTATTCTTTCCTTCCTCTTTTCGCCGACCGTTCGCGTCTGTACCCCTTCTGACCAGGGTGTCATTTTGGTGGGAGCGACACACAACAGATGGACCACCCACTTGAGCAGTAGCAGAAACTGGCACATAATCCGGAGGTAACCCATATTCTGGCCAAGTAGAAACCGGTTACTGAACAACAGGAGGATCAACAACAGCAGTAAAAACTTCAGAGATAACAGTCCTTTGAGGTGGTTCACCTCGAGCAATCAGAACTTGCATCATTTCAGTGAGCCTAGTCATACCGGCCTTCAACTCATCAATCTCCATTCGAACTTCCATGTCATGCTGTTCTTGGTGTTCCATTCTCAATCTGATAGCTCTTCGTCTGTTAGCAGCTCTAGTACCGTATCTGTGGTGAGGAGTCAGCTTGACGGATCAATAGACAACTGAGGAAAGAAACAACCGGGATGAGTTCCCACACAACTCAGATGAATGCAAGAATATGCGAGGATGCAATGATATGCAATGTTCACTTCCATTTTCAGAAAAACAACTCGATTATTGCAAACATGGTCAACATCGATAATACTGTCATGAAAAATCTTGACAAGAAAAAGGAATATTTATTCTTTCCAATATTTGCAATAATCAGAATTGTCTTCCTTGAAAAATGGTTGTGATGATGATCATGATGAATATGTAGATGCAACAAACACAAACAAGATCACGCAAAGCATACAGGTTCAAAGGTTCGAATCACGAGCATGGAGTCAAGGGATAAGAACCAACCCACACAGGCATGTACTAAGGTTTGTCTTCATTGTACCTGCAAAAAAAAACAGAAGGGTGCTAACAGAGGTTCCCGGAGTTAACAGCCATCTTTAGAATATCATTGGTACGTTGGATTACTCCCCAACCGATAACATTCTTAAAATAGACCTCGTCCGAGTGTAGTATCGCATGACAACCACCTTAAGTTTACACTCAAATTGTTTCCGCACTACGTTCATAAATTGGCTTAGATTGGTTAAGGGTTCTACGGTCCTCAGTATGATCAGCTCAAGGTCGGAAAATAATGCCACGTACGATTACTCGTCATGACATTGATAGTCCAAGAGAGCCTAACCGAGTGGAGATTATCAAGTTGATATTTCTTTGGACTACTCCATCGCATATCGCTTCGAATATCGCCGTCCTATCATAAGTTCACTCAGATCCGGGTTAGGATCTATCTCACAGAGAATCACCAAAACCGAAACAGAACAACCAAGTAACAAGCAAATCAAACAAAAGCAGTAAACAAATCAAAGTAAGCCGAATCCACTTAGAGATTGACTCCCTAGCTGAGTCGCCACTTTTCTGTAGCGGTAAAATCATGAGTGTAAGCTATTGATTAACTTAACTCGATATACACAGAGTCGCCACCGCGCTTTTATTTATTTCCGAAAGGAAAAAGGCAAAAAGAACGAAGAAAGCCTAATGAATCTTAAAAGCTAAAAAGCTAAAAGAATCAAACAGCGAATGGGTACGGGGATTGGTTACAAATCGGGAAGGTTTTAAGCACCCGACTTGTCTGTAGTACTCTACGAGAACCCTTTGAAATATTTACTGCATTTTTTGGTTTGAAATGGTTTGCTTGAAAAAAAGATTGAAGAGATGAGAAGAAGAATTTTTTTTAAGATTTTGGTGTTTGAAGAGACGAAAGTCTCATGCCTACGTACCCACAAAGTGCAATGCGAGATCAAAACCCCGTAGTTCGTGGTACAAATTGTGAAAAGGCAAATGAGTTGAATTGATTTTAAAATGTGAAGATAAGTCGTCATTCTTTAGCGAATAATTCCGCTAGAAAGAATGAATCATATCTAAACATAAAAAAAAGTTAAAGAAACGTGCACGAGGGCACAAAAACAATTGAATGAGTTGTGAATGTTTTAAAGTTTTTGGGAAAGAAGTTTCGATATGCTTATGTGGTTTAGCATTTATTAAGAAATGAAATGAAAAAGGTAAAAGCACATGACCGAAGTCAAAGTTTAATTAGGAAATGTTTGAAGTTTGAAAACAAATAAAGTTTTAAAAATAGGAAGGAGATTTGAAAATTGAAGAAGATGTGAAGAGATGAAGGGACTATCCTAAAACTTGAAAATAAAAGCTAAAGGAAGAATGATCAAACCATATGGCAAGCACTCTTTGAAACAATTGGATTTCCATCTTGAAAGGCCAATGAAATAATTTGAGGTCGAGGTTTCTAATCCATTCCAACTTGAGCAAGGGGAAGATCTTAAAGTCTAAGTCCATTCTCCGAAGCAAGGGATAGTAACCATAGTCCAAAATTAGAAGTCACAAGTCTTTTAAGTGATTAATCCTTTATTAGTGTTTTGATATCCAAATGGACAAAATAAAAAAACAAGCAACAATATGAATATGAACAAATGATATATGATATAATATGATAAAGCATAATAAAGAGATAAAGGAGCAAGGAATTGAAATAAAAGGATAAGGTGCGAGAGATTAAAATTAAATGTTAGTATATTCACATTATTATGGAGTAGGGACAACTTTAGGTCTATGTTAAGCAATCGCCGAGTAATTTATGGAGTAATTACCCTACAAATGAGGCCGGACACCACTAATTAAAGTGGAAAATATTCGTGTTAATACATGTTAGAGAAACGATATTATGAATCGTTCTCCGAAAACATGCCACACAAAAAGAAAGAGAACGGTCTAATCTTAATCGAGATTATCGTTGAATTTGTCGAAAGGCAACCTATCACGATCTCAAAGTATGGAGAATGATTCAAATGATCATTCATCCATAGATTTGAAATAATGAAGATTAAACCGATCGAAAATCAACAATCACGAATCGGAGATTGTCATCGACCAAAAAGAAAAAGATGAAGAAAATGGATCTAAAAGTAGATCCAAAAAGAAATAGAAATAGAAATATTTTTAAATTCTTTTCTAAAATTTCTTTTCTAAAAAATCTTTTATAAATTTTTCTTAAAGAACTATTTTAATAATATTCTAGAAATATTATTAAAATATTCTTCTAAAAATCTTTTACCAAGATTAAATGAAATAACAAAAAAAATAAAAAAAAAAGAACTACTAATGAGGGAGGGGGATGCGTAGAGTACATGGGATGGTGGATAGTCAACATGAATCCAAATGCATTTAAGCCCAACACAGTTTCCTTTTTCTTTAAACAAAACTTATATAAATAAAAAACAAGAAAATATGAAGAATAAATAAAAGAATAAATTAAAGCCAACTACATCTTCTTCTTTATTTCACGCAAACAGAGAAACAACGACCAAATTCCTCTTCTTCTTCTCCACGGCAAACACACAAAACAGAGTTCAAAAGAAATTCTCCTCTCCTCACCTTCACATTAAATCAAACCAACAGAAACAACTCTTGAATCCTCTTCTCTCTCCGTGATTTCTTTTTCTCCCTTCGCTCTCTCGCAAATTTCAACCTCCTTTCTCTTTTCCGATACTTTTCCGCGATTCCTTGTTTATTCTTCTCCTTTGGATCGCGAATTTGGTGTTGAAGGTGTTTAGAGAGGAAGGTTGAAGAAGAATAGATGAACAATTTGTGAAGATTCGTTAGGGTTCAAGGTGAATGAAAGGGAACGAAAAAATTAGGAGAAATGAAATTGAAGCTTTGGTGATTTTTTGGCAGAGATTTAAAGGGCTCTCCAAGCTTAAGAAGAATGAGAGTGGAAGAGGGTTTTATTTATAGCAAAATGAAGGAGAATGAAGCTTGCCGTTTTTGAATTTCGGGACTGCGTTTTGAAAAGGTACGGAACGCGTGCTAGCTTGCTTCTTGCGTTTTGTGTATTTCCCTTTTGCGTTTTGGATTGTTATGAATTAGCGTTTTGATGCATCTTGAATGGGTTGATTGCTGTGTTTTCGTTTTGAAATTGTTTCGGCTGATATTGGGCCTGGCTTTATGCAGTCGGTGCGTGTTCGTAAGCTTGTTGTTTGAGCTGGGAGTGAAGCTGAGGCTGGAGTTTGTACGGCTGTGTTTGTTGATAGCTGGGCACGCTAGTGTTTTGTTTATCATAAAAAGGACTTGCAGCTGGCTCCTGTTACTAAAGCATGAAGGCTGGCTTGTAGAAGGATGATGTTGGCTGGGAATGAATTGTTGGGCTTGGTGATGCATGTTTGATACGGCTATGTGTGGCTTACGGTTTCGCGGTGTATGCAGGATGGTTGGATGAAGCTTATTGTGAAAGCTGATGTGTGGCAGGATGCGTGTGAGGCTTTGCTGCTTGGAGTGTTTGGCTTGCCGAGTTTGGTGTGGGGCCTGTTGGAATTACAGCTTGCTAGAAAAGCTGAGAAAGCTTGTTGCCTTATATTTTTTTTTAAGAATGGGCCAAAGGAAAAAATATTAAATGGGCTTAGGATTTTTTGTAATAACAAATGGATTAAAAAAAAGATAATGGATTATATAGAGATTAAAAAAAATGACAAAAAAGATTTAATTGGATAATGAAATAAAAAATGTATGAATCGGATAAATCGCGGAAAATGGAAGAAAATGGTCATTGGGCAATGAATATTTGTGAAAAAATGGAAAAAAGATCGAAAATATGAATTATTAAAAAAAATGGTTATTGGAAACGGGTAATGAATGATCGGTAAAAATTGGAAAATGAATATGGATAATGGCTATTTGTAAAAAAAGTGATGGTTTATGGATCGAATAAAAATGGATGGAACGGATGAAATGATGATTTTTAAGCCCACGACCAATTCCTGATTTTTTCTTGCACAAGCCACTGATAATAATGAATATAGCCAAACATGAACCATTGAACAACTTGCCATTTCAGCCACAATCACTGAAATTGTCTGAAATTTTTTTTGATGATTTGAATTCATGCTGAGAAAAATAAATTCTCAGATGAATCACTGATGAACTGATAAACTTGAAGATTCAAGCCAAACTTCACACAGAATACCGCCTGATAACTGATGACTTCGCACATAACACAGTCTTGAACTTTTGAATACGTACAGTCTGAGAGACAGACCACTGGCACACACAACTTGTAGTCAAAACAATCTCTTGATAGTTTGACCAAGATTAGGTCAAACGTCCACCTGAATCAAATTGTGACTTAACAAACACATCTGAATTGAAATCACTGCCCTATCTTTGAAATCCTGCAACACAGAAGAAGAAGAAGCAACTGCAACATATATTTTTTTTTATATTTTGGTTAGAAGTTAGTAAAATATAAACAGATAACAGAAACTAAATGAGGTGATCCTCTGCAAGGCAAAAACCTGCACCCGAAAAAGGATAAACGAATAGTACGTGATCTTGTTTGCATGCGAAATGCAGATGAGATGCGAAAAATCTTAGGGTCAATAATTAGGGTCTGACAGGTACCCATGCAAGGAAAATGGTAGCATTTCATGCCAGTCTTTGTAAGTGACCACCATCTTCTGCACAATCTTCTTGGTGTTCTTGTTAGCTGCCTCGACAGCGCCATTCATCTTTGGCTTGTAAGGAGAAGAGTTGTGATGTTGGATTTTGAAGTCCCGGCACAATTCTGCCATCATTTTGTTGTTCAAGTTGGAACCATTGTCAGTAATGATTCGCTCGGGAACTCCATATCGATAGATGATGTCTCTTTTCAGGAATCTGACTACCACTTGTCTGGTGACTTTCACATACGAAGCTGCTTCAACACATTTGGTGAAGTAATCAATGGCTACCAGGATGAATCTTTGGCCATTCGAAGCAGTCAGTTCGATCTTTCCAATCATGTCAATGCCCCACGTGGCAAAGGGCCAAGGTGAAGACATCACGTTCAAAGGATTTGGAGGCACATGCACTTTATCTGCGTAGATCTAGCACTTGTGGCACTTTCTAGCATAGGCACAACAGTCTACATCCATTGTGATCCAATAGTAACCTGATCTTAATAATTTCTTAGCCATTGCATGTCCTCCAGCATGGGTACCGAAAGATCCTTCATGCACCTCGTGCATCAGCAAGTCTGCTTCTTTCTTATCAACACATCTGAGTAGCACCATGTCAAAGTTTCGCTTGTATAATAAACCATCAGCATTGAGGAAGAAACTACCGGCCAACCTTCTTAATTTCTTCTTATCATTGGATGATGCCCCAGGTGGGTATGTCTGATCTTCTAACAAGCATTTGATGTCATGGAACCAAGGCTTGTCATCTTTAGCAATGTACACAGAGAAAACGTATGTTGGTCGGTCTAGTCTTAATACCAAAATTCGGGGTACATAATTGGCAGTTTGAACCTTGATCAAGGAGGAAATTGTAGCTAAAGCATCTGCGAATTGATTCTCGTCCTGAGGGGTGTACTCCAGTTTGACTGTTGTGAAGAAAGTCAATAATCTCCTCATATAGTCACGATACAGAATCAGATGCTTTTGGTGAGTGTACCATTTGTCGTTGATCTGATTGATTACCAAAGCTGAATCTTCGAATACACTCAATGTCTTGATCCTGAGGTCAATGGCTTCCTCAAGACCCATGATACATGCTTCGTATTCTGCTTCGTTGTTAGTGCAGGCAAAGGTGAGTTTTGCCGAGAAAGGCATATGAACTCCTTTAGGTGTAATGAGCACTGCACCAACTCCACAACCATTCATATTAACAGCCCCATCAAACATCATAGTCCATTCTTCTTCTGGATCAGGCCCTTCAGTGTGAACAGGCTCTTCATAATATTTTCCTTTTAAGTACATGATGTCTTCATCGGGGAAGTCAAATCTCATGGGCTGATAATCATCAATGGGTTGCTCAGCCAGATAGTCAGACAATACACTGCCCTTAATTGGCTTTTTGAGATGTGTACTGAATGTCATACTCTGTTAGAATTATTTTCCATCTTGCAACCCTTCCGGTAAGTGTTGGCTTTTCAAATATGTACTTGACGGGGTCCATCTTTGAGATCAACAAGGAAGTGTGAGTCAGCATGTACTGTCTTAGTCGGCGAGCACCCCACGCTAAAGCACAACAAGTTTTCTCGAGCAGTGAATAACGTCGTTCATTGTCGGTAAACTTTTTTGCTTAGGTAGTATATTGCATACTCTTTTCGACCAGACTTGTCATGTTGGCCCAACACACACCCCATTGATCCTTCTAATACTGTCAGGTACATTATCAGAGGTCTTCCTTCAATTGGAGGCATGAGAATTGGAGGTTCTTGCAGGTACTCCTTGATTTTGTCAAAAGCCTTCTAACAATCGTCATTCCATCTGACTGTCTGTTCCTTTCTTAATAGTTTGAACAAAGGCCCACAGGTTGCAGTGAGGTGAGATATGAACCTTGATATGTAGTTCAATCTACCTAAGAATCCCCGAACTTCCTTTTCAGTCCTAGGTGCAGGCATCTCCTGAATGGCTTTGACTTTATCGGGATCAACCTCAATTCCCTTTTCACTTACGATAAATCCCAGCAGTTTACCGAAACGTACCCCGAATGAGCATTTCTTGGGGTTCAATTTCAGCTGATATTTCCTCAGACGCTTGAACAACTTCAGCAGATTTACCAGATGTTCTTCTTTAGTAAGGGACTTGGAAATCATATCATCCACGTAGCATTCAATTTCTTTGTGGATCATATCGTGGAATAACGTTATCATAGCTCGTTGATAAGTGGCACCTGCGTTCTTCAGTCCAAAAGGAATTACCTTGTAAAAAAATGTGCCCTAAGGTGTGATGAAGGTTGTTTTCTCCATGTCTTCGGGTGACATCTTGATCTGATTGTAACCAGAAAATCCATCCATGAAAGAAAATACTAAGAACTGAGTTGTGTTGTCGACCAATACATCAATGTGAGGTAATGGGAAATCATCCTTTGGGCTAGCTCTGTTCAGGTCCCAGTATTCCACACACATACGCACCTTTCCATCCTTCTCAGGCACTGGTACAATATTAGCAACCCACGGAGGGTAATTAGTTACAGCAAGGAAACCGGTGTACCACTGTTTTTGTACTTCTTCCTTAATCTTCATGGCCATATCTGGGCAAGTACGGCGTAACTTTTGCTTCACTGGAGGGCAATCTTCTTTTAAGGGTAGCCTATGCATAACAATATCCGTATCTAGACCTGGCATGTCTTGATAGGACCAAGCAAAGACATCGACGTATTCTCGAAGCATGTTGATAAGCTGTTCTTTTACTGAGGTTTGCAGACTGGCCCCAATCTTCACTTCTTTCAAATCCTCCTCGGTACTAAGATTAACTGTTTCAACCTCCTCCTGATGAGGAGTAATCACTTTCTCTTCTTGCCTCAACAACCTGGCTAACTCTTCAGGCAACTCATAGTCTTCTTCAACCCCTTCATCAGCTTGATTAATTGGATTGTCGAAGTCATACAAGGTCATAGCAGTGTTGTTTTCGGTGCAATCTGGAGGATAATCTCTACAAGGGTTGAGATTTGTTTGTTTTAATGATCAATTTTAATCTTGTTTAGAAAAAGTGTAAAATGAAGTTATTATTTTGAAAACATTGCCATTTTATTGTTTTGTACAAAAGTTAAAAATGAAAAGACAGTGAGCGAAAGAGAGAATTGTTTGAAAAAGATGTCTGATATTCATTGATATTCCATTTGCACAAAATCACAAATATGGCCCTATTAAAAAATGAGTCCTGATACCTTGGTAAAGATGCAGGACTTGATGCATGCTGAAAAAAAGCAGGAAATAATAATTACTCTGCAGGAGTAACCCTTATAATTTCCTAGGAAGACCAGTTAAGGACTTGGTGACCCGGGATCCTTGGACGAATCCAGCTCTCTAGGTTGAGTTCGCTTTCCACCTCGTCTTACACGTTATTGACAGCATATGGGGTGAGCATCCCCCCACTTATGAACTTAGGCTCCTTGGCAGCCTCTGCTTGATCTTGTCGGAATGGTTTGTAACCCAAACCGAATATGTCTTCCTTCTTCTCCACTGGTAGCAGCTTTCCCCAGCCTTGGGCATTTCCATCTTCAACAACCTTCTGGGCTTGCTAATAGGAGACAATTGAAGTACCCATCCTATCCTCTTGGGATGCAGCAAATACTTCAGTTGTCACCTCATTGATGTTCAGTGCCTCAAACCCCTGGCTCATGGTTTCATGGATTTCACCATCCATCTCAATGTATTTGTATGTAGCCAGATGGCTAACAAAGATATCCTCTTCACCACAGATGGTGATAATCTGTCCTTCCCACTCATATTTCAATTTCTGGTGAAGGGTCGATGTAACTGCGCCATCGGCGTGAATCCATGGTCGACACAACAAACAGATGTAGGTCGGCTGAATGTCCATCACATAGAAAGTAGTCTGAAAGACCTGCAGACCGATTATCACAGGAAGCTCCACCTCTCCAAGAACAGACCTCTTGGAGCCATCAAAAGCTCTAACCACCAGATTGCTTGGTCGGAGAGCTATACCATCATACTCAAGCTTAACAAGGGCCTTCTTTGGCAAGACATTGAGTGAAGACCCAGTGTCCACAAGAACATGTGAGAGCACAACCCCTTTACACTCCAAAGTGATATGTAAAGCTTTGTTGTGTTGACAACCTTCCGTTGTCAAATCAGCGTTGGTGAAACCTAGCCCATGGCTAGTATTAACATTAGACACCATTGTCTAGAGCTGATTCATTGTGATCTCCTTCGACACGTAGGCAGCGTGCAAGACTTTAAGTAGTGCATCCCGATGAGCTTCGGAACACAACAACAGGGATAAGATGGAGATTTTGGAAGGAGTATGGTGGAGCTGATCCACAACCTTGTAGTCATTTCTTTTGATTATCCTCATAAATTCATCCACATCTTGATCAAAGGATGATTTATGGGCTTCTTTTGGTACAATTTCTTCAGGTGCCACACTTTTACCTTTGGCTTTGGCAGCAGCCTCTGCCTCAGTATTGGTCCTTGGAGCTTGTGACGTGAAGAGGCGTCTGCTTCGAGTGAAGCCTCCGCCACCCCCGACATTATCCACTTGGGGTGAAGAATCAAGAAAGATTCTTTATCCGTTGCAGTAAAGGTCTGAACCATAATGCCATGGTACAACATTGTCTTTATCATATGGAATGGGCCTTGGCACCGTGATGGTGACTGGACTGACTGCAGCAGAGGTAGGGACTGTTATTGTTTTTGGATCATAAAAGATGGTAACGGGACTTCTGGTTGATGTTGGTGGTGATTGATTGAAGCTTGGTTGTTGCTGAAATTTTTGTCGAGATTGTTGTTGATAATTGTTGGAAGCAGGGACCGTTACAGGGTCGTAATAGATGGTGACTGTGGAGACGTTGTTGTTGGTGGTTGATGTAGTTGTAGAAGTGGATGCTATTGAATTGGTGTTTGTTGAAGTGATAGAAGAGGTGGTTGCTGATTTTGTAGACAAGTCTGTAGTAACAATTGTCTTTGCAGTTGTAGGAGAAATACTTGTTGTTGAAAAAGGAGTTGTTGATGTTGTAGAAGAGGTTGTTGTTATTTCTAGGGTATCTTCTCTTATCAAGCCATTGATGCCATTCCTCTAGCTTGCACACCTATTGACGGAAACCTTGCAAGATTCATAGCAGTCCTCACAACCTGGGAATACCTAGAATTTTAAAAGTTGAGCTTTAACCCCTGCCAAAGGTGTTTGAATGCTTGGAGTATCTTCAATTAAATTCATAGATGAGCTCTCCTCTATTGCATTTATCCTTGGCCCACCATGGCTGGGCATAGGATTCTTCGTGACATTAGGAGGTGGTGCAAAATTTAGGGCTTTTGAATCTACCAGATCCTGGAACTTCATGTGTAAAGCCCTGCACTTTTCTGTGGTGTGACCAGGTGCATTATAATGAAAAGCACACCTGGCGTTGACGTCGTAATTTCTCGGATGGTTCTGAGGATCTGGTGGAGCCAAAGTCCTTAACTCAACAAGATTAAGCTTCAGAAGTTATGGCAATAAGGTGGCTTATAGAATTGGTATAGGGTCAATCACTCTGTTAACCTGAGATGGCCGTTGCTGGAAAGGGCATTGTTGTTGGTTGTTTTTCTTGTCGTAGGATCTTTGTTGAAGAAACTGGGGTTGTTGAGGAAAATATTGTGGTTGTTGAGTGTATTGAGGAGGTGGAGTAGGAATAGTGACAATGACAACTGATCTTGGCAGGTATTGTGGTCGTCCTCTTTACATATGTACAAAATTTGTTTCACCGGATCTGCGGGGCCCTGCAAATGGTTTCCTTGCACTGCTTGAACTGGCGTCGTTGTCATAAATCTTTCCCATTTTCAATAAGCTCTCGATTCTTTCCCCCGCTATGAGCACATCTGCAAAGCTAGTGGAAGAGAATGCAGCCAACCTATCAATATAAGTCCCCTGGAGGGTGTTCATGAACATATCTGCCATTTCCCTTTCTGACATCGGGGGTTGAACGACAACAGCTAATTGCCTCCATCTTTGGGCGTACTCTCTAAAGCTTTCCTGGGAAGACTGTGACATTCCCATCATAAGGGTCTGTTTGGAGCAATGTCCAGATTATATTGATATTGACGAATGAAAGCCTCAACCAAATCTTTCCAATTCCTTATTGTGGCCCTGGTCAAGTGAGAGTACCACCCACGAGATGCCCCTGTCAAAGACTGAAGATGGGTACGAGGGAAGGATGTACCATTGTATCTTTCAAAACATGGAGGTTTGAATTTGTGAGGAATTCTAATCCCCTCCACTAGTCCCATATCCATGACATCAAAACCTTGAGAGTTTTGAGACTCCAGAGACCTTAGCTTTTCTGCTATCTCATCCAGCCGACGATCATAGACTTCGTCTCCTGCCCCAAACACATTAAATTGTTCTTCCTGAGGGTCCTCCTGCAAGGCCCTCCCTCCAGTGTTGCCCTGTATGTTTCTTATAGCATTAATTTTTGGGTTCAGATGAGGTCCAAACTCTGTGGGATCAGTACGAGGTTGTACATGATCGTTGTTGCTGGTACCCCCTGTACCTGGGTGGTTTTCCTCAGGAGTTTGCCGCTCGACCAAATCTCTCAGTCTCTCTTGGCTTTGAGCCAATCCAGACATCACTGCCATAAACTGGTTCATTTGTGCCCTCATTTCAGTCCTTTCATTGGCCATTTGGGTTCTCACGTCAGTTAGATCTTGTTGAACCTGATCCATTTTTATGCCCAGAAGTTTTTTTCTTGTCGGATACCGGTGCACTCTATTGACGGGGAACACTCTTCTGTGAGCAATGTTTCTTGAGACCATAACAAAGTGAGAAACAACAAAAACAAAAACCCTACAAAACAAAGAAATGAGGTTAGTATGCAATGCAGGATGTGTATTTGTCTTCCAAGGGTATCCGGTTTGGTTCTTTGGTTTTGACCTTCCAGACCTCGAGGAATGATGATGTTGAAGAGAGATAAAGCCCATGAAATAATACAAACAATTTACAAAATGTAAAGATACATAGTTTGATTACAATAAAGTCCCCATGATGGGTCAGAATACAACAACAAAAATACAATCAAAATGAAGTACAAACAAAGGAATCAAACATCCAGTCCATAATCATCCTCTCTGACTTCTTTCAGGGGAGCCTCAGTCACTGGGCCAACCGGATGCTCTGTGATGGTCCTGATAAGAAGGTTCCTGGTGGCAATGGCATTGGTCAACTTCTTATGCTTATCATGGTCCTTTGATCTTTTCAACCCCGCCCAGACCTTCAACTCAGAGATATCCTTCTCTGTTGCTAACAAGGCTTCCTGATTCTTCTTCTCATTGGCTTCCAACTGCTCTGATCTTCCTGTGATCGAGCCTCAGTGATCCTGATCCACCTATCCTGACTCTCTTCCAAGTAGTATTCAACTCTGTCCTTCTGAATCTTATCTTCCTTGCAAGCATTCTTTAATACCAACTCCCCTGCTCTAGCTCTTCTGATGTAATCATCTGTCTTCTCAATCTTGGTCAAGTGCTCAATCTGGAGCTTCTCTAACCTTTCATTATCCAGACTACTATCATTCCTCTCCCAGAGGGTCTTCTTCAAAGCTTTAGAGAGCTGAGTACTCCTTTCCTTAAATTTCTCAAATTCCTATAAACTGACAGTAGCTGCAGGCTCTACTGCTGATGGTCCAGGTACATCCTCTATGGTAAATGGAATGCGGGTGATCCGTCCCCTGATACGAGACCAATTAAGATACTGAGATGAAGATATGTTGTTATACTTGCCAAGAATAGAAGTCCCCTTTGTCTGAATATTGTCCCAAGCCCAGGTTGCTTGTCTGGCAATGGCAAGGTTGTGCTGAATGTCACAATAGAGGGTTTCTGTCAAGTCTTTCTCTCTTGGTGGATGTACCAAGGCATACCCTAATTGCCTTTTGAACAGCAATGGATTGTAGTTGATGCAACCCTTCACTCCAATCAGGGGTACATTGGGATACTGCCCATAACTGGTGATGATATCTTTGCCCTTGGTGCTCTGATTGCACCACCTGATGTCTTCTGATGTAAGGGTAATCATTCTCTTAGCCCAGATCCTTGGCTGATGAAGATTCAAGAAAGCGTCTGACTTTGGCAAGTCTCTTAATAACCAACAGTATAAGAGAGGTGCACAACATCAGACTAATCTTCCCCTCTACTTCTCATTCCTTTGATGCACTGAGTAGTAAAACTCTCCAAGCAAGGTAGGGACTGGGTTCCTCAAGAGGAAGATGTGGATATCACTCTTGCTTAAAAACTTAGGCTCGTCTGCAAACAAAACGATCCCATATATACTAAGGGCCAGGAGAGCACAAACAGTTTCCCACTTCCCTGATCTAGCATGAATGGTGGCTTGAGTAACCAAGAAGTCCAAGAGAAGGCCTGGGATTCCAGCCTTGGTGGTCATATTCGGGTCAATGAGAGTGGACTCCAAGTGCAAAGCCTTAGCTACATCTTCATTCTTGGGAGCAGCCATCTCAGGGTTTAAGGGAATCCCTTTCCTGATAGGGACACCCAACAACATGGAGAACTCTTCCATCAATGGTCCCAACTGAAAATATGGGAAAGTGAAACATCTGAGAGGAGGGTCATAGAATTGAAGACATGTGTGGATCATGCTTCTCTGGGATGCATCCAGGTCCATGATCATGTCCATAATGCCACCATAATGTTCCTTGAATAAAGGGACATGATCAGGAGTGATGAGAGTCTGAATCTGTCTGATGCCTGTCAGAGTGGGCTAAAAGAAATGATAGGTGATGTTGCTCTTCCTGGATGGGTCCATGCTGACAATGGATGCTGATGAAGAAGACTGAGGATAACTCCTGATAAAGGAAACTGAAAAGATGCTGAAGAAGAGTCTCTGATGAAGAAAACTGATGAAGAGAGCTGAAAAGAATCTCTGATGAAGATAGCTGGTGAAGGTATCTGATGCAGATAGCTGGAGGAATCTGAGCAGCAGAACAGGTCAAAACCAAACCAAAGATAAGATGTGGAATGATGCAAGATGATGTAAAGGGTTTGTGATCAAGTGCTGGATCCGTTATCTGCCTTGATAGGGTCCATGTGTGTTCATAAGTCTTAATGAAGGCTTAGAAAACCAGTAACCAAGTGGGGGACTCAAATAAAGAGTCACAAATCCAGGGTTTCACAAGAACAGCCCAAAATGATACAACCTTAAAACAATATTAGTAAACAGGGTATGATGAGGCCAAAGGTTCCTGCAAACCTGTAAACATCCCAACCCCCTCACATGTATTGTTCTAGAACAAGGATCCTCAGACTTGGATCAATTATGAGAAGTGTAAACACTTCTAACCCGGAGGTACAGTGTTTACAATAATCATAAAGGTTCCTCCTCTAATTCACCTCAGATGCTAAAGGTCATAAAAAGGTCATCTAGACTTAGCAGGCTTCCCAGATAGCCCTAGTACTACAGGAGATCCGTAGCACAGAGTTCTCAAGAAGAAACCCATGTCTGAACCGTGTTACATACTCCCGCACAAGACCGAAATGGAATGGGAAAGAATATGAAGCCACTCTATCCTATGTGTCACTCAGGTCCCCGGTATGGAACTTTACTCACTCAATGATCCCTCCCACCAAAACAGACAAGAGATCCAGCATACATGATATGATGATAACAGTATGAAATGCATATAACAGTAAATGAGAGCAATAAATAAAGCTTTACAGAAAGATATAAATAAAGCAATGAACAACAAACACAAGTAGTACATAACACCCCATAAACACAAATCAAACAAGCACTAGGAGAAACCCACAAAAAAGAACCAGAAGCCCTGGTTGCAAGATAAGGTTCCCCAGCAGAGTCGCCAAGCTATCGCTCCCGAAGTTTTGCATCCCGGTACAAGCGGGAACGGTCGGTGAAAAGAGAAAATGAAATGAAGGTGAATAGAGTCGCCAACTAGGCATTTTCATCCCGAAGGAAAGGTAATGCTGCATAAACCTAGAAAAATATGGATAAGACGGTTGCGAACCAGAGAAATTGAGAAAGGGGGTTGGTTACAACCTGGGAAGGTATTAGCACCCAGATTGTCTATCGTACTCGACGGGATCCATGCTTAAAAGATTGTGCTTAAAGGGGTAGTGTATGTGCTATCTGTGTGCAAAAGCTGGAAAAGAAATGTACAAGTGTCAATGCAAAAGGGAGTGAAATGCTCAGGACTGAGGCTTAAAAGAGAATGTTAAGTTATGCCTACGTATCCTCTCGTGCAATGAGGAAGTCAGAACACCGTAGTTCGACTCAAAGAGACAGAAAGATAAATTGACTGTGAATTGCTTACTTGCCTATGCTCAAGTGTATGACTCGTCTGGCTCGAATGCTAATTGTATTGCATTAGACAGAAGAAGCGAGTTCTCGTTTATGAATGAGTGTGATGAGAAAAGAATCCCGAAGGAGACGATTATTGTTTGTTTTTGATGTTTATCAGTTTTTTATTGTTTTTGGTGTTTTGCATAAGTTAATGAGCTTAAGCCTAAACCAAGGGCTTGCAAACTCATCATATCCTCCCTGATTAGGGATAATGAGCTCACTTAAGTATGAGATAAGCATCTCAACTTAATTGCCATGATGATGTAGGATTAAGATCATTAACCTAATTATGATTAATTAGATGTTTTTGGGTTTTTGTTTAGTTGTAAGTAATGATTTTAATCTCTAATCACAGATTAGTGAACTCATTACACCATCCTAATAGAAGGATAATAGATGAGCACACTTAAGCTGAGAAAGATACCTCAACTTAATCCATGGTTAGGGATTAAATTAATTATATAACAAAGCCTTTATTAAGTGTATTTTAATTAAGGGATGATATTAAGAAATGGATTTTATGGTTTGTAAGACAACTTGAGGAGGACTTCTCCATTAAACACTAGGGTTAGTCCTTCTTAACCATAAGGAAGAATTAGAACCCTGATGTAAGGCCCAAGTTACAAGATAAAAACTTAGTGATTATTAGATGATTTGATTAAGAGGTTTAAAAAAATTAAAGATTTAACACTTAGGATTAAAGTTATACACTCCATCGTAAGAGAAGGATGCAGGCATAACCCTAATTCCAAAGTCATAAAACTTTAAGAGTTTAGTCTCTGATTATGAAGATAAGAAGAGAGACTCAAGGAGACTCAAAGGTAAAAGCTAAGGGGGACTGTAAACACCCCAATTTGCCCTCACTAAGTTCACACCATGGCTTGTGATCTTTTATCTTTGCATTAGTTCAATCATACCATCTCATATTGCATTTTTTGCTTCACTGCATTAGTTCAAGTTCATCTGCATCTAGGGTTTGTGATCTGAGCAATCCAAGGTCCATCTGAGCCACTCCAAAGGCCTCCAATCATCTCAAGAGGGTCCATGTATGTTCAATCATAATATTTTATCCTCCAAAGATAAATGAAGTAAAAAAATCACAAGAACTGGCAAGGCGTGGAAGCAGAGCTAGGGTTTAACTGCACAGATGACCTAAAATTAGGGTTTTGGTTTCAGAGGCCATAAGTCCAAATTTTTTGGTCATTATTGTTTCTATTGGTCTCAATATGTTATAAGGATCATACACACCAAGTTTTATGAAGAAATTAATTGTGGAAGTCATCTGATCACTGGGTAACTTCTTGAGCAAGCCAGAGCAAAATCAGGGCATCTGAGGCCCCCCAAAACATAGAACCAAAGTGGATTTTTCATCAAATTGAAGTTATATGGTCTTTATTTGATCATTGAAGTTTTTAGAAGTTCACAAATTTGAAGAAAAATGAGCTAAACCAAAAGTTGTCAAAAGTGGAAATGATTTGTAATGTAAACTTTCCATTTTGGGAAAGTTTTTCAACCTCCTCTTTCTCAACCAAAAATGCTTCAAATGAAAAATTGTTGGTCATGAAAGTTGTAGATTGGATCATTCCCTTTTCAAAAAGTAAAAGAACAAGATCTAATTCATTATGGAACTCAAGTTATGGCTTTCCAAAGTTGGCAAAAAAAATCACATAATTTCAAGTTTCATGCCAAAGAGGGATTTTTGCAAATTCACTTACCAAGCTTCTAAGTGACCTCTAATTAACTTCTAAACATCATAACAACTTCACATGACTCATTTTGCTGAAAATTTCCCAAGGAATCACAACATTTCATGCCTTGCCCATGAAGAAATCTCAAAAGGGCCAAACTTTGTCAAAATTGCAATATGACCAAGAACCTTTCACAAACATGCTAAATTGCCTCAAAGTGAATTCCATGGACCTCCTTGATCCTTGCTGCATCAGACACCCCATTGTACCAAGCCTGCCACTTGCCCATACCTCAAGTACAAGAAATATTGACTTTTTGCATTTTCACCCATACCAATCAGCATAGCCCACACCAACTCCACAGACCTATCACAACTTGATATGTGGACTTTATGCAAGCCATAACACACAAGAACTCAGCCTAAGACCCCAGCATTCACAAGTTCACAAAAATCATCCCTCTTGCATTTTCCTTCAAAACACACAACACATTTGCTCAAACTTAACAAATTCCACCATTCATCTCCAAATCAATCACTGATCACAAACCACCCACCAAAACAGCCAAGAACACATCACAAACAAAACACGATTGTTTGACCAGTTGAGTGCAAACTCACAAACCAGCCATTCTCAAAGCTCTCCAAGCATCAAAGCATCTTCAGGGAGGTAATTAGAGGCATTTTGAACCAAGGAAGCAGCTAGAAAGCTCAAGGGTTGAAAGCTCTCTCTCAGGTAGCCATGCAAATTAATTTTTCCAGAACCTTTATTTTAAGTTACTAAATGGTTGAGCATGTTCCCCTTGAATACACTGAACTTGTTATTTTTGAAAATGATGAAGAATTAAGAATGTATTGCTTGTCTGAAAGTTTCACCATTTTTGTTCATTGCTTCGAATCTTGAGATTGAGTGAAAAGAAATTGTTTTTGAGGGTGGATTTGATCTTAGGGGAGTGAAAGGAATGAATCTGGAGCTTTAGAGCTCCAGAAATGACCTAGGGAGTGATTTGGAAATTTTCAGGTGAGGAGTTGGCTGGAGAAGATGACCGGAGGTCTCCTCCGGCCACCTGAGAGTCATTAAGTGACTGATTAGGGTTAGGGTTTCTGTTTGAATGAGGGCCCTTGGATGCGTCTTTCCCGCGTGAGATGGAGGGTGGAGATTAGCTCATTTAAGTTTAATCTGGATTAATGAATTAATTAATTAGGATTATTAGAATTTGAATTTGGGCCACTGGATGTGGCGCATGGTCAACAGATACAAACCCAAAATCAATCCTGTCCCTCCATCCTGCATACTTCTCATTTATTTCATTTTTAATTCATTTTTCTTATTTTATTTTATACGAATTATTTAAAATACATAGAAAATCCAAAAAATATTTTATTTCAGCATTTTAATTCCAAATAATTTTCTCAACCCAAAAATATTTTTATTTTTATTTTTTGCATTAAAAAAATATTTTTAAATCATATAAATGTTATTTTTAATTAATTAATTGATTTTAATTAATTAAAAATACATTAAAGTATTTAAAAATCACCAAAAAAATCAGAGATCATTCTTAGACATTTAGAAGCATTTACAAACTCACCATACAAATTTCTTTTTGGTTTTGATCATGCTTTGACATTTTTCAATGAATTCGGGTTCTTAAAATTGCTCATTTTCTAACCTTAACTTCAAAAATTCATAACTTTTAAACCAAGTTGAGTTTGTGAATGATTCTTTTTTTGAATGATTCTCTTCAAGCAACTTATCTTCTTAAGTGAAGTAAGTTGACTTGTTTCTTCTGCTTCTCCTCCTTTCATCTGCTTCTTCCTTGGTGGCTCTTCTTGAAGATCTCTTGCAAACCTCATAAACCCTAGGAACACCGAAGCATGATCACAATTAGGGTTTGATTAGTCCCCCATTAGTTTTACCTTTGTGTCATCTTTTGTGTCTTCTCTTCTCATCTCATAATCAGGGACTAAACCTTAAAGGTTTTAAGGCTTTGTGATTAAGATTATGCATGCATCCTTCTCTTAGGATGGAGTGTATAACTTTAATCCTAAGTGTTAAACCCTTAATGTGTTTAAATCCTCTAATCAATTCATCTAATAATCACTAAGACATCAAGCTTGTAACTTGGGCCTTGCATTAGGGTTCTAATTCTTCCTTAATTGGTTAAGAAGGACTAACCCTAGTGTTAATGGACAAGTACCCCTCAAGTTATCTTACAAATCATAAAATCCACTTCTTAATCTTACCATTAACTAAAATCCACTTTAATAAAGGCTTGTTTTGTCATGAGGTTAATCCCTAATCATGGATTATGTTGAGGAGGCTTCCTCAGCTTAAATGTTCTCATCTATTATCCTTCTATTAGGATGGTGTAATGGGTCCATTAAATCCTTGACTATGGCTTAAACTCATTACTCAACACTAAACAAAAATACCAAAAACATCTAAATAAATTCAAGTAGGTTAATGATCTTAATCCTACAGCATGGTGATTAAATGTGAGGTGTTTACTTCACACTTAAGGTTTTCTCATTACCCCTAATAAGAGGGAGGATGTGATGAGTTTACTAAACCCTTGGTTTAGGCTTAAGCTCATTTTCTTATGACAAACTCCAAAAAGCAATAAAAGATTGAAAACTCAAAAACAAACAATAATCGTCTCCTCCGGGATTTTTTTCTTACCTCATTCACTCATAAACGAGAGCTTGCTTCTTCCGTCTAATGTAAGACATTCAGCATCTGAGCCAGACAGGTCATGCACTCGAGCATAAATAAGTTAAGTAGTTCACAAGTCAATTCATCTTTAAGTCTCTTTGAGTCGAACTACGGTGTTCTGACTTCCTCATTGCACGAGAGGATACGTAGGCATAACTTAACAATTATCGAACAAAAGTCTCTGTATATTCCCCCTCTTCCAGCATTATTTTTTAAGCCTCATAGTCTTGAGCATTGCACTCTTTCCATACACTGACACTCTTTTATTTCACTTCACATTTCTTTTGGATTGACACTTGTATTTTTTTTCCAGCTTTTTGCATACAAAATAGCACTGACACTACCCCTTTAAACACAAACTTTCAAGCGTGGATCTCATCGAGTACGACGGATAGTTTGGGTGCTAATACCTTCCCATGTTGTAACCAACCCCCTTTCTCAGTTTCTCTGGTTCGCGACCGTCTTATCCATCTTTTCCTAGGTTTATGCATCATTACCTTTCCTTCGGGATAAAAATGCCTAGTTGGCGACTCTTTTTAGTTCACCCTCGTGTTCTCTCTTTCGCCGACCGTTCACGTCTATACCCCTTCTGGCCAGGTGTCATTTGGTGTGAGCGACAACTTAGCGACTCTGCTGGGGATCCTTATACTGCAACCAGGGCTTCTGGTTCTTTTTGTGGGTTCCTTTGTTTTGACCTTCAGAATCTGGGGTGAATTAGAGGAGGATTTTTTATGGTTATTTTAAACATTGTACCTCCGGGTTAGAAGTGTTTACACTTCTCATAACTGATCCAAGTCTAAGGATCCTTGTTCTAGAACATTACATGTGAGAGGGTTGGGTTGTTTACAGGTTTGTAGGAACCCTTGGCCATATCATATCGTGTTATTGTTTTGTTTAAGAGTACTCCACTTTGGACAGTTCTTGTGATTAACCCTGGATATGTGACTCATTATTTGAGTCCCCCACCTTGGTTACTGGATTTCTGAGCCTCCATCCGGACTTTTGAACATATATGGACCTTTATATCAAGACAGATAATCAGATCCAGCTCTTGATCATAAACCCTTGCATATCATTTGCATATATCATCATTGCATCATTTAACATTTGTTTATTTGTTTTTCAGGGTATCCACCTCATTGTATCTTGGTTTGGTTTTGACCCCTTCTATTGCTTAGACCTCTACTTCAGTTATCTTCTTCAGCATCTGCTTCAACTATCTCCTACAGCACCTCCATCAGTCTGTCAAAGACTCACCCGCATCAGTCTGTCAGAGACTTACCCCCAGCTTCTCAGTCTGTGATCTTCATCAGCATTTGACTTCAGCTTCTTCATCAGCACTCATGGATGTTCCAAGGAAAAGCAACATATCTTATCACTTCTTTGAGCCCATATTTACTGGTATCAGGCAGGTCCAGTCTCTTATCACACCTGACCACATCCCACTGTTCAGAGAGAACTATGGGGGTATCTTAGACATGGTCATGGATCTTGATTCTTCTCAGAGAAGCATGATTCACACATGCTTGCAGTTTTATGACATTCCACTCAGATGCTTCACCTTTCCAGACTTTCAGATAGGGCCTCTGTTGGAAGAATTTTATTTGTTGATTGGAGTGCCTATTAGAGGAGGGATCCCTTTCAACCCAGAGATGACTGCTCCCAGAAGTGAAGAGATAGAAAGGGAACTACACTTGGAGCCTGCCCTTATTGAGCAAAATATGACAACAAAAGCTGGGATTCCTGGGTTACATTTGGACTTCTTGATTTCTTAGGCCATCCATAAGGCTGCAGTGGGAGAATAGAGGGCAGTCTGTGCACTTTTAGCCCTCAGCATATATGGGGCTATATTGTTTGCAGATGAGCCTAAATTTATCAGTAAGAATGCCATCCACTTGTTCCTGCTGAGGAACCCTGTGCCTACATTGCTAGAATATTTTTACTACTCCATCCATCAGAGAAATGAAAAGCAAAGGGGGAAGTTGGTCAGATGCTGTGCTCCCTTGTTTTACTCTTGGCTACTCAGACACCTGCCTAAATCAGATGCTTTCTTGAACCCACACCAGCAGAAGAATTGGGCCAAGAGGTTCATTGCCTTAACATCAGATGATATCAGGTGGTGCACCCAGAGCACCAAAGGCAAGGATATTATTACCAGTTGTGGGCAATACCCTAATGTGCCTCTAATAGGAATAAAAGGTTGCATTAATTACAACCCTTTACTGTTTAAGAGACAATTGGGATATGCCTTAGTTCACCCTCCCAGAGGACAGGATTTAGCTGAGACCCTATACTGTGAAGTGCAACCTAATTTAGTTGTTGTCAGACAAGCTGCCTGGGCTTGGGACAACATCCAGACCAAAGGGAAAGCCATCCTTGGAAGATGTAACAATGTTGCTTCAGCTCAATACTCTGACTGGTCCCGTACAAGATCTCAGATCACCAGAATGCCTTTCACCCTGGAAGACACCCCTGGACCTTCTACAATACAGCCTGCAGCAACTGTTAGCTTGGAGGAATTTGAAAAGCTGAAAGAGAGGAATAATCAGCTATCTAAAGCCCTGAAGAAGACTCTTTGGGAAAGAAATGACAGTCGTCTGGACATTGAGAGATTGGAAAGACTCAAGACTGAGCATCTGACCAAGATTGAAAGGACAGATGACTACATAAGGAAAGCAAGAGCAGAAGAGCTGGTTTTGAAGAATTCCTGCAAGGAGGCCAAGATTCAGAAAGCTAGAGCTGAGCATTACCTGGAAGAGAGTCAGGCTAGGTGGATCAGGATCACCGAAGTCCGCGCACAAGAAGACCTGAGGACTCAGGCCAAATTTGGGCAGCTGGAGGCCAATGAGAAGAAGCAGCAGGAAGCTTTGTTAGCACCTCAGAAGGAAATATCAGAGCTAAAACTCCCAGCGGGGTTAAAGAGATCAAAGGATCAGGACAGGCATAAGAAGCTAACTAATGCCATTGCTACCAAGAACCTCCTCATTAGGACCATTACAGAGCACCCAGCTGGTCCAGTGACTGAGGCACTCCTGAAGGAAGTCAGGGAAGATGACTTTAGATTGGATGTCTGATTCCTTTTGCTTGTATTTCTTTTCTTTTGATGTACTTTTCCTTTTTGTTGTATTTTTGACCCACCATTGGGCATGTATTGTAAACAGACTATGTATTTTCATTATTTGTAATATATCAGTTTGTTTTATTTTGGTGGGCTTTCTCTCAACATCATCAAGCATCTCCTCGAGGTCTGGAAATGTCAAAACAAAGAACCAAACCGGATACCTTGGAAAACAAATAAGCATACTGCATTTTATACTAACATTTTCTTTGTTTTGTAGGTTTTTGTTCATTATTTGTTTCTCACTTTGTTGTGCTTTCAGGAAACATTGCTCGTCGCAGAGTGTTCCCTGTCAACCGCACACACCGGTACCTAACGCGTAACAACCTTCCAGGAATTCAGATGGAGTAGGTACAACAGGACCTGAATGAAGTGAGAAATCAGGTGGTAAATGAAAGGGTCGAAATGAGAAACCAAATGACCCAGTTTATGGCTATGATGATTGGCTTAACCCAGAGTCAAGAAAGGCTGAGAGAGCTGGTAGAAAGACAGACCCCGGAAGAACCCCACCTTGGGACAGGAGGAACCAGCAATAACGAACGAGGGCAGCCCCGTATCGACCCACTAGAGTATGGGCCCCATTTGAACCCAAACGTTAATATCCCAAGAAATGTTCAAGGTAATACTGCTGGGGGCAGAATCCTGCAAGAGGATCCCCAAGAAGAACAATTCACTATTATTGGGGCTGGGGATGAGGTGTATGACATAAGGCTGGATGAGATTGTTGAAAAACTAAGGTCTTTGGAATCCCATAATTCTTTAGGCTTTGACGTAATGGATATGGGGCTGGTAGATGGGGTGAGGATTCCCCACAAATTCAAACCCCCATGCTTTGAGAAATATAATGGTACCTCATGCTCGCGTACTCATCTGCAATCTTTTTTAGGAAGACTCAAGGCTTATACCATGGACGAGAAGTTATGGATGTTCTATTTTGAGGACAGCTTGGCGGGAGCATCAAGAGAATGGTATTCGCATCTGACAAGGGCCACTATAAGATGTTGGAAAGACTTGGCCGAAGCTTTCATCCGGCATTACCAGTACAACCTAGACATGGCTCCCAGTAGAACTCTTCTAATGGGCATGTCTCAGTCTTCAAGGGAAAGCTTTCGGGATTATGCTTAGAGGTGGAGACAGCTTGCTGCTGCTGTCCAGCCACCCATGTCTGAACGAGAAATGGTTGACATATTTATGAACACCTTGCAGGGAACTTATATTGATAGACTTGCTGCTTTCTCTTCTACCAATTTTGCGGATGTAGTTATAGCTGGTGAGAGAATTGCGAGTCTTCTGAAGATGGGTAAAATCTCTGACAATGGTGCAAGTTCCTCCAACAACCCCAGAAAACCCTTTTCAGGACCCCGAAGGCCGGGTGAAACAAATGCTATCCATGTAGGCAGGAGCAGACCCCAGTATTCTCACAGATCCATAGCAGCCGTTACCATCCCGGCTCTAGTTCCACAACAACCATTATATCCTCAACAACAACAACAACATCACTATCAGCAACAATCTCACTTTCCGCAACAAAGAACGTACAACAACAACAATAGCAACCAACAACAGCGCCCCTTTCAACAGAGACCATCTCAAGCAAATAGGGTGATTGATTCCATCCCTATGCCTTATGCTGCTTTACTGCCACAACTGCTGAAGCTTAACCCGGTTGAGTTAAGGACGTTGGCACCACCAGATCCCCTCAATCTCCCGAAGAATTATGATGCTAATGCCAGGTGTGCCTTTCACTCCAATGCACCTGGTCACAAAACCGGGAAATGTAGAGCCTTGCAAATGAAGGTTCAAGATCTGGTCGATTCCAAAGCTCTCAATTTCGCACCTCCTCCGAATGTTAACAGAAATCCTATGCCTAATCATGGTGGGCCCAGGATTAATGCCATAGGAGAGGACCAACCATCTGTATTGGTTGATAATGTTGCATAGATTCAAACACCGCTGGCTGAAGTCAAGGCTCAACTCTTAAGATGCCAAGTGTTCCCAGGCCGTGGGGCCTGCTGCGAATTATGTGAAACTACTAGTAATGGTTGTGAGAAGCTAAGGTTTGGCATAGATGGCTCATCAGAGATGGAATTTTACAAATTACTACAACATCTCCTTCAACAACTCTTGTTTCAGCAACAATGGAATCTCCTACAACATCAACAATTCTTTCTTCAGCAACAACAGATCCTCCTACAACAGCAACAACTATCATTCCCACTGATTCATCCACAACTCTAGCAATTACTCCATCCATCATTTCAACAGATCAGAGTTCAGCAACCTATGCTTCTACAACATCAGCACCCATCTTATCAATGGAAACGCCTACAACACCAACAGACATTAATGAAGATGTCTCAACGGTCACGATCTATTATGACCCAGCAAATGTTCATCCCAACAACAATTTCCAACAACAAACTGCAACACCTCCTGTCAGATCTCCAGTCACGATCTATTATGACCCGCACACCATCACAGTTCCTTCCGCTGCAGCAATCAGTCCGATCACCATTATGGTGCCTGGACCTGTTCCTTATGAAAGCAGCAATGCCATACCTTGGCACTACGGCTCTGATCTCTACTGCGACGGAAATAAGATCACTCTAGATTCATCAACCTCTTCACCCCAAGTTGACAATTTTGGGGGAGGCGGAGGCTTCACCGGAAGCGGACGCCTTTTTGCCTCACAAACACCAAGACCCAATGCTGAAGTAGAAGCTGCTGCTAAGGCAAAAGGGAAGAATGTGGTACTTGAAGAGCCAACTGTTAAAGAAACTCCGAAGACGTATTTTGAACAAGAGGTGGACGAGTTCATGAGGATAATCAAGAAGAGTGATTACAAAGTGGTGGACCAGCTTCATCATACACCCTCCAAAATCTCTATATTATCACTGTTAATGTGTTCCGAAGCCTATAGGAATGCATTGTTGAAGATCCTGCACGCAGCATACGTGCCAGAAGAGATTACAGTTAATCAGCTGGAAACTGTGGTTGCAAATGTTAACACCAGTCATGGGCTGGGCTTCACAAATGATGATTTAACAATGGAGGAACGCAATCATAACAAGGCTTTACATATCACCTTAGAATGCAAAGGTTCCATTCTTTCTCATGTGCTGGTGGACACTGGGTATTCGCTCAATGTCATCCCAAAGAAAGCCTTGGTGAAGCTAGAGTATGATAGTTTGGAATTACGTCCAAGTAACTAGGTGGTGAGAGCATTTCATGGCTCTAAGAGATTAGTGCTTGGAGAGATTGATCTACCTATGTTGATTGGCCCACCGACCTTTAAAACTACCTTCTTCGTGATGGACATATAGCCTGCCTACAATTGTCTGTTGGGTAGACCCTGGATTCACGCCGCTGGCGCTGTTACATCTACCCTTCACCAGAATTTAAAATTTGAGTGAGAAGGCCAGATCATCATAATATGCAGAGAGGAAGACATTTTTGTTAGCCAGCTGGCTACTTATAAGTATATAGAGATGGACGAGGAGATCCATGAGACTATGAGTCAGGGTTTTGAGGCTCTCAACATCAAAGAAGAAATTGCTGTATCTGGAACTTCCATCACTTTATATCAACAGGCCCGGAAGGTTGTTGAGGAGGGTACCGCTCAGGGATGGGGCAAGCTGCTGCCAGTTGAAAAGAAAGAAGACAAATTCGGGTTGGGTTACAGACCAACTCGACAAGATCAACCAGAGGCTGCGACAGAGCCCAAATTTGTCAGCGGGGGAATGCTAACTCCGTATGCTGTGAACAGTCTGGAAGACGAGGAAGAAGACGAACGCAACCTGGAAAACTGGATACGTCCAAGGATCCCGGGGAACCAAGTCTCAAACTGGTCTTCCCAGGAAATTATAAGAGTTACTCCTGCAAAGTAATTATTATTTCCTGTCTTTAAGTATGCATCAAGTCCTGCATCTTGCCCAAGATGTCAGGACTCATTTTGTAATCGGGTCATCTTGTATTTTGTGCAAACGATCAATTAATGAATATCAGGACATCTTTTGCAAATGAGTCTCTTTTTCCCGCTCACTGTTTTTCATTTTTCATTTTGTGTACAAAAATAAAATGGCAATGTTTTTCAAAATAACGACTTCATTTTCACTTTTTATAAGCAAGATAAAATTGATCACTAAAATGAACAAATCTAAACCCTAGCAGAGAATGCCCTCCAGACTGCACCGACAACGACACTGCTATGACTTCGTATGACTTTTACAATCCGATTAATCAAGCCGATGAAGAGGTTGAAGAAGATTATGAATTACCCGAAGAGCTAGCCATACAGCTAAGGCAAGAGGAGAAGGTTATCACTCCTCATAAGGAGGAAGTTGAGACAATTAATCTTGGTACAGAAGAAGACTTGAATGAAGTGAAGATCGGGGCCCGTCTGCAAAATTCAGTGAAAGAACAACTTATTGACATACTACGAGAGTATGTTGATGTCTTTGCTTGGTCTTATCAAGATATGCCAGGTCTGGATACCGACATTGTTATGCACAAGCTGCCTCTAAAGGAAGAATGTCCTCCAGTAAAACAGAAGTTGCGCCGTACTCGCCCGGATATGGCCATGAAGATAAAAGAAGAGGTACAAAAACAGTGGGACGCTGGTTTCCTTGCTGTGACTACTTACCTGCCGTGGGTTGCTAACATTGTACCTGTGCCTAAGAAAGATGGAAAAGTACGGATGTGTGTGGATTACCGGGATCTGAACAGAGCTAGCCCGGAGGATGACTTCCCATTACCTCACATATATGTATTGGTCAACAACACAACTCAACTCTCGGTGTTTTCCTTCATGGATGCATTTTCAGGATATAATCAGATCAAGATGTCACCTGAAGAAATGGAGAAGACAACTTTCACCACACCCTGGGGCACATTCTGTTAAAAGGTAATGTCATTCAGACTGAAGAATGCTGGTGCCACTTATCAATGGGTTATGGTAACATTATTCCACGATATGATCCATAAAGAAATCGAATGTTATGTGGATGACATGATTGCCAAGTCCCTCACAGAAGAAGACCACCTAGTGAATCTGTTGAAGCTGTTCAAACGTCTGAGGAAATACCAGTTTAAGTTAAACCCCAACAAATGCACATTCGGGGTGCGATCCGGTAAGCTGCTGGGATTTATTGTAAGTGAGAAGGGAATTGAAGTTGACCCTGACAAAGTCAAAGCCATTCAAGAGATGCCTGCACAAAAGACTGAAAAAGAAGTTCGGGGATTTCTAGGTTGATTGAACTACATTTCAAGGTTCATATCTCATCTTACAGCAACCTGTGAACCTTTGTTCAAGTTGTTAAGAAAAGAACAAACGGTCAGGTGGAATGAAGACTTCCAGAGGGCTTTTGACAAAATCAAGGAATACTTACAAGAGCCTCCAATTCTTATGCCTCCCATTGAAGGAAGACCTATAATAATGTACTTGACAGTATTAGAAGAGTCAATAGGTTGTGTGCTGGGCCAACATGACGAGTCTGGTCAAAAAGAGTATGCAATATACTACCTAAGCAAAAAGTTTACCGACTGTGAACAACGTTATTCACTGCTCGAGAAAATTTGTTGTTCTTTAGCGTGGGCTGCTCGCCGACTAAGGTAGTATATGATGACCCACACTACCTTGTTGATCTCCAAGATGGACCCAGTCAAGTATATATTCGAGAAGCCATCACTTACCGGATGGGTTGCAAGATGGCAAATGATTCTCACAGAATATGACATTCAATACACATCTCAGAAAGCCATCAAAGGCAGCGTATTGTCTGACTATCTAGCTGAGCAACCCATTGATGATTACCAGCCTATGAGATTTGACTTCCCTGATGAAGACATCATGTTCATAAAAGCAAAAGATTATGAAGAGCGTGTTCACACTGAAGGGCCTGACCCAGAAGAAGAGTGGACTATGATGTTCGATGGGGCTGTTAATATGAATGGACGTGGAGTTGGTGCAGTACTTATTACACCTAAAGGTGTTCACATGCCTTTCTCGGCAAATCTCACCTTTAACTGCACTATCAACGAAGTTGAATACGAAGCTTGTATCATGGGTCTTGAGGAAGCCATTGACCTCAGGATCAAGACGTTAACTGTATTCGGAGATTGAGCTCTAGTAATCAATCAAACCAATGGCAAATGGTACACTCACCAGGAGCATCTAATTCCATACCGGGATTATACAAGGAGATTATTGACTTTCTTCACCACAGTCAAACTTGAGTATATCCCTCGAGATGAAAATCAGTTTGCAGATGCTCTGGCTACCATTTCCTCCATGATCAAAGTTCAAGCTGCCAACTCTGTGCCTCAGATTTCAGTATCCAGACTTGACAGACCAGCATATGTATTCTCAGTAGACATTGCTAAAGATGATAAGCCTTGGTTCTATGACATCAAATGCTTCTTAGAGGATCAAACATACCCACCTGGGGCATCATCCAATGACAAGAAGACATTAAGAAGGCTGGCTGGTAGTTTCTTCCTAAATGTTGATGGCTCCTTGTACAAAAGAAACTTTGATATGGTACTTCTCAGATGTTTTGATAAGACGGAAGGAAAATTACTAATGCACGAGGTGCATGAAGGATCTATCGGTACCCATGCTGGAGGACATGCAATGGCTAAAAAGTTATTAAGATCAGGATACTACTGGATCATAATGGATGCATACTGTTGTGCTTATGCCAGAAAGTGCCACAAATGCCAGATTTATGCAGACAAAGTGCATGTGCCTCTGAATCCTTTGAATGTGATGTCTTCACCCTGGCCCTTCGCCATGTGGGGCATTGACATGATTGGAAATATTGAGCCGACTGCTTCAAATGGCCATAGATTCATCTTGGTAGCCATTGACTATTTTACCAAGTGGGTTGAAGCAGCTTCATACGCAAATGTCACCAAGAAAGTGGTAGACCGATTCCTGAAGAGAGACATCATCTGTCGATATGGAGTACCCGAGCGAATCATTACTGATAATGGTTCCAAATTGAATAATAAAATGATGGCAGAACTGTGTCGGGACTTCAAAATCCAACATCACAACTCTTCTCCTTACATGCCAAAGATGAATGGCGTTGTAGAGGCAGCTAACAAGAACATCAAGAAAATTGTGCAAAAGATGGTGGTCACGTACAAAGACTGGCATGAAATGCTACCATTTTCCTGGCATGGGTACCGTACCTCAATCAGAACATCCACTGAGGCAACACCGTATCATCTTGTGTATGGTATGGAGGCAGTCCTACCTGTTGAAGGTGAATTACCCTCGTTACGGGTACTGATGGATGTCAAGCTGAATGAAGCAGAATGGGTCCGTTCTCGGTACAATCTACTGAATCTGATCGAAGAAAATAGATTAGCTACAATTTTTCATGGGCAGTTATATCAGAAGAGAATGAAGAAAGCCTTCGATCAGAAAGTTAGGCTTCGAGAATACCAAGTAGGAGATCTTGTGCTGAAAAGACTACACCCTCCTCATACAGACCACAGGGGCAAGTGGACTCCAAATTATGATGGTCCATTCATAGTAAAGAAAGTTTTCTCTGGTGGAGCACTGATGCTCACTACCATGGATGGTGAAGATTTTCTGTCCCCTGTGAATTCAGATGCAGTTAAAAAATACTTCGCATAAAATAACCCGCTGGACATAAAAACAGAATGTAAGTCCAGTCAAAAATAGGGCATCCCGGCGAGTCAAAAACAGAATAAAAGACTCGGGAAAAAATAAGGGAAAATAATCAAAAAATCTACACCCGCTGAGTTGAAAAGTCGCATTGGACAACTCAGGAAAAAATGGGTATCCCGGTGGATTGAAACCCCGAAAGGGCGATCCACGCAAAATAAGGGAATAAGCGAACAATTGTATTCTGAATTCGTCTGTATCACTCACAACATGGAAAGCTTCGAAGGTTAAAGCATCGGTCAGAATCAACTTTCTTCAGAAAGCAGGATGAGAAGAACATCAAGGTCATACGAGTCATAGCAAAAGGGAAGCTCACTAAAGCGTCGTCAACATTGCCAACACCCTTTTGTTTCTCAATTTTGTAACAATCTCCTCATTTCAGGGGATCTGTTTCTTTGACTGTATTTGCCAATTCAGGGCACCCAAATTAATAAAATTAGAGTTTTCAGTCACACTTCGTCTTGTACATTTTATTTGCAAAAATGTCCGATATCCTTGATATAATGGTTGTAAAAAAACATATGTGTCTTTCTAATCACATGCTTGCAGGAAATATATTACTTACTCCCGGGAGTGTCTAAACTCCTATGATGGAATCCAGTAAGGGATACCTCGGGGTACTTGTGCGTTTCTTTGTCATAACAGGATTGCAGGTATTCAGAGCGCAACATGGGGCATGAAAGGTTTTTTTCCCCAGCAAAGTTGCTAAATCATTGTTTCCTCAACACATCCTCCAAACAACACCGGAAATGCTCTCTCCCCATCAGATTTTCTAGGCATCACTTCTCCAACACATTTTCTTCAGAGCAGCATCAAAAGGTGCTCATTCCCCCAGATGAGTTGTCAGATATCATCATCCTCGGCAGGATCCCCACAGAAATCTCTGGGAAGACCGTTCAGTGGTCCTTCCTCTCCCAACAGAGTACTATACAGGGAACCATCTCCCCACAGAGCTCCGGCCTCTTCCCAGAAGAGCAATGTCTGAATTTTTTGCACAACAAAGTGGCGAAAGTTTCCACAGCCATAGCTGGGCTCCTCTTTATTAAGATAGGTCTATCAGTGATTTATTTCCCCAAGCAGAGCCATATATCAGATCTACCAATGATCTCATCCCCAACTGGGATATTCTTTCAAGCAGATAAGTCGGAAATCTCCACAACAGCGGGATCCGAATCCCGGATCGGTATCTTTGCATAATCATAGCATTCACATCATTTTTCCCTCAGAGCGTAGCATTCCGTCTAATATGGAGCATTACGGCAAAAATTAAACATATTGCATAAATCACAAGTCAGGTTTTGAATCAGTCACCTGTGAATACCAATACTTCATCAGCAATGTATATAAAGACTCACAGTCCCAGTAGAAAGCCAAAGTGTCCCTTTGCACCCCCCCCAAATACAGATACATGCTCCTTTTAACACTCGTCTGTGTCTTCTTTCCCCAGTAAAGTCACCAGAACACTTTCTACAAACAGCTGCTTATGGACAAATACATCTCAATTTCCCAACAGAAAGCCGAAGCGTCCCCTTTGCACTCTCCAACACAAATACATTTTAATATATACTCATTCGACACCCGTCCGTGTCATATCACCCCCTGCAGATATAAGCCACAAATATCCTTCTTTTGAATACAGAAACTTTGCATTCTTTTTTTGACACCCGTCCGTGTCACTGATCCCTGACATGGTTTCCTAATCACGTATTGTAAACCAAACCCTTCTTCATAATACACTCTTATTGACACTCGTCCGTGTCATCCTATCCAACCAGATCGCTAGAATACTTTTTACACTCTGATTTGACACCCGTCCGTGTCATACTCTCCCCAGCAAGGTGAACACTCGTCTGTGTCTCACCCATGCTTATTTTTACTCATAACAGATACTCGTCCATATCTTGTATACACCACTTATTTCCCCTCAGATTCAACACTCGTCCGTGTTCTTTGTTAACCAGTTGATACTCGTCCGTATCATCATCTCTGAACATGCGTCAGTGTTTGTTTCTACCGATACTCGTCCGTATCGTAGTCTTAAGGATGCTCGTCCGCATCTTTAATCTATACATAGTGTGAAAACACTTATACCTTTCATTTCTTGGATGTAGACACTCGTCCGTGTTTACTATTCCCCAGTGGAGTCTCCTGCAAAATTTATTTTCTATCTGACATTCGTCCTATGTCATGATATTGCCGACAGCTGTACCCTACCAGGTGATCGTCCTTCACCTTTTGATGACCGTCCCTCATCTTTCTCCCAGCGGAGTCTCCATAATTGGAACTCTTTTCTATCCAACATTTGTCCTATGTCGTGATATTTAGCAGTCGTCCCCTGCTAGGTGACCGTCCTTCACCTTCCTGATGATCTTCCTTCATCATTTTATCTGATGGTCGTCCCCATCGTTGATCTTGTTATCTGACATTCGTCATATGTCATGATAAACCCCGAGAGCAGTCGTACCCTTCTAGGTGATCGTCCTTCACCTCTTGATGATCGTCCTTCATCATGCATGTCCGATGGACGTCCCCATCGTCGACCTTTCCTATCCGACATTCGTCTTATGTCGTGATACTTTCGGCAGCCGTACCCTACCAGGTGATCGTCCTTCACCCTGGATTACCGTCCCTCATCCTTATCCCTAATAGAGCAGCCGTTCCCTGTTAGGTGATCGTCCTTCACCTTTGATGACCGTCCCTCATCATTTATTTCATTAACCGATGGCCGTCCTCGTTGTTGTTTACTTTACTTTGCAAACCTGATGGTCGTCCCCATCATTGACTTTGCCTTTAATCCCTAGTAAATCTTGTTGGCCGTCCCCATCATGATTTCTTTATTTCGCCAGCATGTCGGCCATCCCCATCATTTCTCTATCCCCAACAGTCGTCCTCTGCTCGATGGTCGTCCTCCATCACCCGCACTTTATAATCATACTATACTTTCCTTTTACAATCTATATCCCTTTTTTTTCTTCTCCCGAGTGAGTGCAAATTTTGGACCGTCTTGGGTATTCAACCACAAGTTATCTTGTTTGTCTGTTAAGCCAGGCGCTTACACCCTGCACAGCTAACTCTTGTTTATCTTTGCATTAGTTCAATCATACCATCTCATATTGCATATTTTGCTTCATTGCATTAGTTTAAGTTCATCTGCATCTAGGGTTTGTGATCTGAGCAATCCAAGGTCCATCTGAGCCACTCCAAACGCCTCCAATCATCTCAAGAGGGTCCATGTATGTTCAATCATCATATTTTATCCTCCAAAGATCAAGGAAGTCAAAAAATCACAAGAACTGGCAAGGCATGGAAGCAGAGCTAGGGTTTAACTACATAGATGACCTAAAATTAGGGATTTGGTTTCAGAGGCCATAACTCCAAATTTTTTGGTCATTCTTGTTTCTATTGGTATCAATATGTTATAAGGATCATACAGACCAATTTTGATGAAGAAATTCATTGTGGAAGTCATCTGATCACTGGGTAACTTCTTGAGCAAGCAATAGCAAAATCAGGGCATCTGAGGCCCCCCAACATGGAACCAAAGTGGATTTTTCATCAAATTGAAGTTATATGCTCTTTATTTGATCATTTAAGTGCTTATAAGTTCACAAATTTGAAGAAAAATGAGCTAAACCAAAAGTTGTCAAAAGTGGAAATGACTTGTAATGTAAACTTTCCATTTTGGGAAAGTTTTTCAACCTCCTCTTTCTCAAACAAAAATGCTTCAAATAAAAAATATTTTGGTCATGAAAGTTGTAAATTAGATCATTACCTTTTCAAAGAGTACAATAACAAGACCTAATTCATTTTGGAACTCAAGTTATGGCTTTCCAAAGTTGGCAAAAATCACATAATTTCAAGTTTCATGCCAAAGAGGGATTTTTGCAATTTCACTTACCAAGCTTCTAAGTGACCTCTAATTGACTTCTAAACATCATAACAACTTCACATGACTAATTTTGCTGAAAATTTCCCAAGGAATCACAACATTTCATGCCTTGCCCATGAAGAAATCTCAAAAGGGCCAAACTTTGTCAAAATTGCAAAATGACCAAGAACCTTTCACAAACATGCTGAATTGCCTCAAAGTGAATTCCTTGGACCTCCTTGATCCTTGCTGCACCAAACACCCCATTGTACCAAGCCTGTCACTGGCCCATACCTCAAGTACAAGAAATCTTGACTTTTTGCATTTTCACCCATACCAATCAGCATAGCCCACACCAACTCCACAGACCTATCACAACTTGATATGTGGACTTTATGCAAGCTATATAACACACAAGAACTCAACCTATGACCTCAACATTGACAAGTTCACAAAAATCATCCCTCTTGCATTTTCCTTCGAAACACACAACACACTTGCCAAGAACACATCACAAACAAAACACGATTTTCTGACCAGTTGAATGCAAACTCACAAACCAACCATTCTCAAAGCTCTCCAAGCATCAAAGCATCTTCAGGGAGGTCATTGGAGGAATTTTGAACCAAGGAAGCAGCCAGAAAGCTCAAGGGTTGAAAGCTCCATCTCAGGTAGCCATGCAAATTAATTTTTCCAGAACCTTTATTTTAAGTTACTAAATGGTTAAGCATGTTCCCCTGAATACACTGAACTTGTTATTTTTGAAAATGATGAAGAATTGAGAATGTATTGCTTGTCTGAAAGTTTCACCATTTTTGTTCATTGCTTCGAATCTTGAGATTGAGTGAAAAGAAATTGTTTTTTAGGGTGGATTTGATCTTAGGGGAGTGAAAGGAATGAATCTGGAGCTTTAGAGCTCCAGAAATGACCTAGGGAGTGATTTGGAAATTTTCAGGTGAGGAGTTGGCCGGAGAAGATGACCGGAGGTCTTCTCCGGCCACCTGAGAGTCATTAAGTGACTAATCAGGGTTAGGGTTTCTGTTTGAATGAGGGCCCTTTGATGTGTCTTTCCCGCATGAGATGGAGGGTGGAGATTAGCTCATTTAAGTTTAATCTGGATTAATGAATTAATTAATTAGGATTATTAGAATTTGAATTTTGGCCATTGGATGTGGCGCGTGGTCAACAGATACAAACCCAGAATCAATCATGTCCCTCCATCCTGCATACTTCTCATTTATTTCATTTTTAATTCATTTTTCTTATTTTATTTTATACGAATTTTTTAAAATACATAGAAAATCCAAAAAATATTTCCTTTCAGCATTTTAATTCCAAATAATTTTCTCAACCCAAAAATATTTTTATTTTTATTTTTTGCATTAAAAAAATATTTTTAAATCATTTAAATGTTATGTTTAATTAAATAATTGATTTTAATTAATTAAAAATACATTAACGTATTTAAAAATCACCAAAAAAATCAGAGATCATTCTTAGAAATTTAGAAGCATTTACAAACTCACCATACAAATTTCTTTTTGGTTTTGATCATGCTTTGACATTTTTCAATGAATTAAGGTTCTTAAAATTGCTCATTTTCTAACCCTAACTTCAAAAATTCATAACTTTTAAACCAAGTTGGGTTTGTGGATGATTCTTTTTGCATTGTTCTATGCATGGCTTTTAGTTTCTAAAACCATTTTAGTTTCATTTTTATCTTTCATTTTCAATTTGTTTGGCATTTTACATTGAGGATCACCCAAAAAACCCTAGAAAATTAGGAAATTCATAACTCCTTCTAGGTTTAGTTTCTGACCTCCCCCTTTGGATGGTAACTTAGTATAGGTTTAGTGTTCCTTTGAGTGCATTTTCAATTTTTTATCTTGTCATTTGGTTCTGTTTTTGAGTTTTGCATCTCATGTTGCATGAAAACCCTAATTTCTCATCTTCCTTTGCATACATCTTGCATATGCTTGCATTCATGAACTTGCCATGACATTTTATGCATCCACATGACATATAAGATATCTTAGGACACATTAGAATCATGTTTGATCATTGCATCATCCATTTTCCATGATATGCTTTCATTTCATTCCATGTGCATTCATTGAATTTTCATGTTCTTTTAATGCTTCATTTGGATCTTTATTACATGTATGATCATTTGTATCTCTTGATATGTCTTTGCATCATCTCATTGAATCATTAGAATCATGAACATGCTTCTGGTTTTGGTTTTCATCCTTGCATTCATTTCATTTTTCATTTCATTTCATTTCCTTTTGCTAACTTTTCAGGTGGTAAGTTACTTTGAGAAGTGAAGCTGCCTTCACTTCTCACAATCTCTTCTCATCTATCTTATGCATTCATTGCTGAATTTTGTATTTGTATTAGAGTGAGCTTGATAATTCATGTTCCTTCCTCACCTTCTCTCTTCAAGCAACTTATCTTCTTAAGTGAAGTAAGTTGACTTGTTTCTTCTGCTTCTCCTCTTTTCATCTGCTTCTTCCTTGGTGGCTCTTCTTGAAGATCTCTTGCAAATCTCATAAACCCTAGGAACACCCAAGCATGATCACAATTAGGGTTTAATTAGTCCCCCATTAGTTTTACCTTTGTGTCATCTTTTGTGTCATCTCTTCTCATCTCATAATCAGGGACTAAACCTTAAAGGTTTTAAGGCTTTGTGATTAAGATTATGCCTGCATCCTTTTCTTAGGATGGAGTGTATAACTTTAATCCTAAGTGTTAAACCATTAATGTGTTTAAAGCCTCTAATCAATTCATCTAATAATCACTAAGACACCAAGCTTGTAACTTGGGCCTTGCATTAGGGTTCTAATTCTTCCTTAATTGGTTAAGAAGGACTAACCCTAGTGTTAATGGACAAGTCCCCCTTAATTTGTCTTACAAATCATAAAATCCACTTCTTAATCATACCATTAACTAAAATCCACTTTAATAAAGGCTTGTTTTGTCATGAGGTTAATCCCTAATCATGGATTAAGTTGAGGAGGCTTCCTCACCTTAAATGTTCTCATCTATTATCCTTCTATTAGGATGGTGTAATGGGTCCATTAAATCCTTGATTATGGCTTAAAATCATTACTCAACACTAAACAAAAATACCAAAAACATCTAAATAAATGCAAGTAGGTTAATGATCTTAATCCAACATCATGGTGATTAAATGTGAGGTGTTTACTTCACACTTAAGGTTTTCTCATTACCCCTAATCAGAGGGAGGATGTGATGAGTTTACTAAACCCTTGGTTTAGGCTTAAGCTCATTTTCTTATGACAAACTCCAAAAAGCAATAAAAGATTGAAAACTCAAAAACAAACAATAATCGTCTCCTCCGGGATTCTTTTCTCACCTCATTCACTCATAAACGAGAACTCGCTTCTTCCGTCTAATGCAAGACAGTCAGCACCTGAGCCAGACATGCCATGAACTTGAGCATAGACAAGTTAAGCAGTTCACAAGTCAATTCATCTTTCAATCTCTTTGAGTCGAACTACGGTGTTCTGACTTCCTCATTGCACGAGAGGATACGTAGGCATAACTTAACAGTTATCGAACAAAAGTCTATGTATATTCCCCCTCTTCCAGCATTATTCTTTAAGCCTCATAGTCTTGAGCATTGCACTCTTTCCTTCACATTTCTTTTGCACTGACACTTGTATTCTTTTTCCAGCTTTTTGCACACAAAATAGCACTGACACTACCCCTTTAAACACAAACTTTCAAGTGTGGATCCCGTCGAGTACGACGGACAATCTGGATGCTAATACCTTCCCAGGTTGTAACCAACCCCCTTTCTCAGTTTCTCTGGTTCGCGGCCGTCTTATCCATCTTTTCCTAGGTTTATGCAGCATTACCTTTACTTCGGGATAAAAATGCCTAGCTGGCGACTCTTTTCAGTTCACCCTCGTGTTCTCTCTTTCGCCGACCGTTCGCGTCTGTACCAGGTGTAATTTGGTGGGAGCGATAGGGACTAATTACAACCCTAATCATTATCATTCTTGGACGTTCCTATGGTTTGTAAGGCTTGAGAAAGATCTTCAAGGAAGCCACTAATGGAAGAAGCAGATGAAAGGAGGATGACAAAGAAGAAAAAGTTACTTACTTCATTGAAGAAGATAAGTAACTTAGAGAAAGAAGGTGAGAGATGGAACATAAGTGAATCAAATTCACTTCAAAGACAAGTTAGAAAGCAAATGAAAAAGATAAAAAAAGGTGAAAAGTGAAGGCAAATTCACCTCCCAAAATAACTTACCAAAACCTGAAAAGTTAGCATGGATGCATAAGGTATAAAGCATAAAGAAATGAAGTGAAATGAGATGAAATGAGGTGAAATGACCAAAGTCAGAAGTGTTTATGCAATTCAAATGTCATGTAAGATGATGCAAAGTCATACAAAATGCATATGTGTGATCATACAAAGATGAGATGCAAAGGAAGCATGCTTTGAGGTTTGAAAACACATGAAAGTTTATGAAATTAGATGAATGCTAAACATGGAAAATTAATTAATAAATGATTGAGCAAGGTTCTATCATGTCCTAAAATGTCTAAGATGACATATGAATGCATGAAATGTCATGGTAAGTTCATGTAATGATGCATATGCAAAGTGAATGCAAATGAACATGGGAAATTAGGGTTACATGGACATGTGAGATGCAAATGGATAAAACAGAAGCAAATGACATGATAAAAATTTGCAATCAATCTCAAAAAAACCCAATCCCATATTAGGTCACACCCCAAAGGAGAAGGTCAGAAGCCTAACCCATCAAAAGTTATGATTTTCCTAAGTTTTCTAGGGTTTTGGGTTGTTCAAAGGGAAAAATACAAATCAAATTGAAAATGCAAGATAAATTCATGAGGAAAAGGACCAATAAACTACATGCAATATTTAACACAATGCAAAAAGAATCAACTTCAAACTCTTCTTTATTAGGCAGAAATGATTTTTTCAAGTTAGGGTTTAAAAATATGATTTTTATAACCCTTAATTCAAAGAAAATTGGCAAACTATGATCAAACCTAAAAAGAAATTTGTGTGAAGAGTTTGACAATGTTTCTAATTGCATTAGGATGATTCATGATTTTTTTGGTGATTTTTAGAATCATAATGTATTTTTAATTAATTAAAATACTTTAATTAATTAAAAATAACATTTAAATGTTTTAAAAACATTTTTTTAATGCGAAAACTAAAATAAAAATTTGTTTTGGAATGAGAAAAATATTTAAAGTCACAATGCAAAGTTTCATATTTTTTGGATGCTTTTTGATATTTTAAAATAAATATGCAAAAGAAAAGGAAATAAATGAAATAAAAATTAATAAAAATGACAAGTATGCGTATCCAAGGGCTGAGATTCAAATTCAAGGGGTAATTGTTGAGTACGTGCGTGAATCAGTGTTCCAAATCACTCCTGACTAATTAAACTTAGTTAATTTAATTAATTTTATTTAGGGTTTAATGACTTAATTCTAGCCATCCACGCACGCGGGCAAAACAGATCCAAGGGCCACCATTTAAACTGGAAACTAAACCCTAATTAGAACCCTAATTACTCTCAGGTGACCGGAGCAACCTCCGGTCATCTTCTCCGGCCACACCAAAACCTCAACTTCTTCTCTAAGCCACCCCAAGACCTAAAAACTTCCCAGAATCACTCCCCAAACACCATGGAACATGAATCAGCAAGCAAACAACATTTATTTTACATGAATCATGTGATACGAATCAAAACAGAAAACACGCAGAAATTTTAGAAGTCAAATACAACCTACACACTCAACCATTTTCAATAATTCAAAGCTCAAAATGATCAGCACATCACATAGAATCAGTTTATAACTTAAAACGCAAGTTCTGGAAAAATGTTCTTGGATGATACCTGAAATGGAGTTTTGTGTTCTTGAGCTTTCTGACCCTTTCTTTGGTGAAAATCCACCCCCTTTGACCTCCTGAAGCAAATGGTAAGCTTGAATGAAGCTTAGATAGCCTCCTTTGTGAGTTTCAGTTCTGAGGTTGCATGAATCATGTTTTTGCTTGAGAGTGTTTTAGGCTATGGTGAGGGGTGGGAAATGATCCTGAGGTGTTTTTGAGTTGATTGGTGAAGGAAGTTTGAAGTTTTTGTTGTTGAGCTATGAAATTCGAAGAAGGGAAGTTTTTGATGGATTTTGTGAATCTGAGAGTATGAGAGATTTCAGGCTCTTGTGTTATGTTATTTGTGATCCATAATGTTTTTTTAAGCCAATGGGATTGCTCAGAAAGTTGGTGGTGGCACAAATTGATTGGTATGGGCAAAGTTGCAAAAAGTCAAGATTGTGTACTGTGAGGTATGGGCACGGGTCATAGGAGATTTCATGGGGTGTCTGGCTGTAACACGGTGGGAGAACTGACTTTAGTTATGTTGCGGATAGCAAGAGTCGCCACCGACTTTTATTTTATCCAAAGGAAAGGCATAAAAGAACAGGAAAGACCTTTAAAAGATTTTTGGGTCCGGGGGGTAGGTTATGTAAAGGGAAGGTGTTAGCACCCTTTACATCCATGGTTATCCATGGGCTCTTAGTTACTTAGCTCACTTTAAATTGTTTTTGAAAATGTGAAGTGTGTGAATAAAAATTTTCATAAGAGTTTGATAATGATCCATGTACGGATGCGTAAAAAACTTGTGTTTGAAAATTGTTTGAAATTGTGAAGTGTTTGAAAAGTTTTTTTGAATAGTGAGCAAGCAACTATGAGGAACCTACCCTGAAGTTTAAGTCTTTCTGTTCTTTATCCTTTAAATGGTAAGACTATCCCTATTATTAAGGAATAGGTAGTCATTTACCTTGGATGTGAGGGACAAGTGATGGGACATCTGTTATTTAGGCAACTGTAAGGTGTATTTAGCAATTCGAAGGGACTTATCATCTTTATTTAAAAGGGACAAGATCATTATGAAGGCAACCATTTAAGGGACTTGATCTTTTATTGTTTAAGGGTCTAGATGACTTTTCTTTTAAGGGACTTTGCTTTATACATCCTACTTGACCTTGTGTTTAGGCAACAATGAGGAGTAACCCTAGAAAGTGAGATGGCGATCAAAGATCGACTTACGTGTGTGAGTGTTTAATTTTGTATTTATCTTATAATTTAAATGATCTAAATTCAATTTTTAAATATAATACATGTTTACACTCCCTATTTTACTAACCATGACATAAAAAAAAAAACTTAAATATTTAAGAAAATTACATCCAGGAGAAATTACAAAATAATAAAGCAATTTAAATAAATAGCAAAAATAAATAAATAAGTAAATAAGCAAAATATAAATAATAAGTAAAAATAAATAAGCAATTTAATTGGGTTAGTAATAATAATTAAAATAAATGGGGTTAATGAAATAATAATAATAAGCATAATTTAAAAAATAAATGGATTAGTAATAAACATGATTAGTAATAATAATAAACAAAACAAAATTAATGGTTAATAGAAAAATATGAACAATTAATTATAAAATTTAAAATTTATAAACAAATTAAATAAATTATGAACATATTATGAGAAATTATTAAATTTTGCAATTTTTTTAGAAATTATTTACATATATAATTAATTATAAACAATTAGAAAATATTTTCATATTATATAAAAAAAGAAAGTAGAATTGATATTAATTGTATTTTACAAAATTCAATTATATTAAACAAAATATATACATGATAATTATATTTACAAAAATTAGAAATATAAATCACAAGATAAAATTAGGTTTTTTAATTGTTTAGAAAATAAATTAGGGTTTGTCAAATATTAGGGTTTATTTTATTTACAAAAATTGATTTAATGAATATATACATATATTATAATCTAAATACCTAAAAAAAAACTAATTTTTGAATTAAAGAAATAATTTTTAGAATTTGGGAAAATATTGAATATATATATATATATATTATCATGGAATTATTTAATTATATATTTATATATGATTATTAATAACAATAATTAAACAAAATAAAATAAACAAAATAAAATAGAAAAACAAAAACAAAAACTTACCTGGCTGGGATTTGAACCCAGGATGCTTTGCTTGACAGTACTCATGCTATACCACTGGGCCAGCGCGTGCAGGTGAAAGAGGAATGAGTCCAATTGGTTTTGTGTTATATCCTGAAAAATCAAGAAAAATAACAAGAAAGCAAAAGGCCTGGGGGGAGAATCGACCCCAGGACCTCTCAAGCAAACGCATATGCACATTACCATCCCAGCCAGGTGAGCGAATCTGATAACAAACCAACAACATTTGATAATATATTATATTCAATGAATAAAAGAGAAAAAACCCAAAAATATTGTCACAGCCAGGATTCGATCCCCTACCCTTTCATCATATGCATGCCTGACTTTCCACTGGGACAAGCGCGTGCTTGTGAAATACAAACATGATTAATTCATAATATTTTAAAACAGTTTTTAAACTTGAATTTTGGCGCCAGCATAACTTCATCTTCTTCCTTGAATTCGCAGGTTTTCCTGCGAAATTATCTGGGAAAATACCTGCGAATTTTCCTGCACCTTAAACCTGCGAATTTCAAACCACCATCAAACAATACAATTTTATCAAATTAGACCCATCTGTGAATTCCTTGCAACCTGTACAATCCAATTATGCCCATAGAATTCATTTATATTGTGTGAATCGAATAACCCTATTTTAGAGCTCTAAACCCTAAACATGGCATGTTCACGATTCGGCCATAACTCTCCACCAAACGATCCAGAATTCATCTAAAACTAATAACAAACATCAATATATCATCAAAATTCATTATCAATCAGTAAATATGGTGATTCGGAAAAAAATATATGAAGCACATGGATGATGCGGTTTATGCATTATGGAGTGTATTGGATGCATATGAGTATTGGTTTTCACTCAATGGTGTTCAGTGATCATGGCTATGTGCCTCAAATACCTTCAAATGTCCTGGAAATTCAAAACCGAATGTGAGTTGTGGAGAGGTTTTTTGGTTTATGAAACTTACTCTTGAGAGGCTCAAAATTCGTGGCTTTGGTTAGGGTTGTGTCAAGTACTTATAGCATGATCAAATGAGGCTGAAAAACTAGGTCATTGTGTAGAAGATTTGATATGAAAAGATTCAAAAATATCATGCCTTAAAAATCAAATATTATTGTATGAACACTTGCTATTTTTGGCTAATTCTCATGATTTTCTTTCCACTTCAATTCTAATCAAATTTATGATTTTCTAGAAGCTTGATCCAATTCAAATCTTACATTTTCATATTTTATTTTTATTTAAAATGATTTTTAATGAATTAAATCAAAATAAACAAAAATAAAATAATAAAAAATCTGATTTTTATTGACTTGGGTCGTGCATGAAGCTATTGTATGGATTGGGTCATCATTTGGCAAGCCCATTTGGAAGAAATTGGTTTTAGACCTCCATTTTCATCATAAACCAACCCAAAATTTCCCAACTTTGCAAGGGCACACATCCTTCAATTTTAATGCTATGAGGGTGTTCGTGGACATTTTGGAAAGATTGAAGAGTCCTCTAACCAACCCCACTGGTTTGATGTCCATATCATTTACCAATCTCAAGTTATGCCCTTTTGAAGTTGTTGACTTTTTGTTGACTTTCAAAAGGACCTATAATGTCTTAGCTCATACCTTCCAAATGAAGCATTTTTGGGCTTGGCTTGTGAGACACAAAGTTGTAGAGAATTCAATTTCCTTAAAAATGAGCTTTGAGTGGAGACTTGGTGATGAAGTATGTGAAAGTTATGGCTGGTCAAAGTTCAGTTGACTTTTACTAAGAAAACCCTAATTTAGAAACTCCTGATTCTTGATGATCTGAAATCTCCTTGATGAATCATGATCAACCCTTGATCAAATGATGAATTTTACTTCATATAATTGATGTTGGCAAAAAATCATGAAGTTTGACTTTGGTTTGACCACAGTTGACCTTAGTTTGACTTTTTAACTGCTTTGACTGATTTTGACTTATCTGATCATCTGACTGAGCAAACTTTTGAGAAAAGTCTTGAAACTTGTCATGGGGGTTCTTAAACACATATAAGATGTTATGAAGCTCACTTGAAGTCTTGGAAGTTCATTTAGCCTGATTAAAGTCAAAACCCTAGTTTTGGATGCACTGCTTAGGAGGTGCATTGTCTGAGGGAATTGTCAACTCTTCTGACCAATTGTGAACTTTGTGAATCTTGTGAACCATAATAAGATGTCTTGTGAACCTCATGGGAGGTATTGTGAACATAGTGAACTTCATAAAGTGACTTGTAGACTTCATGAACCTCATGAAAGGTCTTGAAAGCATTGGGAATCTTGTGAACCTTGTGAACTTCATAAAGTGACTTGTAGACTTCATGATCCTCATGAAAGGTCTTGTAAGCATTGTGAATCTTGTGAACCTTGTGAACTTCATAAAGTGACTTGTAGACTTCATGAACCTCATGAAAGGTCTTGTAAGTGTTATGAATCTTGTGAACCTTGTGAACCTTCTTAGCACACAAAGTCTTGTATTGTGAGGGCAAATTTTGGGGTGCAACAGCTGCCCCTGTTCAATTTTCTGAAACCTGAGGGGTTAGATTGGTATGTTTGCCAGTCGTGACCTGGAAGGTTGAAGGGGATTGAACACAAAAGCCCAAAAATTTGCACTCACCAGTGCATAGAGTGATACAGATGGCTAGTTGAATATGCTTGAGTGGGCTTAAAGATGCCACTTGGAGAAAAGTTCTTCAGATGCATTTATTGGAGGATAAAGCAGTCCAAAATATGAAGATATAATGATAGCTTTCAGGAGAATAAAGCAGTCCTGAGATATTGATAATATGCTTTCAGGAGGATGAAGCAATTCTGAGGTAATGATGATAGCTATCAGGAGGATGAAGCAGCCCTGAGGTAATAGTATGCTTTCAGGAGGATAAAGCAATCCTGAGGTACAAGAAGCTGTCAGGAGGATAAAGCAATACTGATACAGTGATAAGCTTTCAGGAGGATAAAGCAATCCTGAAGGAATAATAAGCTTTCAGGAGGATAAAGCATTCCTGAGATAATAATATGATTTCAGGAGGATAAAGTAATCCTGAGGTACAAGAAGCTGTCAGGAGGATAAAGCAGTCCTGAGGTACGGGAAGCTGTCAGGAGGATGGAGCAGTCCTGAGGTAATAATATGACTTCAGGAGGATAAAGCAATCCTGAGCTACAAGAAGCTGTCAGGAGGATAAAGCAGTCCTGAGGTACGGGAAGCTGTCAGGAGGATAGAGCAGTCCAGAGGTAATAATATGATTTCAGGAGGATAAAGCAATCCTGAGGTACAAGAAGCTGTCAGGAGGATAAAGCAGTCCTGAGGTACGGGAAGATGTCAGGAGGATAGAGCAGTCTTGAGGTAATAATATGATTTCAGGAGGATAAAGCAATCCTGAGGTACAAGAAGCTGTCAGGAGGATAAAGCAGTCCTGAGGTACGGGAAGCTGTCAGGAGGATAGAACAGTCCTGAGGTAATAATATGATTTTAGGAGGATAAAGCAATCCTGAGCTACAAGAAGCTGTCAGGAGGATAAAGCAGTCCTGAGGTACGGGAAGCTGTCAGGAGGATAGAGAAGTCTTGAGGTAATAATATGATTTCAGGAGGATAAAGCAATCCTGAGGTACAAGAAGCTGTCAGGAGGATAAAGCAGTCCTGAGGTACGGGAAGCTGTCAGGAGGATAAAGCAGTCCTGAGGTAATTATAAGCTTTCAGGAGGGTAAAGCAATCCTGAGGGATGATATGCTTTCAAGAGGATAGAGCAATCCTGAAGTAATGACATGCTTTCAGGAGGATAAAGCAATCCTGAGGTAGAATAAGCTTTCAGGAGGATAAAGCAATCCTGAGGAATGATATGCTTTCAAGAGGATAAAGCAGTCCTGAGGGAGTAAGCTTTCAGGAGGATAAAGCAATCCCGAGGTAATAGTGATATGTTTTCAGGAGGATAAAGCAATCCTGATGTAGTGATGATAACTTTCAGGAGGATAGAGCAGTCTTGAGGTACTAGTATGCTTTCAGGAGGATAAAGCAGTCCTGAGGTAATAATATGATTTCAGGAGGATAAAGCAGTCCTGATAATCACAAGTTGTTGATGAAGTCTGTCTGCTGGGGAATTAACCTGAAAACAAGGTAGCATTCTATATGGTAGTATTAGTTTTATGCATTATGTATGCATGTATAATATGATGTACTTAAGTAATGTATTATGCATCTATGTATATGTATGGTATGGTATGATGTAAATGATGTATGTATGATATGATACTGCCTGAGGCGTCTGGATATCTTTGTATAATAACTGCTGGCCAGGGAAAATAAATCCCAGTTTGTTGCCGAAGAATATGAGGAACTTGTTCCTGTCTTGTCTGATAATAAGGTATACATAACCTCTCGTCTGCTGGGGATAGCAAGGTATATATAACCTCCCGTCTGCTGGGGATAGTAAGGTATATATAACCTTCCGTCTTTGTTTGATAGTAGGGTATACATAACCTCCCGTCTTCGTTAGTCGTACTCTTATTGGAAAGTAAGTTCCCGAATATCCGTATGAGGATAAAAGAGATGGATATAAATTCCAGGGGATATGTGACTTGAAGTACTTCATGAAGATGGATGTGCCCTACTGGGGATTTGTAACTGTCTTGTAGGGGTGAACCTGGTGAAGCTTCGTTGGAATCCTTCCCTCGTTCGTCCTTAGTAAATACTATTACTGCATTTATATGCATTTCTGGTAAACATCAATCATATTAAGCATTTATGCATTTCTGGTAAACATCAATCATATTCAAAAGCATAATACATTCAAACACAATCAATGGACGTTTTTGCTAGGGTAAAAGTAAATCTGGACTCAGAGGGAAAGGTAAAGCTGAATTTGAAAGCAGAATTGTTTCAACTTCGAGAGTGTACAACCAATTGGATCTATAGCTCCTGAAATTCTTTAACTTTCCTGAGTACCTTCCCAGAAATCCTCATAGCTGGATTTGAAGACATGATACTGACACCATCTGATACTACTGGCATAGACAATTAATTTCCATCATGGTTTCAGCTGAGAATCCCATATTCAAGGTAATACAATGAGAGGAATGTGTCTTCAAACTGTGATGGACCATATACGCTCCAGGTATTAGATTTGAAGAGAAAGCATTGCCCCTTGGTTGAGGATGAATTGTCCCATAATGGAAGTATCTGAAATGAGCTACCTTAAGAGAAACAAACAAAATGCCCCATAAGCATATGCCCCTGGTGTTGTGAACTCTGTAATGTCACCTTTGGTAATTCAACTGTATGAGGAAAAATGCCCCTGGCTATTAAGCACAGTTGAGTCTGGACCTAATTGCCCCAACTGAATTGAACAGTAACTTGGTATGCCTTTTGACTGGGAAATAGTGACTATGCCCTTGGCATTAGGAACTTTGTAATGTTACCCTTGGCACTTCAGATAGGTGAGGAGATCTACCTCTGGCTGCTTAAACATAGTTGAATCTTGTCCTGATTGCCCCAAATGAGTTAGGAAGTATCATGGCCTGCCCCCTTGATTGGGAGATAATGATTATGCCCCTTTGTATACATGGACTTTGATCCAGGAAGCAACTTTGTTTATCGGAAGGACTTTGGTTCATTGAACATTCATCCTGTAAGTTTCTCCATTTGTCAAACACTCAGGTATATGCAAACAAATGTATTCAAAAATGCAATGCTTATGTCTGTCTTGAAGTTTTGAAACAAGTTTTTTTAGAAAAACTGTTTTTTTTTTTTGTGAAAACTGTGATATTAACTCAAGTTTTATAATAAGCCCTAAAGGAGTCAGGATACCTTTTTGTAGCAGTACGCTTTCGAACTAACCATGCTTCAGTTAGGACTTTTAAAGGGTTATAACGTGGCCTGGTTCATGGTTTAAGAAACAAAGGATATAAGCTCAAATTTTATTTGTACCCAACCCAATCTCCATGATGTTCTTCAGTCCTATGCTCAGTTAACTTATGCATTGAAGTTCCAAAGAAGTTTAGTATTGTAACACTGATATTTGTGATGGTTCAGAAACCCAAAATTTATTTGAACATTCAGTCATCTTTCTTTGTTGAGGATTCATAGTGACCTCCTTTTTTCTTCTGGCTTTGTTATCCCTTCTTTTTGCCTGAACTGCTTATTTCAAAGTTACAGTCAGCGGGATGTCTTAATGTTTTACTAAGTCTCCTTCATAGGTTTTGACTTAGTGAATTGTTCTTTTGCTGGATATTGACTGTCAGGTTTCATGATTACAGAGAACCATCATTAGTTGTGTACAACACATATAATTGGCATATTTGAGTTAACTGAGTAACTACCCTGCCCCAGGTTATGAATAAGGGTTTCAATTTGTGCGAGAATAAAAACTCCTACTTCATAGGCTCAAAAGGGTTGACTAGGGATTAACTTCCTTATATCTCCACTGTTTAGGAATTGAAACAATGCCTGTACATCGTCAGCATAGTCTGTTCAAAAGCATACTGCCTAATATTATGGTATTGTTTTCGTCATCCTCCCTCTACAGGCTTATAGCTTTATCAGGAGTTAAATATCACAAGATAGAAATAAAAAGCATAATTCAAAATATAGTGGAACGAATGGATTAATTCAAGACAAACATATGCAATGAATTAATGAAAACAAAAGTTTAACATAATAGTAAGTGTTCAAACAAATAAAGAAATTACAAATGAAAATTCAAATGCTGTCCCATCCAGTTGGCTGAATGTCCTCAATTGCAATCTGTGAACATTAAGGAGCAGTATACTTCACCATGAAATCAAATTTACCACTTGGATGTCCCAAGGTGCCCCATATCTCCACAGGAATAGGCAGACTTCCTTTCTTGTTACTTTGGGCAACTTGTCTTGCAGCTTCGGTGTTTGATGGACGATAGTAGAACTCAACTTGACCTTCTGAAGTAACCTCTAGGATTCCTTCATCAATCAGGTCTTGAATCTTTTTCTTCAATGCCCAACAGCTATTAGTATCATGTCCAGGACAGTTGGAGTGATACCCACACCTTGCCTTGGGATTATAGCGAGGAGAGGAGGTTTTAGGATTTTGAGGAGAACTTTTCAAAGAAATTAGTTCCATCTCCAACAAGCATTGCAGAACTTGTGACATTGGAGTGCTGAACTTGATAAACTGCCTTCTATATTTCTTGTGTTGCGGTGGATTAACCTTATCAGGTCTTTCTTCTTCAACTGAAGAACAATCAATGGCAATCTGTTTCTTACCTTCTTTTATCCTCATCTTCCTTTCAACCAAATCAGCTTGTTTTAACGGAGGTTGACTGACAATTAGATCCCTGACTCTATTACTTTGAAGTTTAAAGGTTCTCAGCTCTTCTTGCCCCTGAGCTAAACTTTGAATAAGAGCCACCTGGTCATTCATCTGGGTCCTCATTCCTGTCATCTCAGCTTGTAGTTGTTTCAGCTGATCATCCTTGTTGTCCTCAGGATTCTTCTTTTTAGCCAGCAGTGTCTTTAATTCATCCTGCCCCTTGGACAAGTTCAGGATCAACTTTTGGAACTGTGCATTTTGTGCCTGGAGATCTTTGACTGTTTGTTCAAGAGCCATTGCTGAAATAAACAGCGAGAAGATAAGAAACCTGTGCACAATAAACTTGTGATGCAATGATATGATATGTGAATGTATATGCAATGTATTCAAGGACTGCAGGATTTAAATTTGCTTAAGCAACCAAAAAGGTAAACTTTTATTAGTGATAAATTTGTTTTGCCCCTTGGGCTTACAAAATGAAATGTAATAAATACAAGAGATGGGATTTTAAGTCTCCCATGGATGCTTCCTCTTTGTGTTGAGGTATGAGTTGAGATTCCGCTCTTCGTGAAGTTGCTTTGTTAGTTCCAGGCTTCTTTCTTGGCTTGCTTCGTAATGAGCCTCAAAAGTATCCCTTTGATCTTTCAACTGGATCCAAGATCTCTGCAAGTCTTCCATGTCAGTAGGCATGTCTGGGTGAAGGATGGTATAAGCAGTATCTCCTTCAGCAACAGGTTCCATGGTAACCGGCAGGATAGCAGGATATGGCATCATGAGAGTCTGAGCACGAGATCGCACCCATCTGAGATAATCCTCCATAGGAATAGTGTACTTAGGCTCCAGAGTCTTGCTGTCAACCTTGTTCACTTTTCCCCATGCTCGTATGAACCTTTGACGGTAACCTTGCAGATCGTTGTCGTAGTCAAACACAATACCCTGAATCAACATGTCATGTGGACCATCACTCCGAGCATAACCAAACTGTCGTAGAGCTAAAGAAGGGTTGTAAGTAATGCCTCCTCTTATGCCTAGAAGTGGCACATTAGGAAACTCCCCACAACGGTCAATGATAGTAACATTCTCCATAGAGCTGGAGCACCAATGGATATCTGAATGAGAGAGTGACATAATCCTCTTGGACCACCTGAACCCTTGCTCATTCTTCATCACTGATCGAGGAAGGTGAGAAATAAACCACCTAGATAGCAAAGGTATGCAACACATCAGAGTTCTTCGTGCCCTTGTAGTACGGGTATGAAGAGAATGTAGGATGTCTCCAAGCAATGTAGGCACTGGATTGTGACTCAGGAATATATTAATGGCATGAACGTCTATGAACTGATCTGGATTGGGGAACAATACTAAGCCATATATCAGCAAGGCTAAGATCTCCTCAAAAGCATCATAACTCATAGCTTTCAAGAACACTTGAGCTTTCTCCATCAATACCTAAGCAAGAATACCCTTAACTCCACTCCTTGTTTCTAGGACAATGTCTGATTTCTTCAAATGTATGGCTGCAACAATGACTTCAGGTTTAAGCTCCTTTTCCAAGCATGTGAAGGGTCTCTGATCAAGGATAGGTATACCCAGTAGTTTGGATAACTCTTCCATTGTAGGAACCAGCTGATAGTCGGGGAATGTGAAGCAATGATGTTTAGGATCAAAGAACTGAAACATAATACTTATCATGTCTTCATTGAACCCTGAAGTGACTAGATCCAGTAGGTGACCATGCCTCTTGATGAACTGGGAGTTTTCAGAAACTTGAGAGACCAATTCCTTAAGCTTAGGAGGTATCCCTACAAAGTTGATCCGGATGGTATTCCTATGAGCAGAAGCCATGACCTGCAACAAAGAACAAAGATAAATCCTTTGGTCCTTTAAATGGTTAGTGAAAATGTTATGCTTATGATGCATGATGATGTCATGATGTTATGCTCAATCACAAACATGTGGCACACACAAGCAAGTCACACAATAGCCCTAGGTTTAAAGGCTTGCATGAGTTTCAAAGGTAAGTACCCTCCCCTGAAGTTAGATGGTTCATCCTGTCCTACAAAAGTAACCAGGTTCTTAAGGGATCTCAATATCATTGATCCTTCACAAGGGTGGTTGATCAGAAGGCAACTTATTTGCCAACCAAAACCCTCCAAGATTAAGATCTCAATGAGTGTAGTATCGAGTGTCAACCAACTTCAGTCTGCACCAAAGCCGGTTACCTCACTACTTTCTAAAGGCCAAGATGAGATAACTAGGGTTCTAAAAGTTAGTCAGTGCATTGACAACATATGGCAGCCTCATATTATCCTCAACTTGACTTAAGGAACATAAGCACCAACCAAGAAGTCACACAATCTATGGCCACCAGATCAACCGTCTCGATATACGTCGTACAGTTTCCTTGGTCTATTGCCATTTACCTAAGGCACACTAGATCCGGGTTACGATCTTTAACACATAAGAGCACCCAACAAGTAAGTATAAAGCAAACAAGGCAAACAATTTTAAAGTGATCTAATTCCTAAGGGTACCCCTCTTTTATTAAATCCCCAGCAGAGTCGCCAGTTCTGTAACACGGTGGGAGAACTGACTTTAGTTATATTGCGGATAGCAAGAGTCGCCACCGACTTTTATTTTATCCAAAGGAAAGGCATAAAAGAACAAGAAAGACCTTTAAAATATTTTTGGGTCCGGGTGGTAGGTTATGTAAAGGGAAGGTGTTAGCACCCTTTACATCCATGGTTATCCATGGGCTCTTAGTTACTTAGCTCACTTTAAATTGTTTTTGAAAATGTGAAGTGTGTGAATAAAAATTTTCATAAGAGTTTGATAATGATCCATGTACGGATGCGTAAAAAACTTGTGTTTGAAAATTGTTTGAAATTGTGAAGTGTTTTAAAAGTTTTTTTGAATAGTGAGCAAGCAACTATGAGGAACCTACCCTAAAGTTTAAGTCTTTCTGTTCTTTATCCTTTAAATGGTAAGACTATCCCTATTATTAAGGATTAGGTAGTCATTTACCTTGGATGTGAGGGACAAGTGAAGGGACATCTGTTATTTAGGCAACTGTAAGGTGTATTTAGCAATTCAAAGGGACTTATCATCTTTATTTGAAAGGGACAAGATCATTATGAAGGCAACCATTTAAGGGACTTGATCTTTTATTGTTTAAGGGTCTAGATGACTTTTCTTTTAAGGGACTTTGCTTTATACACCCTACTTGACCTTGTGTTTAGGCAACAATGAGGAGTAACCCTAGAAAGTGAGATGGCGATCAAAGATCGACTTACGTGTGTGAGTGTTTAATTTTGTATTTATCTTATAATTTAAATGATCTAAATTCAATTTTTAAATATAATACATGTTTACACTCCCTATTTTACTAACCATGACATAAAAATAATAAATAACTTAAATATTTAAGAAAATTACATCCAGGAGCAATTACATAATAATAAAGCAATTTAAATAAATAGCAAAAATAAATAAATAAGTAAATAAGCAAAATATAAATAATAAGTAAAAATAAATAAGCAATTTAATTGGGTTAGTAATAATAATTAAAATAAATGGGGTTAATGAAATAATAATAATAAGCATAATTTAAAAAATAAATGGATTAGTAATAAACATGATTAGTAATAATAATAAACAAAACAAAATTAATGGTTAATAGAAAAATATGAACAATTAATTATAAAATTTAAAATTTATAAACAAATTAAATAAATTATGAACATATTATGAGAAATTATTAAATTTTGCAATTTTTTTAGAAATTATTTACATATATAATTAATTATAAACAATTAGAAAATATTTTCATATTATATAAAAAAAGAAAGTAGAATTGATATTAATTGCATTTTACAAAATTCAATTATATTAAACAAAATATATACATGATAATTATATTTACAAAAATTAGAAATTTAAATCACAAGATAAAATTAGGTTTTTTAATTGTTTAGAAAATAAATTAGGGTTTGTCAAATATTAGGGTTTATTTTATTTACAAAAATTGATTTAATGAATATATACATATATTATAATCTAAATACCTAAAAAAAACTAATTTTTGAATTAAAGAAATAATTTTTAGAATTTGGGAAAATATTGAATATATATATATATATATATTATCATGGAATTATTTAATTATATATTTATATATGATTATTAATAACAATAATTAAACAAAATCAAATAAACAAAATCAAATAGAAAAACAAAAACAAAAACTTACCTGGCTGGGATTTGAACCCAGGATGCTTTGCTTGACAGTACTCATGCCATACCACTGGGCCAGCGCGTGCAGGTGAAAGAGGAATGAGTCCAATTGGTTTTGTGCTATATCCTGAAAAATCAAGAAAAATAACAAGAAAGCAAAAGGTTTGGGGGGAGAATCGACCCCAGGACCTCTCAAGCAAACGCATATGCACATTACCATCCCAGCTAGGTGAGCGAATATGATAACAAACCAACAACATTTGATAATATATTATATTCAATGAATAAAAGAGAAAAAACCCAAAAATATTGTCACAGCCAGGATTCGATCCCCTGCCCTCTCATCATATGCATGCCTGACTTTCCACTGGGACAAGCGCGTGCTTGTGAAATACAAACAGGATTAATTCATAATATTTTAAAACAGTTTTTAAACTTGAATTTTGGCGCCAGCATAACTTCATCATCTTCCTTGAATTCGCAGGTTTTCCTGCGAAATTATCTGGGAAAATACCTGCGAATTTTCCTGCACCTTAAACCTGCGAATTTCAAACCACCATCAAACAATACAATTTTATCAAATTAGAACCATCTGTGAATTCCTTGCAACCTGTACAATCCAATTATGCCCATAGAATTCATTTATATTGTGTGAATCGAATAACCCTATTTTAGAGCTCTAAACCCTAAACATGGCATGTTCACGATTCGGCCATAACTCTTCACCAAACGATCCAGAATTCATCTATAACTAATAACAAACATCAATATATCATCAAAATTCATTATCAATCAGTAAATATGGTGATTCGGAAAAAAATATATGAAGCACATGGATGATGCGGTTTATGTATTATGGAGTGTATTGGATGCATATGAGTATTGGTTTTCACTCAATGGTGTTCAGTGATCATGGCTATGTGCCTCAAATACCTTCAAATGTCCTGGAAATTCAAAACCGAATGTGAGTTGTGGAGAGGTTTTTTGGTTTATGAAACTTACTCTTGAGAGGCTCAAAATTCGTGGCTTTGGTTAGGGTTGTGTCAAGTACTTATAGCATGATCAAATGAGGCTGAAAAACTAGGTCATTGTGTAGAAGATTTGATATGAAAAGATTCAAAAATATCATGCCTTAAAAATCAAATATTCTTGTATGAACACTTGCTATTTTTGGCTAATTCTCATGATTTTCTTTCCACTTCAATTCTAATCAAATTTATGATTTTCTAGAAGCTTGATCCAATTCAAATCTTACATTTTCATATTTTATTTTTATTTAAAATGATTTTTAATGAATTAAATCAAAATAAATAAAAATAAAATAATAGAAAATCTGATTTTTATTGACTTGGGTCGTGCATGAAGCTATTGTATGGATTGGGTCATCATTTGGCAAGCCCATTTGGAAGAAATTGGTTTTAGACCTCCATTTTCATCATAAACCAACCCAAAATTTCCCAACTTTGCAAGGGCACACATCCTTCAATTTTAATGATATGAGGGTGTTCTTGGACATTTTGGAAAGCTTGAATAGTCCTATAACCAACCCCACTGGTTTCATGTCCATATCATTTACCAATCTCAAGTTAGGCCCTTTTGAAGTTGTTGACTTTTTGTTGACTTTCAAAAGGACCTATAATGTCTTAGCTCATACCTTCCAAATGAAGCATTTTTGGGCTTGGCTTGTGAGATACAAAGTTGTAGAGAATTCAATTTCCTTCAAAATGAGCTTTTATTGGAGACTTGGTGATGAAGTATGTGAAAGTTATGGCTGGTCAAAGTTCAGTTGACTTTTACTGAGAAAACCCTAATTTAGAAACTCCTGATTCTTGATGATCTGAAATCTCCTTGATGAATCATGATCAACCCTTGATGAAATGATGAATTTTACTTCATATACTTGATGTTGGCAAAAAATCATGAAGTTTGACTTTGGTTTGACCACAGTTGACCTCAGTTTGACTTTTTAACTGCTTTGACTGATTTTGACTTATCTGATCATCTGACTGAGCAAACTTTTGAGAAAAGTCTTGAAACTTGTCATGGGGGTTATTAAACACATATAAGATGTTATTAAGCTCACTTGAAGTCTTGGAAGTTCATTTAGCCTTATTAAAGTCAAAACCCTAGTTTTGGATGCACTGCTTAGGAGGTGCATTGTCTGAGGGAATTGTCAACTCTTCTGACCAATTGTGAACTTTGTGAATCTTGTGAACCATCATAAGATGTCTTGTGAACCTCATGGGAGGTATTGTGAACCTTGTGAACCTTGTGAACTTCATAAAGTGACTTGTAGACTTCATGAACCTCATGAAAGGTCTTGAAAGCATTGGGAATCTTGTGAACCTTGTGAACTTCATAAAGTGACTTGTAGACTTCATGATCCTCATGAAAGGTCTTGTAAGCATTGTGAATCTTGTGAAACTTGTGAACTTCATAAAGTGACTTGTAGACTTCATGAACCTCATGAAAGGTCTTGTAAGTGTTATGAATCTTGTGAACCTTGTGAACCTTCTTAGCACACAAAGTCTTGTATTGTGAGGGAAAATTTTGGGGTGCAACAATGGCCTCAGCTGGTTTCAAGGATAGCCATGGGATTAGTTTTGATGTGCTGGAAGGCTTGGATGAAGAGTTATCACATGTTTTGCAAATTTCCCTCTTTGAAGTTTCTTGGATCATAAGTCATGGAAACCCTAGGTTCAATGCACCATTATGATTGTTTGAAGTTCATTTGACATATTATGAAGTGTTTGTGTACACTAGAGGTCATTAGAATGCTTGAACATGCCAAAATGCAAAATCCCTCTTTGACATGAAACTTGAAATTATAGGATTTTTGCCATCTTTGAAAGGCCATATCTTGAGTTCTAAGATGAATCAAGACATGTTCTTGTACTTTTTGAAAAGGGAAAGACCTAATCTACATCTTTCATGACCAAGAATTTTTCATTTGAAGCACTTTTGGTCATGAAAGAGGAGGTTGAAAAACTTTCCCAAAATGGAATGTTTGCATTTCAAGTCATTTCCAAAAATGGCAAGTTTGCAATTGGCTCAAAATTCTTCAATATTGTGAACTTACAACCACTTATAAGATCAAATAAAGATCATTGAACTTTAATTTGATGAAAATACCCTTTTGGTTCCATTGTTGGGGGCCTCAGATGCCCTGATTTTGACTTAACTTGCTCAGGAAGTTACCCAATGAACAGATGACTTCCACAATGAGTTTCTTCATCAAACTTGGTGCACATGACCCTTATGACATATTAAGAACATTAGAAACAAGAGTGACCCAAAAATTTGGAGTTAAGGCCTCTGAAACCAAAACCCTAATTTTGGTCATCTGTGTAGTGAAAACCATAGCTCTGCTTCCATGCCTTTGCCAGTTTTTGTGATCCCTTGACTTTCATGAACTTTGAGGAACATAATATGATGGTAGAACACACATGGACCCTCTTGGAAAGCTTTGAGACCTTTGGGATGGCCTAGATGGATTCTTGGATTGCTCATATCACAAACCCTAGATGCAGATGAATTTGAACTTATGTAGATGAAACAAACATGCAATATGAGATGTAATGCTTATGCTTATGCAAAAATGAAAGATCACAAGCTATGGTGTGATATTAGTGAGGGAAAATTTGGGGTGTTTACAGTTGTTTCTCACTTTGTTGTGGTTTCAGGAAACATTGCTCATAGAAGAGTCTTCCCCATCAATAGAGTTCACCGGTACCCGACAAGAAAGTACCTTTTGGGCTTACAAATGGACCAGGTTCAAAGAGATCTGACCGACGTGAGAGCCCAGATGGCCAATGAGAGGATTGAGATGAGAGCCCAAATGAATCAATTTATGGCAGTGATGACTGGGTTGGCCCAAAGCCAAGAAAGACTGAGATAGTTGGTCGAGCGGCAAACTCCTGAAGAAAACCACCCAGGTACAGGGGGTACTAGCAACAATGATCATGTACAGCCTCGTACTGATCCCCCAGAGTTTGGACCTCATCTGAACCCAAACATTAATGTTATAAGGAACACCCAGGGTAACACTGGAGGACGTGCCTTGTAGGAGGACCCTCAGGAAGAACAATTTACTATAGTTGGGGCAGGCGATGATGTCTATGATCGTCGGCTGGATGAGATAGCAGAAAAGCTGAGGTCTTTGGAGTCTCAAAACTCCCTAGGTTTTGTTGTCATGGATATGGGACTAGTGGAAGGGGTTAGAATCCCTCACAAATTCAAACCTCCCTGCTTCGAAAGATACAATGGTACATCCTGCCCTCGCACCCATCTCCAATCTTTCCTAGGAAGATTAAAAGCCTACACCATCGATGAAAAGCTATGGATGTTATATTTTGAGGATAGCTTAATAGGGGCATCCCGTGAGTGGTACTCTCATTTGACCAGGGACACAGTAAGGAATTGGAAATATTTGGCTGAGGCTTTCATTCGCCAATATCAATACAATCTGGACATGGCTCCTAATAGAACACTTCTAATGGGAATGTCACTGTCTTCTAGGGAAATCTTTAGAGAGTATGCTCAAAGATGGAGGCAATTAGTTGCTTCTGTTCCACCTCCAATGTCAGAAAGGGAGATGGCAGATATGTTTATGAACACCCTCCAAAGGGACATACATTGATAGGTTGGATGCATTCTCTTCCACTAGCTTTGAAGACGTAGTCATAGCTGGGTAAAGAATTGAGAGCTTATTGAAAATGGGAAAGATTTCTGATAACGGCGCCAGTTCAAGTAGTGCAAGGAAACCATTTGCAGGACCTCGCAGGTCGGGCGAAACAAACTCCGTGCACATGGGCAGAGGAAGACCCCAATATCTGTCAAGATCAATTGTCGCTGTCACTATTCCTACTCCACCTCCTCAATACACTCAACAAACACAACATTTTCCTCAACAACAACATTTTCCTCAACAAAGGTCCTACAAAAACAACAACAACCAACAACAACGCCCTTTCCAACAAAGGCCATCTCAAGTTAATAGGGTAATTGACCCTATACCAATGTTATATGCCACCTTGTTGCCACAACTCCTAAAGCTTAATCTTGTCGAGTTAAGTACTTTGGCTCCGCCAGATCCTCAGAACCTTCCGAGAAATTACGATGTCAACGCCAGATGTGCCTTTCATTCTAATGCACCTGGTCACACCACAGAAAAGTGTAGAGCTTTGCACATGAAGGTCCGGGATCTGGTTGATTCAAAGGCCCTAAATTTTGCACCACCTCCTTATGTCACGAAGAACCCTATGCCCAGCCATGGTGGGCCTAGGATAAATGCAATCGAGGAGGGCCAACCCATGAATTTAATTGAAGATACTGCAAGCATTCAAACACCTCTGGCAGAGGTTAAAGCTCAGCTTTTAAAATGCCAGGTGTTCCCAGGTTGTGAGGCCTGCTGTGAATCTTGCAAAGTTTCCGTCAATGGGTGTGCAAGCTTAAGAAGTGGCATCAATGGCCTGATCAGAGAAGGTATCCTGCAAATAACAACAACAACTTCTACAACATCAGCAACTCCTTTTTCAGCAACAACAAGTACTCCTCCTACAACTGCAAAGACAATTGTTCCTACAGACTCGTCTACAAAATCAACAACCACCTCTTCCATCACTTCAACAAACACTAGTTCAATCGCACCCGCTTCTACAACTATATCCACCATTAACAACAACGTCTCCAAAGTCACCATATACTACGACCCTGCAACGGTCACTGATTCCAACAATTTTTAGCAACAATCTCGACAAGAATTTCAGAAACAACCCAACTTCAGTTAATCACCACCACCATCAACTAGAAGTCCTGTTCCCATATTTTATGATCCACAAACAATAACGGTTCCTACCTCTGTTGCAGTCAGTCCAGTCACCATCACGGTGTCGGTGCCCATTCCATACGAGAAAGGTAATGATGTACCATGGCATTATGGTTCATACCCTTAATGCAACAGAGAGAGAGAGTCCTTCTTGATTCTTTAGTTCATACACCACAAGTGGATAATTTCGGGGGAGGCGGAGGCTTCACCCGAAGCGGAAGCCTCTTCGCGACACAAGTTCCTAGAATAAATACTGAGGCAGAGGCTGCTGCTAAAGCCAAAGGTAAAAGTGTGGCGCCTGAGGAACCTATACCAAAAGAAGCCCATAAAACATCCTTTGATCAAAACGTGGATGAATTTATGAGGATAATCAAAAGAAGCGACTACAAGGTTGTGCATCAGCTCGACCAGACTCCTTCCAAGATCTCCATCTTATCTTTGCTATTGTGTTCCAAAGCTCATCGGGATGCATTACTTAAAGTCTTGCATGCAGCCTACGTTCCGGAGGAGATCACGGTAAATCACCTCAAGACAGCGTTGTCTAATGTTAATATTAGCCATGGGCTAGGCTTCACCAATGCTGATTTGACAACGAAAGGTCGTCATCATAACAAGTCCTAAAGTCCTGCACGCAGCCTACGTGTCGGAGGAGATCACGGTAAATCACCTCAAGACAGCGTTGTCTAATGTTAATATTAGCCATGGGCTAGGCTTCACCAATGCTGATTTGACAACGGAAGGTCGTCATCATAACAAGGCTTTACACATCACTCTGGAGTGTAAAGGGGTTATGCTTTCACATGTTCTTCTTGACACTGGGTCTTCACTCAATGTCTTGCCAAAGAAAGCCCTTGTCAAGCTTGAATATGATGGTATTGCTCTCCGACCAAGCAATTTGGTGGTAAGAGCCTTTGATGGTTCCAAGAGGTCTGTTCTTGGAGAGGTGGAGCTCCCTGTGATAATTGGCCCGCAGGTCTTTCAAACTACTTTCTACGTGATGGACATTCAGCCGACCTATAGCTGTTTGTTGGGTCGACCATGGATTCACGCTGCAGGCGCAATTACATCGACCCTTCACCAGAAATTGAAATATGAGTGGGAAGGGCATATTATCACAATATGTGGTGAAGAGGATATTTTTGTTAGCCATCTGGCCACCTACAAATGCATTGAGATGGATGGTGAAATCCACAAAACCATGAGCCAAGGGTTCGAAGCACTAAACATCAATGAGGCGACAACTGAAGTATTTGCTGCATCCCAGGAAGATAGGATGGGTACTTCAATTGTCTCCTATCAACAAGCTCGGAAGGAGGACAAATTTGGTTTGGGTTACAAACCATTCCGACAAGATCAGGCAGAGGCTGCTAAGGAGCCCAAGTTCATAAGTGGGGGGATGCTCACCCCAGTTGCTGTCAATAACATGGAAGACGAGGTTGAAAGCAACCTCAACTTGGAGAGCTCGATTCGTCCAAGGATCCCGGGTCACCAAGTCCTTAACTGGTCTTCCCAGGAAATTATAAGGGTTACTCCTGCAGAGTAATTATTATTTCCTACTTTTTTCAGCATGCATCAAGTCCTGCATCTTGCCCAAGGTGTCAGGACTCATTTTGTAATAGGGCCATATTTGTAATTTTGTGCAAATGGAATATCAATGAATATTGAACACCTTTTGCAAACAATTTTTCTCTTTCGCTCACTGTCTTTTCATTTTTGTTATTTTTCGCACTAAACAATAAAATGGCAATGTTTTCAAAATAAATAACTTCATTTTCTGAACAAGATTAAAATTGATCACTAAAACAAACAAATATCAACCCTTGCAGAAATAACCCTCCAGATTGCACTGACAACGGCACTGTTATGACCTTGTATGACTTCGACAATCCAATTACTCAAGTTGATGAAGGGGTTGAAGAAGACTATTAGTTTCCTGAAGAGTTAGCCAGGTTGTTGAGACAAGAAGAGAAAGTGATTACTCCTCATCGGGAGGAGGTTGAAACTGTTAATCTTGGTACCGAGGAGGATTTGAAAGAAGTGAAGATTGGGGCCAGTCTGCAAGCTTCAATAAAAGAGCAACTTATCAACATGCTTCGAGAATACGTCGACATTTTTGCTTGTTCCTATAAAGACATGCCAGGTCTAGATACGAATATTGTCATGCACAAGCTACCCTTGAAAGAAGATTGCCCTCCAGTAAAGCAAAAGTTACGCCGTACTCGACCATATATGGCCATGAAGATTAAGGAGGAAGTACAAAAACAGTGGGATGTCGGTTTCCTTGCTGTAAACAGTTACCCACCGCGGGTTGCTAACATTGTACCTATGCCTAAGAAGGATGATAAGGTGCGTATGTGTGTGGATTACCGGGACCTGAACAGAGCTAGCCTGAAGGATGATTTCCCATTACCTCACATTGATGTATTGGTCGACAACACAACTCAGTTCTCGGTATTTTCTTTAATGGATGGATTTTCTGGGTATAATCAGATCAATATGTCACCCGAAGACATGGAGAAAACAACCTTCATCACACCTTGGGGCACATTTTGTTACAAGGTAATGCCATTTGTACTGAAGAATGCCGGTGCAACTTATCAACGGGCTATGGTAACATTATTCCATGATATGATCCACAAGGAAATTTAATGCTACGTGGATGACATGATTGCCAAGTCCCTTACTGAAGAAGACCATCTGGTAAATCTGCTGAAGTTGTTCAAGCGTCTGAGGAAACATCAGTTGAAGTTAAACCCCAACAAATGCACATTCGGGGTACGTTCCGTTAAGTTGCTGGGATTTATTGTAAGTGAAAAGGGAATTGAGGTTGATCCCGACAAAGTCAAAGCCATTCAGGAGATGCCTGCACCTAGGACTGAAAAGGAATTTCGGGGGTTCTTAGGTAGATTGAACTACATATCAAGGTTCATATCTCATCTTACTGCAACATGTGAACCCTTGTTCAAGCTGTTAAGAAAGGAACAAACAGTCAGGTGGAACGATGATTGTCAGAAAGCTTTTGACAAGATCAAGGAGTACTTGCAAGAACCTCCGATTCTTATGCCTCCAATTGAAGGAAGACCTCTGATAATGTACCTGACAGTATTAAAAGGATCAATGTGGTGTGTGTTGGGCCATCATGACGAGTCTGGTTGAAAAGAGTATGCAATATACTACCTAAGAAAAAAGTTTATCGACTGTGAACAACGTTATTCACTGCTCAAGAAAACTTGTTGTGCTTTAGCGTGGGCTGATCGCCGACTAAGACAGTATATGCTGACTCACACTACCTTGTTGATTTCAAAAATGGACCCCGTCAAGTACATATTTGAGAACCCAGCACTTACCGGAAGGGTTGCAAGATGGAAAATGATCCTGGCAGAGTATGACATTCAGTACACCTCTCAAAAAGCCATCAAGGGCAGTGTACTGTTTGACTATCTGGATGAGCAACCCATTGATAATTACCAGCCCATGAGGTTTGACTTCCCTGATGAAGACATTATGTACTTAAAAGCAAAAGATTGTGAAGAGCCAGTTCACACTGAAGGGCCTGACCTAGAAGAAGAATGGACTATGATGTTTGACGGGGCTGTCAATATGAATGGTCGTGGAGTTGGTGCAGTGCTCATTACACCTAAAGGAGTTCATATGCCTTTCTCGGCAAAACTCACCTTTGCTTGCAATAACAACAAAGCAGAATATGAAGCATGTATCATGGGTCTTGAGGAAGCCATTGACCTCAGGACCAAGACATTGAATGTATTCAGAGATTCAACTTTGGTAATCAATCAGACCAACGGCAAATGGTACACTCACCAAGAGCATCTGATTTTGTATCGTGACTATACGAGGAGGTTATTGACTTTCTTCACAACAGTCAAACTTAAGTACATCCCTCGAGACGAAAATCAGTTTACGGATGCTTTAGCCACCATTTCCTCCATGATCAAAGTTCAAACAGCCAATTATGTACCTCGGATTTGTGTATCCAGACTAGACCGACCAACATATGTATTCTCTGTGGACACTACCAAAGATGACAAGCCTTGGTTCCATGACATCAAAAGCTTCTTAGAAGATCAGACATACCCACCAGGGGCATCATCCAATGATAAGAAGACATTAAGAAGGCTGGCCAGTAGTTTCTTCCTTAATGCTGATCGTTCATTATACAAGCGAAACTTTGACATGGTTGTGCTCAGATGCGTTGACAAGAGAGAAGCAAACTTGCTAATGCACGAGGTGCACGAAGGTTCTTTCGGTACCCATGTCGGATGGCATTCAATGGCAAAGAAATTGTTAAGATCAGATTACTACTGGATCACAATGGATGCAGACTGTTATGCCTATGCCAGAAAGTGCCACAAATGCCAGATCTACGCAGATAAAGTGCATGTGCCTCCAAATCCTTTGAACGTGATGTCTTCACCTTCGCCCTTTGCCATGTGGGGCATTGAAATGATTGGAAATATCGAACCGACTGCTTCAAATGGCCACAGATTTATCCTGGTGGCCATTGATTACTTCACCAAGTGGGTTGAAGCAGCTTCGTATGCAAATGTCACCAGACAAGTGGTAGCTAGATTTCTAAAAAGAGACATCATCTGTCGATATGGAGTTCCTGAGCAAATCATTACTGACAATGGTTCCAATTTGAACAACAAAATGATGGCAGAACTGTGCCAGGACTTCAAAATCCAACATCACAACTCTTCTCCTTACAGGCCAAAGATGAATGGCGCTGTTGAGGAAGCTAACAAAAACATCAAGAAGATTATGTAGAAGATGGTGGTCTCTTATAAAGACTGGCATGAAATGATACCATTTTCCTTGCATGGGTATCAAACATCAATTAGAACATCCACTGGGGCAACACCTTATCAGCTTGTGTATGGTATGGAGGCAGTCCTACCTATTGAAGTTGAGCTACCCTCCTTACGGGTAATGATGGATGTAAAGCTGAATGAAGCAGAATTGGTTTGGTCTCGGTACAATCAACTGAATTTGATCGAAGAGAAGAGGCTAGCTGCCATCTATCATGGGCAGTTATATCAAAAGCGGATGAAGAAAGCCTTCGATCAGAAAGTCAAACTTCGGGAATATCAAGTGGTAGATCTTGTTATGGAAAGACTTCTTCCTCCTAATATAGACCACATGGGTAAATGGACGCCAAACTATGACGGCCCATTCATAGTAAAGAAAGTTTTCTCAGGTGGAGCACTGATGCTCACTACTATGGATGGCGAGGATTTCTTATCCCTTGTGAATTCAGATGCAGTTAAAAAAATACTTCGCATAAAATGACCCGTTGGACATAAAAACAGAAAGTAAGTCCAGGAAAAAATAGGGCATCTTGTCGAGTCAAAAACAAAATAAAAGACTCGGGCAAAAATAAAGGAAAAATTGAAAAAAAATGTACACCCGCTGAGTTGGAAAGCCGCATTGGACAACTCAGGCAAAAATGGGTATCCCGATGGATTGAAAACCCGAAAGGGCGATCCACGCAAAAGCAGGGAATAAGCGAACAACTGCATTCCAAATTCGTCTGTATCACTCACAACATGGCAAGCTTCGAAAGGACAAAGCAATGGTCAGAATCAGCCTTCTTCAGAAAGCAAGATAAGAAGAACGTCAATGTCATATAGTTTATAGCAAAGGAAGTTCACTGGAACGTCATCGTCAACATTGCCAACACTTTTATTTTCTCAATTTATAACAATCTCCTCATTTCAGGGGATTTTTTTTGTTTGACTGTATTTGCCAATTCAGGGCACCCAAATTAATAAAATCAGGATTTTCAGTCACACCTCGTTTTGTATATTTTTGTTTCGTTTGAAAAATGTCCAATATTCATAATACAACACTTGCATAAAGCAAATGAGCCATTTTTAAATAAATGCTTGCAGGAAATATATTACTTTCAGGAAAGTCTAACTCCTATGACGGAATCCGGTTAGGGATACCTCGGGATACTTGTGTGTTTCTCTTGTCTTAACAAGTTGCAGGTATTCAATACACAAGCATGAGGCATGTCAGGCACTGAATCCCCAACATGCTACTTCCCAGAAGTTATCACCTCCCCGAGCCGTGCCTGACAGCTATTTCACAGCAAGATGGGCAAAGAATCTCATATTCCCCACCAGAGTGTTAGATCTCTCATCCTCAGCAAAGTTAAAGGAACTGCCTCCCCACAGAGTTTCCATTTTCTCCCCAAAAGAGCAATGCCTGAAACCTATCCACAACAAAGTGGCTGAAGCTTCTTTCTCCCAGCTGAGTTTCTCCTTACAGATAGATCTTCCAATGATCTATTCCCCCCAAGCAGAGTACTCCTTCCTGACAGATCTACCAATGATCTCTCCCCCCAGTCGGGTGGTTCTTCCAAACAGATCAGCCAGAGATCTTCGTCCCAACAGGATCCGAGTCTCGGATCAGTTTCTCTTTTGCATAATCATAGAATTTGCATCATATTCACCAAATAAGCGTAGCATTCCATCTAATATGGAGCATTACGACAAAAATCAAACATTTGCATGATCACAAGCTAGGTTCGAGCCAGTCACCTGCAATTACCATCAATATTTCATCAGCAATATATATAATACATCCTTTGCACTCTCAAAACAGATGCCTGTTTGTATTTATACATGTTTGACACTCGTCCGTGTCATACCTTCCCCAACAAGTCAAACATTCGTTCGTGTCTTGCACATATTTCACCAACATATCAATACTCACTTATACTTATACAAAAGTCTTCGATACTCGTCCGTATCTTGTTTATATCACTCTTCAACAAATTCAAGACTCGTCCGTGTTCCTTGTTAACCAGTTGATACTCGTCTGTATCATTATCTTTGAACACGCGTCCGCGTTTGTTTCTACCGATACTCGTCCGTATCATAGTCCTAAGGATGCTCGTCTGCATCTTTAATTTATACACAGCGTCAAAAACTTATACCTCTTATCCTTAGAAGCGTAAGCACTCGTTCGTGTTTACCGTTCCCCAATAAGTCACCAACAAAACAACTTTCTTCTATCCGACATTCGTCCTATGTCGTGATATTTTCGGCAGCCGTCCCCTGCCAGGTGATCGTCCTTCACCTTTGGATGACCGTCCCTCATCCTTTCCCTAGTGGAATCTCCATTATTGGAACCTTCTATCCGACATTCGTCCTATGTCGTAATATTTTCAGCAACCGACCCCTGCTAGGTGATCATCCTTCACCTTTTGATGACCGTCCCTCATCATTTTTATCCGATGGCCGTCCCCATTGTTGATCTTGTTATCCGACATTCGTCCTATGTCGTGATAAACCCAGAGAGCAGCCGTACCCTACTAGGTGATCGTCCTTCACCTTTTGATGATCGTCTTTCATCATGCTTATCCAATGGCCGTCCCCATCGTCGACCTTTTCTATCAGACATTCGTCATATGTCGTGATAAGGAGAAGTCATCCCCTGCTAGGTGATCGTCCTTCACCTTTGATGACCGTCCTTCATCATTATTTCATTTGTTATTTTAACCGACGGTCGTCCCCATCATTGTTTACATTATTTTCCAAAGCCTTGTGGCCTTTCCCACCACTGCTTTTCTCATTACTGTAAACCCAAGAGAATCTTATTTCTTTACCCGATGGTCGTCCCCATCATGATCCCTTTACTTCCCCAACTTGACGGTCATCCCCGTCATTGCTTTGCTTACTACTTTATCCCCAACAGTCGTCCTCTGCTCGATGGTCGTCCTCTATCGCCTTCATTTGATAATCATACTATATTACCTTTTACAATTTATATCCCTTTTCTTCTTCTCCCTAGCGAGTGCAAATTTTGGAATGTCTTTGGTATTCAACCCCAAGTTATCTTGTTTGTCTGTTAAGCCAGGCGCTTACACCCTGCACACCTAACTCACTTTTTCTCACACCATGGCTTGTGATCTTTCATGTTTGCATTAACATAAGCATACTACCTCATATTCCATATTTGTTCCATCTGCATAGTTCAAGTTCATCTGCATCTAGGGTTTGTGATATGAGCTATCCAAGAATCCATCTGAGCCATCCTAAAGGTCTTGAAGTTTTCTAGGAGGTTCCATGTGTGTTCTATGATCATATTATGCTCCCCAAAGTTCATTAAAGTCAAGGGATCACAAGAATTGGCAAAGGCATGGAAGCAGAGCTAGGGTTTTCACTACACAGATGACCAAAATTAGGGTTTTGGTTTCAGAGGCCTCAACTCCAATTTTTTGGGTCATTATTGTTTCTAATGTTCTTAATATGTTATAAGGATCACGTCTACCAAGTTTGATGGAGAAACTCATTGTGGAAGTCATCTGTTTACTGGGTAACTTCCTGAACAAGTTAAGTCAAAATCAGGGCATCTGAGGCCCCCAACAATGGAACCAAAGGGGTATTTTCATCAAATTGAAGTTCATTGATCTTTATTTGATCTTAGAAGTGGTTGGAAGTTCACAAGATTGAAGAATTTTGAGCCAATTGCAAACTTGCCATTTTTGGAAATGACTTGAAATGCAAACTTTCCATTTTGGGAAAGATTTTCAAACTCCTCTTTCATGACCAAAAATGCTTCAAATGAAAAATTTGTGGGCATGAAAGTTGTAGATTAGGTCTTTCCCTTTTCAAAAAGTACAAGAACATGTCTTGATTCATTCTACAACTCAAGATATGGCCTTTCAAAGTTGGCAAAAATGCTATAATTTCAAGTTTCATGTCAAAGAGGAATTTTGCTTTTTGGCATGTTCAAGCATTCTAATGACCTTTAATGTGCAAAAATATGTTATAACATGTCAAAGAAGATTCAAAATATTAGAATTGGAATTTGAATCTAGGGTTTTCATGGCTTGTGATCCAAGAAACACCAAAGAGGGAAAGTTGCAAAATATATGCCATCTCTTCATCCAAGCCTTCCAGCACATCAAATTCAATCCCATGGTCCTCCATGAACCAAGCTGAGGCCAGACACCCCTCCAAACAACCTCTGACCCGTGCCATGCTTCAAGTACACATCACCTTGACTTTTTGCAACTTTGCCCATACCAATCAAGCTGTGCCACCACCCACTTTCTGAGCAATCCCATTGGCTTATACAAACATCATGGATCACAAACACACACAACACACAAGCCTGAAAAGCTATGAACATTCAGATTGCCAAAAATCACCTCATACCTTCACCTCTTCGAATTTCATAGCACAACCACTCAAACTTCAAACTTTCTTCACCATTCAACTCAGCATCACCTAAGGAAGAAATCCCAACCATTAGAATGACCTGAAACACGTCACACAACAAACACGATTTCTGAGTTATCAGAACTGAATCACTCAAACCAGCTCATTTAAACTCCATCCAAGCTTTTCAGAAGCATCAGAGGGATCATTAGAGGCATTTTGCACAAAGGAAGAGGTCAGAAAGCTCCAGTTTGCAAAGCTTCAACTCAGGTAGCCATGATGAACTTTTTTTCCAGAACTCTTGTTTTAAGTTTCTAAATGATTCTACATGTTTAGCTGATCATTCTGATATGTTTATTTTCGAAAATGGTTGAGAAACCAGGATGTATTGATGTTCTGAAACTTTTTGATCTGAAAATGTTTTTCTTCGATTCGTGCGTTTGATGCAAAATAAGTGTTGTTTGTGGCCTGATTCTTGTTAAGAATGATTAGGGGTTTGATTCTGGAGAGTTTGGGGGTTTGGGGTAGCATAGAGAAGGAGATAGCATGAATGGCTCGCTGGAGAAGATGACCGAAGCTTGCTCCAGTCACCTGAAAGTAATTAGGGTTAGGATTAGGGCTAATCTCCCCAGTTTGAATCTCAACCCTTGGATTTAGTTTAGCGCGTGTTTCAATGGACAAGATCATTTCACTTAAACCTTAATTTTAATTAATTAATTTAATCAGTTTAATTAGCCAGTTTAAATGTCAGCCCTTGGATGACGCGCGCAGTCAACCCTCCCTTTCCCAGTTTGAATCTCAGCCATCAGATCCTCATACTTTTCTTTTATTTTATTTTTATTTTATTTCTTTTCATTTCTTTTGCATAATTATTTTAAAATATCAAAAAACCATCACAAAAATATTTCCTTTTGCATTCTGACTTTAAATATTTTTCTCAATCCAAAAATAATTTTTATTTTATTTTTTGCATTAAAATAGTATTTTTAAAATATTTAAATGATATTTTTAATTAATTAAAGTATTTTAATTAATTAAAAATACATTTAGGTTTTAAAAATCACCAAAAAAACCATGAACCATTCCAATGCATTTAGAAACATTTTCAAACTCTTCACACAAATTTCTTTTTAGGTTTAATCATAGTTTCCCAATTTTCTTTGAATTAAGGGTCCTTAAAATCACATTTTTTAACCCTAGCTTTGAAAAATCATTTCTGGCTAACAAGAAGAGTTTGAATTTGATTCTTTTTGCATTGTGTTACATATTTCATGTAGTTTATAGGTCATTTTCCTCATGAATTTATCTTGCATTTTCAATTTGATTTGCATTTTTCCTTTTGAATCACCCAAAAACCCTAGAAAACTTAGGAAAATCATAACTTTTGATAGGATAGGCTTTTGACATTCTCCTTTGGGGTGTGACCTAATATGGTATTAGGGTTTGTTTGAACTTAATTTCAAGTTTTTATCATGTCATATACTTCTGTTTTATCCGTTTGTATCTCACATATCCATGTAACCCTAATTTCTCATGTTTATTTGCATTCACCTTGCATATGCATCATTACATGAACTTCCCATGACATTTCATGCATTCATATGTAATCTTAGACATCTTAGGACATGTTAGAACCTTTCTTGATCATTTCTTCATTCATTTTCCATGTTTAGATTTCATTTCATTTCTTGAACTTTCATGTGTTTTTCAAACATCAAAGCATGATTTCATAACATCTCATTCTTGTATGATCACACATATGCATATTGTATGACTTTGAATAATCTCACATGACATTTGCATTGCATAACACTTCTGACTTTGATTTTTGCATCTAATTTCACTTCATTTCCTTATGATTTATACTTTATGCATTCATACTAAAACTTTCAGGTTTGGTAAGTTATTTTGGGAGGTGGATTTCCCTTCACCTCTCACTTCTTCTTATCTATTTCATATTAATTTTAACTTGTCTTTGAAGTGAATATGATTCACTTATGTTCCATATCTCTCACTTTCTCCCTTTTAGTTACTTATCTTCTTAGGAAGTAAGTAACTTATTCTTCTGTTTCTTTCTCCTTTCATCTTCTTCTTCCATTGGTGGCTTCCTTGAAGATGTTTCTCTAATCCTCACAAACCATAGGATATCCAAGTATGATAATAATTAGGGTTGTGATTAGTCCCCCTTAGCTTTTTACCTTTGAGTCTCCTTGAGTATCTCTTATCATCTCAATAATCAGAGACTAAACTCTTAAAGTTTTAGGACTTTGGAATTAGGCTTATGCCTACATCCTTCTCTCAGGATGGAGTGTATAACTTTAATCCTAAGTGTCAAACCTTTAATTTGTTTAAACCTCTCAATCAAATCACTTAATAATCATCAAGACTTTATCTTGTAACTTGGGCCTTGCAATAGGGTTCTAACTCTTCCTTATGGTTAAGAGGGATTAACCCTAGTGTTTAATGGACAAGTCCCCCTCAAGTTGTCTTACAAACCATACGATCCACTTCTTAATCTCATCCTTTTAATTAAAATCCATCTAATAAAGGCTTGTTATATAATGAATTTAGTCCCTAACTGTGGATTAAGTTGAGGTATCTTCCTCAGCTTAGGTGTTCTCATCTATCATCCTTCTATTAGGATGGTGTAATGAGTTTACTAATCTGTGATTAGAGATTAAACTCATTACTTAACACAACAAAAAACCCAAAAACATCTAATTAATCACAAGTAGGTTAATGATCTTAATCCTACATCATCATGGTAATTAAGTTGAGATGTTTATCTCACACTTAAGTGTGCTCATTATCCCTAATCAGGGAGGATATAATGAGTTTACAAGCCCTTGATTTAGGCTTAAGCTCATTAACTTGTGCAAAACACCAAAAACAATTACAAAATTGAAAACACAAAAACAAAAAATAATCGTCTCCTTCGGGATTCTCTTCTCATCACACTCATTCATAAGCGAGAACTTGCTTCTTCCGTCTAATGCAAGACACTTAGCACTCGAGCCAGACGAGTCATACATTTGAGCATAGGCAAGTAAGCAGTTCACAAATAATTTATTTGCAATCTCTTTGAGTCGAACTACGGTGTTCTGACTTCCTTATTGCACGAGAGGAGACGTAGGCATAACTTAAATGTTATCGAACAAAAGTCTCTTGGTCACCCCTCCTGTTCCAGCATTCTTTAAAAGCCTCAATTTCTCAATTTCTCAATTTCTCAATTTCTCTGGTTCGCAACCGTCTTATCCATCTTTTTTCTAGGTTTATGCAGCATTACCTTTCCTTCGGGATACAAATGCCTAGTTGGAGACTCTATTCACTTCACTTTCATTTTCTCTTTTTGCCGACCGTTCACGCTTGTACCGGGATGCAAATCTTCGGGAGCGAGAATAATTTTGCATAAACCTGGAAAGATATGGATAAGACGGTTGCAAACAAGAGAAACTGAGTAAGGGGGTTGGTTACAACCTGGGAAGGTATTAGCACCCAGATTGTCTGTCGTACTCGACGGGATCCAAGCTTACAAGATTTTGTTTTAAAAGGGGTAGTGTATGTGCTGACTGTGTATAAAAAGCTAGGAAAGAAAGTACAGTGTTTCAATGCAAAAGAAAGAGTGAGTGCTCAAGAATGAGGCTTAGAAAAGAAAGCTGAAAGAGGGGGAAGACAAAGAGACTTTTGTTCAATAACTGTTAAGTTATGCCTACGTATCCTCTCGTGCAATGAGTAAGTCAGAACACCTTAGTTCGACTCAAAGATACTGCTTGCTTGTCTATGCTCAAGTGTGTGACTCGTCTGGCTCGAGTGCTAACCGTCTTGCATTAGATGGGAGAAGCGAGTTCTCCTTTTTGAATGAGTGTGATGAGAAAAGAATCCCGGAGGAGACATTTATTGTTTGTTTTTGTGTTTTCTGTTTTTTATTGTTTTTGGTGTTTTGCATAGGATAATGAGCTTAAGCCTTAATCAAGGGTTTGTAAACTCATTATATCACCCCTGATTAGGGATAATAATCCTACTCAAGTATGAGATGGAAATCTCAACTTAATTACCCTAATGATACAGGATTAAGATCATTAACCTACCTGTGATTATTAAGATGTTTTTGGGTTTTTGTTTTGTGTTAAGTAATGAGTTTAATCTCTAATCAAGGATTAGTGAACTCATTACACCATCCTAAGAGAAGGATGATAGACGAGAACACTTAAGTTGAGGAAGATACATCAAATTAATTTATGGTTAGGGACTAAATTCATTATATAACAAGCCTTTATTAAAGTGGATTTTAATTAAAGGTGATATTATAAAGTGTTTTTTTATGTTTGTAAGACTAGCTTGAGGGGGACTTGTCCATTAAACACTAGGGTTAGTCCCTCTTAACCAAGAGGAAGAGATGTAACCCTAATATAAGGCCCAAGTTACAAGCTTAAGTCTTGATCATTATTAGGTGTTTTGATTAGAAGGTGTAAACAAATTAAAGGTTTAACACTAAGGATTAAAGTTATACACTCCATCCTAACATAAGGATACATGCATAACCCTAATTCAAAGTCCTAAAGCTTTAAGTGTTTAGCCTTGATTATGAGATGAGAAAAGAGACCTAAGGAGACTCAAAGGCAAAAGACTAGGGGAGACTATATACAACCCTAAAAATTATCATGCTTAGTTGTTCCTATGGTTTGTGAGGCTTAAAGAGAAGATCTTCAGAAGGCCACCAAGGAAGAAGAAGCGGATGAAAAGAGAGGAGAAAGGAGAATAGGTTACTTACTTCCTGAAGAAGATAAGTAACCTAAAAGAAAGAGATAGGAGCAAGAAAGCACAAGTGAAGCAAGTTCACTTCAAAGAAAAACAAAGATGCAAATGAATATAAGAGAATAGGTAGGATGTAGAGGCAAATCCACATCCTAAACAACTTACCATGAGCCCCTGAAAGGTTAGTGTGAATGCAAAAGATGTAAAGCAAAAGGAAATAAAGCAAATGAAGATGCACTGATCAAGACCAGAAGTGTAAACATGATGCAAATTTGTTATGCAATGATGTAAAGATATGTGAGATGCTTATGAATGTTCATACAAGAGATGAGATGCAAAGAGAAGCATGAAAGAAGCTTGAGAACACATTGATATTCATGAAATGTAATGAAAGCAAAGCATGCCAAATGAATGAAGAAATGAGCAAGAAATTTTCAAACATGTCTTAAGATGTCTAAGATGGCATACAAGAGCATGGAATGTCATGGAAAGTTCACATGATTGAGATATGCAAAGATGAATGCAAATGAACATGAGAAATTAGGGTTTTGTGAGAGTATGAGATGTATATGACCAAAACAGAAGCATACATCATGATAAAAAATTGAAAATGAAATCAAAAAAACCCTAAACACATACAAGATCACTCCCAAAAGGTGAAGGTCAAAAGCTAAACCTAGAGGAAGTTATGGATTTTCTAATTAACTTGGGTTTTTGGGTGGTTCTAAAGGAAAAATGCAAAACAATTTGGAAATGCAATGCAAAATTATGAGTTAAATAGCCTAGATACTAGATGCAAAGTATGAAATAATGCAAAAAGAATCAAATGCAAACTCATCATGGTTGACCAGAAATGAGTTTTTCAAGTTAGGGTTAGAAAAATGTGAAATTTGGAAACCCTAATTCATGATTAATTGTGAAAATATAATCAAACCTAAAAAGAAATTTGTGTGATGAGTTTGTAAATTGTTCTAAATGTATGAGAATACTTTATGAATTTTTTTGTGATTTTTAAATACCTAAATATATTTTTAATTAATTAAAATTAGTTAATTAATTAAATAAAACATTTAAATTATTTAAAAATACATTTTTAATGCAAAAATTAAAAATAAAAATGTTTTTGAGTTTTGAAAATATTTGAAATGAAAATGCAGAAAATGATGATTTTAAAAATGTTTTTACTATTTTAAATAATTATATGAAAATAAATGTAAAGAAAATAAAATAAAAATGAGAAGTATGCATAAAGGATGGCTAAGATTGGATTTTGAGGGGATCAAGGGCCAGGATGCCTGGGTTGACTGACTTGGGGTATGTGAATCTGAGGGCCATGATTTAAAATGTAGATTGGCGCGTGATCTAATGGTCTAGATTCATCCTGAACTAATTAATTTAATTAAAATAATTAAACTAGGTTTAGGGTTTTAATGAAGCAATCTGGGCCGTCCACATGCGCGCTAAGTACAGATCTAAGGGTCAATATTCAAAATGGACAATTAAATGAGATTAGGGCTAAATCACTCTCAGGCGACCGGAGAAGAGCTCCGGTCGTCTTCTTCGGCAACCCTTTCAACATATCTCTCTCCCTAGGCCATGATAGCTCACCAAAATCTCCAGAATCACTCACTAAACATCACTAAACAAGAATCAAGCCACAAAATTCATTTATTTTGCATCAAACAAGAGAATCAAACAAGAACATTTTCCACGGGCAAAATTTTAGAAGCTAAATACATCCTACACACTCCACCATTTTCAATGATTCAAAGCTCAAAATGATCAGTAAGACAAACTCTATCACATTGTAACTTAAAAACAAAGTTCTGGAAAAATTGTTTGAAGAAGCTATCTGAGTTGGAGCTTTCTAAACTGGAGCTTTCTGGCCTCTCCTTTGATGCAAACCCACTCTAATGGATCCCCTGAGGCTTATGAAGTGCTTAGAACAAGTTTGTTTGGCCTCCTTTGAGTGTTTCAGTTCTGATGAAACAAAATTCGTGTTTTTGATTGAGGAGCTTTTAGGGCAAAATAATGGATGCTTTGTGTTCTATGGATGATGGTGAGTTGAATGGTGAAGAGATATTTTAGTTTTGATGCTTGTACTGAGAGATTCAAAGAGATGAAGATTTTGCAAGTTTTTGGCAATCTGATTGTGTGTGTGCTTTCAGGCTTGAATGTTGTATCAAATGAGGTCCTTAGGGTTTGCATAAGATGTACTAATTGGCCAGAGAGTTGTTGTGGCATAGTTTGATTGGTGTAAACACCCCAAAAATTTGCCCTCAATCATATCACACCATGGCTTGTGATCTTTCATATATGCATAAGCATAAGCATACTACCTCATATTGCATTTTTGTTTCATCTGCATAGTTCAAGTTCATCTTCATCTAGGGTTTGTGATTTGAGCAATCCAAGGATCCATCTGAGCCATCCCAGAGGTCTCAAAGCTTTCCAAGGGGGTCCATGTGTGTTCTATCATCATATTGTGTCCCTCAAATTTCATGGAAGTCAAGAAATCAAAAGAACTGGCAAGGCATGGAAGCAGAGCTATGTTTTTCACTACATAGATGACCAAAATTAGGGTTTTGGTTTCAGAGGCCTCAACTCCAATTTTTTGGGCCATTCTTGTTTCTAATGTTCTTAAGATATTATAAGGATCATGTGTACTAAGTTTTATGAAGAAATTCATTCTGGAAGTCATTTGTTCACTGGGTAACTACTTGAGCAAGTTAAGTCAAAATCAGGGCATCTGAGGCCCCCAACAATGAAACCAAAGGGGTATTTTCATCAACTTGAAGTTCTATGATCTTTATTTGATCTTAGAAGAGGTTGGAAGTTCACAAGATTGAATAATTTTGAGCCATTTGCAAAGTTTCCAAAAATGGAAAAGACTTGTAATGGAAACTTTCCATTTTGGGAAAGTTTGTCAATCTCCTCTTTCTCAACCAAAAATGCTTCAAATGAAAAATTATTGGTCATGAAAGTTGTAGCTTAGGTCTTTCCCTTTTCAAAAAGTACAAGAACATGTCTTGATTCATTATAGAACTCAAGTTATGATCCTTCAAAGTTGGCAAAAATCCTATAATTTTCAAGAATGCACCAAAGAGGGATTTTTGCAAAACCAATTTCCAAGGCCTCTAATGACTTCAAATGTGTACAAAAACTTCATAACATGATCAAACAACATCAAAGACTCAGAATTGGCCCAAGAATTGGATCATTTCATGCCTTGAATCACAAGGAACACTAAAGAGGGAAAATTTGCTAAAGATATAGAAACCCTATCTGCAAGTGTTCCAGCTCATCAATTCCAATCCTATGGCTTTCCTTGATCCATGTTGAGGCCAAACACCCCATAAACTTAGGCTTGTACCATGCTCATACCTCAAGTACACATTCTTAACTTTTTTGCAAATCACCCCATACCAATCACACTTGCTTATACTAACCATATGGATCACAAAGAACATAACACACAAGCCTGAAACTCTCCATATCTCAGATTTCACAAAATCCCCTCAAAACTTCATCTCTTCGAATCTCCCAACTCAGCCAACCAAAATAAAAAATTCTTTCACCAATCATCTCCACATAACCCCAGGATCATTTCCCACCCATCACCATGGCCTGAAACACACCAAAACAAAAACACGATTTCAGCTTCCTCTGAACTGAAACCTCAAAAACAACCAAAATAAACTTGTTCCAAGCTTCTCAATAGTATCAAGGGACTCAAGGGAGTGGTTTTGCACCAAAGAAGGGGTCAGAAAGCTCCAAAGTGTAAAGCTTCAACTCAGGTATACCTCAAGAACATTTTTTCTAGAAATGTTTTTTTAAGTTCTTAGATGAATCTTCATGATGTGTTGATGATCCTGATGTGTTTATTTTGCAAAATGATTGAGTATTAAGTATGTATGAGTTCTCTGAAACTTTTTGACCTAAAACTGATTTGCTTCGATTCAACCTAAATACGTGAAATAAATGTGTTTTGGTTGATGATTCTTGTTGTATGATGTTTGGGGTTTGATTCAGGGCAGAGAGATTGAGTTTTAGAGACCTAGGGAGAGAGTTGAGGTTTTGGTTCGTCGGAGAAGATGACCGGAACACTGTTCTGGTCATCTGAAAGTTGTTAAGGTTAAGCCTCATTAATTAGCCAAGTTTGAATCTCCACCCTTGGATCTTATTTTTACCGCGCGCATGAATGGTTCAGATCCCTCACTTTAACCCTAATCTCTAATTAATTAATTTAATTTAGTTTAATTAATCAGAGTTAATCCTAGCCCTTAGATCACGCGCCAACCTTAAGTTTAAACACCAGCCTTTAGATGTGCATACTACAAGTCAGCGTAGCTTTGCATCTTGACCACTGGTTTCATTGACTATCAATCTGGGCCCTTGTTTCAGCATACTTTCGTATTTTTATTTTAATTTTATTTTCTTGCATTTTATTTTACATATTTATTAAAAATAGCAAAAACATTTTTAAAATTATCATTTTCTGCATTTTCACTCTAAATAATTTTTAAAGCCCAAAAATATTTTTATTTTTATTTTTCCATTAAAAAATGAATTTTTAAATACTTTAATTGTATATTTTAATTAATTGATTGATTTTAATTAATTAAAAATACATTTATGTATTTAAAAATCACCAAAAAAATTCAGAGAGCATTTATATACATTTACAAACATTTAAGAACTCATCATACAAATTTATTTTTGGTTTTGATCATGCTTTGACATTTTTCATTGAATTAGGGTTCCCAAAATGACCTATTTTCTAACCCTAACTTCAAAAATTCATAACTTTTAAACCAAGATGGGTTTCTACACAATTCTTTTTGCATTGTTTCATACATGTCCTCTAGCATCCAAAAAATTTTTTGTTACATTTTTATCTTGAATTTTTAATTTGTTTAGAATTTTGCATTGAAGATCATCAAAAAACCCTAGCAAACTTAGAAAATCCATAACTTCTTCTAGGTTTAGTTTCTGACCTCCCCCTTTGGATGGTAACCTAGTATAGGTTTAGGGTTCCTTTGAGTGCATCTTCAATTTTTTATATTGTGCATTGCTTCTAATTTGGTCATGAGCATCTCATACTTCCATAAAATCCTAATTTTACGTGTTCATTTGCATTCATCTTGCATATACATCCAGACATGAACTTTCCATGACATTTCATGCATTCATATGTCATCTTAGACATCTTAGAACATGTTAGAATCATTCTTGATCATTTCTTCATTCATTTGCCATGATTTGCATTCATTTCATTTCATTAACTTTCATGAACTTTCAAACTTCAAAGCATGCTCATATGACATCTCATTCTTGTATGGCCATACATATGCATTTTGTATGCCTTTGAATCATCTCACATGACATTAACATTGCATAAACACTTCTGACTTTGGTCATTCCATCTCATTGCATCTTATTTCATTTCATTACTTTATGTTTCATACTTTATGCATTCATGCTAACATTTTTAGGTGGTAAGTTACTTTGAGAAGTGGATTTGCCTTCACTTCTCATTTCTCTTTATCTCTTTCATATGAATCTTGCTGGTTTCTTTGAAGTGAACTTGTTCACTTGTGTTCTTTCTTTCTCACTTTCTTTCTTCAAGTTACTTATCTTCTTCAATGAAGTAAGTAACTGATTCTTCTGCTTCCTCCTCCTTTCATCTGCTTCTTCCATTGGTGGCTTCTATGAAGATATTTCTCAAGCCTTACAAACCATAGGAACATCCAAGCATGATAATAATTAGGGTTTTGATTAGTTCCCCATAGTTTTTACCTTTGAGTCTCCTTGAGTCTCTCTTCTCATCTTCGTAATCAGAGACTAAACTCTTAAAGTTTTAGGACTTTGGAATTAGGGTTATGCCTGTATCCTTCTTTTAGGATGGAGTGTATAACTTTAATCCTAAGTGGTAAACCTTTAATTTGTTTAAACCTCATTATCAAATCACCTTAATAATCACTAAAACTTCATCTTGTAACTTGGGCCTTACATTAGGGTTCTAATTTTTCCTTTATGGTTAAGAAGGACAAACCCTAGTGTTTAATGGACTAGTCCCCCTCAAGTTGTCTTACAAACCATAAAACTCATTTCTTAATCTCACCCTTAATTAAAATCCATTTAATAAATGTTTGTCATATAATGAATTTAATCCCTAACCATGGATTAAGTTGAGGTATCTTCCTCAGCTTAAGTGTTCTCATATATTATCCTTCTATTAGTATGGTGTAATGAGCCCACTAATCTGTGATTAGAGATTAAACTCATTACTTAACACTAAACAAAAACCAAAAACATCTAAATAATCACAAGTAGGTTAATGATCTTAATCCTACATCATCATGGTAATTAAGTTGAGATGCTTATCTCATACTTAAGTATTCTCATTATCCCTAATCAGGGAGGATATAATGAGTTTACAAGCCCCTTGATTTAGGCTTAAGCTCATTAATTTATGCAAAACACCAAAAACAATAACAAAACTGGAAAAAACCAAAAACAAACAATAATCGTCTCCTTCGGGATTCTTTTCTCATCACACTCATTCACAAACGAGAACTTGCTTCTTCCGTCTAATACAAGACAGTTAGCACTCGAGCCAGACAGGTCATACACTTGAGCATAGACAAATAAGCAGTTCAGAGTCAATTTATCTTTTAGTCTCTTTGAGTCGAACTACGGTGTTCTGACTTCCTCATTGCACGAGAGGATACGTAGGCATAACTTAACTGTTATCGAACAAAAGTCTCTGTGTCTTCCCCCTCTTTCAGCATTCTTTAAAAGCCTCAGTTCCTGAGCATTCACCCTTTTGCACTGACACCTGTACATTCTTTTCTTAGCTTTTGCACACAGATAGCACATACACTTACCCTTTTAAACACAATCTTTTAAGCGTGGATCCTGTCGAGTACGAAGAACAATTTGGGTGCTAATACCTTCCCAGGTTGTAACCAACCCACTTTCTCAGTTTCTCTGGTTCACAACCGTCTTATCCATCTTTTCCTTGGTTTATGCTGCATTACCTTTCCTTCGGGATAAAAATGCCTAGCTGGCGACTCTATTCACCTTCATTTCAATCCTCCTTTCGCTAACCGTTCGCTCTTGTACCGTGATGCAAATCTTTGGGAGTGATAGCTTGGCGACTCTGCTGTGGAACCTTATATTGCTACCAGGGCTTCTGGTTCTTTTTGTGGGTTCCTCCTAGCGCTTGTTTGATTTGTGTTTACGGGGGTGTTATGTGCTACTTGTGCTTGTTATTTATTGCTTTATTTATTGCTTTCTGTACAACTTTATTTATTGATTTCATCTATTATTTATATGCATTTCATATTATTATCATATCATTGGTGTTGGATCTGTGTTTACCTTGGTGGGAGGGATTTTTGAGTGATTAAGGTTCCATACCGGGGACCTGAGTGACACATAGGCTCGAGTGGCTTCATATTCTTTCCCATTCCATTTCGTTCTGGTGCGGGAATATGAAACACGGTCCAGACATGAGTTTCTTCTTGAGAACTCTGTGCTACATATTTCCTGTAGTACTAGGGCTATCTGGGAAGCCTGCTAAGTCTGGATGACCTTTTATGACCTTCAGCATATGAGGTGAACTAGAGGAGGATCTTTTATGGTTATTGTAAACAATGTACCTCCGGGTAAGAAATGTTTACACTTCTCATAATTGATCCAAGTCTGAGGATCTTTGTTCTAGAGTAATACATGTGAGGGGTTGGGATGTTTATAGGTTTGCAGGAACCCTTGGCCTCATCATACCCTTGTTACTTGATTTGTTAAGGTTGTATTATTTTGGACAGTTCTTGTGAAACCCTGGACTTGTGACTCTTTATTTGAGTCCTCCACCTGGTTACTGGTTTTCTAAGCCTCCATCTGGACTTATGAACACACATGGACCCTATCAAGGCAGATAACAGATCCAACTCTTGATCACAAACTATTTGCATATCATTCTGCATACATCATTTTGCATCATTTAGCATGTGCCTATTTGTTTTACAGAGTATCCACCTTCTTATCTTCTGTTTGGTTTTGATCTGTTCTACTGCTTAGATTCCTCCAGTTATTTCCATCAGAGATTCTTCTCCAACACCTTCATCAGTTTGTCTTCATCAGAGGCCCTTCTTCAGCATCTTCTCCAGTTATCTTCATCAGTTTTCAGCAGTTACCTTCACCGGGGCTTCTCCTTAGTATTTTTTACCAGCATCCATTGTCAGCATGGACACTTCCAGAAAGAGCAACATCACCTATCACTTCTTTGAGCCCACTCTGATAGGCATCAGACAGATCCAGTCCCTCATCACTCCTGATCATGTCCCAATATTCAGGGAACATTATGGAGGCATAGTGGAAATGATCATGGACCTGGATGCATCCTAGATGAGCATGATCCACACTTGCTTGCAGTTTTATGATCCTCTTCTAAGATGTATTACCTTCCCTGATTTTCAGTTGGGACCTTTGCTAGAAGAGTTCTTCATGTTATTAGGTGTCCCCATCAGGAGAGGGATTCATTTCAACCCTGAGATGATTGCTCCCATGAATGAATATATAGCTAAGGCCTTGCACTTGGATCCCACCCTTATTGATCAGAGCATGACCACCAACGTTGGAATCCCAGGCCTTCACTTGGACTTCTTGATCTCTCAGGCCACCCTGCATGCTGCAGCAGGGAAGTGGGAAACTGTTTGTGCTCTCCTAGCACTCAGAATTGTAGAAGCACGCCTTCAACCTCGAAGATTTTGATGAAGACAACACGGCACATATCTTTCAGACCTGCAAAAAGTCAAGAGCTCCAACTGATCAAGCTTCAAGCAACCGGCTTTGATATCAAGCTTCGTTTGCATCATCGTTCAACTTCATGCTTGTTTGCTTTTGGTTAGGTATATCAATCTCTCTTTAAATTGATGTACAAGTGTTCACGCATCCAATCATATACTAGCATATTGCATAAAATAATTTGATATATTTTTCAAACCGTTTAACACTCTTTTTAAAACCTTCTGTTTCTGGTTTTAACAGTGTTAACTGGTTCAAATTCTCAGAAAACCTGTTAACGTTCATAGGCGTTAACCGGTTAACCATTTGGTTAACCGGTTAACACTGTAATATTTTGAAAAATATTTTTCTTTGAAATTCAAATTACACCTTTTGATTATATCTCTTCAAAAATTATTTTGATTCATAATTTTCATACCTTTTCAAAAGGGTGTCTTGTATAATATAAAATTTGAATTTTTCAAATTCAAAAAATACCTCCTACAATTTTTATAAAAAATCACTTGAATCAAATTCATCAATTTTTCAAATACTTTCATAATTTTTCAAAAGTGTTCATAAGATATTCATCTTTCATATTTCATGTTTGAACACTTGTATTGATATTTGAAAAGTGAAAAGTGAATTGATATTAAGTCTTTGTATTAATAACTCAAAATTAAAAATATAGAAAGGTATTTCTATTGTGAGACTTGTGTTCCAAGGTTTGTTTGGACATAAGGGTAAGTGTGGCGAGAGGATTGTTCTTGCACACTTCTATGATAGTTTGTTAGAAAGTAGGACTCACCATTGAAAGTGTGATAGGTTGTACTTTTTCTAAAAACTAGTGGAAATCTCTTTCAAGTTGAAAGGGGACTGGATGTACCGTCGGACTGTGAAGGGAACCAGGATAATTCTCTGTGTCACTTTTATTTTCTGCCTTACTGCTTTCCTTTCATACAAACTTAAAAGAAAAATTCTATCCATCAAAGAAAAAGAATCGAGAAAAATTATAAACACCTAATTCACCCCCCCTCTTAGGCGCATTTTGATCCTACAATTGGCATCAGAGCAGGTTTAGGTAACCTGTTCCTACAAGATCCTATGGCTTCCGAAAACTCGAATCCCGTTTTCAAAGATGGTGGAAGTAGCAACAAGCCTCCGCTCTTCTCTGGCGAATACTTCGATTTCTGGAAAATCAGAATGAGGGCACATCTTGAAGCCCAAGGAGAAGGCATATGGGAAGCAATCGAAGAAGGTCTGCATAATCCCGTCAATGTAATCAACGGTATTGGAATGACAAAGTTGAAAGATATGTATGATGAAGATGATAAAAGAAAGATCCTAAATGAGAAGAAAGCACTCAACATACTTCAAAATGCTCTTAGTATGGACGAATTTTTTCGTGTATCACAATGTGTCGCTCCCACCAAAATGACACCTAGTCAGAAGGGGTACAGACGCGAACGGTTGGCGAAAGGAGAAGGAATGAATAGAGTCGCCAGCTAGGCATTTTTATACCGAAGGAAAGGTAATGCTGCATAGACCTTGGAAGATATGGATAAGACGGTTGCGAACCAGAGAGACTGAGAAAGGGGGTTGGTTACAACCTGGGAAGGTATTAGCACCCAGATTGTCCGTCGTACTCGACGGGAACCACGCTTAAAAGATTTGTGTTTTAAAGGGGTAGTGTCAGTGCAATTTGTGTATCAAAGCTGGAAAGAATGCAAGTGTCAGTGTAAAAGAAAAGTGAAGTGTAATAAAGAAGTGTCAGTGTGAGAACAAAAATGAAATGCCCAAGACTAAGAGGCTTAAAGAATAATGCTGGAAAGAGGGGGGAATATACAGAGACTTTTGTTCGATAACTGTTAGGTTATGCCTACGTATCCTCTCGTGCAATGAGGAAGTCAGAACACCGTAGTTCGACCCAAAGAGACTGAAAGGTAAATTGACTTATGAACTGCTTACTGTCTATGCTCAAGTGTATGACCTGTCTGGCTCAGGTGCAAACTGTCTTGCATTAGACGGAAGAAGCAAGTTCTCATTTGTGAGTGAATGAGATGAGAAAATAATCCCGGAGGAGACGATTATTGTTTGTTTTTGTGTTTTCAGTCTTTTATTGCTTTTAAAAGTTTGTCATAAGAGAATGAGCTTAAGCCTAAACCAAGGGTTAGTAAAATCATCACATCCTCCCTTTGATTAGGGGTAATGAGAATACCTTAAGTATGAAGTAAGCACCTCACACTTAATCACCATGAAGTAGGATTAAGATCATTAACCTACTTGTGATTATTTGGATGTTTTTGTTGTTTTTGTTTAGTGTTAAGTAATGAGTTTAAGCCATAATCAAGGATTTAATGGACCCATTACACCATCCTAATAGAAGGATGATAGATGAGAATATTTAAGCTGAGAAAGACTCCTCAACTTAATCCATGATTAGGGATTAACCTCATGACAAAACAAAGCCTTTATTAAGGTGGATTTTAGTTAATGATAAGATAAAGAAGTGATTTTTATGATTTGTAAGACAACTTGAGGGGGACTTGTCCATTAACACTAGGGTTAGTCCTTCTTAACCAATTAAGGAAGAATTAGAACCCTAACGCAAGGCCCAAGTTACAAGCTTGATGTCTTAGTGATTATTAGGTGGATTGATTAAAGGATTTAAACACATTAAGGGTTTAACACTTAGGATTAAAGTTATACACTCCATCCTAATAGAAGGATGCAGGCATAAGCTTAATCACAAAGCCTTAAAACCTTTAGGGTTTAGTCCTTGATTATGAGGTGAGAAGAGAAGACTCAATGATGACACAAAGGTAAGAACTAAATTGGGGAACTAATCAAACCCTAATTGTGATCATGCTTGGGTGTTCCTAGGGTTAGTGAGGTTTGCAAGAAGATCTTCAGAGAAACCACCAGGAAGCAGATGAAAGGAGCAAAGAGAAACAAAACAACTTGCTTCACTTAAGAAGACAAGTTGCTTGAAGGAAGAAAGTAGGAGATGAACATGAATGAGCAAGCTCACTCTAATATACATACAAAAGTCAGCAAAGAAAGTATGCAAAAGATGAAAAGAGATTGGGAGAAGCGAAGGAAAATTCACTTCTCAAACAACTTACCACCTGAAAGGTTAGCAAAAGAAATGAAATGCAATGCAAATGGGATGAAATGTCATGATGCAAACCAAAGTCAGAAGCATTTACATGAGGTTAATGATGTTAAGAGATGATGCAAACACATGACAAGGGATGAGAATGATCATACAAGCATAAGGATGCAAATGAGGCATGCTTTGAACCATGAATGTACATGAAAAGCTATGAAATGAAATGGACATATAACATGGCAAATGAAAGATGCAATGATCAAACATGATTCTAATATGTCCTAAGATGTATTATGAATCATGTGAATGCACAAAATGTAATGACAAGTCAATGGATGCAAGCAAATGAGAAATGGATGCAAAGGAAGGCACAAATTAGGGTTACATGCATCATGCAAAGCAAAAATCCAAAACCAGAAGAAAATGACATGATAAAAATTTGAAAATGAAATCAAAGATACCCTAAACCTATACAAGCTCACTGCCCAAAGGAGAGGATCCAACTCTTAACCTAGTGAAAGTTATGAATTTCCTAAGATTGTTAGGGTTTTAAGGTACCTTATCAAGAAAAATGCCAAACAAAATGAAAATGCAAGATCAATTCAAACCAATTTTATCCTATAAACTACATGCTATGAAGAGTGCAATTCAAGAATAATCATTATCCAACACTCAATGGTTAGGAAGAAAGGAATTTTTGAAGTTTGAAACAAAATATTGCCTTAAAATGAAATTAATTCTAATGAAAAGAATCAAAAGGCATCAAGAACAAAAAAGAAATTTGGTTTGAGAGTTGGACAATGTTTCTAAATGTTTTAAAATGCAATGTGAATTTTTTTGGTGATTAAATACCTAAATGCATTTTTAATTAATTAATTTTCATTAATTAATTAAAAATAAACATTTAAATGATTTAAAAATAATTTTCAGTGCAAAAAATAAAAATAAAAATATTTTTGGGTTTTAAAAATTAATGAAATCTTTGACAAAAATTTTCATAATTTTTAAATGGTTTTTGCTATTTTAAATAAAATGTAAAAGATAAATCAAATTAAATGAAATAAAAATTAAAATAAATGGAAGTATGCAAAGGGAAGGGCCAAGATTGATTCTGGGGAAGGGGGGGTTTACTGCGCGCCAGATCCTGTGGCTGGAATTCAAACTGAGTCAATTAATTTAAACTGGATTAATTAAACTAATTAAATAAGATTAGGGTTTTAATGAGAGATCCAGGCCATCCATTCGCGCGGGAGTCAACAAAAGTCCACAAGATCTAAGGTCCACATTCAAACCAAGCCCTAATCGTGATTAATAACTTAATGACATTCAGGTGGCTGGAAATGACCTCCGGTCATCTTCTCCGACCACCTCTCTCCCTGAAAATTGGTAAATCACTCCCTAGGTCACTAAAACTTGATCTCTCTGCCCAGAATCCAACCCCATACATCATACAACAAGAATCATCAATCAAAACACATTTATTTTTCTTATCAAAGCTGAATCGAATCAAAATATTTTTAGGTCAAAAAATTTCAGAAGCTTCATACATACTCAATACTTAACCATTTGCAAAACTAAACATATCAGCATGATCAACACATCACATAGATTCATTTAGGAACTTAAAAATGCATTTCTGAAAAAAAAGTTCTTGAGCTCACCTGAAATGGAGCTTTCAATCCAGGAGCTTTCTGCCTGCTTCTTTGCTTCAAAATGGCTCCAATGATCCTCTTGATGAAGCTTTGAAGCTTGGTTAGAGTTTAAAGTGGCTGATTTGTGAGTTTGATGAAGTTCTGTTAAGTGAGGGGTGAGAATCGTGTTTCAGTTTCAGGGGGTTCCAGGGCAAGGTGAAGGGTCAGGGATGATCAGTGGAACATGCTGAGAGGTTCTATGAAGTTTGTTTTGGTGTTTGTGTCTTGTGGAATGAGTTTCGAATGAAAATGCATAAGAGGTGAAAACTTGGAGCTATGGCTTGGAGGATGTTTCAGGCTTGTGTGTCTGTTGTGTTGAGTCCCTTTTGGTCCACTTATCACACTTTGATGGGTCAGAGAAGTTGGTGTGGCACTGTGGGATTGGTATGGGTGTTTTTGCATAAAGTCCAAGTTAGGTGTACTTGAGGTATGGGCAAGTGAGAGGCTGTGATAGGGGCATGGTTTGGCTCAGCTGAGATTAGGGAGAGCCATGGAAATGGATTAGAAGCAATGCAGCAAGTGGATTAGGGTTTGTGATAAGTTTTGCAACTTTGTAACTTTTTGGCCCTTTTGTGATTACTTGAAACACAAGTCATGAAAATGGACAAACTCTTGGTGCATTCTCATTTTTAGGCATTGGTTTATGTTTGTGCAAAGTTTGGAAATCCATTTGAAGTCACAATTTGCCTTGGCAAGAGGTTTTGCAACTTTTCCTCTTTGGTACAAAACTTGAAATTATGTGATTTTTCCCAACTTTGACAAGCCATAACTTTTGATCCAAAATGAATTAGAATGAGTTCTTGTACTTTTTGAAAAGGGAATGATCCATTCTACAACTTTCATGACCAAAGTTTTCCCACTTGAAGCATTTTTGAATCAAAAAGAAAGGGTTGAAAAAGTTTCCCAAAATGGCAAGTTTCCATTACAAGTCATTTTCCCAAAAAGGCAACTTTGCCAATGGCTTGAAATTCTCCAATTTTGTGAACTTCCAATACCTTCTATGATCAAATAAAGATCATAAATAATCAAAATGATGATGAACACCCTTTGGTTGGGTCATTGGGGGCCTCAGATGCCCTGATTTTACACTGACTTGCTCAAGAAGTCAACTCTTGATTAGATGCCTTCCCCATGGAATTTCTTCATGAAAATTGATATGCATGATCCTTATACCATATTGAGACCAATAGAAACAAGAATGACCAAAAAATTTGGAGTTATGGCCTCTGAAACCAAAACCTTAATTTTAGGTCATCTGTGCAGTTAAACCCTAGCTCAGCTTTCATGCTTCCTCAGTTTTTTTTGTGATTTTTTTGACTTTCTTGGTCTTGTGGGGGTATAATATGATGATTGAACACACATGGACCCCTTTGAAGTGATTGAAGACCTTTGGAGTGGCTCAAATAGCTCTTGGATAGCTCAGATCACAAACCCTATATGCAGATGACTTAGAAACAATGCAGTGAATAAAAAATGTGTTATGAGATGCTATGATTGAATTATGCATATGAAAAGATCACAAGCCATAATGTGAATGGGTGAGGGCAAATTTGGGGTGTTTACAGCTGCCCCTCTTCAAACATGAGTTAGCTTGTGCAGGATGTAAGTGACGGCTTAACAGGCAAACAAGATAACTTTGTGGTTGAATACCAAAAGACAGTCCAAAATTTGCACTCACAGAATGAAGAAGAAAAGGGATATAGATTGTAAAGGAAAATAAAGTATGATTATAAAGTGCGAGCGACGGAGGACGACCGTCGAGCAGAGGACGACTGCTGGAGAGAGAGCAACGACGGGGACGACCGACATGCTGGGGATATAAGGGATTATGATAGGGATGACCATCCAGTAAAGCTATAAGACTCTCTGGGGATTATAAGTAAATGAAGTAAATGATGAGGTACGGTCATCAAAAGGTGAAGGACGATCACCTAGCAGGGGACGGCTGCTCTGTTGGGGATAAGATGAGGGACGGTCATCTAAGGTGAAGGACGATCACCTGGCAGGGTACGACTGCCGAAGGTATCGCGACATAGGACGAATTTCGGATGAAAAGGTCGACGATGGGGACGGCCATCGGATAAGCATGGTGAAGGACGATCATCAAGAGGTGAAGGACGATCACCTAGCAGGGTACGGCTGCTCTCAGAGTTTATCATGACATAGGACGAATGTCAGATAACAAGATCAACGATGGGGACGACCATCAGATAAAACGATGAAGGACGATCATCAGGAGGTGAAGGACGATCACCTAGCAGGGGACGGCTGCTAAAGATATCATGACATAGGACGAATGTCAGATAGAAAGGAAATAGTTTAACAAGTTTCGTTGGGGACCTTGCTGGGGAATAGTAAACACGGACGAGTGTTTACATCCAAGAAATGAAAGGTATAAGTGTTTGGCACTGTGTATGGATCAAAGATGCGGACGAGCATCCTTAAGACTGTGATACGGACGAGTATCAGGTAGAAAAAAACGCTTGACGCATGTTCTGAGATGATGATACATACGAGTACCAACTGGTTAACAAAGAACACGGACGAGTGTTGATTCTGCGGGGACTCTTCTGGGGAACAATAGACACAGATGAGTGTCTAAATTCAAGAAGACATAAGTGTTTGACATGGTGTATAGATTAAAGATGCGGACGAGCATCCTTAAGACTATGATACGGACGGGTATCGGGTAGAAACAAACGCTTGACGCATGCTCTGAGATGATGATACAGACGAGTACCAACTGGTTAACAAAGAACACGGCCGAGTGTCGGATCTGAGGGGATTTAAGTGATATATACAAGATACGGACGAGTATCTGTATGAGTAAAAAGTATGGGTAAGACACAGACGAGTGTCTACCTTGCTGCGGAGAGCATGACACGGACGGGTGTCTGAAAAAGTGTATTATAAACAAATGTATGATTTACAAAGTGTTTAGGTAACTATGTTGGGGAAGGTGATACGGATGGGTGTCAAGGAATTTGTATGTATATGTATTTGTATGGTGAGTGCAAAGGGGACGCTTTAGCTTTCTGCTGGGGGTATGACACGGACGGGTGCCGAAGGGTGCATGTATATGTATCTGTAAGAGACAAGTCTTGGCTCTCTGCCTGGGAATTCGGGGAGTATTCTGTATTTTGATGGATTGTAAGTATTTACAAGTGTCTGATTCAGGACATGGCTTATGATTATGCAATATGTTTGATTTTTGTCGTAATGCTCCGTTTTAGACGGAATGCTACGCTATGGGGAAAATATGATGTGAATGCTATGATTATGCAAAGGTACCGATCCGAGGTCCGGATCCCGTTGCTGCGAAGATCTCTGGCTGATCTGCTTGAAGAATATCCCAGCTGGGGATGAGATCACTGGTAGATCTGTCATGTATGACTCTGCTTGGGGGAATAGGTCATTGATAGACCTATCCTTGTAATGGGGAATCCAGCTGGGGTTTGTAGAAGCTTTCGCCACTCTGTTGTGAAGTCCTCAGGTACTGCTTTGCCGGATAGAGGTTGACACTCTGTGGGGAGATGGTTCCCTGGCTTTTGTACTTGGCCGAGGAGGAATAATAAATGGCAACTCAGCTTGGGAGAAAGCGCCTCCAGTGCTATTTGTGAGATAGTCTGAATAGATAATGATTTCCCAGCTTGCTGGGGTGAAGTTTTCATGCCCCATGTTGGGCTTTGAATACCTGCAATCCTGAAAAGACAGAGAAACGCACAAGTAATCCCGAGGTATCCCTTACCGGATTCCATCCTAAGAGTTTAGACACTCCCGGGAGTAAGTATATTTCCTGCAAGCACGTATATTTTAGAAGAGAAACATCTGTATTTATGCAATCAGTATCTTAAAGACATCGGACATTTTCGCAAATGAAAATAAAAATGTACGAGACGAAACATGACTGAAAATCTGATTTTATTAATTCGTGTGCCTTGAATTGGCAAGATACAGTCAAAGAAACAAATCCCCTAAAATGAGGAGATTGTTACAAATTGAGAAACAAAAGATGTTAGCAATGTTGATGACGCTTCAAGGAGCTTCCCTTTTCCTATGACTCATATGACTTTTGACGTTCTTCTCGTCTTGCTTTCTGAAGAAGGCTGATTCTGAAAGAGGCTTGATCCTTTCGAAGCTTACCAAATCGTAAGTGATATAGGTGAATTCAGAATGCAGTTGTTCGCTTGTTCCCTTATTTTGCGTGGATCGCCCTTTAGGGTTTTCAATCAACCGGGATACCCATTTTTTCCTGAGCTGTCCAATGCGGATTTTCAACTCAGCAGGTGTACATTTTTATTTATTCTCCCTTATTTTTTCCCGAGTCTTTTATTCTGTTTTTGACTCGCCGGGATGCCCGTTTCTTGCCTGGACTTACATTCTGTTTTTATGTCCAGCGGGTCATTTTATGCGAAGTATTTTTTAACTGCATCTGAATTCACAGGGGACAAGAAGTCTTCACCATCCATAGTGCTGAGCATCAGTGCTCCACTGGAGAAAACTTTCTTTACTACGAATGGCCCTTCGTAGTTCGGAGTCCACTTGCCCCTGTGGTCTGTATGAGGAGGGAGTAGTCTTTTCAGCACAAGATCTCCTACTTGGTATTCTCGGAGCCTGACTTTCTGATCGAAGGCTTTCTTCATTCTTTTCTGATACAACTGCCCATGACAGATTGTAGCCAATCTCCTCTCTTCAATCAGATCCAGTTGTTCGTATCGGGATCGGACCCATTATGCCTCATTCAGTTTAACATCCATCAGTACCCGTAAGGATGGTAATTCAACTTCAACAGGTAGGACTGCCTCCATGCCATACACAAGCTGATACGGTGTTTCCCCAGTGGACGTTCTGATTGACGTACGGTACCCATGCAAGGCAAATGGTAGCATTTCATGCCAGTCCTTGTAAGTGACTACCATCTTCTGCACAATCTTCTTGATATTCTTATTAGCTGCCTCAACAGCGCCGTTCATTTTTGGCCTGTAAGGAGAAGAATTGTGGTGTTGGATCTTAAAGTCCCGTCATAGTTCTGCCATCATTTTATTGTTTAAGTTGGAACCATTATCTGTAATGATTCGCTCGGGCACTCCATACCGACAGATGATGTCTCTCTTCAGAAATCGGGCTACCACTTGCCTTGTAACATTTGCATAAGAAGCTGCTTCAACCCACTTGGTGAAATAGTCAATGGCAACCAGGATGAATCTGTGGCCATTTGAAGCAGTCGGTTCGATCTTTCCAATCATATCAATACCCCACATGGCAAAGGGCCAGGGTGAGGACACCACATTCAGAGGATTCGGAGGCACATGCACTTTGTCCGCATAAATCTGGCATTTATGGCACTTTCTGGCGTAGGCACAACAATCTGCATCCATTGTGATCCAGTAATGACCTGATCTTAACAACCTTTTAGCCATTGCATGCCCTCCTGCATGGGTACCAAAGGATCCTTCGTGCACCTCGTGCATTAACAAGTCTGCTTTTGTCCTATCAACGCATCTGAGGAGTACTATATCAAAGTTTCTCTTGTACAGGGAACCATCAGTATTCAGGAAGAAACTACCAGCAAGCCTTATTAACGTCTTCTTGTCATTGGAAGATGCCCCAGGCGGGTATGTTTGATCCTCCAAGAAGCACTTAATGTCATGGAACCAAGGCTTATCATCTTTGATAACATCTGCTGCAAATAGATATGCCGGTCTGTCAAGTCTGGACACTGAAATCCGAGGTACAAAGTTGGCAGCTTGAACTTTGATCATGGATGAAATGGTAGCCAGAGCATCTGCAAATTGATTCTCGTCCCGAGGGATATACTCAAGTTTGACCGTTGTAAATAAAGTCAATAACCTCCTTGTATAATCCCTGTAAGGTATCAGATGATCCTGGTGGGTGTACCATTTGCCGTTGGTTTGATTAACTACCAGAGCTGAATCTCCGAACACAGTCAGAGTCTTGATCCTGAGGTCAATGGCTTCCTCAAGACCCATAATACAAGCTTCGTATTCAGCTTCGTTGTTAGTGCATTAAAGGTGAGTTTTGCCGAGAAAGGCATGTGAACCCCCTTAGGTGTAATGAGTATTGCACCAACACCACGACCATTCATATTAACAGCCCCATCAAACATCATAGTCCATTCTTCTTCCAGGTCAGGCCCTTCAGTGTGAACAGGCTCTTCATGATCCTTTGCTTTTTACGAACATGATGTCTTCATCAGGGAAGTCAAATCTCATAGGCTGGTAATCATCAATAGGTTGCTCAGCAAGATAATCAGTAAGTACACTGCCCTTGATGGCTTTCTGAGATGTGTACTGGATGTCATATTCTGTGAGGATCATTTGCCATCTTGCAACCCGTCCGGTAAGTGCTGGCTTCTCAAAAATGTACTTAACCGGGTCCATCTTTGATATAAACAAAGTAGTGTGGGTCAACATATACTGCCTTAGTCGGCGAGCAGCCCACGCTAAAGCACAACAAGTTTTCTCGAGCAGTGAATAACGTTGTTTACAGTCAGTAATCTTTTTGCGTAGGTAGTAAATTGCATACTCTTTTCGACCAGACTCGTCATGCTGGCCCAGCACACACCCCATTGACTCTTCTAATACTGTCAAGTACATTATCAGAGGTCTTCCCTCAACTGGAGGCATAAGGATCGATGGCTCTTGTAAGTATTCCTTGATTTTGTCAAAAGCCCTCTGGCAGTCTTCGTTCCACCTGACCGTTTGTTCTTTTCTTAACAGTTTGAACAAGGGTTCACAGGTTGCTGTAAGGTGAGATATGAACCGTGAAATGTAGTTCAATCTACCTAGAAACCCCCGAACTTATTTCTCAGTCTTCGGTGCAGGCATTTCTTGAATGGCTTTAACTTTGTCAGGGTCAACTTCAATCCCTTTCTCACTCACAATAAATCCCAACAGCTTACCGGATCATACCCCGAATGTGCATTTGTTGGGGTTTAACTTCAATTGGTACTTCCTCATACGCTTGAATAATTTCAATAGATTCACCAGGTGGTCTTCTTCTGTGAGGGACTTGGCAATCATATCATCCACATAACATTCAATTTCTTTATGGATCATGTCATGGAATAATGTTACCATAGCCCGTTGATAAGTTGCACCAGCGTTCTTCAGTCTGAATGGCATCACCTTATAACAGAACGTGCCCCAGGGTGTGATGAAAGTGGTCTTCTCTATGTCTTCAGGTGACATTTTGATCTGATTGTATCCTGAAAATCCATCCATGAAGGAGAACACCGAGAACTGAGCCGTATTATCAACCAATACATCAATGTGAGGTAAAGGGAAATCATCTTTTGGGCTGGCTCTGTTCAGGTCCCGGTAGTCTACACACATTCTCACTTTGCCATCTTTCTTAGGCACAGGTACAATATTAGCAACCCACGGCGGGTAGCTAGTTACAACAAGGAACCCGGCGTCCCACTGCTTTTGTACCTCTTCTTTTATCTTCATTGCCATATCTGGGCGAGTAAGGCGCAGCTTCTGTTTTGCTGGAAGACAGTCTTCTTTCAAAGGCAGCTTGTGCATGACAATATTGGTGTCCAACCCTGGCATATCCTGATAAGACCAAGCAAAGACATCCACATACTCCCGAAGCATATCAATCAGCTGTCCCTTCACTGAGTCTTGTAGGCAGGCCCCGATCTTAACTTCTTTCACATCTTCTTCTGTACCAAGATTAACCGTTTCAATCTCCTCATGGTGAGGAGTAATAACCTTCTCCTCTTGCCTTAATAACCTGGATAGCTCTTCAGGCAGCCCATAGTCTTCCTCAACCCCTTCATCAGCTTGATTGATTGGATTGTCAAAGTCATACGAAGGCATAACAGTGTTGTTGTCGGTGCAGTCACAAAGGCACTCTCTGCAAGGGTTTAGATTGTTCATTTTAATGATCGATTTTAATCTTGTTTAGAAAAAGTGAAATGAAGTTATCATTTTGGAAAACATTGCCATTTTTATTTTTGTACAAAAAGAAAAAAATTAAAAACAGTGAGCGGAAAAGAAAAGACTCATTTGCAAAAGATGTTCGATATTCATTGATTAATCCATTTGCACAAAATTACAAGATGGCCCGATTACAAAATGAGTCTTGTCATCTTGGGCAAGATGCAAGACTTGATGCATGCTTAAAAAATACAGGAAATAATAATTACTCTGCAGGAGTAACCCTTATAATTTCCTAGGAAGACCAGTTAAGGACTTGGCTCCCCGGGATCCTTGAACGTATCCAGCTCTCCAGGTTGCAGTTGCTTTCCTCCTCGTCTTCCAAGTTGTTCACTGCATCAGGGGTGAGCATTCCCCCGCTGACAAAACTGTGCTTCTTCGTAGCCTCTGATTGATCTTGTTGAGTTGGTCTGTAACCCAACCAAAATCTGTCTTCCTTCTTCTCCACAGGCAACAGCTTGCCCCAGCCCTGGGCAGTCCCCTCTTCAACAACCTTCCGAGCTTGCTGATAAGACGTCATGGAGGTTCCCTGTACAGCAGATGCTTCATTAATGTTCAGGGCCTCAGATCCATGGCTCATGGTTTCATGGATTTCTCTGTCCATCTCAATATACTTATATGTAGCCAGATGGCTAACAAAGATGTCTTCTTCACCACAGATGGTGATGATCTGGCCTTCCCACTCGAATTTCAGCTTCTGGTGAAGGGTAGACGTAACAGTGCCAGCGGCATGGATCCAAGGTCTACCCAACAAACAACTGTAGGCCGGCTGAATGTCCATCACATAGAAGGTAATTTTAAAAGTCTGCGGGCCAATCATCGCAGGCAGATCAATCTCCCCTAGCACTGATCTTTTAGAGTCGTCAAATGCTCTCACCACCAAATTACTCGGACGCAGTGCCAAGCCATCATACTCAAGCTTCACTAAGGCTTTCTTTGGTAGAACATTGAGTGAAGACCCAGTGTCCACCAGTACATGTGATAGAACAACACCCTTGCATTCCAAGGTGATATGCAAAGCCTTGTTGTAGTTACGCCCCTCAGTCGTTAAGTCAGCATTGGTAAAGCCCAGTCCATGACTAGTATTGACATTTGCCACCACAGTTTCTAGCTGGTTAACGGTAATCTCCTCTGGCACGTACGCCGCGTGCAGGACTTTCAATAATGCATTCCTGTGAGCTTCAGAACACATCAGCAGGGATAGTATGGAGATTTTTGAGGGAGTTTGGTGAAGCTGATCCTCCACCTTGTAATCACTTCTCTTTATGATTCTCATAAACTCGTCTACATCTTGCTCAAAAGATGTCCTCTGAGTTTCTTTGACAGCCGGCTCTTCAAATACCACACTCTTTCCCTTTGCTTTGGCAGCAGCTTCGGCTTCAACATTGGGTCTTTGCAATTGTGAGGCAAAAAGGCGTCCGCTTCTGGTGAAGCCTCTTCCTCCCCCAACATTATCAATTTGTGGAGAAGAAGTTGAAGAATCCAAAGTGATTTTATCTCCGTTGCAGTAGAGATCAGAGCCATAATGCCAAGGTATGGCATTACTGCTTTCATAGGGAACTGGTCCAGGCACCGTGATGGTAACTGGACTTACTGCTGCAGAGGAGGGTGCCGTAATGGTGTGCGGATCGTAGTAAATTGTAACCGGTGATCTGGAAGGAAGTGCCACTGCTTGTTGCTGAAAACTGTTGTTTGGAGGAACATCTGATGGATCATAGTAAATGGTGACTGCTGAGACATCTTCATTAATTTCTGTTGGTGTTGTAGAAGATTCTGCCGATAAAAAGGATGCTGATGTTGTAGAAGAAATGGTTGTTGACATTTGATTTGTTGAAGTGATGGATGAAGCCATTGTTGATGATATTGATGAATCGGTTGGAATGATTGTTGATGTTGTTGTAGGAGAATCAGGAACTGTTGTCAAAGGAATTGCTGGATTTGTAGGCGCCGTTGTTGAGATCTGAAGTATACCACTTTTGATAAGACCATCTATGCCGCTTCTCAAATTATCACACCCATTGACCGAAATGTTGCAATACCCACAACCGATCTCACACCCGAGGAACATCTGACACTCTAGGAGCTGAGCTTTAATTTCGACCAGAGGTGTCCGAATCTGTCCAACACTAGTGATTAAGAAAGATGGCTTGTCTTCCTCAATGGCATTAATTCTTGGTCCTCCATGATTGGGCATGGGATTCTTGGTGACACTTGGAGGGGGTGCAAAGTTGAGGTCTTTAGAATCCACCAGGTCTTGGACCTTCATTTGCAAGGCCCTGCACTTCTCCGTATTGTGGCCAAGTGCATTGGAATGGAAAGCACATTTGGCGTTGACATCATAATTTCTTGGGAATTTAGAGGGATCTGGTGGTGCCAATGTCCTTAATTCAACCAAGTTGAGTTTCAGGAGTTGTGGCAGTAAGGCAGCATAAGGCATAGGGATAGGGTCAATCACCCTATTTGCCTGTGATGGTCTTTGCTGAAAGGGTCTTTGTTGTTGATTGCTGCTACTGCTGTTGTATGATCTTTGTGGCGGGTACTGAACTTGGTGTTGATAGTGGGGTTGTTGTGGTTGTTGATATGCTGGTTGCTGAGGGATCGGAGCTGGAATAGTGACAGCTGCTACTGATCTGTGGACATACTGAGGTCTGCCCCTGCTGGCATGAATGGCATTTGTCTCACCGGTCCTTCGAGGTCCCACAAAAGGCTTCCTGGGATTACTAGACGAACTTGCACCATTATCAGAAATCTTACCCATTTTCAACAGGCTTTCAATTCTTTCTCCAGCTATAACTACGTCAGCGAAACTGGTGGAAGAAAAGGCAGCTAGCCTATCAATATATGTTCCTTGCAGGGTATTCATAAACATGTCGGCTATTTCTCTTTCCGACATGGGTGGCTGAACAGCAGCGGCAAGCTGTCTCCACCTTTGGGCATATTCCCTGAAGCTTTCCCTGGAGGATTGAGACATTCCCATCAAGAGGGTCCTGTTAGGAGCCATGTCCAGATTGTATTGGTATTGCCTGATGAAGGCTTCAGCTAGGTCCTTCCAGCATCTGATAGTAGCTCTGGTCAGGTGTGAATACCACTCCCTTGAAGCCCCAGTCAAACTATCTTCAAAATAGAACATCCATAGCTTTTCATCCATGGTGTATGCTTTAAGTCTTCCCTGAAAGGACTGCAAGTGAGTTCGTGGACAAGAGGTTCCATTGTACTTCTCGAAGAAAGGGGGTTTAAACTTGTGGGGAATTATTACCCCGTCTACTAACCCCATATCCATTACATCAAAACCCAAGGAGTTTTGAGACTCCAAAGATCTCAATTTCTCAGCAATTTCATCAAACCTCCTATCATAGACTTCATCACCAGCTCCCATGACAGTGAACTGCTCTTCTTGGGGATCTTCTTGTAAGATCCTCCCCCCAGTATATTTCCTTGCACATTAGCCGGGATGTTGACTTCCGGATCTAGATGAGGTCCAAATACAGGTGGGTTAGCATGAGGCTGACCCCTCTCATTATTACTAGTTCATCCAGTCCCAGGGTGGGGTTCCTCTGGGTTTTGTCTTTCTACCAATGCCCTCAACCTCTCTTGGCTCTGAGCCAAGCCAGTCATTACAGTCATGAATTGGGCCATTTGGTTCCTCATCTCCACTCTTTCGCTAGCCATCTGAGTTCTGACCTCTGTTAGGTCCTGCTGAACTTGATCCATTTGGATACCAGGAAGGTTGTTGCGAGTAGGATACCGGTGCGAACGATTGAGAGGGAACACCCGGCGGCGAGCAATAATTCCTGAACCACAACAGAGTTAGAAACAGACAAAATAATAATGAAACCTACAAAACAAAACAAAAGTTAGCATGCAATGCAGTATGCTTATTTATTTTCCAAGGTATCCGGCTTGGTTCTTGGTTTTGACCTTTCCAGACCCCGAGGAAGATGCTTTGATGTTGCTTGAGAGAAGAAACTCAAATGGAAACAAACTAACAAATATATTACAAAAGGCGCATAGCACATAGTCTGTTTTTTACAACACATGCCCCTGAGGGGTCAAAATAAAACAAAACAAAAGAAAAGTACATGAAATGGAAATGAACAACAAGCAAAGAAATCAAACATCTAATCCAAACTCATCCTCCTTAACCTCCTTTAGAAGTGCTTCAGTTACAGGACCAGCCGAATTCTCTGTAATAGTCCTGATGAGGAGGTTCCTAGTGGCAATAGCAGTGGTCAGCCTCTTGTTCCTGTCTTGGTCCTTTGACCTCTTTAAACCAGCCCTAAGCTTCAATTCTGAAATCTCCTTCTGGGCTGCCAGCAGAGCTTCCTGTTGTTTCTTTGCATTGGCCTCCAACTGCTCAATCCTGGCTTGAGTTCTCTTATCTTCTTGAGTGCGAGCTTCAGTGATCCTGACCCACCTAGCTTGACTTTCTTGCAGATAGTGATCAGACCTAGCCTTCTGGAGCTTGGCCTCCTTACAGGCATTCTTCAATATTTGCTCCCCAGCTCTTGATTTCTTGATATAGTCCTCTGCTTTCTCAATCTTGTCCAGATGTTCCACTTTAAGCTTCTCCAACCTCTCAATGTCCAGGCGTTTATCACTCCTCTCCCAGAGGGTCTTCTTCAGAGCTTGAGACAGATTCTCATTCCTTTCCTTCAGCTTCTCAAATTCTTCCAGACTGACAGTGGCTGCTGGCTGGACTGTGGAGGGTCCATGTGTATCTTCAATGGTGAAAGGAATCCCAGAAATTTGAGCTCTAGCATGAGACCATTCATAATACTGAGCTGAAGCCACATTATTGCACCTCCCAAGAATGGCCATCCCTTTGGTCTGGATGTTGTCCCAAGCCCAGGATGCTTGCCTGACAACAGCTAGATTAGGCTTTATCTCACAATACAGGGTCTCAGCTAGATCTTGCACTCTAGGAGGGGGAACCAAAGCATAGCCCAATTGTCTCTTAAATAGAAAAGGATTGTATTTGATGCAACCCTTCACTCCTACTAGAGGTACATTGGGGTACTGCCCACAACTAGTATTTATGTCTTTGCCCTTGGTGCTCTGGGTGCACCATCTGATGTCATCTGAAGTCAAAGCAATAAGTCTCTTAGCCCAATTCTTCTGTTGATGAGGATTCAGGAAAGCATCTGTCTTAGGTAAGTGTTTGAGCAGCCAAGTATGAAAAAGGGGAGCACAACATCTCACCAGCTTCCCTCTCTGTTTCTCATTCCTCTGTTGAACAGAATAATAGAAATCCCCCAGCAATATGGGTACTGGGTTCCTCAGAAGGAAAATAGGAATGGCATTCTTGCTGATAAACTTGGGCTCGTCTGCAAATAATATAACCCCATATATACTGAGGGCTAATAATGCACAAACTGCCCTCCATTCTCCCAAGGAGGCCTTCAGGATGGCCTGAGAAATCAAGAAGTCTAAGTGTAAACCAGGGATCCCAGCCTTTGTTGTCATGTTCTACTCAATTAAAATAGGCTCCAGGTATAATGCTTTTGCCACCTCTCCATTGCTGGGAGAAGTCACCTCTGGGTTGAAGGGGACACCGCCCCTGACAGGTACTCCAATCAATGATGAGAACTCCTCCAGCAGAGGTCCCAGCTGAAATTTCTGGAAAGTGAATCATCTCAAAGGAGGGTCATAGAACTGTAAGCAGGTGTGAATCATACTCCTCTGAGAAGGATCCAAGTCCATAACCATATCAAGGATGCCTCCATAGTGCTCTCTGAATAATGGGATGTGGTCTGGAGTGATAAGTGCCTGGACCTGCCTGATACCAGTCAGCACAGGCTCAAAGAAATGGTATGAAATGTTGCTCTTCCTGGGTGCAGACATGAGTGCTGATGAAGAGCTGAAGACAAGTGCTGATGAAGATCAATACTAGAGATGAGCCACTGATAGGCTAGTGCTGGTGATGATGCAGATAGCTGAAGCAGGCAACTGATGAAGATGGATGAAGCAGATAACTGATGAAACAAAGGTCTCTGCAGATGAAGGGGTCAAAACCAAGCCAAATGTAATGTGGATACCCTGAAAAACAAATAAACAAATGTTAAATGATGCAAATGATGAGTATGCAAATGATATGCAAGGGTTTGTGATCAAGATGGATCTGATTACTGTCTTGATATAAAGGTCCATGTATGTTCAAGAAGTCCAGATGGAGGTTCAGAAATCCAGTAACCAAGGTAGGGGGACTCAATAAAGAGTCACATGTCCATGGTTTAAATCACAAGAACTGTCCAAAGTGGAGCATTCTTAAACAAAACAAATATCAGGGTATGATGTGGCCAAGGGTACCTGCAAACCTGTAAACAGCCCAACCCCCTCACAGGTGATGTTCTAAAACAAGGATCCTCAGACTTGGATCAGTTATGAGAAGTGTAAACACTTCTAACCCGGAGGTACAGTGTTTACAATAACCATAAAAGATCCTCCTCTAATTCTCCTCAGTTTCTTAAGGTCATAATAAAGGTCATCCAGACTTAGCAGGCTTCCCAGATAGCCCTAGCACTAAAGGAAATCCGTAGCACAGAGTTCTCAAGAAGAAACCCACATCTGAACCGTGTTTCATATTCCCGCACCAGACCGAAATGGAATGGGAAAGAACATGAACCACTCTAGCCTAGGTTAGACTCAGGTCCCAGGTATAGGACCTTAAACTCTCAGTAGAAAACAACCCAAAAAACCAGATCCAGCAAGATGACAGTATGACAGTATGATGTATAAAGCTGAAAAGAAAGCAATAAATAAATGTACATAAAGCAGTAAATAAAGCAAATATATAAACACAATTAGCACATAACACCCCAGTAAACACAAATCAGACAAGCGCTAGGAGGCACCCACAAAAAAGAACCAGAAACCCTGGTTACAGTATAAGGGTCCCCAGCAGAGTCGCCAAGCTGTCGCTCCCACCAAAATGACACCTGGTCAGAAGGGGTACAGACGCGAACGGTCGGTGAAAGGAGAAGGAATGAATAGAGTCGCCAACTAGGCATTTTTATCCCGAAGGAAAGGTAATGCAGCATAGACCTGGAAAGATATGGATAAGACGGTTGCGAACCAGAGAGACTGAGAAAGGGGATTGGTTACAACCTGGGAAGGTATTAGCACCCAGATTGTCCGTCGTACTCGACGGGATCCACGCTTAAAATATTTGTGTTTTAAAGGGGTAGTGTCAGTGCAATTTGTGTATCAAAGCTGGAAAGAATGCAAGTGTCAGCGTAAAAGAAAAGTGAAGTGTAATAAAGAAGTGTCAGTGTGAGAACAAAAATGAAATGCCCAAGACTAAGAGGCTTAAAGAATAATGCTGGAAAGAGGGGGGAATATACAGAGACTTTTGTTCGATAACTGTTAGGTTATACCTATGTATCCTCTCGTGCAATGAGGAAGTCAGAACACCGTAGTTCGACCCAAAGAGACTGAAAGGTAAATTGACTTATGAACTGCTTAGTGTCTATTCTCAAGTGTATGACCTGTCTGGCTCAGGTGCAAACTGTCTTGCACTAGACGGAAGAAGCAAGTTCTCGTTTGTGAGTGAATGAGATGAGAAAAGAATCCCGGATGAGACGATTATTGTTTGTTTTTGTGTTTTTAGTCTTTTATTGCTTTTGAAAGTTTGTCATAAGAGAATGAGCTTAAGCCTAAACCAAGGGTTAGTAAACTCATCACATCCTCCCTTTGATTAGGGGTAATGAGAATACCTTAAGTATGAAGTAAGCACCTCACACTTAATCACCATGATGTAGGATTAAGATCATTAACCAACTTGTGATTATTTGGATGTTTTTATTGGTTTTGTTTAGTGTTAAGTAATGAGTTTAAGCCATAATCAAGGATTTAATGGACCCATTACACCATCCTAATAGAAGGATGATAGATGAGAATATTTAAGCTGAGAAAGACTCCTCAACTTAATCAATGATTAGGGATTAACCTCATGACAAAACAAAGCCTTTATTAAGGTGGATTTTAGTTAATGATAAGATAAAGAAGTGTTTTTTATGATTTGTAAGACAACTTGAGGGGGACTTGTCCATTAACACTAAGGTTAGTCCTTCTTAACCAATTAAGGAAGAATTAGAACCCTAATGCAAGGCCCAAGTTACAAGCTTGATGTCTTAGTGATTATTAGGTGGATTGATTAAAGGATTTAAAAACATTAAGGGTTTAACACTTAGGATTAAAGTTATACACTCCATCCTAATAGAAGGATGCAGGCATAAGCTTAATCGCAAAGCCTTAAAACCTTTAGGGTTTAGTCCTTGATTATGAGGTGAGAAGAGAAGACTCAATGATGACACAAAGGTAAGAACTATATGGGGGAACTAATCAAACCCTAATTGTGATCATGCTTGTGTGTTCCTAGGGTTAGTGAGGTTTGCAAGAAGATCTTCAGAGAAACCACCAGGAAGCAGATGAAAGGAGCAAAGAGAAACAAAACAACTTGGTTCACTTAAGAAGACAAGTTGCTTGAAGGAAGAAAGTAGGAGATGAACATGAATGAGCAAGCTCACTCTAATATACATACAAAAGGCAGCAAAGAAAGTATGCAAAAGATGAAAAGAGATTGTGAGAAGTGAAGGCAAATTCACTTCTCAAACAACTTACCACCTGAAAGGTTAGCAAAAGAAATGAAATGCAATGCAAATGGGATGAAATGTCATGATGCAAACCAAAGTCAGAAGCATTTACATGAGGTTAATGATGTTAAGAGATGATGCAAACACATGACAAGGGATGAGAATGATCATACAAGCATAAGGATGCAAATGAGGCATGCTTTGAACCATGAATGTACATGAAAAGCTATGAAATGCAATGGACATATAACATGGCAAATGAAAGATGCAATGATCAAACATGATTCTAATATGTACTAAGATGTATTATGAATCATGTGAATGAACAAAATGTCATGACAAGTCAATGGATGCAAGCAAATGAGAAATGGATGCAAAGGAAGGCACAAATTAGGGTTACATGCATCATGCAAAGCAAAAATCCAAAATCAGAAGCAAATGACATGATAAAAATTTGAAAATGCAATCAAAGATACCCTAAACCTATACAAGCTCACTGCCCAGAGGAGAGGATCCAACTCTTAACCTAGTGAAAGTTATGAATTTCCTAAGATTGCTAGGGTTTTAAGGTACCTTATCAAGAAAAATGCCAAACAAAATGAAAATGCAAGATCAATTCAAACCAATTTTATCCTATAAACTACATGCTATGAAGAGTGCAATGCAAGAAGAATCATTATCCAACTCTCAATGGTTAGGCAGAAAGGAATTTTTGAAGTTTGAAACAAAATATTGCCTTAAAATGCAATTAATTCTAATGAAAAGAATCAAAAGGCATCAAGAACAAAAAAGAAATTTGGTTTGACAGTTGGACAATGTTTCTAAATGTTTTAAAATGCAATGTGAATTTTTTTGGTGATTTTTAAATACCTAAATGCATTTTTAATTAATTAATTTTCATTAATTAATTAAAAATAAACATTTAAATGATTTAAAAATAATTTTCAGTGGAAAAAATAAAAATAAAAATATTTTTGGGTTTTAAAAATTAATGAAATCTTTGACAAAAATTTTCATAATTTTTAAATGGTTTTTGCTATTTTAAATAAAATATAAAAGATAAATCAAATTAAATGAAATAAAATTAAAATAAATGGAAGTATGCAAAGGGAAGGGCCAGGATTGATTCTGGGGAAGGGGGGGTTGATTGCGCGCCAGATCCTGTGGCTGGATTTCAAACTGAGTCAATTAATTTAAACTGGATTAATTAAACTAATTAAATAAGATTAGGGTTTTAATGAGAGATCCAGGCCATCCATTCGCGCGGGAGTCAACAAAAGTCCACAAGATCTAAGGTCCACATTCAAACCAAACCCTAATCGTGATTAATAACTTAATGACATTCAGGTGGCCGGAAATGACCTCCGGTCATCTTCTCCAGCCACCTCCCTCCCTGAAAATTACTAAATCACTCCCTAGGTCACTAAAACTTGATCTCTCTGTCCAGAATCCAACCCCATACATCATACAACAAGAATCATCAATCAAAACACATTTATTTTTCGTATTAAAGCTGAATCGAATCAAAATGTTTTTAGGTCAAAAAATTTCAGAAGCTTCATACATACTCAATACTTAACCATTTGCAAAACTAAACATATCAGCATGATCAGCACATCACATAAATTCATTTAGGAACTTAAAAATGCATTTCTGGAAAAAAAAGTTCTTGAGCTCGCCTGAAATGGAGCTTTCAATCTAGGAGCTTTCTGCCTGCTTCTTTGCTTCAAAATGGCTCCAATGATCCTCTTGATGAAGCTTTGAAGCTTGGTTGGAGTTTAAAGTGGCTGGTTTGTGAGTTTGATGAAGTTCTGTTCAGTGAGGGGTGAGAATCGTGTTTCAGTTTCAGGGGGGTTCAGGGCAAGGTGAAGGGTCAGGGATGATCAGTGGAACATACTGAGAGGTTCTATGAAGTTTGTTTTGGTGTTTGTGTCTTGTGGAATGAGTTTCGAATAAAAATGCATAAGAGGTGAAAACTTGGAGCTATGGCTTGGAGGATGTTTCAGGCTTGTGTGTCTGTTGTGTTGAGTCCCTTTTGGTCCACTTATCACACTTGGATGGGTCAGAGAAGTTGGTGTGGCACTATGGGATTGGTATGGGTGTTTTTGCATAAAGTCCAAGTTAGGTGTACTTGAGGTATGGGCAAGTGTGAGGCTGTGATAGGGGCATGGTTTGGCTCAGCTGAGATTAGGGAGAGCCATGGAAATGGATTAGAAGCAATGCAACAAGTGGATTAGGGTTTGTGATAGGTTTTGCAACTTTGTGACTTTTTGGCCCTTTTGTGATTACTTGAAACACAAGTCATGAAAATGGACAAACTCTTGGTGCATTCTGATTTTTAGGCATTGGTTTATGTTTGTGAAAAGGTTAGAAATCCATTTGAAGTCACAATTTTCCTTGGCAAGAGGTTTTGCAACTTTGCCTCTTTTGTATAAAACTTGAAATTATGTGATTTTTCCCAACTTTGACAAGCCATAACTTTTGATCCAAAATGAATTAGAATGAGTTCTTGTACTTTTTGAAAAGGGAATGATCCATTCTACAACTTTCATGACCAAATTTTTCCCACTTGAAGCATTTTTGAATCAAAAAGAAAGGGTTGAAAAAGTTTCCCAAAATGGCAAGTTTCCATTACAAGTCATTTTCCCAAAAAGGCAAGTTTGCCAATGGCTTGAAATTCTCCAATTTTGTGAACTTCCAATACCTTCTATGATCAAATAAAGATCATACATAATCAAAATGATGATGAACACCCTTTGGTTGGGTCATTGGGGGCCTCAGATGTCCTGATTTTACACTGACTTGCTCAAGAAGTCAACTCTTGATTAGATGCCTTCCCCATGGAATTTATTCATAAAAATTGATATGCATGATCCTTATACCATATTGAGACCAATAGAAACAAGAATGACCAAAAAATTTGGAGTTATGGCCTCTAAAACCAAAACCCTAATTTTAGGTCATTTGTGCAGTTAAACCCTAGCTCAGCTTTCATGCTTCCTCAGTTTTTTTTTGTGATTTTTTTGACTTTCTTGGTCTTGTGGGGGTATAATATGATGATTGAACACACATGGACCCCTTTGAAGTGATTGAAGACCTTTGGAGTGGCTCAAATAGCTCTTGGATAGCTCAGATCATAAACCCTAGATGCAGATGACTTAGAAACAATGCAGTGAATCAAAAATGTGGTATGAGATGCTATGATTGAATTATGCATATGAAAAGATCACAAGCCATGGTGTGAATGGGTGAGGGAAAATTTGGGGTGTTTACACAATGCAAATCGGCGAAGGAGATTTGGGATACTTTGGTAGAAACACATGAAGGAACAATAGAAGTTAAAAGATCAAGGCTTAACACGTTAAGTCAAGAATACGAAATGTTCCGCATGCAGCTCGGAGAATATATTGTTGCTTTACAAAAAATATTTGTTCATCTAACCAACCATTTGATTGCACTCGAAAAGACCTTCACCAACGATGATCTCAATTTGAAAGTTCTAAGGTCTTTGACAAGGGAATGGCAACCGAAAGTGACCGCAATCTCGGAGAAGAAGAGTCTCTCAACAATGACATCCGCATCTCTATTCGGCAAACTTCAAGAGCACGAGTTGGAACCTGGAAGGCTCGAAAAGCATGAAAGTCAAGAGAAAAAGTCCAAAGGAATTTCCTTGAAGATTGACACGAAGGATGACAAAGATGACGAGATCTCCGAAGATGAGAACTTCATGCTTCTTGTTAAGAAGCTTGGTAAGTTTTTTAACAAAAATAATAATTCTTCTTTTCCTAAAAAGAATAAACATTTCAGGAAGAAGGATGTATCCACATCGAACCAAGAAGTTACATGCTATGAATGTGGAAAGCAAGGTCACATAAAACCGGATTGTCCAAGACTTGCGAAGAAAGGAGGATTCAAAGGCAAGAAGGAATTCAAGAATAAAAAGGCTTATGTCGCGTGGGATGACAATGAAGTTAGTTCCTCATCGGAATCGGAAAGCGACGAATGTGCAAATATGGCGTTAATGGCGTCACATCACTCCGATGAAGAAAATGACGAGGTTAGTAGTAATTTTTCAATTTATGAAAATGATGCACAAGAAGTCATAGATGAACTTCTTAAGGAATGTAAGACCTTGTACAAAAATATCTCATCCCAAAAGAAGAAAATATTATCTTTAGAAGAACAAAATGCATCTTTTGAAAAATACATTGAAAATGAAAAACAAAAGATAATGGATGAAGAACAAAGTCTTACATGTAAAAATTGTGAGTCATTGTCCTTTCAAATTGTTCAACTCAAAAGAATTTTAGAAAGATATGAAAAAGGTAAAATTGGCTTGGAGGAAATTCTTAGGAACCAAAGATATCCAAATGATAAAAGTGGCCTAGGATATTCTAAGTTTTCCAAACCAAGCACAAGAGAAACCGTTTTCGTAAAAGCGAGTGAACAAATAGTTAAGGAAAAGACTAACAATGCTAAACCTATGCATCAAAGTCATAAAAAGAAAAGGAGTCTTAAGAAACAAAAATATGTTCCTAAATTCAAAAGTCAATTTCAACCTACTTGTTTTTATTGTGGAATAAAAGGCCATACACCTAATGCTTGCTATGTGCGCAACATTGGTGTTGCTAAAGGGCATTATTTGTGGGTTGAAAAGGGTACTAACTATCAAGGACCCAAAGCAATTTGGGTACCTAACGAAACCTGATTTTGTTTTGTAGGTATGCTTGAAAACAAATTCTACGCAATGGTATCTCGATAGCGGTTGTTCAAAGCATATGACGGGCGACATCAACAAATTTTCAAGTCTAACACTTAAGGACAAAGGATACATTACTTACGGTGATGATAATAAAGGAAGAATACTTGGAGTTGGAACCATTGGTGCATCTCCTCATACAATCATCGAAGACGTCCTTTATGTGGAAGGCCTTAAACACAACCTTCTTAGCATAAGTCAATTGTGTGACAAAGGGTTCCGAATCAACTTCACAAAGGAGGAATGTTTGATAGAACACGAAGTCACTCATTAACTCTTGCTAAAAGGTAAACGATTTAATAACATTTTTATGATTTCTTTTGATGACTCTCTCTTGAAGGTGAAGTGCTTAATGGCAAACAAAAACGATGCATGGCTTTGGCATAAGAGGATTGCTCGCATTCACATGGAGCATTTGAATAAATTATTAAAGCATGATCTAGTTGTTGGTCTTCCAAAGATGAAGTTTATCAAGGATAAGCGTTGTGATGCATGTCAAAAGGGGAAGCAAACCAAAACATCCTTCAAGACCAAGAAAGTGATATCTACTACAAGACCATTCCAATTGTTACATATGGATCTTTTCGGTCCATCAAGAACAAAAATCATCGGAGGTAACGTTTTTGCACTAGTTATTGTTGATGATTTCTCTAGATATACTTGGACTTTGTTTTTAGTGCAGAAAAGTGATGCCTTTAAAGCATTCAAGAAGTATGCCAAGCAAATTCAAAATGAGAAGTCACTCTCAATTGTTTCCATAAGAAGCGACCATGGTGGCGAGTTTCAAAACTCATCATTTGAAGATTTTTGTGAAGAGCATGGAATCTCTCACAACTTCTCCGCACCAAGGACTCCTCAACAAAACGGTGTCGTAGAAAGGAAGAATAGGGCACTAGTGGAACTTGCAAGGACAATGCTTAGAGACTCGAATCTTCCTAAATATTTTTGGGCGGATGCGGTTAGCACGGCTTGTTTTGTAAGTAACCGTGTCAATATTCGACCTATTCTCAAGAAGACCCCATTGAGTTGTTCAAGGGAAGGAAACCTAACATATCTTTCTTCCACATATTCGGATGCAAATGCTTCGTTCTCAACAACGGTAAGGACAACCTTGGTAAGTTTTATGAGAAATCCGATGAAGGTATTTTTCTTGGATATTCTCTATCAAGTAAAGCTTTTAGAATTTTCAATAAACGTACTCTTACCATTGAAGAATCCATACATGTTTCGTTTGATGAGACTAACCCCTCGAAAGAGGATAATATTATTATGGGTGATGATGATGATGATGTAGATCTATCACAACAACAAAGGGAGATATCAAAAGAACAAGCAATATCACAAAAAGATAAGTCACCAACCATTGAAGAACATCAAGATCTTCCAAAAGAATGGAGAACTCATAGAGATCACCCGATAGATAAAGTGATTGGTGATATTAGCCAAGGCGTTGCAACTAGACTCAATCTCAAGGATGCTTGCCTCAACATGGCGTTCGTGTCTCAAATTGAACCAGCAAAAATCGATGAAGCCTTAGGCGACGATCAATGGATAATAGCTATGCAAGAAGAACTCAATAAATTCAAAAGGAACCAAGTTTGGACTCTTGTACCAAGACCGGACAACAAGCATATCATAGGCACAAGATGGGTGTTCAAGAACAAACTTGACGAGAATGGAATCATAGTTCGTAATAAAGCAAGATTGGTCGCACAAGGCTACAACCAATAAGAAGGAATCGACTTCGATGAAACATTCGCTCCGGTAGCAAGGTTATAAGCAATTAGATTATTACTTGCTTACGCTTGTTCTATGAATTTACAGTTGTACCAGATGGATGTCAAAAGCGCTTTCCTAAACTGTTACATCAATGAAGAAGTCTACGTCAAACAATCTCCCGGTTTTGAAGACCTCAAGAACCCGTCTCTTGTCTACAAGTTGAAGAAGGCTCTTTATGGCTTAAAGCAAGCACCAAGGGCTTGGTATGATCACCTTAGCAACTTCTTATGTGAGAAAGGTTTTACTAAAGGAAAGGTTGACAAGACTTTGGTCATCAAGAATCTTAAGGGTAACACCTTACTTGTTCAAGTCTATGTCGACGACATCATATTCGGTTAAACAAACAAAGATCTTTGCGAAGAATTCTCTCTTATGATGCAAGGCGAATTCGAGATGTCCATGATGGGAAGGATGAACTACTTCCTTGGTTTACAAATCAAGCAAACAAAGGATGGCATCTTCTTCAATCAATCCAAGTATTGCAAGGAATTATTGAAAAGATTTGATATGGACAATTTCAAAGAGATGTCTACTCCAATGGGATCCGGAACGTATGTTGATCAAGATCTTTCCGGCACTTCAATAGATATTACAAAATATCGAGGTATGATCGGTTCACTCTTATATTTGATGGCGAGCCGTCCTGACATAATGTTTAGTGTTTGTCTGTGTGCCCGCTTTCAAGCTAATCCGAAGGAATCGCATCTCACTGCCGTGAAGAGGATCATGAAGTATCTCAAAGGAACAACGCACGTCGGACTATGGTATCCTAAAGGTAGTACTTGTTCTTTAATTGGTTATTCTGACGCTGATTATGCAGGATGTAAGACCGATAGAAAGAGTACAAGTGGTACTTGTCACATTCTCGGGAATGCACTAGTGTCGTGGGCATGCAAGAAGCAAGCATGCGTTGCACTTAGCACGGCCGAAGCGGAGTACATTGCAGCAGGAAGTTGTTGTGCTCAAATCTTGTGGCTCAAACAACAACTTCTCGATTTCGGTATAGATCTCGGTTGTATCCCTCTCCGGTGTGACAACACAAGTGCCATCAATATCACAAAGAACCCTGTCATGCATTCAAGAACAAAGCACATAGATATCCGGCATCATTTCCTTCGAGATCATGTTTTAAACGGAGATATAGATGTTACGTTCGTGGATACACACAATCAACTAGCCGACATATTCACAAAACCATTGGCTAAGGAACAATTCTTCAAGATTCGACGAGAACTTGGGATTCTCAATGAAGGTGACATCTAATCTTAACCTAAAAATTGGTTGTTATATGTTTTTATTGCATTATGTGTGTTTATATGTGTTGTTTCTCACTTTAAAGTAATAAAATGCTAGCACTCACATTTCACAGTTTTCGTTTTTTCTCACTTTCGTATACCCGAAATCATTCAGTTTCAAAATATTTTTTGATCGAAATTTGCGGAATGACAAGTGCTAACACTTTATGGAATTTTTTTTTGAAAAATACCTCCCATTTTCCCCACCAAAGCTGCTGGATTTTTAAAAATTTTTGAATTTGTTTGTCTGTTAACCGGTTAACGGATCAGTTAACCGGTTAACAGCTTCAAAACAGCAGTCCCTTCCTGCGTGACAGGTTCTGTTACTTTTAAATTTTTTTTATTATTTTGTTATGTTGTCTTGTGTGTGTTTTGTCTAATTGATGCATGGTATCTCAAGACACCTCATAAATCTATTCCTCTTCCTTTGACCTACCATTAAACTCCACTTACTCATTCTTCCAAACTTTTCATCTCCTCCATTAAAACCCACTACATTGTAACTCTCACAAAAACTCCATCTCCTTCACTTCACTCTTCACTCACCAAACTCTAATCTGAAAATACTCTCACTCACCCTCACCTTAAGCTTCATCTTCATGGCTTCAAGAAAAGGAAAAGCTCCAGTGTCAGCATCAAGGTCTAGCAGTGAAGAAGACATGCCTATGGAATCTACCAAAAAGAGACGATTGGATTTCCGTGTTCGGGTTAGACATCTTCTCATGGGTAAGTATGTGAACCTGAAATCTTTTGAATCTTTTAATTTTCCGGCACTACTAGAATATCAAGGAATGTTAGATTTTATTGCCGATAATGGAAAAGTGTATCCGGATTTGGTGAAGTCTTTCATGAACAACATGGTTCTCAATTGTGATGATAATGATAAGCATCACCTTTTTGCTTCTATTAGAGATTGTGAGATTGAGGTTGACCTAGGTATTCTTGCTACCTCTTTGTCTTTACCTTACTCGGGAGTGTTTCTCCGAAAGGGTGTCAACCATGATGAAGGCAAATGGGCCAACTATGATAAGATGGAATATTACTATCACATCTGTAGGTTTCCAAAGGCAACCGTGATATCCGGCCAGCGTACCTCTCAGGTACTTTGCTATGCGAAGAATCTCTTCGTGGATGCCGGATGCTTCATTATGTCATTTGCCATGTCTTGCTGCCCAAGGATTCCAATCAATCCCAAATCAATGATTTGGAGATGCAAGTGCTCTTTGCCATCAAGAACAAGATTAAGATTAATTGGGTTCCTACCATGCTATATCATTTTAAGGATTTTGGAACTTACTGATATGGAAATCGGTCGAGAACCGTTTATTGCTATGACTACTACGGGTAATGAAATCAACGGAGTCACAATCATCAAGAACACCGGCATTGTCCAAGCCAATGATGGAACTTATAAGTATGATGACGGATCCTCCACCTCCATTCCACCTATTCCGGAAACCGGCATTACCAATGACTTTCTCTACTCAACCATGATGTCACACCACCATGAAACTATGCGTGCCATCAAAAGCCTTCAGAACCTTGTCCTAAGCTCCCGAACCACCACCGAGCATGTTGATGAGGATGTGGACGGTACCGAAGAAGAGGAAGAAGATGATGAGGATGTGTCGGATGAGGAATGAGGACCATGTCTCCATGCTGTTTTTATTATGTTGTTTTATCTTTTAATCATGTTATGTTTTGTACTCTCAAACTAAAGACCTAAGTTTTTTAGGCATTTTTGGTTTACTTGAATTATGTTTGCATTTTATATGTGTGATTGCGTGTATGATTGCTTGTATGATGTTTTACTTTTCATGTTCATGCTTGCTTGTTGGTCCCTTCCTTTTTGCTAATGCCAAAGGAGGAGAAGACCTTGTTTCTCTAATGTCTCTCTATACAGAATTTTTCTCTCGCTACTGCTGCTATCATTTAGGGGGAGTTGTGAAGGTGGCAAAGCACAAGGAAGGGGGGTTGGAATTGGGTTTTCTGTATAATTAAAATTAACTTCTAATGACACGTTTTACTTTATCCTGGTTCGTTTGAACTCAAACTACATCCAGTCCACCCGCCAAGGTGATTTTGCCTCTACTGAGGTCTTAATCCACTATTCAATAAGAATACACACAAAGACCTATAGTCAATGTCTTCTTGAGTCTTCTGACTAAACTTAGTCACTCAAGGAAAAAGATAATTATTACAAGAATGATAAAGACGTAACTTAAAATGCTTCTAGGTAAGCAGGTATCACTAAGTGATAGTTACAGTAATAAGAACAAGATAAAATGATTTTCTTGAGTATATGGTATACGTTGTAATGCGTTGCGTTGTCACTTGATTTCTTCAAATGATGTCCTTTATATAGTTCTTGATAAAGTAGCCGTTGGAGACATCTTGAACCAAATTAGGATATACTTTAATACCTTAATTTCTTTCCATATGAAGAGATACTTGTCTTTGCATATTAAAGACCATATTCTTTATTTAAAGCTTTTTAATAAGGATACCAGCATCTTCTAAGCGGAAATCAGAGATAATGAATAATATATGCGCAGCCAATAAATGTGTCATTTAATGCTGGATTCTTCTTTGAGCGTATCTTCTATAAAGGTTCTCCTTAGCTTGTACGGATTACTCAAACAATATTATCTTCTACACAAGAGTAAGTATATTCATTAGAACTTCTAATATGAAGGCTTTGTTATCATCAAAACACTTAGAGGATCAGAACCACATTTGTTCTAACAATCTCCCCCTTTTTGATGATGACAAAACATTTTAATTTAACAAGAATAGAGTTTAATGAATTTAAGTGAACTCCCTTTGATTAGAAGAAAAACTTCTTTCAGATGTTCTATGATCCTTAGCTCCCCCTGAGTTGATTACTTGACCTGTTTCTTTTTATGATAACAACTCAAATAATTTTATCAGAATATGTAAAAGGCAGATTATGGTAAACTGCTATGGATCAGAATCATTTTCGTTTCTCCCCCTTTTTGTCATAATCAAAAAGATAAAAAGATATAGAGCAAGAGAGAAAAAAATAAACCAAAACCAATAGAGGTAAAGTACTTAGAAGCAAACGTAAACAACCAGTAGAAGTTCAAATAGGTATGCAGAAACAGAAGTTAAAATAGCAAAAAGTTAAAGCATAAGAAAATCAGGTGTTCATCTTAGTGACTAAAGTCTCCAGCAAAGATTTAATGTCTGATGAAGATTCCACTTGCTTGGTGAGTAGAGTCTTCATTTCAGCCGTTGTTTCTTCTTGCTTGTCTAGACGTTCCTTCACTAGTTGATTTTCTTTCTTTAATTCTTGCAGAGTTTGTAACACAAAATTTGTTCCCAGAGGTTCTTCTGTTTGAGGGGCAGCTTGATTGTCAGGACCATTTGCAGTTTCTTCTACAGAGGATACTAAAACCATCTGAAATGCTGAGAGCTTATCCAGAGGTTCTGGTTCTTTCCAGGGCTTGCTGTCCAGCAGAAGTGGTTTAGTTTGTGCAACATTTGAGACTACTGCTTGAAGGTACTCACAGAAGTTCTGATGAGCAACATCATAGCAGATGTCCTTGAGTCTTTTGGACTCAGCACTAAACCATTTTCTGAGGTCAGCCCAGAGAAAATCAGATGCAGCAGGATCAGTAAGCTCTGCACACGCAGTCTTCAGATCTTCTAATTTTAATTTCAGAACTGTTTCAAAAGCCAGCAGTAAAGTAGAAATATCTGATTTGGATGGTTTGGGTTTTGGAACAGGAATAGCTCTTTTGTTGGACATAGAGTACAGTTTTTGAAGTGCTTCAAAGTCAATTGTAGTTCTAAGGGGATTGTCATTTTCAGTCAGAGTTTCTTCGGGTGAATCAGGAATGTTAATGATGGAAGGTGAATTTTGGGATGTTGAAATGTTATGGGAAATTGAGGCAGCATCTGAGTCTTGATAGTGTTCAAGATCAAGGTCAAGAACAGCTTTCAAGGCAGAGTGTGTTTCATTTGTAAGGGAGCAGTCAATATCAGAAGGTGGAGTGTCATCAATTGGTATGTCAAAATCAGCAATAGTTTGGGGTTGATGGTTTTCTGTTTCTGTTTCTGTTTCTGGTGGATTTAAGGAGGATAGGATGGATGCAACAGCAGAAGTTGTGAGAACTTCAGTTTGAATGGGACTAATATTTTGGGTTGGTTCAGAATCATGAATTTGTTCAGAGTTGATATCAGAAGATGGTTGGCTAGAGTGGAAGGTGTTAGAAGGTTGTTCAGACACTTCTACAGTTACAGCTTCTACAACAGTAATGGAATCAGGATTAGAAGCAGAAGACTTACCTGTTGTCTTAGATGATTTTTGCATCTTCTGAGAGGGGTCTTCAGCAGTCTTCCTTTTCTTTAATCTGAGAGAGGCAACATCTGGAATTTGTTGGTGGAGTTCTTTTGGGTTGAAATCAGGTACCGTACCTTGACGCTTGCAGATATCCATATAGTTGAGAACAACATCTACTGGTGTATCAGAAGAAAAGAGAGGAAAGCCTTCCAGAGGTATCCTTCTGGTGCTAATAACTTCTCTAGATTGAAGAGTGGGTTCTTGCTGAATGGATGTGATGAATCTCATTTTCTTCAGATTTTTGGCATTCAAGGGTTTTCCAACGTCTGTTTCCAAAAGTTCAGATTGGTTTATTTCTGCTAGGAAGTCCACTAGCTTGTTCTGACAAAGAATATCAGAAATTAATCGTCCAAAAGGTATCCAGTCCCTTTTGGTCTTCTCACCGTCCCTTGTTTCTTTCACAGCGGCGCGAAGATTGTGAAAGAGTGTGTGGGCAAGATTGATTTTCTTTTGCTTGGAAATGAAGTAAAGGAGGAATTGTTGATCCAGATTGATGTAGTCTGGAGAATTTGTAGGTTTCCTGTGACAGATTATCCCAAGAATTATTTTTGCCCAAATACGCAGAGGAGTCTTTAGGTCTTTGATCTTGTTTGATGGTTTTCCAACAGTGAAAATTTCTTTAGCAATCACAACAGCATCAGATACTCTATCCATATCATTACATTTGATACCATTGCCATCAGTTTCAAAGAGTTTGGCAATGTGATCTTCAGAGATGATAATCTGTTTACCAAGCACATAGGAGGTAACTTGTGCATCATTTTGGTATGCGTACATCCAAAATTCTTTAACCAGTTTAGGGAAAACTGGTCCCATTAGCCTGTCAAAGTATTTTTCCCAGCCTTGAGCTTCAACCTGAGGGAGGAGGTCAAAACCATTATCCTTCAAGCTTGCGAAATCAACGAACAACTCACATAGTACTTCCAGTTTCTCAGGAGTAGTGGAAAGAGTCTTTGAGGGTTCAACATAGTAATCATCAGAGAAATCTTTGCGTGAAGATGATGAAGCCATTTAGTGACTAAGATGAACGGTTAGGGTTTAGGGTTTTTTTTTAAAAAAAATGAGGAAGCACAAGAGACTGAGAGAAAAAACTTTAGAGAGTAAGATGCGGGTAAAATTTGAAAATGAGGAATACACTTGATATTTATAGAAAAAAAAAATTAAAGCAATTTATTAATTGAGAAATTAGTGGGAAACAATTAAGTTTGAAAACATAATGATTAACAACATTAAATGCGCTGACATGGGGTAAAGCGTAAATGATTCTGGAACAGTTACCCAAGAGATTTTCTTGCCTTTTTGGTGTCAAACCTAGCCGTATCAGATTCCAGAATCTCAACAGTTATCCTTCTGAGCGAACAGTTGCTAAGGCACGTTCTGTCACTCTTCAGAATTTGAACACGTGTTGGGATTCTGATGAAAGTCCTTAGAGCATTGTTGACAAGTGTTTGATATGAAGATCTACAAGTTAATCTTTTGAACAGAAGTTCTAAGAGTAAACGTTAGAGCATAGAATCTTCTGAGATAATTATATAGAATATAAATAGTAGAACTTCTAGAGATAAGACATATGATTAAAGCATTTTCATTCTGGACATAACTTCATGCTAAGGTTAGTTAGAATGAAATTAAATCTATCTTCAGAAAGGGGTTTAGTAAAAATATCAGCCCATTGGTGATTTGTGTCTATAAATTTTAACATTAAAATTCCCTTCTGAGTATAGTCCCTAATGAAGTGATGTTTAACTTCTATGTGTTTAGCTCTAGAATGTAATATAGGATTTTTAGAGAGACAAATAGCAGAAGTATTGTCACAGAGGATTGGAATGTTACTCTCATAGATATTGAAATCTTCTAGCTGATTTTTCATCCAGAGCATCTGAGTACTGCATCCAGCTGCTGCAATGTATTCAGCTTCTGCAGTTGATAATGCTATGGTTGGTTGTCTTTTGCTAGACCAAGCGATTAGGTTGTCTCCTAGAAATTGACAACTTCCAGAAGTACTTTTTCTTTCTGTTCTATCTCCAGCAAAGTCAGCGTCACAATATCCTACAAGTTTATACTTTTCTGATCTTCTGTAATAGAGACCAAGATTAGTAGTACCTTTCAGATATCTAAAGATTCTCTTAACTGCTGTTAAGTGAGTTTCTCTAGGATCTGATTGGAATCTAGCACATAAACATACACTATATAGAATATCTGGTCTAGAAGCAGTAAGATAGAGAAGTGATCCAATCATACCTCTGTAGAGCTTTTGATCTACTTTCTTACTTACCTCTTCTTTCTCCAAGATACACGTAGGATGCATAGGAGTTTTGGATATTGAACTTTCTGATAAATCAAATTTCTTCAGAAGTTCTTTTACATATTTACTTTGATGGATATATGTTTCTTCTGATGTTTGATTTATTTGAATTCCCAGAAAGAACTTTAATTCTCCCATCATGCTCATTTCAAATTCTGCCTGGCGACTGGTGCATAGGTTTCTGTATAGTCAATTCCTTCTTGTTGACTATACCCTTGTGCAACCAGTCTTGCTTTGTTTCTGACAACTTCACCTTTCTCATTGAGTTTGTTTCTGAATACCCATCTGGTGCCAATGATGTTGAATCCACTGGGTCTAGAAACTAGATCCCACACATCATTTCTGGTGAATTGATTAAGTTCTTCTTGCATAGCCAGAATCCAATCATTTTCTGATAGAGCTTCTTCTACAGAAGATGGTTCAATCAGAGAGACAAGTCCTAGTAGCGTCTCTTCAGAGTTTTTGAATGAGGATCTTGTTCTGATTGGTTCATCTTTCTTTCCCAAGATTTTATCCTCTGGATGATTAATATTGCTTCTGGAGAGCTTCTTCTGGATGGGTTCTTCAGGTGTTGATGGAGCAGTTGTATTGCTTTGAACTTTAGAAGATTGATCTTTAGAAGTTCTGTTTGTGGAGATTTCTACTTCTATATCTGCAGTAAATTCATTCTGCTTTGGTTTTTCAGAACCAAGCTTATCATCAAACCTGACGTGAATTGATTCTATCACAATACGTGTTTCTGTATTGTATACTCTGTATCCTTTGGAACGTTCAGAGTATCCTAACATATAACACTTTTGTGCCTTAGAATCAAATTTATTCAGAGTATCAAGAGTGTTTAGCATAAAACAAATACATCCAAAAGGATGAAAGTAAGAAATGTTGGGCTTTCTGTTCTTCCACAATTCATAAGGAGTCTTTTCAAGAATAGGTCTTATAGAGATTCTATTCTGAATGTAACATGCTGTATTTACTGCTTCTGCCCAAAAATGTTTAGCCATATTAGTCTCATTGATCATGGTTCTGGCCATCTCTTGTAAAGTTCTATTTTTACGTTCTACAACCCCATTTTGTTGTGGAGTTCTAGGACAAGAAAAATCATGAGAGATGCCATTTTCATTAAAAAATGATTCTAATTGTTTATTTTCAAATTCTCCACCATGATCACTTCTGACTTTTATGATCTTTGATTCTTTTTCATTTTGAACTTGTTTACAGAAGTTAGAAAATACAGCAATTGACTCATCCTTGTGTCTAAGAAACTTTACCCATGTCCATCTGCTGAAGTCATCTACGATCACCAATCCATACTTCTTGCCATTGACAGAAGCAGTTTTCACTGGTCCAAATAAGTCAATGTGCAGAAGTTCTAATGGTCTAGAGGAAGATACAACATTTTTAGCTTTGAATCCAGTTTTTGAAAATTTGCCTTTCTAACATGCTTCACATAGAGCTTCTGAGTTGAACTTCAAGTTTGGAAGTCCTCTGACTAGATTGAGTTTGTTAAGTTGAGATATTCTTCTCATATTAACATGTCCCAATCTTCTGTGCCAGACCCATTGCTCAGTTTCCACAGACATTAGACATTTTACATTTTGAATTTTTAATTCAGAAAGCTTTATTTTATAAATGTTGTTCTTTCTCTTTCCACTAAAGAGGATTGTTCCATCTTTCTGACTAACAGCTTTACAGAACTTTTGATTAAAGATTATGTCATAGCCATTATCACTTAATTGACTTATGGATAATAAATTATGCATTAATCCTTCTACTAGCAGAACATTAGATATAGAAGGAAGATTTCCGTTACCAATAGTTCCGGAGCAAATAATTCTTCCTTTTTGATTGCCTCCAAAACCTACATGGCCTCCATCTTTTAATTCAAGACTTTGGAACATATGCTTTCTTCCCATCATGTGACGTGAGCATCCAGAGTCCAGGTACCATGATTGGTGTTTCAGTTTTGCTGTTAAAGACATCTGCAACATACACAATTTTATCCTTGGGTACCCATATTCTTCTGGGTCCTTGTTTGTTAGATTTTACAAACTTCTGATTTATTTTGGGTTTTAAATCAGAACTTGTAGAGCAAGATGACTCACTAGTGTATATAAGATCATGATTATGACCGTAGGTGAAATGAGAACTTAGAGGAGTATTGGTATTTATGACAATGTCATCAATATTTTTTAATTTCAGAGTTTCATTATTTTTCACATAGCCTATGCCTCTTCTTTCATTTCTGCTAACACCATAGATCATAGAAGCAATCTTACTTCTATCTAAGCTTTTAGTAAGAAATTGTTGAAAACTATAATCATATTGTTTTATGATATTATCAGAATTGATTAGATCTTCTAATTCAGATTTCTTCTGAGCTTTGAGCTTCTCAAGAGAGTTTTTACATTCAAAGAGATTTTCTTTCAGCTCAGAGTTTTCTGTTTTCAGTTTTCTAATATCTTCTAATTCAGATACAAGATTTTGTTTAACGTCTTTGTATTTGAATTGAAGCTTCTGATATTTTTCAAGAATTTGTGAAAGACTAGCTTCTAACTCAGATCTAGAGAATTTAGAAAATACCTCTTCTGAGTCTGATTCTAACTCTGATTCTGATGAGTGATTATCTTCTGGTATATTTGCCATTAATGCAATATTAGCTTGTTCATCTTCAGAATCTGACTCTGCTTCAGATGATTCAGAATCATCCCATGTTGCCATGAGACTCTTTTTCTTTTCTCTGCTGAATCTGTTTCTAGGTCTGTCTTTCTGAAGTTTTGGACATTCACTTTTGTAGTGTCCTGGTTCTTTGCATTCGTAGCACACAACTTCTTTGCTTCTGGGTTTCTTGTGACTGGATGTTGATTCAGAATAATTGTTTGATCTTCTGGTATTTCTGAACTTCTTCTGACGATGCTTCCAGAGTTGTTGAACTCTTCTTGACAAGAGAGATAATTCATCTTCTTCTGATGAGCATCCAGAGCTTTCTTCTTCTTCTGCCTGTAAAGCTTTAGAAACATGTTTGTTAGATTTAAGAGCTACAGACTTACCTTTCTTCTGGGGCTCATCTTCTTCTAATTCAATCTCATGACTTCTCAAGGAGCTGATCAGTTCTTCTAAGGAAATTTCATTCAGATTTTTTGATAACTTTAAAGCAGTGACCATGGGTCTCCAGGCTTTCGGTAAACTTCTGATGATTTTCTTCACGTGATCTGCTGTTGAGTAGCCTTTGTCCAGAACTTTTAGTCCAGCGACCAGAATTTGGAACCTTGAAAACATTTTTTTCAATGCTTTCATCTTCTTCCATCTTGAAAGCTTCATACTTCTGGATGAGAGCTAGAGCTTTGGTCTCCTTGACTTGAGAGTTGCCTTCATGTGTCATCCTTAGAGAATCAAACATGTGTTTGGCTGAATCCCTGTTAGTGATCTTCTCATATTCTGTGTACGAGATGGCACTTAGAAGTATGGTCCTAGCTTTGTGATGATTTCTGAATTCCTTCTTCTGTTGAACTGTCATATTTTTTCTTTCGATCTTCTGACCATCTTCTCCAACAGGATGAATATATCCATCTGTCACCATGTCCCAGAGATCTCCATCTAGAGCTAGAAAGAAACTCTCTAGAACATCCTTCCAGTAGTCGAAATTGTCGCCATTGAACATTGGTGGTTTAGCATTGATCTTGTCATTCTGATAGTCATTATTAATTCCAGTTTCTGCCATGTGTTTATCTTCTGGATCTTTTACTGACACGGTTAAGTGTAATACTCAGAACCTAGCGCTCTGATGCCAATTGAAGGTGGCAAAACACAAGGAAGGGGGGTTGGAATTGGGTTTTCTGTATAATTAAAATTAACTTCTAATGACACGTTTTACTTTATCCTGGTTCGTTTGAACTCAAACTACATCCAGTCCACCCGCCAAGGTGATTTTGCCTCTACTGAGGTCTTAATCCACTATTCAATAAGAATACACACAAAGACCTATAGTCAATGTCTTCTTGAGTCTTCTGACTAAACTTAGTCACTCAAGGAAAAAGATAATTATTACAAGAATGATAAAGACGTAACTTAAAATGCTTCTAGGTAAGCAGGTATCACTAAGTGATAGTTACAGTAATAAGAACAAGATAAAATGATTTGCTTGAGTATATGGTATACGTTGTAATGCGTTGCGTTGTCACTTGATTTCTTCAAATGATGTCCTTTATATAGTTCTTGATAAAGTAGCCGTTGGAGACATCTTGAACCAAATTAGGATATACTTTAATACCTTAATTTCTTTCCATATGAAGAGATACTTGTCTTTTCATATTAAAGACCATATTCTTTATTTAAAGCTTTTTAATAAGGATACCAGCATCTTCTAAGCGGAAATCAGAGATAATGAATAATATATGCGCAGCCAATAAATGTGTCATTTAATGCTGGATTCTTCTTTGAGCGTATCTTCTATAAAGGTTCTCCTTAGCTTGTACGGATTACTCAAACAATATTATCTTCTACACAAGAGTAAGTATATTCATTAGAACTTCTAATATGAAGGCTTTGTTATCATCAAAACACTTAGAGGATCAGAACCACATTTGTTCTAACAAGTTGCTGCCCATAGGGGGAGGATTCGCTTAGAGAAACATTGATCAAAGCTCTCGCAGAATTTTTCGGTTGTCATCATCAAAAAGGGGGAGAATGTAGAAGCACGCCTTCAACCTCGAAGATTTTGATGAAGACAACACGGCGCATATCTTTCAGACCTGCAAAAAGTCAAGAGATCCAACTGATCAAGCTTCATGCAACCGACTTTGATATCAAGCTTCGTTTGCATCATCGTTCAACTTCATGCTTGGTTGCTTTTGGTTAGGTATATCAATCTCTCTTTAAATTGATGTACAAGTGTTCACGCATCCAATCATATACTAGCATATTGCATAAAATAATTTGATATATTTTCCAAACCGTTTAACACTCTTTTTAAAACCTTCTGTTTCTGGTTTTAACAATGTTAACCGGTTAACCATTTGGTTAACCGGTTAACGAGTTCAAATTCTCAGAAAACCTGTTAACATTCATAGGCGTGAACCGGTTATCCATTTGGTTAACCGGTTAACACTGTAATATTTTGAAAAATATTTTTCTTTGAAATTCAAATTGCACCTTTTGATTATATCTCTTCAAAAATTATTTTTATTCATAATTTTCATACCTTTTCAAAAGGGTGTCTTGTATAATATAAAATCTGAATTTTTCAAATTCAAAAAATACCTCCTACAATTTTTATAAAAAATCACTTGAATCAAATTCATCAATTTTTCAAATACTTTCATAATTTTTCAAAAGTGTTCATAAGATATTCATCTTTCATACTTCATGTTTGAACACTTGTATTGATATTTGAAAAGTGAGTTGTGTACATAGGAGAAGATCATTATTTGATATTAAGTCTTTGTATTACTCACTCAAAATTAAAAATATAGAAAGGTATTTCTATTGTGTGACTTGTGTTCCAAGGTTTGTTTGGACATACGGGTAAGTGTGGCAAGAGGATTGTTCTTGCACACTTGTATGATAGTTTGTTAGAAAGTAGGCCTCACCATTGAAGGTGTAATAGGTTGTACTTTATCTAAAAACTAGTGGAAATCTCTTTCAAGTTTAAAGGGGACTGGATGTACCTTCGGACTGTGAAGGGAACCAGGATAATTCTTTGTGTCACTTTTATTTTCTGCCTTACTGCTTTCCTTCCATACAAACTTAAAAGAAAAATTCTATCCATCAAAGAAAAAGAATCGAGAAAAATTATAAACACCTAATTCACCCCCCCTCTTAGGCGCATTCTGATCCTACAAGAATATATGGAGTTATCTTGTTTGCAAATGAGCCAAAATTTGTAAGCAAGAGTTCTATTCACTTGTTCTTACTGAGGAACCCAGTTCCTACCTTGCTTGGAGACTTCTACTACTTAGTGCACCAAAGGAATGAGAAGCAAAGAGGAAGATTGGTCAGATACTGTGCACCCCTCTTCTATTTTTGGTTGTTAAGGCACTTTCCAAAGTCAGACACTTTCCTGAATCCTCATCAACCAAGGAACTGGGCTAAGAGATTGATTGCCCTTACATCAGAAGACATCAGATGGTGCACTCAGAGCACCAAGGGCAAAGATATCATCACTAGTTGTGGGCAGTATCCCAATGTACCCTTGATTGGAGTAAAAGGTTGCATCAATTACAACCCTTTGCTTTTCAAGAGGCAATTAGGGTATGCTTTGGTTTATCCCTCAAGATGGCAGGACTTGACAGAGACCCTCTATTGTAACATTCAGCATAACTCTGCTATTGTCAAACAGGCTGCCTGGTGTCATATCCTAATTTTTTACCCTAAGATTTTTCGCATCTCATCTGCATCTTGCATACAAACAAGATCACGCACTGGTTCGTTATCTTTTTTTTCACTTGCAGGTCTATACCTCACGGGGGATCACCATGTTTTTACTTGCCTTTATTTATTTATATTTACTAACTTCTAACCAAAATACCAAAAATATGTCGCAGTTTGCTTCTTCTTCTCTTTATGATTGTACGTTTTCAAAGATAAGGCAGTGATTTTAATTCAGATATGGTTGTTCAGTTCATGATTCGATTTAGATGGACGTTTGACCTAATCTTGGTCAAACTATCAAAATATTGTTTCAACTGCAAGGTATGTGTGTCAATAGTTTATTTCTCAAGCGATGCATGTTCAAAGTTCAGGTTGTGTTGTGTGCGAAATTCATCAGATTCTCAAGTCGTGGGTCTTAAGAAGTTTCAGGCCAGATTGTTTAGTTCATCAGTTTATCAATGATTCATCTGTGGATTTATTTTTCTCAGCATGGATTCAAATAATCAAGGCAATTTTTCAGCCGATGGTCGTGGATTGTGTTGCGATTTGTTCAGTGGTTTCGTGATGGCTGTGTTCATTTAATCAAGTGGCCTGTGAAAAAAATCAAGATTTCATGGTTGTGGGCGTGTTGGTGATAGTCGGGCCCTTTATCCATTTCCACCATTTTTCTCTAATCCATTTTGATTAATATCCATCTTTGTTATCCATTTTCAATTAAACCATTTTTATTTTTTCTAGTTTCCATTTTTATTCAATAACCTTTGTTTTCCATTTTTCTCGATTTCCATATTTTAAGTCATTTCTCAATATCCATTCTTCTGTTATTACATCACCAAAATTTTCATATCCATATTTTCATTTGTTTTTATTTTCCAACCATAATCTATTTTATTAATTCATATTCACGCTCAATTTAGCCAATTATCTATCATATCCACATTCCATTGATTTTCCATTTTTTTTCATTAATCAATATCCATTTTGATAACCAAATTCATTTTATCCATTTTCCCCATTTATTTTTTTATCCAATTATTCATAAATTCCATAATTCATTTTTAAATTCCATTTAATTTTTTTTAATACCATTTATTTCTTTCTTTAAGTTCATATCTTTCTAAACTCTTACAAAGAAATACTTAAGACCACAACCTAGGCCCATTTCTTGTTTTTATACAAAATAATTGATTTGAAAAAGAAAAAAATCATTATCACTCATCCATCACGTGATACAACACATTTCCATCACCTCTCAGCCAATTCTCGCAAGCCTTTCGCAAGTGACTTTCAGCCTACATCATGTACTACTTTTCCATCTAGCAAAAAGGACGAAACAAAACAGCACAAGTCCACACACAGGAATCACACATAACACACACACATTACCAAAACGCAAATTGCACAAGATTAAACGACATCAGTTTCACGCAGAGCCAAGCCTCTGATGCAAACTACACTTCCAAGGCGTTTGCACTAACGACATCGTCCCAAGCCATCGATTCGATCAGCTTCAGCATATCACACACAAGTTACGCAAAAAAAAAACTGTTCCAAAATGTCGCTCCCACCAAATGACACCCAGGTCAGAAGGGGTACAGACGCGAACGGTCGGCAAAAAGAGAAAGAAATGAATAGAGTCGCCAGCTAGGCATTTCTATCCCGAAGGAAAGGTAATGCTGCATAAACCTAGAAAGATATGGACAAGACGGTCACGAACCAGAGAGACTGAGAAAGGGGGTTGGTTACAACCTGGGAAGCTATTAGCACCCAGATTGTCCGTCGTACTCGACGGGATCCACGCTTAGAAGATTTGTGTTTTAAAGGGGTAGTGTCAGTGCAATTTGTGTATCAAAGCTGGAAAGAATGCAAGTGTCAGTGTAAAAAGAATGTGAAGTGTATAAGAGAAAGTGTCAGTGTAAGGAGAGAGTGAAATGCCCAAGATGATGAGACTAAAAGAATGATACTGGAGGAGGGGGAATATACAGAGACTTTTGTTCGATAACTGTTAAGTTATGCCTACGTATCCTCTCGTGCAATGAGGAAGTCAGAACACCGTAGTTCGACTCAAAGAGACTGAAAGATAAATTGACTTGTGAACTGCTTACTTGTCTATGCTCAAGTGTATGACCTGTCTGGCTCAGGTGCAAACTGTCTTGCATTAGACGGAAGAAGCAAGTTCTCGTTTGTGAGTGAAGATGATGAGAAAAGAATCCCGGAGGAGACGATTATTGTTTGTTTTTGTGATTTCAATCTTTTATTGCTTTTGAGTTTGTCATAAGTTAATGATCTTAAGCCTAAACCAAGGGTTAGTAAACTCATCACATCCTCCCTCTTATTAGGGGTAATGTGAATACCTTAAGTATGAAGTAAGCACCTCACACTTAATCACCATGATGTAGGATTAAGATCATTAACCTACTTGTGATTATTTAGATGTTTTTGTTGTTTTTGTTTAGTGTTAAGTAATGAGTTTAAGCCATAATCAAAGATTTAATGGACTCATTACACCATCCTAATAGAAGGATAATAGATGAGAACATTTAAGCTGAGAAAGACTCCTCAACTTAATCCATGATTAGGGATTAACCTCATGACAAAACAAGGCCTTTATTTAAAGTGGATTTAAAGTGGATTTTAGTTAAAGATGAAGAAATGATTTTTAGGATTTGTAAGACAACTTGAGGGGGACTTGTCCATTAACATTAGGGTTAGTCCTTCTTAACTAGTTAAGGAAGAATTAGAACTCTAATGCAAGGCCCAAGTTACAAGCTTGATGTCTTAGTGATTATTAAGTGGATTGATTAAAGGATTTAAACACATTAAGGGTTTAACACTTAGGATTAAAGTTATACACTCCATCCTAATAGAAGGATGCAGGCATAAACTTAATCACAAAGCCTTAAAGCCTTTAGGGTTTAGTCCTTGATTATGAGATGAGAAGAGAAGACTCAAAGAGACTCAAAGGTAAAACTAATGGGGGACTAAATCAAAACCTAATTGTTATCATGCTTGGTTATTCCTAGGGTTTATGAGGATTGCAAGGAGATCTTCAGAGAAACCACCAGGAAGGAAGCAGATGAAAGGAACAAGAAGCAAAGAGAAGCAAAACAACTTGCTTCACTTAAGAAGACAAGTTGCTTGAAGAAAGAAGATAAGATGAACATGAATGAGCAAGCTCAATCCAATACACAAGATAAAATTCAGCAAATATGCAAGAGATATGAGAAGAGATTGTGAGAAGTGAAGGCAAATTCACTTCTCAAAACAACTTACCACCTGAAAAGATAGCAAAAGAAATGGAATGCAATGCAAATGAGTGAAATGGCATGATGCAAAACAAAGTCAGAAGCATTTACATGGTGTTAATGATTCTAAGAGATGATACAAACATGAGGAAAGAAATGAGAATGATCATACAAAGACATGGATGCAGATGAAGCATGCTTTGAAACATGGATGTACATGAAAAGTTATGAAATGCAATGGACATATAACATGGAAAATGAAAGATGCAATGATCTAACATGATTCTAATATGTCCTAAGATATATTATGAATCACGTGGATGCTCAAAATGTCATGGCAAGTCATTGGATGTAAGCAAATGAGAAATGGATGCAAAGGAAGGCACAAATTAGGGTTACATGCATCATGCAATGCAAAAAATCCAAAACCAGAAGCAAATGACATGATAAAAAATTGAAAATGCAATCAAAGATACCCTAAACCTATACAATTTCACTGCCCAAAGGAGGGGATCCAACTCTTAACCTAGTGCAAGTTATGAATTTCTCAAGATTGCTAGGGTTTTGGGGTACCTCATCATGAAAAATGCAAAACAAATTGAAAATGGAAGATCAATTCAAACCAAATTTATCCTATAAACTACATGCCATGAAGGATGCAATGCAAAAAGAATCATCATCAAACTCTCAAGGGTTAGGCAGAATTAATTTTTCAAAGTTTGCACAAACATATTGCCTTAAAATGAATTTAATTCCAATGAAAATGATCAAAAGGCATCAAGAACCAAAATGAAATTTGGTTTGAGAGTTGGACAATGTTTCTAAATGTTTCTAAATGCAATGTGAATTTTTTTGTGATTTTTAAATACCTAAATGCATTTTTAATTAATTAATTTCAATTAACTAATTAAAAATAAACATTTAAATAATTTAAAAATGATTTTAAATGCAAAAAATAAAAAAATATATTTTTGGGTGTTAAAAATTAATGAAATCTTTGAAAAAGATTTTCATAATTTTTAAATGATTTTTGCTATTTAAAATATAATGTAAAAGATAAATCAAATTAAATGAAATAAAAAATTAAAATAAATGGAAGTATGCACAATGAAGGGATCAGATGCAATCTGGGCTTGGAGGGTTTGACTTGGCGCGCAATCCTACGGCCCAAGTTCAAACCTGGCTAAACCAAATACCTAGCTTCCTCTACAGGCCACCCCAACCTAAATTAACTGCCCAGAAACATTCTCCTATCCAAACTAAACTCAAATCCATCATCAAACATCATTTATCAAGCATGAACAAAGAGAATCGAAGCCAAACATTTTCACGGGCAAAATTTCAGAGAGGCATAAAATGTTCATTTTCACACCATTTTCAAAAATAAAGCATCAGAGTGATCCCCATTGTCGCTCCCGATAAATGGGAAATGGCCCAAATAAAGGTACAGACGCGAACGGTCGGCGAAAGGGACAATGAGAACACACAGCAGTGAACTCACTGGAAAAGAAAAGAGTCGCCAGCTAGGCATTTTTATCCAGGAGGAAAGGTAATGCTGCATAGACCTAGAAAGATATGGATAAGACGGTTGCGAACCAGAGAGACTGAGAAAGGGGGTTGGTTACAACCTGGGAAGGTATTAGCACCCAGATTGTCCGCCGTACTCGACGGGATCCACGCTTAAAAGATTTGTGTTCTAAAGGGGTAGTGTTAGTGCAGTCTGTGTATAAATGAGCTGGAAAAAGAATGTACAGGTGTCAGTGTAAAAGAAGTGTGAAGTGTGATATATACAGTGTCAGTGTGAGACCAGGAATGAAATGCTCATGATCATGAGGCTAAAAGAATGATGCTAGAAAGAGGGGGAATATACAGAGACTTTTGTTCGATAACTGTTAAGTTATGCCTACGTATCCTCTCGTGCAATGAGGATGTCAGAACACCGTAGTTCGACCCAAAGAGACTGAAAGATGAATTGACTGATGAACTGTTTACTTGTCTATGCTCAAGTGTATGACCTGTCTGGCTCAGGTGCAAACTGTCTTGCATTAGACGGAAGAAGCAAGTTCTCGTTTGTGAGTGAATGAGATGAGAAAAGAATCCCGAAGGAGACGATTATTGTTTGTTTTTGAGTTTTCAGTCTTTTATTGCTTTTGAAAGTTTGTCATAGATTAATGAGCTTAAGCCTAAACCAATGGATTTAGTAAATTCATCACATCTTCCCTCTGATTAGGGGTAATGAGAATACTTTAAGTGTGAAGTCAGATTCTCACACTTAATCACCTTTGATGCAGGATTAAGATCATTAACTTACCTGTGATTATTTAGATGTTTTTGTTGTTTTTGTTTAGTGTTGAGTAATGAGATTAAGCCATAATCAGGGATTAAACAGACTCATTACACCATCCTAATAGAAGGATAATAGATGAGAATGTTTAAGCTGAGGAAAGCTCCTCAGCTTAATCCATGATTAGGGATTAGACTCATGACAAAACAAAGCCTTTATTAAGTGGATTTTAGTTAATGATAAGATGATGAAGTGAGTTTTAGGGTTTGTAAGACAACTTGAGGGGGACTTGTCCATTAACACTAGGGTTAGTCCTTCTTAACCAATTAAGGAAGAATTAGAACCCTAATGCAAGGCCCAAGTTACAAGTGTGATGTCTTGATGATTATTAAATGAATTGATTAAGGGGTTTAAACACATTAAGGGTTTAACACTTAGGATTAAAGTTATACACTCCATCCTAATAGAAGGATGCAGGCATAAGCTTAATCACAAAGCCTTAAAACCTTTAGGGTTTAGTCCCTGATTATGAGATGAGAGGAGAAGACTCAATGAGACACAAAGGTAAAAAATAAGTGGGGGACTAATTAAAACCCTAATCATTGTCATGCTTGGTTGTTCCTAGGGTTTGTGAAGTTTACAAGAGAAGATCTTCAATGGAAACACCAGGAAGCAGATGAAAGGATCAGAAGAGGAAAAGTAGCTTGCTTCATTGAAGAAGACAAGTCACTTGAGGAAAGAAAGTAAGGAGAAAAAGAAAGAGCAAGCTCAATCTCACACACAAAGCAAAATGCAGCATGGATGCATAAAAAGAGATGAAGAGAAAGTTATGAGAAGTGATGGCAAATTCACTTCTCAAATCCACTTACCACCTGAAAAGTTAGTGAAAGGAATGCAATGCAATGTAAAATGAAATGAAATGGCATGATGTAAATCAAAACCAGAAGCAAATATGAGATGTTAATGATGCTATGAGATGATGCAAACATGAGACAACACATGGGGATGATCATACAAGCTCATGGATGCAAATGCAGCAAGTTAAGACACATGAACATACATGAAAAGTTATGACATGAAAATGGCCTACAACATGGCAAATGCAAGATGCAATGATCAAACATGCTTTCAATATGTCTTAAGATGTCAAGTGAATCAAATGGATGCATAAAATGCTATGGCAAGTCATGTTATGCAAGCAAATGCAAGATGTATGCATAAGGAAGCCCAAATTAGGGTTTATGATCAAAGCAGCAAACACAAACCAAAATCAGAAGCAAACAACAATATAAAAAAATTGAAAATGCACTCAAAGGACCCCTAATCCTATACTAACTCAATGCCCAAAGGAGAGGTTCCAACTCTTAACCTAATTCAAGTTATGAATTTCCTAAGTTTTCTAGGGTTTTAGGGTTCCTTAACAAGAAAATTATCAAACAAATTGAAAATGAAAGATCAAATCATGACCATTTAATCTCAAAAACTACATGACATTCTAAACACAATGCAAAAAGAATCAAAGTCCAACTCTCTAGGGTAAGGCAGAAATGATTTTTGGAAGTTTGGATCAAAATAATGCATCAAAATGATTTTAATTCCATGGAAAACTCTTAAAATGCATCAAGATCAAAAAATAAATTTGATTTGAGGGTTGGACAATGTTTCTAAATGTTTTTAAATGTTTCATGAATTTTTTGGTGATTTTTAAATACCTAAAAGTATTTTTAATTAATTAATTCTCATTAATTAATTAAAAAGAAACTTTTAAATATTTAAAAATACTTTTTTAATGCTAAAAATGAAAATAAAAATATTTTTGTGCTCTGAAATTAAATAATAACTTGTATAAAAAATTTCAGAATTTTTAAAGTATTTTTGCTATTTTAAATTAAATGGACAAATTAAATGGAATAAAAAGAAAAGAAAATAAAATAAATGGGAAGTATGCAGGATGGAAGGCCATGATTGAAACTGGGTTTAAAACGTTTGACTAGGCGCGCATCTGGACGACCCAAATTCAAACCAGCCTAATTCTAATTAATTAAATATTAATCCAAAATTAGGAGTTAATGAAGTGATCCAGGCCCTCCATTCACGCGCGGGAAACGAAATCCAGTGGCTCACATTTAAACTTGGTGCCCTAACCCTAATTACCAGCTAATCACTCTCAGGTCACCGGAGACGAGCTCCGGTCGTCTTCTCTGGTGACCTCCCTCCCTGAGAATCTCCAAATCATTCCCTAGGTCATTTCTGGAGCTCTAAAGCTCCAGATTTGTTCCTTTCACTCTCCTAAACTCAACCCTAACCTCATTTCTCATTTATTTCCAGCCATAATCATGAATCGAAGCTAAGAACAAAAACTGCCAAAATTTCAGACAAGCAATACAGTCTCATTTCTCAACCATTTTCAATAATTTCAAGTTCAGTGTGATCAGTGAAGCATGCTCAATCATTTTGTAACATAAAATAGAGGTCCTGGAAAAGTTAATTCGAAAGGCTACCTGAGATGGAGCTTTCACCCTTTGAGCTTGCTGGCTGCTTTCTTGGTGCAAAAAGCTTCTAATGACCTTCCTGATGAGTTTGCAGTGCTTGGACAACTTTGAATGTGGCTGGTTTGGGAGTTTGCACTTCAACTGGTCAGAAATCGTATCTGGCTTGTGGTGGGTTCTTGGTTGTTTTGATGGGTGGTTTTGGGTCAGTGGATGATCCAGAAATGAATGGTGGTGTTTGTTTGAAGATTGAGTGATTGAGTTGGGAGAATCGAAAGCTTTTGCAAGAGGGAGAGATTTTGTGAATGGTGAGTTGTGTTCTGTTTCAGCCTTGCCTCTTGTTGTGTTTTGCTGGCATTTGATCCACATAAACAAATCTTATTGGTCAGATGACATGACATGTGCTTTATTGATTGGTATGGTGCTTTTTGCAAATTGTCAACTTTGTGTAAGGCGGGCATGGGCTACTTTTCTAGCTTGGTACAAAGGGCTTGTCTTGCGCAGCATGGTGAGGGGAAAGGGCTAGTGTGGTTCAGCATCCAAGGCAGCAAGTGGATGGGATGGTATCATTGGTTTTGCAACTTGCTTGCCTTTGGTTCCCATGAAAAGATCTTGTTCCAAACACCATACAAACATGTGATCCCTTTGGTTCAATCTGAACTTTAAGGCTTGTGTTATGTTTGTATAAGGATTAGGCATCAATTAGAAGTCACAAATGCCTTTGGTACAAGATTTTGCAAATTTCTCATTTGGGGCATGACTTAAAATTTAGTGATTTTAGCCAACTTTGATGCACCATAACTTTTGATCCAAAATGAATTAGGTCATGTTCTTGTACTTTTTGAAAAGGGAAAGATCTATTCTACAACTTTCATGACCAAAGTTTTTCCATTTGAAGCTTTTTTAGATCAAAAAGTAAGGATTGAAAAGTTGCCTAAAATGACAAATTCCTTAAAAGTCAAACTTGCCTCAAAAAGTCAACTTTGCAAAAACTTGTAATTCTTGAATTTTGTAAACTTCCAACTTCTTACATGACCAAATAAAGATCAAATACACTCAAAATGATGAAGATCACCCCTTGGTTGGGTCATTGGGGGCCTCAGATGCCCTGATTTTGCACTGACTTGTCTAGAAAGTCAACTCTTGATCAGATGACTTCCCCATGGAATTTCTTCATGAAAATTGGTATGCATACTCCCTATACCATATAGAGACCAATAGAAACAAGAATGACCAAAAAAATTGAAGTTATGGCCTCTGAAACCAAAACCCTAATTTTAGGTCAACTGTGCAGTCTAGCCTGGCTCTGCTTCCATACCAATCCTAGTTCTTGTGATTCTTTGGCATTCTTGATTTTGAGAAGATACAAAGTGATACTTGAACACACATGGACCCCTTTGAAGTGATTGTTGACCTTTGGAGTGGCTCAAGAAGCTCTTGGATTGCTCAGATCACAAACCCTAAGTGCAGATGACTTTGAATCTATGCAGTGAAACAAAAATGTGATATGAGATGGTATGATTGAGTTTATGCATATGAAATGATCACAAGCCATGGTGTGAATGGGTGAGGGCAAATTCGGGGTGTTTACAGCTGCCCCTATTCAAACATGAGTTAGCTGTGTAGGATGTAAGCAACGGCTTAACAGGCAAACAAGATAACTTGTGGTTGAATATCAAAGACAGTCCAAAATTTGCACTCACAAAATGAAGAAGAAAAGGGATATAGATTGTAAAGGAAAATAAAGTATATTGTAAAGTGTAGGCGGCGGAGGACGACCGTCGAGCAGAGGACGACTGCTGGGTAAGGAGCAATGACGGGGACGGCCGACATGCTGGGAAAAGTGCGGACAGTAAAGCAATGACGGGGACGGCCGACATGCTGGGGATAAAAGATATTATGATGGGGGAAGCCATCAAGTAAAGCTGTAAGATTCTCTGGGGATTGATGAAACATGACGGGGACAGCCATCAAGTTCATAAAGCAAAGTAACCAACGATGGGGACGACCATCGGCTAAAAAGGAAAAGGGACCACGACGGGGACGGGCATCGGGTTAAAGAATAAATGAAATAAACAGATGATGGGGTACGGTCATCAAAGGTGAAGGACGATCACCTAGCAGGGGACGGCTGCTCTGTTGGGGGTAAGATGAGGGACAGTCAACTTAGGTGGAGGACGACCACCTGGCAGGGTACGGCTGCCGAAAAGTATCGCGACATAGGACGAATGCCGGATAAAAGGTCAATGATGGGGACGGCCATCAGATGAGCATGATGGAGGACGACCATCAAGAGGTGGAGGACGACCACCTAGCAGGGGACGGCTGCTAAAATATCAACGATGGGGACGGCCATCGGATGAGCATGATGGAGGACGACCATCAAGAGGTGGAGGACGACCACCTAGCAGGGGACGACTGCTCTCAAGGTTTATCATGACATAGGACGAATGTCAGATAACCAAAATCCACAATAGGGACGGCCATTGGATAAAATGATGAAGGACGATCATCGAGAGGTGGAGGACGACCACCTAGCAGGGGACGGCTGCTAAAATATCAACGATGGGGACGGCCATCGGATGAGCATGATGGAGGACTGTAACACCCCAAATTTGCCCTCTTCATTTTAAGCATCATATCACATCATGATCATCATGAGCATATCATATCTTTAGCATTTTGCATAGAAAAATGAGGCATAACACTCACATGTTCTAGCATAAGGCATATGGCCAACCATCTGGAAGATTTGAAGCACCTGCAAGTAAAAATCAAGAGCATGGTGACCTGGCAAGAATCTCACAGGATCACTCTGCACAAGCCTGGTATCATGTTCAAGGCTTAAAAGAAGGAAAAAGAGAGCAGAGGGATCAAAGTTTGCTTGAAACGGTTGATGCAGGTCTATTCTGGAGGTTTCCCACCAAAAGGGGGGAAATTCAAATTTTCCATGCGTTAACCGGTTAACGCATATGGTTAACCGGTTAACAGCTGCGAAATTTGAATTTCCAGCAGCAAAATCAGCATGTGGGTTTTGGCTCCATTTCCAATTTTCTGATTTTTTATTCATTTGAATTAAATTTGAATTTGGGAGAAGGATCTAGAGCATTTATCCAAGCCTAATCCCATTGCTACATCCTAATCACACTACCCAAGCCATAATTTTGGATCCCAACCCTAATTTTTGGGCCCCAAACCTAAACCATATTTATTCCATTTCCCTCCAAACCAAAGGACCTCTCTCTCATTTTCACTCTCATTTTCTGAATTTTCATTCCTCTCACTCACAATTCTCTCACTTTTCTCTCCCAATTTTCCAAATCACTCAAAGTTCCTCTTTGAAGATCACATAACCTTGCCTTGAGGTGTGTAGATCTTGGAACTAGACCTCCATCCATAGCTTCATTGCATCTTTTTGCTGGTTTTATTGAAGATTCAGATCTGGTTTGAGATCTAGAAGTGCTTTTGGATCCAAAATTCTGCATCAAGAGCTTGTTCTTGCATTTATTTTGCATGGAGTGTGGAGCTTAGCATCGGATCTTCAAGGTTTTGCGTGAGATCTATCATTTTCAGCTTAATCAACAATTACCAAAGCATACCTCCGCTTTGTAGGTTGGTTAATTCCAGATCTAACTCTGTTTTTAGCTTATTTGCATACTTGTGCTTTAGATCCACCATGTGTTTGTGTAATTGATTGTGTTGCATGAATTGATTGGTTGATTTGTATCCGGATCCGAATATTTTTGTTCATGAGCATAATGTTATGGATTAATGTGAATTGATCTGATTTTCCATGTATAATTGAGTGCTGGTCTGGTGCAAGCTTATTTGAATAAGCTGTTTTGAGTTGCTGATTTCTGCAGGATTTGTTGCTGTTTTATCAGTGTTAACCGGTTAACGCATATGGTTAACCGGTTAACGCCCCTGTTTTCTGCGTATTTTGTGCAGGTTTGAACTGGTTAACCGGTTAACGCATATGGTTAACCGGTTAACCCTGAAGCAGAATGGTTTTTTTGGTGCTGTTTTGAGCTTGCTTGATCCCTTTGCTTGTTCTAATTGCCATGGATCCTTGTATGATCATTAAACATGATGTTTTAGGGTGATTAGCTTGCTGGTTGATGTATGCTTTCATGTTTTCGACGCGTAAGTCGTGTATTTGCAATGTTGTCATGTTGTTTGATTTTTGGTTGGCTAGAACCTTTGAGCATGTTTAATTCCATGGTTGTGGTGATTGATTTGCTGGGTTTTTGCTGACATTTCAGGGGCTCATGGTAAGAGAGGTGTGGATGTTTATCCACATTCCAACTTTTCATCTTTCCTCTTTTGTTATTTGAACTAACCCTTTGTTGTTGGGCTTAGGCCTTTCTCATCCCTTCTTCTATCTTATTCTTCCTTCTTCATTAGGGTAGAAACCTCACTAACTCCTAGGACTTCCATGCATGTGAATATTTAGGATTATGTTAGTCCCCCATTAGATTTTACCTTTATGATCTTTTGTTTCTTCTTCTCTTCTCATCTCATAACCCTTAAAAAGAAAACACTTTAATGTGAAGTGATGCATTGATCCATAGCCTTATTCCATGAGGTATGCTTGTAGTCTTCCCATCTTGGGATAGTACATGTTTATCTTGTGATGCACAAGTCTGATCAAGGTATCTTCTTCATAAAAGAAAAGCATAAAAAACACTTCTTCATGTAAATAACCAAAAACACTTAATAAGTAAACAAGTTAGTGAGCCTAAGCCCTAATCTTTGGGTTCAAGTTTTGGGGATCTTCTCCTTACTTGAGTGTGCTTGTTCTATTATTCCATCTTGGAATGTAGTGACAAGTGCACATTCCATCGATGAGAGCTTGAGTTCACTTCCTTGTGACACACTCATAAAAGCTTCTAAAAAACACAAACAAACAATAAGCGTCTCTCCTTCGGGAATTCTTTTCTCATCTCCTTCGCTCCGTCCGCGAACTTGCTCCTTCATGTCACTTTGCAAGACGGTTACGCACTCGTCGTCCGAGCCTGCAACACCTGAGCATTGACATAGGCAGTTCAAGCCTTTAATCCACAAGCATTTCCTTTTAGTACCCCTAGTTAGGGGAACTACGGCGTCTCTGATCCTCATTATCCTGATGAGGTACGTAGGCAGCGGGGTAGGGCCCGTTCGAGCACAATCTTTATTTTCCCTACATTTCTCCTTTGTTTCTTATTCAGTTCTCTTCCAGTTCCAGTTTCTTTTCATTTTCTTTTCTTTGCTGCAGTTTGCATACCCTCACCCTTTGAAACAATTTCTTTTGTAAGCGTGGATCCCGTCGGGTACGGCGGACGATCTGGGTGCTAATACCTTCCCAGGTCGTAACCGACTCCCGAGCTCAGTCTCTTTGGTTCGCAAGGCCTCGTCCTTTCCTTCTTCCTCAGGTTTGTGCAACATTACCTTTCCCATTCATTTGGGATAAAAATGTCTGGCTGGAGACTCTAACCTTTCCGCGCCACTTTCGCGTTTGTACTAGGATGAAAATCCCGGGAGCGACAGCTGGCGACTCTGCTGGGGAGTTGCACACCAGATGATCTCTGGTTCCCCTGAGAGTCTCTCCTAGCGCTTGTGTGTTTCTGTTTCATTGGGTGATGTTTGTTTGATGTGGCTTGTTGTATTGTATTGTTGTTTGTTTACTGCTTTATTTACAGCTTTATTTACAGTTTTCAGTATTTATTTTCCGCATCATATATATCATACTGGACTGTCTGGACTGGTTTTCTTTGGTGGGATGGGGGTTACTGATTCTTGAGAGATATGAGCCAAGTACCCGGCTCGAGTGCACCATAGGACTTAGAGTGGTTCCACTTTGGCCTCATGAGATCTTGTCATGGGGGTAGTAGTGAGTTCCGCACCCAGGTTGCGATTGTCTTGGAAATGTCTTGATTTGGGGATCTTCCTCTCTCATTACATAACCCTGACAGTTATGTGCAGCTGGGGACCGATCATTGAGAACCTTTGTGGAAACAACCCTCTCCAGTGGTGACAGTGGCAGACCACATTTTGTGGCAAACCCATTCGCACCCGAGGGTCCACTGGGGACTCGCATAGGATGGCCTGGTTCTCTTATAAGAACTCAGTCAAAGCATCTGGTCGTATGGCATTAGTACTGTATCCTACGGGCTGAATGTACTATTGTTTCTCGATTTCAGCACTTGAAGCTGGGGACTTATAAGGGATGCTTGTTTTTCCCGGACTCAGCTGAGGCCTCCCTGCGTAGTACATAATGCCTAACCGATTCCTTGATTTGGTCATGAGCCATTTCTCGGAAATGGTGAAAGTATTATTGCTATTCGGCTTTGAGAGTCCGTGATGTCTGACCCGGAGCCTACCAGTGAGATTGGGAGGGGTTTACAGGTTTGCAGGAACCCTTGACCTCAACATACACTTCATCATCAGTGCGATCTTATGTTTTGATCCGGTTACTATGGTTCTGGAGTTCTTGATCCTTGGTTTTGAGTTCTTATCAGATGGTTATTATTCAGAGGACACATATCATCAGTTGCTTGGTTCTCAGCTCAGTGTTCCGTATCCAGACAGACACCAGTTCTCGATCACTTGCCAGCTGCATACATACTATCATGGCATGTTAGCATACATGTTCAGTTATTTCCGAGAATCCCATACCTGAATTATTGTTGTTGGATTTTTGTATCATAATGTGGATCAAAGTAGATAGATTCTTTGGAAGTAACTGAACATGGCATCTCATATCATTTGCATTGCATTTCTGTTCAAGAGGCAGGGCTCATCCGTTCTTTGTTCACCATCCTCAGTTGAGATTCCAGTTCTTGCATCAGACTTGAAGCAACTTCTGAGAAGATCATAGACCCTGGAGAGCAAAGCCAGTCTGCAAGTGTTGGGTTGACAAGAGATCAGTGGGACCAACCTATAGAAGCTAGGATGACTTTGACAAGGCAGGATGACCGTAATTCCGCTCAAGCTCAGCCTGTACAGACCCCTGTTGGGAATCCAGATGTTCAAGAGCGCCAGGTCGCCCGAAGTGGACATTCTTCCTCTGTTGATGCTGCAGATTATCACAGTTTTGCTTTCACTATGCCAGATCCTCAAGAGGCAACCCCTGTGGTGAGAATCCCATATCCACGAGTTGTGGAGACAGAGGAAAGATTCCGTGTGTTGGAGGAAGAGATCAAAACCCTTCAATGTCGTAATGTTATGGATCTAAGTGCTGCAAGCATGTGTCTGGTGCATGGCCTGGTAATACCTCCAAAGTTCAAAGTACCGAAGTTTGAAAAGTACAAAGGGGATAGTTGTCCAAGGCAGCATTTGGTGAGATTTTGCAGAAGGATGGCCTCACATGAGCATAATGACAAGTTGATGATTCATTGTTTCCAATACAGTCTGAGTGAGACATCGTCGAATTGGTATATGAAGTTAGAGAGCAGTCGTATTCAGTCATGGTCGGACCTAGCCAATGCATTTGTGAAGCAGTATGACTACAATCTTGACAGAGCTCTTAGCCGCATGGATTTGCAAGTTTTATCCCAAGGAGATGGTGAATCTTTCAGAGAGTATGCCCAGAGGTGGAGAGAAGTGGCTGCTCGGGTGCAACCCCCGCTATCAGACAGAGAATTGGTTGATCTTTTCATAGAAACCTTACAAGGGCCGTACTTGGAGAGGTTGAGTGGCAGTGGAACTTCGAGTTTTTCGGACTTGGTGATAGTTGGAGAATGCATTGAGAGTTTTATCAAGATGGGAAAGATCCAAGGCATTTCAGATGGCTCAGCTGAAGAGAATGAATCTTTTGTCAGTTCCCAAGATAAGGATGTGATTGATGCAATCTGGGAAAATCCTCAAACTCCGTTGACTTATCCACAGTACCCATGCGTTTCAACTGCTCAGAGTCAGCAACCCTCTGAAGACGTATGTCAGATATCAGTTAACAGTGAACCTCCTCAATACCAACAAATACCATGCCAACAGAAGCATACTCCGCAAAGGCGTCGTTACTACACTAAGAGATCCAAAAGGTATTTTGATCCGTTGCCAGTACCATACAGTCAAATACTTCCGTGCCTGATCGATAGTGGATTGATAGTGCCGAAGAAACCGGGTCCAGTGCCTTTTCCATATCCACCAAGTTTTGATCCCAATGTTCAATGTGGATTCCATGGCAACGCACCAGGACATTCAGCTGAAGAATGCAAGCCTCTCAGGGATAAGGTCCAGGATTTGATTGAGTCTGGTTTGATTTCAGTGACGCCTCAAGGCATTCAAGTTAACAAGTCTCCGTTTGGTCATGTGGGTTCGTCAGCTCATATTATGGAGGAATTTATTGAAGATATATGTGAAGGTGATTCTCAGTTTGATTCTGATGAGCGGCTATGTACATCATTTTGATCCCTATTGAGGGGAACTACGTCGCTCTGATTCTTCATTGGTCTTTGGTCAATGGAGATACGTAGGCAGAAGATCGTCAGGTCTTTCCGAGCAACCTTAGGTGTCAAACTTATGTGGCAATTTCATCACAGTGTCACTCTTCTCTTCAGACGTCTTGTGTCAATGTTTGAATGTCGGAAGCTTCAGGTCAGAATAATTGGGAATGAAGTATGGTGCTGACATATGGTCATTTGATTGAAGACTGCAAGTATCATCAAGAAAAGTGTTGACTACTGAAAGTATTCAAGATCAACAAGTCCAGACGGAGTCAAGTCTCCTCAACAACGGCATTGCTCAGTTTCTTTACTGCATTTTCACGTGTGGCTTTTATAGGTTTGTTTAAACATTTGTGTGCTTGCATGAAACTTGTTTGCTTTTTGAATGTTAATTAATGAAACGCACATGTTTTTCTTGAAGTAATTCATTCATTTTACTTATAGTTTTGTGAATGTGCATCGCAATACCAACTGTTGTTCTTAAACTCTGTGATGGAGGATGACGAAATGAAAACGCAAAAATCTCCAATTATGTGCTCTTGAATAGGACCCTGTTGACGATGTACAGGCATTGTTTCAAATTCCCAAACACCGGAGATATAAGGGAGATAGACCTTCGTTAACCCCTTTGAGCCTTGAAGTAGGAGTTTCTTGTCACATGAAAAAACCCTTACATTTAACCCGGGGCAGGGTAGGTGTCAGCTAGTTGGACCAGACATTCATGCTTCCATAAAGGAGTGTATCTGAGGATCCCTAACATTTCATTGTACCAAATCAAGAGGTCCAAAGACCGAAAACCACCATGGTTATTTTTCATCAACCAAAAAGTGAGACAGTCACAACCCTTGCAAAACAATCAAGTCAACCCGTGTCACACGATTTGTGCGGAAAAAGAAAAAAAAAGAGAAAAGAAAGAAGAAATAAATAGCCCACTAAGTCGAAGCTTGAAAACAAGCGACTTAGGCAAAAATTAGGGCATCCCGCTGGACTCAAATTACAAAAGATTCACAAGAATCAGTCCAGGCAAAAGTTAGGGATAAGCAAAAAATGAAACAAAAACGGAAAAAATGGAAAGGATTACATGAGAAAGATCCTTAAGCAAGAACAAGTCGTGTGATGCAGACACAAAAGACTATAAGGGTGATTGTTACTCCAACAACCTCAATGGTGCTTAAACTGTTAGAGTAATGGTTCCTCAATCAATACGAAACCCTTAGGAAAGGTGAGCGTTTGCGAAAACTAGCTGAACATAGGAATGGAAGGACATCACGAAGAGGGGTGGGCCCAAATAATTTCGAGCCTATATCCTTTGTTTCTATAACCGTGAACCAGGCCACGATACAACCCTTAAAAGTCCTAATTGAAGCAGGGTTAAGTCGAGAGCGTGTCGTCATGTGATAGCGTTCCTGACTCCTACGAGTTGTGCTAAAAGACCCTTGTTGGTATTGCATATGCATGTTTATTTCATAAAAAAAAATGTTGTACTGTCTTAACCAGTGATTCGTTCATAAATGACATCTTTTCAATAAAAGCTTCAAGACTAACATGTGTTGCATTAGAATTTTCATTCTCAGAATAAGACATTTTCTGCTTGCATACATTTGTTTGGCATCAAAGAAGTTCACATATGGAACCTCAGTCTAGAAGCTTAATCTTGCCAAGTTGAGAAGGCGGAAACTTCGGAAGGACATTCATGTCAAGGGGCACTTTTCTAAGAAACTTCGTTAAATGAGGACTTTTCCAACCAGTTGGGTTAAGTGCAGCCAATCTGGGGCAATCACTTCGAGATTTAAATCTCTCACAGAGCAGTTGGCATGGGTTGTTTTTCTCCAAAGCAATACTCGTACTGGGGCAGGTCACCCTAGAAGAAATAGAAGTTACTTTCTCCAGAAGATGGTTAATTGGATACACATACCCAAGGTTCAGAATACTGGGGCAGAACACCTCATAATGATGCAAGATCTTGGGGCAAATTTCTTCGTGGACCATACAGTTTGAAGTGGTTACTTCGAGATATTCAAGAGTTTGAAAACACTGAAGCATTTCAGATGCTAGGTTTTCTGTAAAATCCTCTTAAGATATTACGGTATGCAAGGCCGTTCCCAGAATGAATGTCTGATGATTGATCTTAGTAGGGCGTGGGAAGCGTGCTTCCCTAATCAGAGAATTTCTCCTCAGTCGTTATGGTTACTTCATCTGATCATCATATACGGTGAAAGTCCAATCCTTGTTGGCATCTCTTCAACTATGACTAGTTGGTATCTATATGCGTCCAACCCCTCGCTTCAGTTGAGTGTGGCGACCTTTGCTTTGGTTTGCTTCGACCCTCGAGTCGATATCATCGCTTCTGTTTCTCAACCCTCGAGTTGATGTTGTTTCGTTTCCTTGACCCTCGAGTCGATGATATTGTCATCTTGTTTTCTCAACCCTTGAGTTGATGTTGTTTTCGTTTTCCTCGACCCTCGAGTCGATATTGTTGCCATCATATCCTCGACCCTCGAGTCGATGTTGCTATTTTATTCCTTCAACCCTCGAGTTGATGTTGCTTTGTTATCCTCGACCCTCGAGTCGATGTTGTTGACGTTTTTTCAACCCTCGAGTTGATGTTGTTGTGTTCTTTTCGACCCTTGAGTCGATATTTCCGTTTCTTACGACCCTCGAGTCGATATCATAGTCTTCACTCCTTCGACCCTTGAGTTGATATCCAGTGAGTTTGTCAGCAAAGGAAGTTCAAAATCACAACATCAAAGTTTAGACGTACTTGGACCCATTTATGCCCGGGGCAGGTGTGCATATCTTTGTGTTTACAGGGCACGATACTTCGCAGTGATACGAGGTTTTTCATGAATCCTTGTGAGACAAATTCTTCCATAGTCTATGCAGTCTGGGGCAGTTATGTCAAGATTCGGCGAATCTCTAAAGAGTTTGAAGACTTGGACATTTTGGATGTCAGGTTTTCTGTAAAATCCTCTTAGGGTGATCTTCAAGCAGTCCCTAGTTCAGAAAAGGCAAGATGTCACTAAATGATATTCCCCCACAGAGTTCATATTGAATTTTCTCTTCCATCCGTGAAATATTTCCCAGCAAAGTTGCCGTACCTTTGGGTATTTGATGATACAGCCAGGTATTCATCACCTCAGTCAAGATTGAGTGTCCAGATCTATTGACTTGTCTTCCCCTGCAGAGTTGTATCTCTTGTTGCCGATCATGCATTCGTCTGCAATCTTCAACACTCGTCTGTGTTATCTCTAAGCAGAGTTATCCCCAGCAGGGATATATCATGCTTTATTGCTGCTCGTCTGCATCTATTAACACTCGTCTGTGTTAGCTCTGCGGTTTTGCTCGTTTGCTTTCCCCAGTAGAGTCTATATATACTAGCACTCGTCTGTGCTCGCATCTTTATTTGATGCTTATCCTCTTTCAGCACTCGTCTGTGCCTTTTCCTCAGCAAGATTCCTCTTTATTTGAGGCCTATCCCCAAGAAAGTGGCCAGCAATCGTCCGTGCTCGCATCTTTATTTGATGCTCGACCGCATCTCTTAGCACTTGTATGCTCCTTTGAAGATTGCTCGTCCGTATCCTCCGGCACTCGTCCGTGCCTGTTGCTTATCTAGTGCTCATCTGCACGCCTCAACACTCGTCTGTGTTCTGATATGTTATTTGTTGTTGCTCGTCTGCAACCTCCCAGCACTCGTCTGTGTTTGATATTGGACCCTTTGCTGCACTCGTCCGTGCCTTGACGTGTATTCTCTATTGTTGCTCGTCTGCAACTGTCCAGCACTCGTCTGTGTTTGGTTATGATAGTTGCTCGTCTGCAACTCTTGGCACTCGTCTGTGCCTTGATATGTATTCTCCGTTGTTGCTCGTCTGCAACTGACCAGCACTCGTCTGTGTTTGATTGAAGCTCGTCTGCTTTTATTCCCCAGGGGTCGTCTGTGTTCTGAAGCTCGTTTGCTTTGCTTGGATACTCGTCTGTATCGTCCTCAGCACTCGTCTGTGCTTGCACCTGAATGTGAAGATTTGCTGTTTATCCTGATATTTCTGTGGCTACTTCAAATGCTCGTCTATGTTTGAATTTCTGGTATTCGTCTATACCAGTGGCTGATACTCGTCTGTATCATTGCCTGAAGCATTCGTCTGTGTTTCTCAGATCATCGTCCGATACTCGTCTGTATCTTTGACTATTGGCACTCGTCTGTGTTCTCTTGATGATCATCCAATACTCGTCTGTATTGAAGAGGTTTAGAATCCTGACAGTGGGAATTGGATGTCGAAATGGTTACCGGTCCTGGCGTAACAGGTAAATCCGAAGGAGGCTCGTCTGTCTCAAGCACCATTTATGGTTGCCGCACCTGGCGTAACAGGTTTGCTCAGAAGACTCGTCTGTCTTATACCATATATCCGCGGATAATATATGAAGAAGGTTCGTCTACCTTGATTGCATGTCTATCCCACAGACTTATATGCATTCCCGGAGCCTGCGTAAGGGTTATCCGAAGAAGACTCGTCCGTCTTATTCCACTTATCTGCGTGAAGATTGGTGAAGGAGATTCGTCTATCTCAGGCTACTTCGAAGATCCTTAAGGGCTCGTCCGCTCTCTGCACCTGGCGTCACAGGTCATTTGAAGACTCGTCTGTCAACATGATAGTATTCCAGATATCAGTTTTAACTTGGAAGAAGCTCGTCTGCTTTTTCTCTCCTTCTTATCCCCAGAGCGTCATCTGATCGGGTTTATTTCCCAGTGTTGCATTCTTCGTCAGAGTGCAAATTTCTGGTCTTCTTGGTATTCAATCACAGTTTATCTCGAATGTCTGATAGCCGTTGCTCTCATCCTTTTCAGATTAACAGTTGATTGAATAGGGGCAACTGTAACACCCCAAATTTGCCCTCTTCATTTTAAGCATCATATCACATCATGATCATCATGAGCATATCATATCTTTAGCATTTTGCATAGAAAAATGAGGCATAACACTCACATGTTCTAGCATAAGGCATATGGCCAACCATCTGGAAGATTTGAAGCACCTGCAAGTAAAAATCAAGAGCATGGTGACCTGGCAAGAATCTCACAGGATCACTCTGCACAAGCCTGGTATCATGTTCAAGGCTTAAAAGAAGGAAAAAGAGAGCAGAGGGATCAAAGTTTGCTTGAAACGGTTGATGCAGGTCTATTCTGGAGGTTTCCCACCAAAAGGGGGGAAATTCAAATTTTCCATGCGTTAACCGGTTAACGCATATGGTTAACCGGTTAACAGCTGCGAAATTTGAATTTCCAGCAGCAAAATCAGCATGTGGGTTTTGGCTCCATTTCCAATTTTCTGATTTTTTATTCATTTGAATTAAATTTGAATTTGGGAGAAGGATCTAGAGCATTTATCCAAGCCTAATCCCATTGCTACATCCTAATCACACTACCCAAGCCATAATTTTGGATCCCAACCCTAATTTTTGGGCCCCAAACCTAAACCATATTTATTCCATTTCCCTCCAAACCAAAGGACCTCTCTCTCATTTTCTGAATTTTCATTCCTCTCACTCACAATTCTCTCACTTTTCTCTCCCAATTTTCCAAATCACTCAAAGTTCCTCTTTGAAGATCACATAACCTTGCCTTGAGGTGTGTAGATCTTGGAACTAGACCTCCATCCATAGCTTCATTGCATCTTTTTGCTGGTTTTATTGAAGATTCAGATCTGGTTTGAGATCTAGAAGTGCTTTTGGATCCAAAATTCTGCATCAAGAGCTTGTTCTTGCATTTATTTTGCATGGAGTGTGGAGCTTAGCATCGGATCTTCAAGGTTTTGCGTGAGATCTATCATTTTCAGCTTAATCAACAATTACCAAAGCATACCTCCGCTTTGTAGGTTGGTTAATTCCAGATCTAACTCTGTTTTTAGCTTATTTGCATACTTGTGCTTTAGATCCACCATGTGTTTGTGTAATTGATTGTGTTGCATGAATTGATTGGTTGATTTGTATCCGGATCCGAATATTTTTGTTCATGAGCATAATGTTATGGATTAATGTGAATTGATCTGATTTTCCATGTATAATTGAGTGCTGGTCTGGTGCAAGCTTATTTGAATAAGCTGTTTTGAGTTGCTGATTTCTGCAGGATTTGTTGCTGTTTTATCAGTGTTAACCGGTTAACGCATATGGTTAACCGGTTAACGCCCCTGTTTTCTGCGTATTTTGTGCAGGTTTGAACTGGTTAACCGGTTAACGCATATGGTTAACCGGTTAACCCTGAAGCAGAATGGTTTTTTTGGTGCTGTTTTGAGCTTGCTTGATCCCTTTGCTTGTTCTAATTGCCATGGATCCTTGTATGATCATTAAACATGATGTTTTAGGGTGATTAGCTTGCTGGTTGATGTATGCTTTCATGTTTTCGACGCGTAAGTCGTGTATTTGCAATGTTGGCATGTTGTTTGATTTTTGGTTGGCTAGAACCTTTGAGCATGTTTAATTCCATGGTTGTGGTGATTGATTTGCTGGGTTTTTGCTGACATTTCAGGGGCTCATGGTAAGAGAGGTGTGGATGTTTATCCACATTCCAACTTTTCATCTTTCCTCTTTTGTTATTTGAACTAACCCTTTGTTGTTGGGCTTAGGCCTTTCTCATCCCTTCTTCTATCTTATTCTTCCTTCTTCATTAGGGTAGAAACCTCACTAACTCCTAGGACTTCCATGCATGTGAATATTTAGGATTATGTTAGTCCCCCATTAGATTTTACCTTTATGATCTTTTGTTTCTTCTTCTCTTCTCATCTCATAACCCTTAAAAAGAAAACACTTTAATGTGAAGTGATGCATTGATCCATAGCCTTATTCCATGAGGTATGCTTGTAGTCTTCCCATCTTGGGATAGTACATGTTTATCTTGTGATGCACAAGTCTGATCAAGGTATCTTCTTCATAAAAGAAAAGCATAAAAAACACTTCTTCATGTAAATAACCAAAAACACTTAATAAGTAAACAAGTTAGTGAGCCTAAGCCCTAATCTTTGGGTTCAAGTTTTGGGGATCTTCTCCTTACTTGAGTGTGCTTGTTCTATTATTCCATCTTGGAATGTAGTGACAAGTGCACATTCCATCGATGAGAGCTTGAGTTCACTTCCTTGTGACACACTCATAAAAGCTTCTAAAAAACACAAACAAACAATAAGCGTCTCTCCTTCGGGAATTCTTTTCTCATCTCCTTCGCTCCGTCCGCGAACTTGCTCCTTCATGTCACTTTGCAAGACGGTTACGCACTCGTCGTCCGAGCCTGCAACACCTGAGCATTGACATAGGCAGTTCAAGCCTTTAATCCACAAGCATTTCCTTTTAGTACCCCTAGTTAGGGGAACTACGGCGTCTCTGATCCTCATTATCCTGATGAGGTACGTAGGCAGCGGGGTAGGGCCCGTTCGAGCACAATCTTTATTTTCCCTACATTTCTCCTTTGTTTCTTATTCAGTTCTCTTCCAGTTCCAGTTTCTTTTCATTTTCTTTTCTTTGCTGCAGTTTTCATACCCTCACCCTTTGAAACAATTTCTTTTGTAAGCGTGGATCCCGTCGGGTACGGCGGACGATCTGGGTGCTAATACCTTCCCAGGTCGTAACCGACTCCCGAGCTCAGTCTCTTTGGTTCGCAAGGCCTCGTCCTTTCCTTCTTCCTCAGGTTTGTGCAACATTACCTTTCCCATTCATTTGGGATAAAAATGTCTGGCTGGCGACTCTAACCTTTCCGCGCCACTTTCGCGTTTGTACTAGGATGAAAATCCCGGGAGCGACAAGGACGACCATCAAGAGGTGGAGGACGACCACCTAGCAGGGTACGGCTGCCCTCAGGGTTTATCATGACATAGGACGAACGTCAGATAAAGGAAAGTTTGCTTTGTTGTCGATCTACTGGGGACTAGTAAACACGGACGAATGTTTATATCCAAGAAAACAAAAGGTATAAGTGTTTAGATTAAAGATGCGGACAAGCATCCTCAAGACTATGATACGGACGAGTATCAGGTAGAAACAAGTACTGACGCATGTTCAGAGATGATGATACAGACGAGTATCAACGGGTTAACAAAGAACACGGACGAGTGTTGAATCTGAAAAAATTCTTCTGGGAAATAGTAGACACAGACGAGTATCTACATTCAAGAAGACACAAGTGTTTGACGCAGTGTATGGATTAAAGATGCGGACGAGCATCCTTAAGATTATGATACGGACGAGTATCATGTAGAAACGAACGCTTGACGCATGTTCTGAGATGATGGTACGGACGAGTACCAGCGGGTTAACAAAGAACACGGACTAGTGTCGAATCTGCGGGGATATAAATGATGTATACAAGACACGGACGAGTATCTGTATAAGTATGATTGGTAAATATTTGAGTGTTCCACCTGCTGGGGAGGGTGACACTGACGAGTGTCGAAAGGAGAAAAGTATAGTATAAACAAATATCTGGTATACAAAGTGTTTACATTGCTGAACTGGGAAAATGACATGGACGGATGTCAAGGAAATGTATATATAGATAAGTATTTGTGAGTGCAAAGAGAGTGTCTTTGGCTTTCTGCTGGGGATGTGACACGGACGGGTGTCAAAGGGAGTATATACTGGTGTTTGTGAATATGAGGCAACTGCTTTCGTTGGGGACTCTAGAGGAAAAGTTTTCTGTATACTGATGGATTTTTATTATTCACGAGTGTTCGATTCAAAACATGGCTTATGATTATGCTATATGTTTGATTTTTGCCGTAATGCTCCATTTTAGATGGAATGCTACGCTTTATGGGGTGAATATGATGCGAATGCCATGATTATGCAAAGATACCAAACCGGGATTCAGATCCCAATGTTGTGTAGATCTTTGGTCAATCTGCTTGAAATGAACATCCCAGCTGGGGATTAGATCATTGGTAGATCGGATGAAATGTATCTGCTTGGGGAATAAGTCACTGATTCCTTGTAATAAGGGACCCAGCTGGGGTTTGTAGAAGCTTTCTTCACTCTGTTGTGACTCCTTCGTGCGTTGCTCTTCTGGATAGAGGCTGAGGATTCCGTGGGGAGATGGTTCCCTGACTTTTGTACTTGACTGAGGAAGAAAGGTTAGCAGCTCGGCTGGGAGAAGCAACAAGTGGCAACTCAGCTGGGGAGAAAGTACTCTGAGTGTTAAGACTGAGTGAGTGTTGATTTGCCAGCTTGCTGGGATGAAGCTTTCATGCCCCATGTTGCGCTTTTGAATACCTGCAATCCTGCCAAGACAGGGAAACGTACGAGTAACCCCGAGGTATCCCTTACCGGATTCCGTCATAGGAGTGAGACACTCTCGAGAGTAAGTATATTTCCTGCAAGCATGCGTTTTATTTTTAGAGATAACATCTGTATTCATGCAATCAGTTTTTCTTAAGACATCAGACATTCTTTGCAAACAAAATGTACAAGACGAAACATGACTGAAAAATCTGATTTTATTAATTCAAATGCCCTGAATTGGCAAGATACAGTCAAAGAAACATATCTCCTAAAATGAGGAGACTGTTACAAATTGAGAAACAAAGTGTTGGCGATGTTGACGACGCTTTCAAAGGAGCTTCCTCTTGCTATGACTCGTATGACTATTGACGCTCTTCTCGTCTTGCTTTCTGAAGAATGCTGGTTCTGACAGAAGCTTGATCTTTCCGAGGTTTACCAAGTTGCAGGTGACACAGACGAATTCAGAATGCAGTTGTTCGCTTATTCCCTTATTTTGCATGGATCGCCCTTTCGGGTTTTCAATCCATCGGGGTACCCATTTTTACCTGAGTTGTCCAATGCGGCTTTTCAAATCAGCGGGTGTACCCTTTTTTGTTTATTTTCCCTTATTTTTGCCCGAGTCTTTTATTCTGTTTTTGACTCGCCGGGATGCCCTATTTTTGCCTGGACTTACATTCTGTTTTTGTGTCCAGCGGGTCATTTTTATGCGAAGTATTTTTTAACTGCATCTGAATTCACAGGCAACGGGAAATCTTCACCATCCATGGTGCTGAGCATCAGTGCTCCACCAGAGAAAACTTTCTTCACTACGAATGGTCCTTCATAGTTCGGAGTCCACTTGCCCCTGTGGTCTGTATGTGGATGGAGGATTCTTTTCAGCACGAGATCTCCTACTTGGTACCCTCGGTGCCTGACTTTCTGATCGAAGGCTCTCTTCATTCTTTTCTGATACAACTGTCCATGACAAATTGCAGCCAGTCTTTTCTCTTCAATCAGACTCAGTTGTTCGAATCGGGATCGGACCCACTCTGCTTCGTTCAGCTTAACATCCATCAATACCCGTAGGGAGGGTAGTTTAACTTCAACAGGTAGGACTGCCTCCATACCATACACAAGCTGATACGGTGTTGCCCCAGTGGATGTTCTGATTGACGTGCGGTACCCATGCAAGGCAAATGGTAGCATTTCATGCCAATCTTTGTAGGTGACTACCATCTTCTGCACAATCTTCTTGATATTCTTATTAGCTGCCTCAACAGCGCCGTTCATCTTTGGCCTGTAAGGAGAAGAATTGTGGTGTTGGATCTTGAAGTCCCGGCAAAATTCAGCCATCATCTTGTTGTTTAGATTGGAACCATTATCAGTAATGATTCGCTCGGGAACTCCGTATCGACAGATGATATCTCTCTTCAGAAATCTGGCTACCACTTGCCTTGTAACATTTGCATATGAGGCTGCTTCGACCCACTTGGTGAAATAGTCAATGGCGACCAGGATGAATCTGTGGCCGTTTGAAGCAGTAGGCTCAATCTTGCCAATCATATCAATGCCCCACATGGCGAAGGGCCATGGTGAAGACATTATATTCAAAGAATTGGGAGGCACATGTACCTTATCCGCATAAATCTGGCATTTATGGCATTTTCTGGCGTAGGCACAACAGTCTGCATCCATTGTGATCCAATAATAGCCTGATCGTAGTAACTTCTTAGCCATGGCATGCCCTCCAGCATGGGTACCAAAGGATCCTTCGTGCACCTCGTGCATCAACAAGTCTGCTTCTGTTCTATCAACGCATCTGAGGAGTACCATATCAAAGTTTCTCTTGTATAGGGACCCATCAGTGTTCAGGAAGAAACTACCAGCAAGCCTTCTCAAAGTCTTCTTATCATTGGAAGATGCCCCAGGTGGGTATGTTTGGTCCTCCAAGAAGCACTTAATGTCATGGAACCAAGGCTTGTCATCTTTGACAATGTCTGCTGCAAATACATATGCCGGTCTATCAAGTCTGGACACCGAAATCTGAGGTACAAAGTTGGCAGCTTGAACTTTGATCATTGATGAAATGGTAGCCAGAGCATCTGCAAACTGATTCTCATCCCGAGGGATATACTCAAGCTTGACCGTTGTGAAGAAAGTCAATAACCTCCTTGTATAATCCCTATAAGGTATCAGATGATCTTGGTGTGTGTACCATTTGCCATTGGTTTGATTAACTACCAGAGCTGAATCTCCGAATACAGTCAATGTCTTGATCCTGAGGTCAATGGCTTCCTCAAGACCCATAATGCAAGCTTCATATTCAGCTTCGTTGTTAGTGCAGTTGAAAGTGAGTTTCGCCGAGAAAGGCATGTGAACTCCCTTAGGTGTAATGAGTACTGCACCAACACCACGACCATTCATATTAACAGCCCCATCAAACATCATAATCCATTCTTCTTCTGGGTCAGGCCCTTCAGTGTGAATAGGCTCTTCATGATCTTTTGCTTTTATGAACATGATGTCTTCATCAGGGAAGTCAAATCTCATAGGCTGGTAATCATCAATAGGTTGCTCAGCCAGATATTCAGACAATACACTGCCCTTGATGGCTTTCTGAGATGTGTACTGAATGTCATATTCCGTGAGAATCATTTGCCATCTTGCAACCCGTCCGGTAAGAGCTGGCTTCTCGAAAATGTACTTAACTGGGTCCATTTTGGATATCAATAAAGTAGTGTGGGTCAGCATATACTGTCTCAGTCGGCGAGCAGCCCACGCTAAAGCACAACAAGTTTTCTCGAGCAGTGAATAAGGTTGTTCACAGTCGGTAAACTTTTTGCTCAGGTAGTAAATTGCATACTCTTTTCGACCAGACTCGTCATGCTGGCCCAACACACACCCCATTGACTCTTCTAATACTGTCAAGTACATGATTAGAGGTCTTCCTTCAACTGGAGGCATAAGGATTGGTGGTTCTTGCAGGTATTCTTTGATCTTGTCAAAAGCCTTCTGGCAGTCTTCGTTCCACCTGAACGTCTGTTCTTTTCTTAACAGCTTGAACAAGGGTTCACAGGTTGCAGTAAGGTGAGATATAAACCTTGAAATGTAGTTCAATCTACCTAGAAACCCTCGAACTTCTTTTTCAGACTTTGGTGCAGGCATTTCTTGAATGGCTTTGACTTTATCAGGATCAACCTCAATCCCTCTTTCACTTACAATAAAGCCCAGCAGCTTACCGGATCGCACCCCGAATGTGCATTTGTTGGGGTTCAGCTTCAATTGGTACTTCCTCAGACGCTTGAATAACTTCAGCAGGTTTACCAGGTGGTCTTCTTCCGTAAGGGACTTGGCAATCATGTCATCCACATAACACTCGATTTCTTTATGGATCATATCGTGGAATAATGTTACCATGGCCCGTTGATATGTTGCACCAGCATTCTTCAATCCGAATGGCATCACTTTATAACAGAAAGTGCCCCAGGGTGTGATGAAGGTTGTTTTCTCCATGTCTTCAGGTGACATTTTGATCTGATTGTATCTTGAAAATCCGTCCATGAAGGAGAATACCGAGAACTGAGCCGTATTATCAACCAATACATCAATGTGAGGTAATGGGAAATCATCTTTTGGGCTGGCTCTGTTCAGGTCCCGGTAATCAACACACATCCTTACTTTACCGTCTTTCTTAGGCACAGGCACAATATTAGCAACCCACGGTGGATAGCTAGTTACAGCAAGGAACCCGGCGTCCCACTGCTTTTGCACCTCCTCTTTGATCTTCATTGCCATGTCTGGACGAGTACGGCGCAGTTTCTGTTTAACCGGTGGGCATTCTTCTCTCAGAGGCAGCTTGTGCATAACAATATCGGTGTCCAACCCTGGCATATCTTGATAAGACCAAGCAAACACATCCACATATTCTTGAAGCAGGTCAATCAGTTGTTTCTTCACTGAGTCTTGCAGGCCGACTCCGATTTTAACCTCTTTCACATCTTCATCTGTACCAAGATTAATCGTTTCCACCTCCTCCTGATGAGGAGTGATAAACTTCTCCTCTTGTCTCAACAATCTGGCTAGCTCTTCAGGAAGCTCGTAATCTTCTTCAACCCCTTCATCAGCTTGATTGATCGGATTGTCAAAGTCATACGAAGTCATAGCCGTGCTGTTGTCGGTGCTGTCTGGAAGGCACTCTCTACAAGGGTTCAGTTTGTTCATTTTAGTGATTGATTTTAATCTTGCTTAGAAAATAAAGTTGTCATTTTGAAAACATCGCCATTTATTTTTTGTACAAAAAGAAAAATGGAAAAACAGTGAGCGGAAAAGAAAAAGACTTGTTTGCAAAAGATGTCTGATATTTCATTGATTAATCTTGTTGCACAAAAAGTACAGATGGCCCGATTACAAAATGAATCTTGTCATCTTGGGCAAGATGCAAGACTTTGATGCATGCTATAAAAATACAGGAAATAATAATTACTCTGCATGAGTAACTCTTATAATTTCCTGGGAAGACCAGTTTGAGATACTGCTCCCTGGGATCTTTGGACGAATCCAGCTTTCCAGGTTGCGTTCTTCTTCCAACTCGTCTTCCAAGTTGTTGACAGCATCAGGGGTGAGCATCCCCCCACTAACAAAGTTGGGCTTCTTGGAAGCCTCTGCTTGATCTTCTTGAGTTGGTTTGTAACCCAACCTAAATCTATCTTCTTTCTTCTCCACAGGCAACAGTTTGCCCCAGCCTTGAGCGTTTCCTTCTTCCACCACCTTCCGGGCCTGTTGGTAGGATGTCATAGAAGTCCCAAGCACAGCAGATGTTTCATTAACATTCAGGGCCTCAAACCCTTGACTCATCGTTTCGTGGATCTCCCCATCCATCTCAATATATTTGTAAGTAGCCAGATGGCTAACAAAAATATCCTCCTCTCCACAGATAGTAACGACTTGGCCTTCCTACTCAAATTTTAACTTCTGGTGAAGGGTAGACGTTACTGCGCCAGCGGCATGAATCCATGGTCTACCCAACAAACAGCTGTAGGCAGGCTGAATGTCCATCACGTAGAAGGTCGTTTTGAAAGTTTGTGGGCCAATCGTTACAGGAAACTCAATTTCCCCCAGGACTGATCTCTTAGAGCCGTCAAAAGCTCTCACTACCAAGTTACTGGGTCGTAATGCCAATCCTTCATATTCCAGCTTCACAAGGGCCTTTTTGGGTAAGACATTGAGGGATGATCCTGTGTCTACCAGCACATGGGAAAGAACTGCACCTTTACATTCCATGGTAATGTGCAAGGCCTTGTTATGATTGCGGCCTTCCGAAGTCAAATCAGTGTTGGTGAATCCTAGCCCATTGCTAGCATTAACATTTCCAACCACAACTTCCAATTGATTGACCGTGATCTCTTCTGGCACATAAGCTGCGTGCAAGACTTTGAGTAGTGCGTTCCGATGGGCTTCGGAGCACATAAGCAATGATAGAATGGAGATCTTGGAAGGCGTCTGGTGAAGCTGGTCCACTATTTTGTAATCACTTTTCTTGATGATTCTCATGAACTCATCAACTTCTTGATCAAAAGGTGTTTTCAAAGCTTCTCTAACAACCTGCTCTTCTTGCACCATACTCTTCCCTTTTGCCTTGGCAGCAGCTTCTGCTTCGGCAGTGGGTCCTTGAATTTGCGGGGCAAAGAGACGTCCGCTTCGAGTGAAGCCTCCGCCTCCTCCCACATTGTCTATTTGTGGTGCAGAAGTCGATGATTCAAAAGTGATTTTCTGTCCTTCGCAGTATAAATCAGAGTCGTAATGCCAAGGGATGGCATTACTGCTTTCATAAGGTACTGGCCCAGGCACTGTGACAGTGACTGGACTGATGGCAGCTGCAGAAGGGACTGTGATAGTCTGTGGATCATAATATATTGTGACTGGTGCTCTGATAGGAGTAGCACTTTGTGAGTTGTAGGCAGAATCATTTTCAGGATCATAATAAATCGTAACTGTTGAGACATCTTCATGGTTTGCTGCTGATGTTGTGGGAGACATTGTTGGAAGGACGGGTGTTGTTGTTGTAGGAGATTCAAAATGAAGTGGTGCTGAAGTTGTAGAAGGAATATTCATTGATATTTGGTCAGTTGAAATGACAGATGAAAAGTTTGTCGATGAAGCTGAAGAGTTGTCTGGAACAATGGTTGTTGCAGTTGTAGGAGGTTCTGGAACTGTTGTTAATGAGATTGCTGGATTGGTAGGAATTGATGTTGTAATTTGAAGCAGGCCACTCTGGATGAGGCCATCTATGCCATCTCTCAGGTTATCACAACCATTCACTGAAATGTTGCAATAAGCACACCCTAACTCACATCCTGGGAACATTTGACATTCGAGGAGCTGAGCTTTGATCTCTACCAACGGTGTTCGAATCTGACCCACACTGGTTATCAAGTAAGACGGCTTGTCTTCTTCAATAGCATTGATTCGGGGACCACCATGGTGTGGCATAGGGTTCTTGTTGACATTTGGTGGTGGTGCAAAGTTTAGAGCTTTGGAGTCCACTAGATCCTGCACTTTCATGTGCAAAGCTCTGCACTTTTCCGTACTATGACCAGGTGCATTTGAGTGAAAGGCACATCTGGCACTGGCGTCGTAATTTCTGGGCAGACTGTTAGGATCCGGAGGTGCCAATGTCCCTAGCTCAACTAGGTTGAGTTTCAAGAGTTGTGGCAGTAATGTGGCATAGGGCATAGGGATCGGATCGATCACCCTATTGGTCTGAGAGGGCCTTTGTTGGAATGGTCTCTGCTGACTATTGTTGGTGGTGTTGCTATTGTTGTAGTTTCTCGGAGGATACTGAGTTTGTTACTGGTACTGAGGTTGTTGCTGATAATTTTGTTGCGGTGGTTGATAGGCTGGTTGTGGATGAGCTGGAGCGGGAATGGTGACTGCTGCCACAAACCTATGAACATATTGGGGCCTGCCCCTGTTGGTGTGGATAGCATTGGTTTCACCAGTTCTTCTTGGGCCTACAAAAGGCTTTCTTGTGTTACTGGATGAGCTTGCACCGTTGTCTGAGATCTTACCCAATTTCAATAGGCTTTCAATTCTCTCCCCGACTATGACCACGTTTGCAAAGCTGGTAGATGAGAAGGCAGCTAGCCTATCAATGTAAGTCCCCTGGAGGGTGTTCATAAACATATCAGCCATCTCCCTCTCTGACATAGGTGGCTGGACAACAGCAGCCAATTGCCTCCATCTCTGGGCATACTTTCGGAAACTCTCTCTAGACGACTGTGACATTCCCATTAGGAGGGTCCTGTTGGGTGCCATATCCAAATTATACTGGTATTGTCTAATGAAGGCTTCTGCCAAATCCTTCCAACACCTGATGGTTGCTCTTGTCAAGTGGGAGTACCATTCCCATGATGCTCCAGTTAAGCTATCCTCAAAATAAAACATCCATAGCTTTTCGTCCATGGTATAGGCATTCAGCCTCCCCAGAAAGGATTGTAAATGGGTCCGAGGGCAGGAAGTCCCGTTATACTTCTCAAAACAAGGAGGTTTAAACTTGTGGGGAATCCTGACCCCGTCCACTAGACCCATGTCCATAACATCAAAACCCAAAGAATTTTGAGACTCTAAGGATCTTAATTTCTCAGCTATCTCATCCAGCCTTCTGTCATAGGCTTCCTCCCCAGCTCCCATCACTGTGAACTGATCTTCCTGGGGGCCTTCTTGCAGTACTCTCCCTGTTGTGGCAGTCCCTTGTATATTGACAGGGATGTTGATCTCTGGATGTTGGTGGGGTCCAAAGACTGGGGGATTGACATGAGGTTGGACTCTCTCAATGTTGCTCGTCCCAGCAGTCCCTGGCTGATGGTCTTCCTGGTTTCTCCCTTCTACCAGTGCTCTTAACCTCTCCTGGCTTTGAGCCATATTGTTCATCACCTCCATAAAATGCGTCATCTGATTCCTCATTTCCAACCTCTCGTTGGTCATTTGATTCCTGACCTCTGTAAGGTCCTGCTGCATTTGGTCCATCTGTATGCCTGAAAGATTGTTGCGGGTGGGGTATTTGTGTGGACGGTTGAGTGGAAACCCTCGACGTCGAGCAATAATTCCTGAAGTCACAACAGAGTTAGTAACAATAAAACAAAAACCTACAAAACCAAACAAAAGGTTAGTATGCAATGCAGTGTGTCTATTTGTTTCCAAGGTATCCGGCTTGGTACTTGGTTTTGACCTTTCCAGACCCCTTGAAGAAGATGCTTGTGATGTTGCTTGGAGAATTCAGATGAAACAAACCAACACATATATTACAAAAAGGTAAATGATACATAGTTTGTTTCTTTTACAAAACCAGCCCTCTGAGGGGTCAAAAATACAACATGAAGAAAAGTACATAAAATGAAAACAACAACAAGCAAAAAGTCAAACACCAAGGCCAAATTCATCCTCCTGAACTTCCTTGAGAAGTGCTTCAGTCACAGGATCAGCTGGACGCTCTGTAAGATTCCTGATAAGGAGATTCCTTGTAGCAACAGCTGCTGTTAGCTTCTTGTGTTGACTCTGGTCCTTTGACCTCTTTACACCAGCTCTGATCTTCAACTCTGAGATCTCCCTCTGGGCTGCTGCCAGGGCTTCCTGTTGCTCTTTTGCACTAGCTTCCAGTTGCTCAATCTTATTCTGAGTCCTTTTGTCCTCTTGAGTATGGGCTTCGGTGATCCTAACCCACCTAGCCTGACTCTCCTTCAGATACAAATCAGTCCTGGCCTTCTGGAACTGAGCTTCCTTGCAGGCATTCTTCAAGATCTGTTCTCCAGCCCTAGACTTCTTAATGTAATCCTCAGACTTCTCAATTCTAGCCAGATGCTCCACTTTCAACTTTTCTAGCCTCTCAATATCCAACCTACCATCACTCCTCTCCCAGAGGGTCTTCTGTAGAGCTTGAGTCAGCTTCTCATTTCTCTCTTTCAATTTCTCAAACTCCTCTAAGCTGACAGTTGCTGGAGGTGGGGTTGTGGAAGGTCCAGGCATATCTTCAATAGTGAAAGGCATTCCAGAAATTTGAGCCCTGGAATGAGACCACTCATAGTACTGGGCTGAGGCTACATTATTGCATTTCCCAAGAATGGTTACCCCCTTAGTCTGCACATTGTCCCAGGCCCAGGCTGCCTGCCTGACAACAGCCAGATTAGGTTTGATTTCACAATAAAGGGTCTCAGTCAGATCCTGTGCTCTAGGAGGATGGACTAATGCATAGCCCAGTTGTCTTTTAAATAGCAGAGGGTTGTAGTTGATGCAACCCTTCACTCCAATCAGAGGCACATTGGGAAACTGCCCACAACTTGTAATGATGTCTCTGCCCTTGGTGCTCTGAGTGCACCATCTGATGTCATCTGAGGTTAGAGCAACAAGCCTCTTAGCCCAGTTCTTCTGCTGGTGAGGGTTCAAGAATGCATCAGTCTTTGGCAAATGCTTGAGCAGCCAAGTATGGAACAAAGGTGCACGGCATCTCACTAATCTCCCCCTTTGCTTTTCATTCCTTTGGTGGACTGAGTAGTAAAGATCTCCCAGTAAGGTGGGCACTGGGTTCCTCAGGATGAAAAGATGGATTGCATTCTTGCTAACAAACCTAGGCTCATCTGCAAAAAGTATGACCCCATATATGCTAAGGGCCAACAGAGCACAGACTGCCTCCCACTCCCCTAGGGAGGTCTTCAGACTAGCCTGAGAAGTCAAGAAATCCAGATGAAAACCAGAGATTCCAGCTTTAGACGTCAAATTCTGCCCAATCAGAACTGGTTCTAGATGTAATGCTTTTGCTATCTCCTCATTACTCGGGAAAGCCATCTCAGGGTTGAAGGGGATTCCACCCCTAACAGGTACACCAACCAATGATGAATACTCCTCCAGCAAAGGTCCCAACTGGAAATTCTGAAATGTGAAGCACCTCAAAGGGGGATTATAGAACTGCAGGCAAGTATGTATCAAGCTCCTCTGTGAAGGGTCCAAATCCATAACCACATCAAGAATTCCTCCATAGTGTTCTCTGAAAAGTGGTATATGGTCTGGAGTAATCAGGGTTTGAATCTTCCTGATGCTGGTCAACTCAGGCTCAAAGAAGTGATAGGAGATGTTACTCTTCTTAGGTGCCATGTTGCTGAAGGATAGGTGCTGATGATGATGACTGAGGACAACACTGAAGATAGGCCACTGATAGGCTGAGACTGAGGATGCAAGTGACTGAAGCAAGTGGATGATAGCTGAAGCAAATGCTGATGAAGATAGGTCTAAGCTGAAGAAGGGGTCAAAACCAAGCCAAAATGATAGGATGGATACCCTGAAAAACAAATAAACACATGTTAGAATGATGCAATGAGGATGAATGCAAATGATATGCAAGGGTTTGTGACTGAGCTGGATCTGATCAAGTGCTCTGATATAGGTCCAAGTATGTTCAAGAAATCCAAATGGAAGTCTATAAGTCCAGTAACCAAGGTGGGGGGCTCAAATAAAGAGTCACATGTCCAGGGTTTAGAATCACAAGAACTGTCCCAACATGGAGTACTCTTAAACAAAACAAAGTAACAGGGTATGTTGAGGTCAAGGGTACCTGCAAACCTGTAAACAGCCCAACCCCCTCACAGGTGATGTTCTAGAACAAGGATACTCAGACTTGGATCAGTTATGAGAAGTGTAAACACTTCTAACCCGGAGGTACAGTGTTTACAATAACCATAAAAGTTCCTCCTCTAATTCACCTCAGTTTCTGAAGGTCAATACTAAAGGTCATCTAGACTTAGCAGGCTTCCCAGATAGCCCTAGTACTGCAGGAAATCTGCAACACAGAGTTCTCAAGAAGAAACCCATATCTGAACCGTGTTTCATATTCCCGCACCAGACCGAGATGGGATGGGAAAGAATATGAACCACTCTAGCCTAGGTGTCACTCAGGTCCCAGGTATAGGACCTTATCTCTCAATAGAACACCCACCCACCAAAGCAACAAAACAGATCCAGCCAGACAGCACGACAATATGATATATGTGCACAAAGCTATAAAGAAAGTAATAAACAAAATTGTACATAAAGCAGTAAACAAATATACAAACACAGATATCACATAGCACCCCAGTAAACACAAATCAAACAAGCGCTAGGAGGAACCCACAAAAAGAACCAGAAGCCCTGGTTACAGTATAAGGGTACCCAGCAGAGTCGCCAAGCTGTCGCTCCCGATAGATGGGAAATGGCCCAAATAAAGGTACAGACGCGAACGGTCGGCGAAAGGGACAATGAGAACACACAGCAGTGAACTCACTGGAAAAGAAAAGAGTCGCCAGCTAGGCATTTTTATCCCGGAGGAAAGGTAATGCTGCATAGACCTAGAAAGATATGGATAAGACGGTTGCGAACCAGAGAGACTGAGAAAGGGGGTTGGTTACAACCTGGGAAGGTATTAGCACCCAGATTGTCCGCCGTACTCGACGGGATCCACGCTTAAAAGATTTGTGTTCTAAAGGGGTAGTGTTAGTGCAGTCTGTGTATAAATGAGCTGGAAAAAGAATGTACAGGTGTCAGTGTAAAAGAAGTGTGAAGTGTGATATATACAGTGTCAGTGTGAGACCAGGAATGAAATGCTCATGATCATGAGGCTAAAAGAATGATGCTAGAAAGAGGGGGAATATACAGAGACTTTTGTTCGATAACTGTTAAGTTATGCCTACGTATCCTCTCGTGCAATGAGGAAGTCAGAACACCGTAGTTCGACCCAAAGAGACTGAACGATGAATTGACTGATGAACTGTTTACTTGTCTATGCTCAAGTGTATGACCTGTCTGGCTCAGGTGCAAACTGTCTTGCATTAGACGGAAGAAGCAAGTTCTCGTTTGTGAGTGAATGAGATGAGAAAAGAATCCCGAAGGAGACGATTATTGTTTGTTTTTGAGTTTTCAGTCTTTTATTGCTTTTGAAAGTTTGTTATAGATTAATGAGCTTAAGCCTAAACCAATGGATTTAGTAAATTCATCACATCTTCCCTCTGATTAGGGGTAATGAGAATACTTTAAGTGTGAAGTCAGATTCTCACACTTAATCAACTTTGATGCAGGATTAAGATCATTAACTTACCTGTGATTATTTAGATGTTTTGTTGTTTTTGTTTAGTGTTGAGTAATGAGATTAAGCCATAATCAGGGATTAAACAGACTCATTACACCATCCTAATAGAAGGATAATAGATGAGAATGTTTAAGCTGAGGAAAGCTCCTCAGCTTAATCCATGATTAGGGATTAGACTCATGACAAAACAAAGCCTTTATTAAGTGGATTTTAGTTAATGATAAGATGGTGAAGTGAGTTTTAGGGTTTGTAAGACAACTTGAGGGGGACTTGTCCATTAACACTAGGGTTAGTCCTTCTTAACCAATTAAGGAAGAATTAGAACCCTAATGCAAGGCCCAAGTTACAAGTGTGATGTCTTGATGATTATTAAATGAATTGATTAAGGGGTTTAAACACATTAAGGGTTTAACACTTAGGATTAAAGTTATACACTCCATCCTAATAGAAGGATGCAGGCATAAGCTTAATCACAAAGCCTTAAAACCTTTAGGGTTTAGTCCCTGATTATGAGATGAGAGGAGAAGAATCAATGAGACACAAAGGTAAAAACTAAGTGGGGGACTAATTAAAACCCTAATCATTGTCATGCTTGGTTGTTCCTAGGGTTTGTGAAGTTTACAAGAGAAGATCTTCAATGGAAACACCAGGAAGCAAATGAAAGGATCAGAAGAGGCAAAGTAGCTTGCTTCATTGAAGAAGACAAGTCACTTGAGGAAAGAAAGTAAGGAGAAAAAGAAAGAGCAAGCTCAATCTCACACACAAAGCAAAATGCAGCATGGATGCATAAAAAGAGATGAAGAGAAAGTTATGAGAAGTGATGGCAAATTCACTTCTCAAATCCACTTACCACCTGAAAAGTTAGTGAAAGGAATGCAATGCAATGTAAAATGAAATGAAATGGCATGATGTAAATCAAAACCAGAAGCAAATATGAGATGTTAATGATGCTATGAGATGATGCAAACATGAGACAACACATGGGGATGATCATACAAGCTCATGGATGCAAATGCAGCAAGTTAAGACACATGAACATACATGAAAAGTTATGACATGCAAATGGCCTACAACATGGCAAATGCAAGATGCAATGATCAAACATGCTTTCAATATGTCTTAAGATGTCAAGTGAATCAAATAGATGCATAAAATGCTATGGCAAGTCATGTTATGCAAGCAAATGCAAGATGTATGAATAAGGAAGCCCAAATTAGGGTTTATGATCAAAGCATCAAACACAAACCAAAATCAGAAGCAAACAACAATATAAAAAAAATTGAAAATGCACTCAAAGGACCCCTAATCCTATACTAACTCAATGCCCAAAGGAGAGGTTCCAACTCTTAACCTAATTCAAGTTATGAATTTCCTAAGTTTTCTAGTGTTTTAGGGTTCCTTAACAAGAAAATTATCAAACAAATTGAAAATGAAAGATCAAATCATGACCATTTAATCTCAAAAACTACATGACATTCTAAACACAATGCAAAAAGAATCAAAGTCCAACTCTCTAGGGTTAGGCAGAAATGATTTTTGGAAGTTTGGATCAAAATAATGCATCAAAATGATTTTAATTCCATGGAAAACTCTTAAAATGCATCAAGATCAAAAAAAAAATTTGATTTGAGGGTTGGACAATGTTTCTAAATGTTTTTAAATGTTTCATGAATTTTTTGGTGATTTTTAAATACCTAAAAGTATTTTTAATTAATTAATTCTCATTAATTAATTAAAAAGAAACTTTTAAATATTTAAAAATACTTTTTTAATGCTAAAAATGAAAATAAAAATATTTTTCTGCTCTGAAATTAAATAATAACTTGTATAAAAAATTTCAGAATTTTTAAAGTATTTTTGCTATTTTAAATTAAATGGACTAATTAAATGGAATAAAAAGAAAAGAAAATAAAATAAATGGGAAGTATGCAGGATGGAAGGCCAGGATTGAAATTGGGTTTAAAACGTTTGACTAGGCGCGCATCTGGACGTCCCAAATTCAAACCAGCCTAATTCTAATTAATTAAATATTAATCCAAAATTAGGAGTTAATGAAGTGATCCAGGCCCTCCATACACGCGCGGGAAACGAAATCCAGTGGCTCACATTTAAACTTGGTGCCCTAACCCTAATTACCAGCTAATCACTCTCAGGTCACCGGAGATGAGCTCCGGTCGTCTTCTCCGGTGACCTCCCTCCCTGAGAATCTCCAAATCATTCCCTAGGTCATTTCTGGAGCTCTAAAGCTCCAGATTTGTTCCTTTCACTCTCCTAAACTCAACCCTAACCTCATTTCTCATTTATTTCCAGCCATAATCATGAATCGAAGCAAAGAACAAAAACTGCCAAAATTTCAGACAAGCAATACAGTCTCATTTCTCAACCATTTTCAATAATTTCAAGTTCAGTGTGATTAGTGAAGCATGCTTAATCATTTTGTAACATAAAATAGAGGTCCTGGAAAAGTTAATTCGAAAGGCTACCTGAGATGGAGCTTTCACCCTTTGAGCTTGTTGGCTGCTTTCTTGGTGCAAAAAGCTTCTAATGACCTTCCTGATGAGTTTGCAGTGCTTGGACAACTTTGAATGTGGCTGGTTTGGGAGTTTGCACTTCAACTGGTCAGAAATCGTATCTGGCTTGTGGTGGGTTCTTGGTTGTTTTGATGGGTGGTTTTGGGTCAGTGGATGATCCAGAAATGAATGGTGGTGTTTGTTTGAAGATTGGGTGATTGAGTTGGGAGAATCGAAAGCTTTTGCAAGAGGGAGAGATTTTGTGAATGGTGATTTGTGTTCTGTTTCAGCCTTGCCTCTTGTTGTGTTTTGCTGGCATTTGATCCACATAAACAAATCTTATTGGTCAGATGACATGACATGTGCTTTATTGATTGGTATGGTGCTTTTTGCAAATTGTCAACTTTGTGTAAGGAGGGCATGGGCTACTTTGCTAGCTTGGTACAAAGGGCTTGTCTTGCGCAGCATGGTGAGGGGAAAGGGCTAGTGTGGTTCAGCATCCAAGGCAGCAAGTGGATGGGATGGTATCATTGGTTTTGCAACTTGCTTGCCTTTGGTTCCCATGAAAAGATCTTGTTCCAAACACCATACAAACATGTGATCCCTTTGGTTCAATCTGAACTTTAAGGCTTATGTTATGTTTGTATAAGGATTAGGCATCAATTAGAAGTCACAAATGCCTTTGGTACAAGATTTTGCAAATTTCTCATTTGGTGCATAACTTAAAATTTAGTGATTTTAGCCAACTTTGATGCACCATAACTTTTGATCCAAAATGAATTAGGTCATGTTCTTGTACTTTTTGAAAAGGTAAAGATCTATTCTACAACTTTCATGACCAAAGTTTTTCCATTTGAAGCATTTTTGGATCAAAAAGTAAGGATTGAAAAGTTGCCTAAAATGACAAATTCCTTAAAAGTCAAACTTGCCTCAAAAAGTCAACTTTGCAAAAACTTGTAATTCTTGAATTTTGTAAACTTCCAACTTCTTCCATGACCAAATAAAGATCAAATACACTCAAAATGATGAAGATCACCCCTTGGTTGGGTCATTGGGGGCCTCAGATGCCCTGATTTTGCACTGACTTGTCCAGAAAGTCAACTCTTGATCAGATGACTTCCCCATGGAATTTCTTCATGAAAATTGGTATGCATACTCCCTATACCATATATAGGCCAATAGAAACAAGAATGACCAAAAAAATTTAAGTTATGGCCTCTGAAACCAAAACCCTAATTTTAGGTCAACTGTGCAGTCTAGCCTGGCTCTGCTTCCATACCAATCCTAGTTCTTGTGATTCTTTGGCATTCTTGATTTTGAGAAGATACAAAGTGATACTTGAACACACATGGACCCCTTTGAAGTGATTGTTGACCTTTGGAGTGGCTCAAGAAGCTCTTGGATTGCTCAGATCACAAACCCTAAGTGCAGATGACTTTGAATCTATGCAGTGAAACAAAAATGTGATATGAGATGGTATGATTGAGTTTATGCATATGAAATGATCACAAGCCATGGTGTGAATGGGTGAGGGCAAATTCGGGGTGTTTACACCCATGATGTGTATTTTCATTTTGTAACAAAAAAAGCAAGCTCTGAAAAGTTTGAAATTCGAAGCTACCTGAGGTGAAGAGCTATGGATATGAGCTTTCTTGACTCTTCTCTTGTGCAAAATGTCTCCCCTGAACCTCCTGAACTCAATGGGATGCTTCAAACCTCTTGTTGGTGGCTGATTCGTGAGCTTGTGTTCTGATATGGCAGGTTTCACAGTTATGATATAAGGGGTTTCAGGCTGTTTTGATGGTGGGCTTTTGTTCTATGGAGAGTGTGTGGTTCATTGATGAAGAAAGAATTGAGGTTTGATGGCTGTGCTGAGTGATTCGAAGAGGGAAAGGTTTTGACAGATTTTTGTGTGTGCTGGAATGTGGGAGCTTATGGCTTGTTTGTGGTGTGTTTTTGGGTTGCTTAATGTCCACATATCATACTCTGGTTGGGCAGAGAGTTGGTGGTGGCACTGTGGGATTGGTATGGGCAAAATGCAAGAAAGTCAAGATTTGAGTACTCTAAGCATGGCTCGGGTCAGAGGCAATCTTAGGGCTTGTCCTGCCTCAGCTTGAGTCAAGGATGGGCCTTGGATGATTCATGAAGGACTGCAGCATTTGGATCACAAGTTGGAAGTGTTTTTGCAACTTGGCAACTTGTTACATTTCATGATTTTTGGCCATGAACATGTGATAAGTCTTGCTGAATTTTTGGTGTGAGATGCTTCATGAGGTCATGGCAATGTCTTGAGACCATCTAGAGATCATACAATCCCTTTGAGAATCATTTTGCAAGAAATCCCTCTTTGCACTTTCATGAAAATATGGCTTACGGTTACTTGAAACTCAAGGCATAGAAATGGGAAATTCTTTGGGCCAAACTGAATTTTAAGTCATGCATTGTGTTTGTATGATGATTAGAGGTCACATTGAAGTCACATAAAGGCTTGCCATGAGAATTTGCAAGTTTTCCATTTTGTGCAAAACTGAAATTTCAATGATTTTATCGAACTTTGCAAGGCCATAACTTTTGACCGAAAATGAATTAGGACAAGTTCTTGTACTTTTTGAAAAGGGAATGATCCATTCTACAACTTTCTTGACCAAAGTTTTCCCATTTGAAACTTTTTTGAATCAAAAAGAAAGGGTTGAAAAACTTTCCCAAAATGGCAAGTTTCCATTATAAGTAATTTTCCCAAAAAGGAAACATTGCAAATGGCTTGAAATTCTTAAATTTTGTGAACTTCTATCATCTTCTATGATCAAATAAAGATCATACACATTCAAAATGATGGAGAACATCCTTTGGTTGGGTCATTGGGGGCCTCAGATGCCCTGATTTTACACTGACTTGCTCAAGAAGTCAACTCTTGATCAGATGCCTTCCCCAGGGAATTTCTTCATGAAAATTGATATGTATGATCCCCATACCATATAGAGACCAATAGCAACAAGGATAACCAAAAAATTTGGAGTTATGGCCTTTGAAACCAAAACCCTAATTCTAGGTCATCTGTGTAGTTAAACCTGGCTCTGCTTCCATGCCTTTGTCAGTTCTTGTGATTCTTTGACTTTCTTGACTTTGTGGGGATATAATATGATGCTTGAACATACATGGACCCTTTTGAAGTGATTGATGACCTTTGAAGTGGATCAAATGGCTCAGGGAGGGCTCAGATCACAAACCCTAGATGTAGATGACTTTGAATCAATGCAGTGAAACAAATATGCAATATGAGATGATGTGTTGAACTTATGCATATGAAAAGATCACAATGTTGGTGTAAGCCCTAGAGGCCAATACTTTTTGGTACTTGTATCGGATTATTCGTTTAATAATAAAAGGCATTTCTTTATTATGTTTGTCTTTCAGAATAATAAAGTCCCTAGAATAGTTAGTCTGTTTAATGAAATGTTAAGTGTGACTTAATCATGAGATCCCATTAAACATAAAGACATTATTCTTAAAATATCCGTAGTCAAGCTTTATTGCAAAGTGGGATAACATTAAAGCATTGAGACTATTATGAAGATAGACTGATGATCACATCTCATGGATCATGGATAAAGAGTTATCAAGTCTTGACATAGGTATAAATATTAGGAGTAATATTTATACCGGATTGACCCGCTATGAGAATACTACATAGTATGTTATGCAAAGTGTCATAAGTTATTCTCATGGTGATAATGGTGTATTACCACCCTTCGACCTGAAACCACTATGAACCCTAGATGTAGAGTCGGGTGCTTTATTGCTGATCAAACATTATCCGTAACTGGATGATCATAAAGACAGTTGATGGGCACTCCACGAAGCATGCTGAGGGACATGAGTGTCCTAGATGGAATTTGCCAATCCTGCATAACAGGAGAAATGTCTAAGGGCCCAATATTGAACTGGACAAGGATGACACAGTGTATGTCTTGTGTTCAATATAGACATAGGGGCAAAAGGGTAATTGTACAAACATATATTATCACGAAAAAGGTTTTGTCAGATCACATGACATTTTCGTGACTTGGGTAGCAGTGATGTGTTGCTAGATACCGCTCACTGTTTATTATGTTAAATATATAATTTAATATAATTACCAACGTTACGAAATCCTACAGGGTCACACACATAAGGACAGTTTGATGAGAGATAGAGAAATCAAAGGAACACCGTAAGGTACGGTGCACTTAAGTGAAAAATAGAAATTCGGATAATATAATAATAATTATTGTTATTTTATAATGGTTATAAAATAATAATAAAATAAATATATTTATTATAATAATAGTTATTATAATAATATATAATATTATTATGGATCATGTGAATTGGGCTTTTAGCCCGCAGCCCACAAGAGAGTCTATAAAAGGAACCCTTGTGATGAAGCTTTCACTTGATGCAATTTCGTTTTTGATTCTCACTCAAATAATTCCGTTCGTAAGCAGCTAGCACTGTGACCGGAAGCTGTTCGTGTGGACTGAGTAGAGGCGTTGCACTTCATCAACGCTTGTGATCGCTGCATCAAAGATCTGAATCGCCACAAAGAGGTAACGATTCTATCACTGACCATGCTCATTCGTAAGGATCACTAAAGGAAAATTTTTGTTTTCCGCTGCGTTTAGATCGCAATTTTCCTTCAGTGGTATCAGAGCCACTTACGAAACCATGGATCTGATAGCTGTTAAATTTCCGTTTTTCTGTATTTGATTCGATTAAAACACAGAATGAATTTAACAATAAACGATTAATTAAATTTGGCATCTGTTGTGTACGATTTGGATGATTGATGTTGATTATGCTTCAGAAACCGACATTAGTATGGTGAAGTTGTGCGATACATTGATCATCCATAGGTTACACAATTAGATCGATCACTTTTATATAAGATATAAGAAATTCTGATGCAAAGATGGTATATGGGATATACTGTTTTGATTTCATCCATTCAATCACATAAGGATTGTAATTCTTTTGAAAGATCATCATTTTCATTCGCTTCGGAATCCGACGTTAGTATGGTGAAGCAATGACATGTTGATCTATCATATTGAGTTATCAATCGAGTTGTGTTTGACGGCATGAAATTGTTGCATTAGGATTAATGGCAGTACAAGTGTTGTATTGCCGCAGATTTTTCCGGTTGGGGTTGTAAATGCACAAAAGTTGTGCAGGAAACGACGTGAAATACAATGAAGTGTTCATAAAATTTTGCGCCGGGGCGCTGCCCCTGACAACCCCGCAAGGAACCCCCGGCTAAGTCTGCAAAGTGTGATCAATCAGCCGAAATTTAATTTAGTTTATTTAATTATCGGAATTTTAAACTAATAATAAAAGTGTGTTTATTATTATTTATTTGTGGTGATCAGTTATGGCCTTAGTTTATCCTTTATTATTGTTTTGGGATTTTTAAATACGGCCTGCGTGTCGTGCCTCTCTCTCAATCTCTTTATGTAACTTCTTTTCTCATCTCACTCCCTCGTATGTAAAACGAGTTTTCTTATATGTAATGTAATATTATGTTATGAAGAAAAGGAAGTATTCAATATTAAAGGAGGATAACCTTGGAGATCATGCTTGGAGAAGCTTAGATCGTTATTAGGTTAGCTTAGGTTCTCTCATTGGCTTGAGAGAACAATTGCGTTAGGGGCCATAATTGTATCTTTTTATATGTATGTTGATGCATGTAATTGTATGTTGATGCATGTGAGAGACGTTTTGCATGTTAAGCCGGTGAGATCAAACTAATAACAAATTCCCTCAAAATTAAATATTAAGTTTATGCTTTCCAATTTTTAGCACTCATCAAGACTAGTATCGAGCATTGTAGGTTTCGCCTACGCGAGGTGCATGTTCTATATTAGTAAGGTGTGATGGGATAATTGTAATATCCAATTGCTAAAACAATGGGTCAAACTTAACTAAACAAATTATAATAAGATTATACATGTTTAGAAGCAAGAATTGGGAATGATTCATGTGATGGATCAGAATAAGGAGTTATTCACCCAATTGAAAATATTCGAGAGTTGTATGAGATACAATTGGAAGGAGTTCCTACCTAAATAACTTAGTTTTGTGTAATTAGCCTAACGCTGACTTAAAACAAAGTGAAACATGGATCTCGACCCACTAGAAAGTCTTCCAACGGGATTTTCCGAATCAAATGATGAGGGTCATTTGTTTTGAATAAAATAGTGGGAGCATATTTGATTAAAGGCCTAATTAAATATGTTGTTTTAATGATACTTATATTTTCATATTTCTCTTGTAGATTACCATGACAACAAACACATCGAACAATATTTTGCGATCCATCCTAGATAAGGAAAAATTGTCTGGGACAAATTTCCTGGATTGGCACCGTAATCTGAGGATTGTCCTCAAGCACGATAAGAAGCTGTATGTCTTGGAGACACCAGTTCCTGAGGAGGAACCTCCTAGTTCTGCATCAAAGGCAGAAAGAGATGCTTATAAGAAGCATTTCGATGATGCCAATGAAACCGCTTGCCTCATGCTTGCTACCATGAACTCTGAGTTGCAAAAGCAACACGAGAACATGTCTGCGTTCGATATGATCGGACATCTGAAAATGCTTTATCAAGAGCAAGCAAGAAATGAGAGGTTTCAGGTTTCAAAGTCCCTTTTTAACAGCAAGTTAGCTGAGGGAGCCCCTGTAAGTCCCCATGTACTCAAGATGATTGGGTATGTGGAGAACCTTGACAGATTAGGGTTTCCCCTTGGAAAAGAACTTGCGATTGATCTGATCTTGCAATCGTTGCCAGAGAGCTTCAGTCAGTTTGTCCTGAATTTCAATATGAATGACTTGGACAAAAGTCTTCCAGAACTGCTAGGCATGTTGAGAACTGCTGAGCAGAATATGAAGACAAAAGGGAAATCCATTCTGATGGTCAGTAATGGAAAGAAACAGAACAAGAGGCCCATCAAACAGGGTGGTAGAGGGAAAGGCAAGGAAGTTGCCAAACCCAAACCCACTCCTCCTGTTTTGAAGCCTAGTGGAGGAATAGCAAAGGAGGGCACTTGCTTCCATTGCGGTAAGACCGGACATTGGAAGAGAAATTGCCCAAAGTACCTGGAAGATAAGAAAAATGGAGTAGAGACTTCAAATTCAGGTATTTTTGTTATTGAAATTATTTTATCTACTTCTGCATCATGGGTATTAGATACTGGATGCGGTTCTCACATTTGTACTAATGTGCAGGGGCTAAAAAGGAGTAGAGATTTGGCAAAAGGTGAAGTTGACCTACGAGTTGGCAATGGAGCAAAGGTTGCTGCTTTAGCTGTAGGAACTTATGTTTTAACTTTACCTAGTGGTTTAATAATTCAGTTAGAGAACTGTTATTATGTACCTGCAATTAGCAGGAATATTATTTCCGTTTCTTGTTTGGACAAGTTTGGTTTTTCATTCATAATAAAGAACATTTGTTGCTCCATTTATTTGAATGATATATTCTATGCTACTGCAAAAATGAATAATGGACTATATGTCCTTGATCTTGAAATGCCAATTTATAACATTAATACTAAAAGGTTGAAACCTAATGAGTTGAATCCAACTTACCTTTGGCACTGTCGATTAGGCCACATAAATGAGAAACGCATTTCCAAACTCCATAAAGATGGACTCTTGGACTCTTTTGATTATGAATCATATGACACATGCAGATCTTGTTTAATTGGAAAGATGACAAAGTCCCCATTCACAGGAAAAGGTGAAAGGGCTAATGATCTTTTGGCACTCATACATACTGATGTATGTGGACCACTGAACATACCAGCCAGAGGAGGTTTTCAGTACTTCATCACTTTCACTGATGACTTCAGTAGATACAGATATGTGTATTTAATGAAACACAAATCTGAGTCCTTTGAAAAGTTCAAGGAATTCAAGAATGAAGTACAAAACCAACTAGGGAAGAATATTAAAGTTCTTCGATCAGATCGAGGCGGTGAATATTTAAGCCTAGAATTTGATGACCATCTAAAAGAGTATGGGATTCTATCCCAACTTACTCCTCCTGGAACACCACAATGGAATGGTGTATCTGAGAGAAGAAATCGAACCTTGTTAGACATGGTCCGATCCATGATGAGTCACGCCGATCTTCCAAACTCCTTTTGGGGACATGCATTATTAACAGCAGCTTACACACTTAACCGTGTTCCATCCAAAAAGGTTGATAAGACACCATATGAGATATGGAGTGGTAAGAAACCACATATGTCTTACATGAAGATTTGGGGTTGCGAAGTTTACGTCAAACGACAAATTTCAACCAAGCTTGAGCCCAAATCTGACAAATGCTTATTTGTGGGGTATCCTAAAGAAACAAGAGGATATTACTTCTACAATCCTTCTGAGGGCAAAGTGTTTGTCGCTCGAACTGGAGTCTTTCTGGAAAGGGATTTTATTTCCAAAGGAAACAGTGGGAGGAAAATAGAGCTTGAAGAAATTCAAGAATCACAAAACATTGAAACACCTATGGAGGAACTAGAGCAGGAAACACAAGTAGTTGTGGAAGAGCAACCTGCTCAAGTAGAACAAGACCAGCGTAGGTCAAGCAGGACACGTCACCAACCTGAGAGATATGGATATCTCATAAGTGATCAGGGTGATGTATTACTCATGGATCAAGATGAGCCTGTGACTTACAAAGAGGCCATAACTGGTCTTGAGTCTGAGAAGTGGCTAGAAGCCATGAAATCTGAAATGGATTCCATGTACACAAACCAGGTTTGGACCTTGGTAGAACCTCCTATAGGAGTTAACCCTATAGGATGCAAGTGGGTCTTCAAGAAGAAGACTGACATGGATGGTAAGGTACATACCTATAAAGCAAGACTGGTTGCAAAAGGCTATAAACAAATTCATGGGGTTGACTATGATGAAACCTTTTCACCAGTTGCAATGCTTAAATCTGTTCGGATTTTACTTGCCATCGCTGCATATCATGATTATGAAATATGGCAGATGGATGTCAAAACTGCTTTCCTTAATGGGAATCTTCTTGAGGATGTGTACATGACACAACCTGAAGGATTTGACATACCACAAGATGCCCAAAAGATATGCAAGTTACAGCGATCAATCTATGGATTAAAGCAAGCTTCCAGAAGCTGGAATCTTCGTTTTGATGAAACCGTAAAACAATATGGATTCATCAAAAATGAAGATGAACCTTGTGTCTACAAGAAGGTTAGTGGGAGCATGATCGTGTTTCTGGTATTATATGTAGATGACATATTACTCATTGGAAACGATGTCCCTACCTTGCAACAAGTGAAGACTTGGTTAGGGAATTGTTTTTCTATGAAAGACCTAGGTGAAGCAGCCTATATATTAGGAATTAGGATCTATAGAGATAGATCACAAAAACTGCTTGGCCTAAGTCAGAGTACATACATAGATAAAGTGTTGAGACGCTTTAATATGCATGATTCCAAGAAAGGATTCATACCTATGCAACATGGTCTGTGTTTATCAAAAACACAATCCCCTTCAACTAAGGAAGAAAGGGATCGCATGAATAAGATTCCATATGAATCTGCAATAGGATCTATCATGTATGCCATGTTATGTACTCGACCAGATGTCTCGTATGCATTAAGTGCAACGAGTAGGTACCAATCTGATCCCGGTGATGCTCACTGGGTAGCTGTCAAGAATATCCTTAAGTACTTGAGAAGGACTAAGGATTCATTCTTGATATATGGAGGTCAGGAAGAGCTTGATGTAATTGGTTACACCGATGCTAGCTTCCAGACAGATAAGGATGATTTTAGATCACAATCTGGTTATGTGTTCTGTCTCAATGGTGGCGATGTGAGCTGGAAAAGTTCAAAGCAGGAAACAGTTGCTGATTCTACAACTGAGGCCGAGTATATTGCTGCCTCAAATGCAGCAAAGGAAGCTGTTTGGATCAAGAAGTTCATTAGTGAACTTGGCATAGTCCCTAGCATTGTGGATCCCATTGGTTTATATTGTGATAACAATGGTGCTATCGCACAAGCTAAGGAGCCTAGATCTCACCAACGATCCAAACACATACTTAGGCGTTATCACCTCATTCGAGAGATAATCGATCGGGGAGATGTGAAGATATGCAGAGTACCTACACTTGACAATATCGCTGACCCATTAACAAAGCCTCTTGCGCAACAGAAGCATGATGGTCATACTAGATCTATGGGTATTAAGGGTATGCCTAATTGGCTCTAGTGCTAGTGGGAGATTGTTGGTGTAAGCCCTAGAGGCCAATACTTTTTGGTACTTGTATCGGATTATTCGTTTAATAATAAAAGGCATTTCTTTATTATGTTTGTCTTTCAGAATAATAAAGTCCCTAGAATAGTTAGTCTGTTTAATGAAATGTTAAGTGTGACTTAATCATGAGATCCCATTAAACATAAAGACATTATTCTTAAAATATCCGTAGTCAAGCTTTATTGCAAAGTGGGATACCATTAAAGCATTGAGACTATTATGAAGATAGACTGATGATCACATCTCATGGATCATGGATAAAGAGTTATCAAGTCTTGACATAGGTATAAATATTAGGAGTAATATTTATACCGGATTGACCCGCTATGAGAATACTACATAGTATGTTATGCAAAGTGTCATAAGTTATTCTCATGGTGATAATGGTGTATTACCACCCTTCGACCTGAAACCACTATGAACCCTAGATGTAGAGTCGGGTGCTTTATTGCTGATCAAACATTATCCGTAACTGGATGATCATAAAGACAGTTGATGGGCACTCCACGAAGCATGCTGAGGGACATGAGTGTCCTAGATGGAATTTGCCAATCCTGCATAACAGGAGAAATGTCTAAGGGCCCAATATTGAACTGGACAAGGATGACACAGTGTATGTCTTGTGTTCAATATAGACATAGGGGCAAAAGGGTAATTGTACAAACATATATTATCACGAAAAAGGTTTTGTCAGATCACATGACATTTTCGTGACTTGGGTAGCAGTGATGTGTTGCTAGATACCGCTCACTGTTTATTATGTTAAATATATAATTTAATATAATTACCAACGTTACGAAATCCTACAGGGTCACACACATAAGGACGTTTGATGAGAGATAGAGAAATCAAAGGAACACCGTAAGGTACGGTGCACTTAAGTGAAAAATAGAAATTCGGATAATATAATAATAATTATTGTTATTTTATAATGGTTATAAAATAATAATAAAATAAATATATTTATTATAATAATAGTTATTATAATAATATATAATATTATTATGGATCATGTGAATTGGGCTTTTAGCCCGCAGCCCACAAGAGAGTCTATAAAAGGAACCCTTGTGATGAAGCTTTCACTTGATGCAATTTCGTTTTTGATTCTCACTCAAATAATTCCGTTCGTAAGCAGCTAGCACTGTGACCGGAAGCTGTTCGTGTGGACTGAGTAGAGGCGTTGCACTTCATCAACGCTTGTGATCGCTGCATCAAAGATCTGAATCGCCACAAAGAGGTAACGATTCTATCACTGACCATGCTCATTCGTAAGGATCACTAAAGGAAAATTTTTGTTTTCCGCTGCGTTTAGATCGCAATTTTCCTTCACACAAGCCATGGTGTGAATGAGTGAGGGAAAATTTGGGGTGTTTACACAAAACGTAGTGATTTTAGGCCCAAAACGCAAACGGCGTGACTTCAAAACGCATCTGAAAACCGCACGCCTTCAGCACCTGCATCACAATACAATACGCGTTCCAAAACACAGTTACAATCAGAATAAAATGCAAGCATCCTTCCGCATGACTTCAGCATCATCTAAATGCACCATGCACCTAAATTTCATGAAGCAAAACGCAATAATAATAGGCATAAAACGCAGACGGACTTGGAACTTGAACAAGGAATTGGCGTGAGCATCAAAACGCATGAAATTATTCAAAATGGAAACGAAAACAATTCAAATCCTCACCATTTCCTCTATAAATACAAACCATTTCTTCACTCAATCCGAAGCTTTGACAACCCCTAAACACTCTACCAAAATAAAATTCAAGCTTCAATTTTATCCCTCAATCATCTTCATATTCCCATCTTATAACCCTCATTATTTTCAATTCAATTCAAACTCCAATCCCTTTCACTTTCTTCTTACAACCTGAAAAATCAATGAAACCAGAACAGAAAGAAGAAAAGGTGGAAGCAAATGAAATTGGATCTTGAGAGATAGAGAGAGAGAGACGGACGTGATTTCGATGAGCGGAGGGAGTATTTCACGGAGATTGTGTGAGGGAGAGAGTTACGATATTGGCAAAGAAAAGGTGGATTTACGATCGGCGTTGAACGTATAATCGGAGAGTTCGTTTGTTTTTTTCATTTTTTCCGCCGACATTTTCTTTTGGTATGAGTGTGAACAATACCGCCATTGCAAAAGGAAGAAGAAGATGGCCCCTGTTTCTTTTATTTCATCTTTATAATTTGTTTTTCTATACATACTTGTTGTTTTTAATTTTCTTTATTTTTTATAAAAATCTAATGTGTTTGGGCCTAAGATGTGGACTCATCGTTTGCTATTCTCACCATTGGATTTTGCGCTACATACTCCCTTCTCTTTTATATGTTTTTTCTCCTTACTTTGTTTTATGGTTTTATAAAAAAAATTTACAAAAATTTGTTTCCATTTTCTAATTTGTCTTCAATTCTAAAAATATGAAAAAATTATTTGAACAAATATTTTGATACGTTTTTTGTTAGAAATAATATTCTAATTGTTTTTATTATTATTTTTTTGGATTTTTTTATTAAGATCCATATTTCTTCTTCTATTATTATTTTTTTGGTCGATGAGATCTCTTATTCGACGATTATTAGTTTTCGAAGATGTTTAATCTTCATTATTTCAAATCTATGGATGAATGATCATTTGGATCATTCTCCATACTTTGGGATCGTGATAGGTTGCATTCGATAATTCAATATGAAATCTCGATTAAGATTAGACCGTTACCACTTTTTCTTTTCGTGCGACATGTTTTCGGAGAATGATCCACCATATCATCTCTCTAACATGTATTAACACAAATATTTTCCACCTTAACTGGTGGAGGCCGGCCTCATTTGTAGGGTAATTACTTCGTAAATTACTCGGTGATTGCTTAACATAGTCCTAAACTTGTCCCGAATTCGGAATAAGATCCAATTGGATCCGGTTGCCTCTCGATTTTGGTTATCTCTTTTTGGTTGTGTTTGATTAAGTTCATCATACCATTTCTATGTAAATATTATTATACTATTAATATACTAACATTTTCATTCATTCTCACACCTTATCCTCTTTATTTCGATTTCTCGCTCCTTATGTCTTTTATTATGCTTTTATTATACTATATCATCCATCATATTGTTTATGTTTATATTGTTATGCTTGTGATTTTTCTTTTGTCCATTTGGACACAAAAACATTAATAAAGGATTAAACATCTAAAAGACTTGTGACTTTAATTTCAGACTATGGCCACTATCCTTAGCATTGGACTTGGAGTTTTGGACTTAGATTCTAGGATCATTCATTTGCTTGAGCTATTATGGATTGAAGACCTTAGCCGATTTGGTTCACTTGTTTTAGAAGATGGAAGTCCTATTGTTTCAAAGAATGTTCACCATACGGTTTGATCGTTCTTCCTTTAACTTTTACTTTCAAGTCTTAGGATAGTCCCTTCATCTCTTCCCACTTCTTAAATTTTCAAATCTTCTTCCTAATCCAAAAATCTTCTTTGTTTTAAAACTTCAAAATATTTTCGCAATCAAACCTTGACTTAGGTCAAGCGGTTTTACCTTTTCATTTCATTTCGTAATAAATGCTAAACCACATAAGCATATCGAAACTTTCTTTTCAAGACTTTAAAAATTTCAAAACTCATTCAATTGTTTTTGTGCCCTCGTGCACACTTCTTTTAACCATTTTTATGTTTAGATATGATTCATTCTTTCTAGCGGAATTATTCGCTAAAGAATGACGACTTATCTTTACATTTTAAAATCAATTCAACCCATTATTTCTTTTTACATTTTGTACCACGAACTACGAGGTTTTGATCTCGCTTTGCACTTTGTGGGTACGTAGGCATGAGACAATCATCTCTTCAAACACAAACACATTAAAAAAAATTTCTCTTCTCATCTCTTCAATCTCTTTCAAACAAACCATTTTCAAACCAAAAAAAAGCAATTAATATTTCAAAGGGCTCCCGTGGAGTACCATGGACATTTTGGATGCGTAAAACCTTCCCAATTTGTAACCTATCCCCTTACCCGTTCTCTGTTCGATTCTTTTAGCTTTTTGCTTTTAGATTCATTAGGTTTTATTCGCTCTTTTTCCCTTTTCCATTTGGAATAAAATAAAAGCGCGGTGGCGACTCTGTTTACCTTGAGTTAAGTTAGCTAATAACTTACACTCATGATTTTACCACTACACCTGGGCCTGGGACAACATTTACACTAAGGGGACATCTATCCTTGGCAAGTGCAACAACATAGCTTCAACACAATACCTTGACTGGTCTCGTACCAGGGGGCAGATCACCCGAATGCTATTCACCTTAGAGGATGTACCTGGACCCTCAGCAGTGGAGCCTGCAGCCACTATCAGCTTTGAGGAGTTTGAGAAGTTAAAAGAAAGGAATGCTCAACTCTCTGAATCTTTGAAGAAGACCCTTTGGGAGAGAAATGACAGCCGTCTAAATAATGAGAGGTTAGAGAGGCTCCGGATTGAGCACTTGACCAAGATTGAGAAGACGGGTGACTACATCAGAAAGGCTAGAGCAGGAGAGTTAGTGTTGAAGAATTCTTGCAAGGAAGCTAAGACTAAGAAGGCTAGAGCTGAGCATTATCTAGAGGAAAGCCAGTCTAGGTGGATCAGGATCACTGAGGCTCATGCATAGGAAGATCAAAGAACTCAAGCTAACATAGAGCAACTGGAGGCTAGTGAGAAGAAGAGTCAGGAAGCTTTGATAGCAACACAAAATGAGATCTCTGAGTTGAAGCTTCGGGCGGGGTTAAAGAGATCAAAGGACCAGGATAAGCATAAGAAGTTGACCAGTGCCATTGCTACCAGGAACCTCCTCATCAGGACTATCATAGAGCACCCGGTAGGTCCAGTGACTGAGGCTCTCCTGAAGGAAGTTAGAGAAGATGACTTTGGACTGGATGTTTGATTTCTTTGTACTTGTATTTCCTTTTGTCTACACTTTTGATTTTATTGTTGTATTTTGACCCACCATGGGAACTTTTATTGTAATCAAACTATGTATCTTCACATTATTGTAATATATGGTTTGCATTATTCTGTGGGCTTAATCTCTCTTCATCATCATTTCCTCGAGGTCTGGAAAGGTCAAAACCAAAGAACCAAACTGGATACCCTTGGAAGACAAATAGGAATCCTGCATTGCATACTAACATCATTTCTTTGTTTTGTAGGTTTTTGTTTTGTTATTTCTCACTTTGTTGTGGTTTCAGGAAACATTGCTCGCAGAAGAGTGTTCCCTGTCAATAGAGTGCACCGGTATCCAACAAGAAACAACCTTCCGGGATTACAAATGGATCAGGTTCAACAAGACTTGACTGAAGTGAGGGCCCAGATGGCCAATGAAAGGACAAAGATGAGGGCCCAAATGAATCAATTTATGACAGTGATGACTGGTTTGGCTCAGAGCCAGGAGAGACTGAGGGAGTTGGTTGAGTGACAAACTCCCGAGGAAAACCATCCGGGTATAGGGGGTACCAGCAACAACAATCACGTACAGCCTCGTACTGATCCACCAGAGTTTGGACCTCATTTGAACCCAGACATCAATGCTATAAGGAACACCCAAGGTTACACTGGAGGAAGGGCCTTGCAGGAAGACCCTCAGGAAGAACAGTTTACTGTGGTTGGGGCTGGAGAAGAAGTTTACGATCGTCGGTCAGATGAAATTGTAGAGAAGCTAAGGTCTCTTGAATCCCAAAACTCTCTGGGTTTTGATGTCATGGACATGGGATTGGTGGAATGGGTTAGAATTCCTCATAAGTTCAAACCCACATGTTTTGAAAGATACAATGGAACATCCTTCCCACGCAGTCATCTTTAGTCTTTCTTGGGGAGATTGAAAGCCTACACCATGGATGAGAAACTATGGATGTTTTACTTCGAGGATAACTTGACAGGGGCATCCCGAGAGTTGTATTCCCACTTGACCAGAGCCACAGTAAGGAATTGGAAAGACTTGATATAAGCTTTCATTCGTCAATATCAGTATAATCTAGACATGGCTCCAAATAGAACCCTTCTGATGGGAATGTCACAATCTTCCCGTGAAAGCTTTAGAGAGTATGCCCAAAGGTAGAGGCAACTTGCTGCTGTCGTTCAACCCTTGATGTCAGAAAGGGAAATGGCAGATATGTTCATGAATACTCTCTAGGGAACCTATATTGACAGATTGGCTGCATTTTCTTCCACTAGCTTTGCAGACGTGTGATAGCTGGGGAGAAAATTGAGAGCTTACTAAAGATAGGAAAGATCTCCGACAACGGTGCCAGTTCAAGTGCAAGGAAGCCATTTGCTGTGCCCCATAGATCTGGTGAAACAAATTTTGTACACATGGGAAGAGGGAGACCCGAATATCTGCCCATATCAGTTGCTGCCGTCACTATTCCTACTCCACCTCCTCAGTATACTCAACAACCACATCCCTTTCCTCAACAACCACAGTTTCCTCAACAGAGATCCTACAACAACAATAACAACAATCAACAACAACGCCCTTTTCAACAGCAGCCATCTCAGATCAACAGGGTGATTGACCCTATTCCAATGCCATATGCCACATTGCTGCCACAACTCCTAAAGCTCAATCTTGTTGAGTTGAGGACATTGACTCCACCTGATCCTCAGAACCTTCCAAGAAACTACGATGTCAACGCTAGGTGTGCTTTTCATTCTAATACACCTGGTCATTCCACGGAAAAATGCAGGGCTCTGCATATGAAGGTCCAGGCACCTCCCAATGTCATGAAAAATCCTATGCCAAGCCACAGTGGGCCAAGGATTAATGTTATAGAGGAAGGTTCACCCATGATTTCAATTGAAGATACTGCAAGTATTCAGACACCTTTGGCAGAGGTTAAAGCTCAGCTTTTGAAATGACAAGTGTTTTCAGGTTGTAAGGCCTATTGTGAATCTTGCAAGGTTTCCGAGAACGGGTGTGCAAGCTTGAGGAATGACATCAATGGCTTGATTAAATAAGGCATTCTGCAAATAACCACAACAGCTTCTACAACACAAGCAACTCCTTTGTTAACAATAAGTGATTCTTCTACAACTGCAACAACAATTGTTTCTACTAACTCGTCTACAACTTCAACAACCATTCCTTCCGTCACTTCAACAAACAACCGTTCCATTTCATCTCCTCCTACAACTTCAAAAATCACCAACAACGACGTCTCCACAGTTATTATTTATTATGACCCTACAACGGTCCCAAACTCCAACAACTTTCAACAACAATCTCAGCAACAGTTTCAGCAACAATCAAGCTTCAATGCATCACCACCAACATCCACCAGAAGTCCTGTCACCATTTTCTATGATCCACAGACAATAACGATTCCAACCTCTGCTGCAGTAAGCCCAGTCACCATCACGGTTCCAGGGCCACTCCCATATGATAAAGACAATGTTGTACCTTGGCATTATGGTGGAGATCTTTACTGCAACGGAGAAAAAGTCCTTCTTGATTCTTCAGTTCCTACCCCACAAGTGGATAATGTCGGGGGAGGAGGAGCCTTCACCCGAAGTGGACGCCACTTTGCGTCACAAGCTCCAAGAACCAACACTGAGGCAGAGGCTGCTGCCAAAGCCAAGGGGAAAAGTATGGCACCTGAAGAACCTGCACCAAAAGGGACTCATAAATCATCCTTTGATCAGGATGTGGATGCATTATGAGGATAATTAAAAGAAGTAACTACAAAGTTGTGGATCAGCTCCACCAGACTCCTTCTAAGATCTCTATATTATCCCTGTTGTTGTGTTCCGAGGCTCATCGAGATGCACTACTTAAAGTTCAGCACGCTGCTGATCACACTAAAATTCACCGTATTTCTGACTCCGATTTCGCATGCATTCTTAGCTTTTATTGTTGTTTTGCTTTGTTATTGCTTTGTTTTCTTATGTTTTCAGGTTTTTATAATAATCGGAGCTTGAATCGGGAAAAGGAGCGAAAAAGGAGTGAAAACGGACGAAAACCTAGAAAATCAGCGTTTTGCACTTACGGCACCCACCGTGGCGGGCGCCATGGGGTTAGCCATGACGTGGCCACGTCTCAAGACCACTCATCAACCTCCAAGACCCACGTTCCGCACTCCATCATCCCCTGTAGGGACCATGGCGGGCGCCATGACCTTGTGGCGGGCGCCACAAGGCAAAATTTTATAACCTCCACTTTTTAGTGGAGGGGCGTCCCGGTCATTTCATGCTTTCAGTTTTTACTATAAATAGGACCTTAGATTTTCGTTTTTCTTCATCCAAAATTAGATTTCTCTAGGCATATATCAGTTTCAAAGCAGTTATCATTCCACATCGGGGTGATACTGCAATCGAGTGATCGAGTCTGTATACGTCTGTGCGATCGAGTTTTGGAGCACTCTGGAGGAAGTTAATCCTGCCGCCATTTTAATTCAAGTTCGTATTTTACTTTCATTTATTTCTCGCATTGCTTTACTTTTATTTATTATCCGCACTCGCACTTTACTTTGTTTATTTCCCGCACTCGCACTTTACTTTGTTTATTTCCCGCACTCGCACTTTACTTTGTTTATTTCCCGCACTCGCACTTTACTTTGTTTATTTCCCGCACTCGCTTTAAATTCATTTACTTTCCGCACTCGCACTAAATTACTTTTATGAAAAATTATAAAAAGAACTTTTACTTTATCATGTCTAACTAAATCTATAAAGGTTAGAATGTAAGGATCGTAATTAAACCAGTAATCCGTACAATTGTTCGTGGAAGCACTTAAGGGCTATTTTATCTTTCAATTTAAGTCTAATTGTTTTTAACTATTTCAAAAACAGCCAAAAGCGCTTTGTCTAGTTCATTAGGAGTTCTTAGATTAAAAAGAAAGGAGATTTTAAAACGACTTTTGAACGCGTTAAAGAAGTTTAGAGTCTGGTTCGTGAGAACCTCTTTTTGCTAAGAAATCCAGGTTAAGATACTTTTCAACTTAGTTAAGACACTATATTTCTTAAAAATAGGTTTACTACTCTAACGCAGTACGCACCTTTTTATCCGTGACAATAGGAGGGGTTGATTAGAGAGTACAACTCGGTTCTGAATACGCGAAAGCGACAGTTCCTGTTAAATTAGTTCTTTTCAAAGTAGAAAACATTGCCCATAAGTAGTTCCATTAACAAGTACCGGATTATCAATTGATTATGTGAATTACATTCGAGCCTGTCTTTGTTTATTGTTTAAAATTATTATTGCACCCTTCTTAAAACCCCTATATTTAGTTGCCTTAGATACACACCATAACAACAAGTGCGATAGATTGACACTTGGTCTCTGTGGATTCGACAATCTTTTATATTACTCTGACGCGTTCGTACACTTGCGAAAAACACGCATCAAGTTTTTGGCGCCGTTGTCGGGGACCAATTTCGTCAAATTTCGTACCCTGTAGTTATACCGTATAGACTAAGGCTTTTATAACAAATAAAAAAATAAAAAATCAGTATGTTTCACTCAAATAAATTCTACAATCATCACTCCCAGTATTTCGGGGGATCACGTGAATCACATATGTCCAACCTCGAAATACAAAGGGAGAATTTCTATGCACCACTAACTTATTCTCACCCAAATCACCACTCACAAAATTTTGAGGAACCGCTAGAATCTGTTAATTCAAGCCTCGAAAGGTTAGTGGAGGATTTCATTGAAACCACAACTAATTCTAGGATAGAATCTATGATAAGGCGCTTTATGGTAACACAAACCCTCGATAATAAAGAGTTTAGAAGACAACATCTCGATACTTGTGAAACCCTTAGGCAATTAAACACTAAGGTCGATTCCCTCGTGAATAGCACTAAGGCATTGGGGACTCAAATATTCCTTCTTGCACAAACACCTATAGGACCACCTCCTGAGGATAATGCATATGTTATAACAACTAGTAGTGAAGAACATATCGAAAATCCTAAGGAGATGGATAATGAGCGTAACGAGAGTTGTGGTGAGAATAGAGTAGAGAAAAATCCATTGAAACCAACCGAAAGGAAAGGTGTCATAAAGGTAGAGAATGAAGCAACTATTGTTGTTACCCCTCCATGTATCCCACCATTTCCTTTCCCGCAAATTTTTGTGGAAGATAAGGTAGAATCCCAATCCAAAACATACGTGGAAGTATTAAAATATACCCGCACCAATGTACCCTTATTCGAGCTCCAACATAAAAAGAGAAAAATTGAGGACCATGAAACTAGGGGAATCATTAGTGCTAAGAGGGTAAGGCTAACCTTTGAGATGGTGAATGAAATGACTAAGCTCAAATTTGAAAAGCTAATACTTAGCATAGATCCAGAACCACCACCACAAGTTCAAAGGAATGAGCCAACCTACAGAAGGAAGAAAAGAAAAGGTGAGGGATATGTGAGATGGCTTGATAAATGGGCCTACATAACCGTTTTCAAAACCCCTATAGGAACAACCCCCTACCAACTAGTTTATGGGAAATCATGTCATTTACCTTTTGAGTTAGAGCATAAGGCCTATTGGGCCATCAAAACTTTGAATTTGGATTACTTGACTATTGGTGAGAAACGTATCCTTGATATCCACAAATTAGAAGAACTCAGACAATCTGCCTACGAAAATGCCATCATATACAAAGAAAGAACAAAATCTTGGCATGACAAAAGAATCATAAGAAGAGACTTCAAAATAGGCGATCATGTTCTCCTGTTCGATTCTAGGTTACGACTTTTTCCAGGTAAGCTTCGTTCGAGATGGACTGGCCCTTTCGAAGTATCTAAGATCCTAAGATCCGGTGCTATTGAAATCAAGAACCAAACATGTAAACCGTTCATCGTCAATGGACAGAGGTTGAAGCCCTACGAAGGAGGTGACATCCCAACAACATACACCTGCCATACTCTGAGTGATCCACCATATCCTTCCAATGATGTTTAATATCGGTCGTCGAGCTAATGACGTTAAACAAGCGCTGCATGGGAGGCAACCCATGATTTTCTTATTTATGTACTTTTTATTTATTTTTATTTTATTTCAATTTGTTTATTTTATTATTATGTCAGGACTAACGATTGAATGTTTTATGTGCTTTCAGGACTTGTTTGCTAACCTTGTACAGAAATGCAGAACCCTGATGACATGCACGTGGCCTTTAGAGACGATGCACAGAGAGAGCGTTACCATGTCCACATGAGACGCCCTATGGCTCCTACCAGGTACCCTGACCATGACTGCATGGATGCCTTGGGGATAGAGCCAAGCGTCAGATTTTTATGCCATCAACTCCACTGGGGCCAGTTTGACTACAGGAACAACACTTATAGGAACTTGACTCTTAAGTTCCTCAGCTCGTTTCATCATGACCCTTGGGCTGGACCCGATGGACTCGCTGTTTTCAGGTTGTTCGGGATTGACTACTCATTCTCTCATAGAGAGTTTGGTGATTTGCTAGGTTTCCAGACTACTCCTGATGCTATTCCAGAGACACCGATGGGGTATTTTATGAGCAGAGAATTGGAAAAGTTTTGGACTAAAATATCAGGTGGAGGGAGCCAAGATCCTTCTACCCAGTTTTCTCAGGTAATCCACAACCCTGCATTGAGGTACTTCCAGATGATTCTAGCACATTCTTTCCTAGGTTTGCCAGATACAGAGACCCTGCTAAGTGAAGAGGAGATTTTCCTACTGTTTTGTGCGACTCAGTCTCGCTCAGTTGCTTGCGGCAACTTTCTGTTGAAGGGCCTGGCTAGTGTTGCCAGATCATCAGTAGGCATCATCCATGTCGGTGGGATTGTTACACAGATAGCTACTGCATTGGGTTTGGCTCGCAAGTTATTGCACCTCAGGACCTTCTGCTGCTACACCACCCTGGATATTGATTTTTGTCTTGATAGAGGACTGATGAGGAGGGCTTCTTTTGAGCCCAACATGTTTAGATTGCTGATCGACGGCGAAGCGATACACTACTTTACATTACCAGATCAGCTGATGACCAGTGTCCATGATCCTGAAAATTGGAGTTATGCTCTAGAGGGTTATGGAGAGACTGTCGAAGAGCCGAAATCGCCTCCCGCCGCTGAGTACACTCCTACACCTCTTACTCCCTGAATCACTGTTATGTCTAACAATATGTCTCTGCAGCCACCTGACCTACAAACACAGATTTATGAGCTCCGCAAGGAGACTGCCCTGCTCAAGCAGGAAGTGGCAGACTTAGAGTTACAGATGCAGGTTTCTGATCTCACTCATGCCTCAGAGACCGATGCTCTACATCAGGCGATTGAAGAGTTTCGGAGGGAGATAGCTGAGATTCGTGGATCAAGCCAGGAAAAGACGCCTACCACATGACTCATTCTACCCTGACAGCATTACCCTAGTACTTTATTTATCGCATTTTCAGACATATTTTACTTTACTGCAGCTTTTATATTTTCATGCACTTTGAATTCCATATATATATACATATTATGCACTAATGTTAACTTTTTCTTTTTCTTTTTGTTTCTTTAATTATTTTATTTTTTGTCGTGCAAAGAAAAAAAAATATAAGACAAAAATATTTTCATTTTTGTCTTTACAAAAAAAAAAAAAAATTATGCAAGCCTCAAGCCTTGAAAAGAAGAAGAAAACGCTATCCAGACCCCCCGGAAGACAAAAGGTGCAAGAAGGCCCAAAGGAGGATCCAAAAACCACAAGGCCCAGGAATTGGCCTTGTGGCGGGCGCCATAGGCCCTGTGGCGGGCGCCACACCATTACCATCAACAAATACGGGATTCAATCCCCATTTCCACCATTTTCATCCCTTTCTTCACCAAAAACCCATTTTTCCAACCTTCCAAATCCTCCTTGAACCCCATTAAAGCTCCCTCATTTCCAAAATACCCACCATCCATAAAACATATCCAACATCCATTTCCATTTTCATCCATCAAAAACCAAAAAAATCAAAACTTTATCATTCCCTCATAAACCACTTTTCTACCATTTTCACTACCTAAGGAGCATTCAACAATGGAGTTCAATGGATTTCTTCTTCGTGATGGAAGACCGGGCGAGAGGCAACGGAAAATTATTCAGAGGCTTCAAAGTCGAGAAATTCTCTCGACTAGGTACGTCGACGATACCTGTCTGTATGCTTTGGGTATTTATCATAGTGTTTTTAATTTATTAGAATTTCTAGGCTTGCATAATATTTTCATTAATCAGGAACCTACCTATGAGAGGCTGACAACTGAGTTTTTGAGTTCTTTGATATACACTGTCAGTCCTAACACTGCTAGCACTGTTGGTACTGTTATTTTTAGACTGTTCGGAATTGAGTATGAATTCAGTACCGATGATCTAGCAGGTTTGTTAGGAATCCCTCATAGGGAAGGTGAAATTTGTGAGGCACCTTTGGATGCTGAATGGTCGGCCGAGGTATTTACCTTCTGGCAAAGGCTTTCAAGTTCTTCAATTAATTCTTTTGAAGGGATACTTGCGTCGACCATTCACAACCCGGCCATAAGAGTTTTTAGACTTCTTTTGGCATGTACTATTTTTGGCCGGGAAAGTCCAAACAAGGTAAATGCTCGTGAACTCCTATTTTTGCAAGGATGCCTCACTAGAACCCACATCAATCCGGTCCCGTTTATGCTTGCTCATATGACTTTATTTACTAACAAAACAGGACCGATTGTTTTTGGAGGGCTTGTTACGTCTATTGCTCGGGCTCTTGGCCTGAACGATGAGATAGCTACACTTGAACCACTACCTCCTCGCACAATTAATTTAAAATTTCTAAAAGACATGAAATTGTGCCGAACGAGGAGAGAAGGTGGTTATGAGTTGATGGTTCATGGGGTAGCTATCCCATCTGTTGCTTTACCATGCAGTAGACGTACTGATGTACGTGATGAAAGGAACTGGACCTATGATCTTAATGCTCCACGTGTTTTGGGTCCACTTCCTCCTAATATTCCCGATGGGGAGGCACATGACACTGATGATGAGTATGATCGGAGAGAGCAGTCTCCCATCCCTCACATGTCCCCCCATCGTCCTTCACAGTCACACACCGCACCATCTTCCTCTAACCCTGTTGCAGGTACTGCTCCTGGATTCCATGTCACCGAGGAGATGTGGCGTGATATGACAGCTAGAGAGGAAAGGCGTGATGGCCTTCTCTCTACTATTTCACAACAGCTGACGGACAACATGAGCTTCATGCAACAATCGCGATTGGTTTCGGATCGTGCTTATAGCAACGTTTGCCGTACCTTAAACAATATCTCATTAGAGCAGAACCGTCAGAGAGAGTTCAACAGCCGACACTACCAGCTTGTAGAGGCTACTCAGGGTTCCATCTTGGGTAACCTTCGAGAGGTCCGGAGTGCTCAGGCTGCTTTATCAGCACGACTCGACCGGAGGGACCAGCATCGTAGTAGATCCCGTCGTTCCAGACCATCACATCAGGACGGCGAAGGCACCAGTGCCCCTCCTCAGTAGTCTTTTTCAGGTTACCCCCCTTATCTTATTTCGAAACATTGGGGACAATGTTCGATTTAAGTGTGGGAGGGGATTTTATTGCTTTCCGTTATTTCCTTTTTAGTTAATTTCCTTTCAGTTATTTCCCTTTTCAGTAATTTACTTTTCTTAGATAATGCATGAGTCTGACGAGTCACCAGTATAGTGTCTTTTTAGTACATCTTCATTTTTTTCCCATTTCCTTAGCCTTACCAGAAATTTTTTTAAAAGAAAATAATGTTGTTTCACATGTTTCTTGGGCTTTGGGACAGGTTTAGATTAGGATGTGGTGACCTAGGTCAACTTTTTGAAACATCAGAACCATTTTAGCACCATAGACGTCTTGAATATAGGAATCACTCCTAAACCCCACCACCTTGGCCTTTATTATCATTTAAAAATTGTCCTAAGTAGTTTATTTTAGCGGTCAGCTCCGGCCTAAGCATGCTCTACGTAGGGGGCCGATGAACATAAGTGAATGATCCAGTGCTAATAAAAAAAAAAAGAAAAAAAAAAAAAAAAAAAAAAAAAGAAAAAAAGGCAAACTCTGGTATAGGTGACCCTCACAAAGTCATTTAAACCGAAAAAAGAGAAGAAAAAAAAAATTTTGCCACAAAAAAAAAACAAAAACAAAAATTGCAAGTCACCTATTGTTAGTTGGTTCAGAGGTATCTGGCACTGAACTTGGTAGGGCGGATTACGATCCGATCCCCCGCAGCTGCATTTAGGTGAAATAAAAACAGGTTTACACATGCTTATGTGCCAGAAACCTTATGTTATGGATCAGAATCACTAACCGGTCACTCTACTATGAAGCATGTACGGATAACGGGCTTAATGTGATTGCGCCTGAATGAAAAGGACACAAAAAGATGAGAAGATAGGCCTAGGTATTGTGGGATGATATGGAGTGGTTAATATAGGATTGAAGTTTGTGTTTGTGTTACTATGGTACCCTTGGTTCACTTAGTTAGTATCTGTCACTGCATCCTGACTTGAACTTAGAAGCCCTTTAGCCCAAAGACACGTGTTGACACCATATTTTCTTAAGCTTTAATGTTTGCTTGAAGACAAGCAAAGGTTTAAGTGTGGGAGAATTTGATCACACTAAAATTCACCGTATTTCTGACTCCGATTTCGCATGCATTCTTAGCTTTTATTGTTGTTTTGCTTTTTTATTGCTTTGTTTTCTTATGTTTTCAGGTTTTTATAATAATCGGAGCTTGAATCGGGAAAAGGAGCGAAAAAGGAGTGAAAACGGACGAAAACCTAGAAAATCAGCGTTTTGCACTTACGGCACCCACCGTGGCGGGCGCCATGGGGTTAGCCATGACGTGGCCACGTCTCAAGACCACTCCTCAACCTCCAAGACCCACGTTCCCCACTCCATCATCCCCTGTAGGGACCATGGTGGGCGCCATGACCTTGTGGCGGGCGCCACAAGGCAAAATTTCATAACCTCCACTTTTTAGTGGAGGGGCGTCCCGGTCATTTCATGCTTTCAGTTTTTACTATAAATAGGACCTTAGATTTTCGTTTTTCTTCATCCAAAATTAGATTTCTCTAGGCATATATCAGTTTCAAAGCAGTTATCATTCCACATCGGGGTGATACTGCAATCGAGTGATCGAGTCTGTATACGTCTGTGCGATCGAGTTTTGGAGCACTCTGGAGGAAGTTAATCCTGCCGCCATTTTAATTCAAGTTCGTATTTTACTTTCATTTATTTCTCGCATTGCTTTACTTTTATTTATTATCCGCACTCGCACTTTACTTTGTTTATTTCCCGCACTCTCACTTTACTTTGTTTATTTCCCGCACTCGCACTTTACTTTGTTTATTTCCCGCACTCGCACTTTACTTTGTTTATTTCCCGCACTCGCTTTAAATTCATTTACTTTCCGCACTCGCACTAAATTACTTTTATGAAAAATTATAAAAAGAACTTTTACTTTATCATGTCTAACTAAATCTATAAAGGTTAGAATGTAAGGATCGTAATTAAACCAGTAATCCGTACAATTGTTCGTGGAAGCACTTAAGGGCTATTTTATCTTTCAATTTAAGTCTAATTGTTTTTAACTATTTCAAAAACAGCCAAAAGCGCTTTGTCTAGTTCATTAGGAGTTCTTAGATTAAAAAGAAAGGAGATTTTAAAACGACTTTTGAACGCGTTAAAGAAGTTTAGAGTCTGGTTCGTGAGAACCTCTTTTTGCTAAGAAATCCAGGTTAAGATACTTTTCAACTTAGTTAAGACACTATATTTCTTAAAAATAGGTTTACTACTCTAACGCAGTACGCGCCTTTTTATCCGTGACAATAGGAGGGGTTGATTAGAGAGTACAACTCGGTTCTGAATACGCGAAAGTGACAGTTCCTGTTAAATTAGTTCTTTTCAAAGTAGAAAACATTGCCCATAAGTAGTTCCATTAACAAGTACCGGATTATCAATTGATTATGTGAATTACATTCGAGCCTGTCTTTGTTTATTGTTTAAAATTATTATTGCACCCTTCTTAAAACCCCTATATTTAGTTGCCTTAGATACACACCATAACAACAAGTGCGATAGATTGACACTTGGTCTCTGTGGATTCGACAATCTTTTATATTACTCTGACGCGTTCGTACACTTGCGAAAAACACGCATCAGCTGCCTACGTGCCAGAAGAGATCATGGTGAATAAACTTGAGACAGTGGTGTCTAATGTCAATACTAGCCATGGGCTAGGTTTCACCAATGCTGACTTGACAACGGAAGGACGTCACCACAAAAAAGCTTTGCACATAACCCTGGAGTGCAAAGGGGTTGTACTCTCTCATGTTCTTGTGGACATTGGGTCTTCACTCAATGTCTTACCGAAGAAAACTCTTGTCAAGCTCGAATATGATGGAATAGATCTCCGACCAAGCAATCTTGTGGTCATGGCTTTTGATGGCTCCAAGAGGTTTGTTCTTGGAAAGGTGGAGCTACCTGTCATAATCAGTCCGCAGGTCTTTCAGACAACTTTCTATGTGATGGACATTCAGCCGGCCTACAGCTGTTTGTTGGGTCGACCATGGATTCACGCAGTGTAGAATCAGAATGCGCCTAAGAGGGGGGGGGGTGAATTAGGTGTTATCAAAATTTTCTCGATTCTTTTTCTTTGATGGATGGATTTTTCTTTTACGATTTAAATAACAAAAATTGTAAAGCAGAAAAGTAAAGAAGACACAGAGGTTTATCATGGTTCCCTTCACAATCCGAAGGTACATCCAATCCCCTTTAAACACGAAAGAGATTTCCACTAGTTTTCTTTAGAACAGTACAACCTATCACACCTTCAATGGTGAGGCCTACTTTCTAGCAAACTATACAAACGAGTGTGCAAGAACAATCCTCTTGCCACACTTACCCTTATGTCCAAACAATCCTTGGAACACAAGTCACAAAATAGAAAGACACTTTCTATAGTATTGTTTTTAGTGAGAGTACAATGAAAGATGTCAATAAAAATTGATCTTCTCCTATAATCAAGAATTCACTACTAAATATTCAACACAAGTGTTCAAGACAAAATATGAAAAAGATGAACTTATGAACACTTTTGAAAGATGAAAATAATTTGAATAAAGTGAATTTGATTGTATGAAAATATTTGAAATTGTCTAGGAGGTGTTTTTGAATTTGAAATTTTTAGAATTTATAATAGTTGAAACACCTATTCAAAAAGGTATGAAAATTTAAAAAGAATTTCTTTTGAAAAAGTATAAAAACTTATGAAATAAAATCACGAAGAGGTATAACTTTAATAAAATATTTGAAGTTGAAGAGAAACAATTTTTCAACATTTCTACAGTGTTAACCGGTTAACCAAATAGGTTAATCGGTTAACGCCTAGGAACGTTACCACAGAATTGAAAAATTGCTACCGTTAACCGGTTAACCCATATGGTTAACCGGTTAACAATGTTAAAATAAATAAAAATATTTATGTTTAAAGTGTTAAACCAGTTTCAATTTCTTTTTTAAAAAAATATGCACATGCATTTAAAAATTATGAAGATTATGTTGAACACTTGTATATCATATTTAAGAAGTAATTATTGATATACCTAAGCCTTGAGACAAGTCTTGAAAGAGTAGCACAAAAGCTTGAATCGATCGGAAACATTCCATTGATGATGCATAGCCATGGTCTTGATCGTTTGTTGTCATCTCGACTTTTTGCAATCTGGAATGATCTTGAAAAATGTTGACGTCATCAAAAACAAAGAGCTTGAAGTATGCTTCTACATTCTTCCCCTTTTTGATGATGACAACCGAGCGAATTTGCGTACAAGCTTTGATCAATCAATAATAATCTATACCTGCTTCTCCCCCTATGTCCAGCAGATCCCCCTATCTAAACAGAGGCAAAATTCTGCACAGAGAGATGTTAGAAACCAAAGCTCTTCTCCCCCATTGTCATTAGCAAAAAGGAAGAGAGAACCAAGCATAAATATGAAAAATACAGCATAAAATTCAGCATGATGCAACTTAGTATGAAAGCATATATGAACACACACATATAACAAAAACATAATTTAATTAAAAAACGAATAAGAGTACGAAAACATAACCGAAACGAAATCAAAATTGCCTAACAAACTTAGGACTTATAACAGAATTTTTTAAACTAAAACAAAAACAACAAAAAAAAATTCAAACAGATAGAAGCTGAAACATGCGCTGGAAATCCAAGTTTTAGATGTGTTAACGGGTTAACGGTTGAAAAATTTGAATTTTATGAAAAATCCAGCAGCATGTTTTTGACAAAAAATAATCACTTTTTCATAAAAAAAAAATTTATAAAGTGTTAGCACTCATCAAAACGCAACTTTCGATCAAAAAAGTTTTTGAAACCGATTATTTTCGGGTATACGAAAGTGAGAAAAACGAAAAACGGCGAAATGGGAGTGCTAGCATTTTATGACAAAAAAGTGAATAGACATACATAAAATGCAATAGAATATACACTAAGCAATTTTTTAAAGTAAAAATTAGATGTAACCTTCATTGAGAATACCAAGTTCTCGTCGAATCTTGTAAAATTGCTCTTTAGACAACGGTTTAGTGAATATATCGGCGAGTTGATTGTGTGTATCCACAAATGTAACATCGACATCTCCATTTAGAACATGATCTCGAAGGAAGTGGTGTCGGATATCAATGTGCTTTGTTCTTGAATGCATGACCGGGTTCTTTGTGATATTGATGGCACTTGTGTTGTCACACCGGAGAGGTATACAACCGAGATCTATTCCGAAATCTAGAAGTTGTTGTTTAAGCCACAAGATTTGAGCACAACAACTTCCTGCTGCAATGTACTCCGCTTCGGCCGTGCTAAGTGCAACGCATGCTTGCTTCTTGCATGCCCACGACACTAGTGCATTCCCGAGAATGTGACAAGTACCACTTGTACTCTTTATATAGGTCTTACATCCTGCATAATCAGCGTCAGAATAACCAATTAAAGAACATGTACTACCTTTAGGATACCATAGTCCGACGTGCATCGTTCCTTTGATATACTTTATGATCCTCTTCACGGCAGTCACACAAACAAACACTAAACATAATGTCAGGACGGCTTGCCGTCAAATATAAGAGTGAACTGATCATACTTCGATACTTTGTAATATCTATTGAAGTGCCGGAAAGATCTTGATCAACATACGTTCTAGATCCCATTGGAGTAAACATCTCTTTGCAATTGTCCATATCAAATCTTTTCAATAAATCCTTGCAATACTTGGATTGGTTTATGAAGATGCCATCCTTTGTTTGCTTGATTTGTAATCCAAGGAAGTAATTCATCTTTCCCATCATGGACATCTCGAATTCGCCTTGCATCATAAGAGAGAATTCTTCGCAGAGATCTTTGTTTGTTGAACCGAAGATGATGTCGTCGACATAGACTTGAACAAGTAAGGTGTTGCCCTTGAGATTCTTGATTAACAAAGTCTTGTCAACCTTTCCTTTCGTAAAGCCTTTCTCACATAGGAAGTTGCTAAGACGATCATACCAAGCCCTTGGTGCTTGCTTTAAGCCATAAAGAGCCTTCTTCAAGTTGTAGACATGAGACGGGTTCTTGAAGTCTTCAAAACCCGGAGGTTGTTTTACGTAAACTTCTTCATTGATGTAGCCGTTTAGGAATGCGCTTTTAACATCCATCTGGTACAACTGAAATTCATAGAACAAGCGTAAGCAAGTAATAATCTAATTGCTTCTAACCTTGCTACCGGAGCGAATGTTTCATCAAAGTCGATTCCTTCTTCTTGGTTGTAGCCTTGTGCGACAAATCTTGCTTTGTTACGAACTATGATCCCATTATCGTCAAGTTTCTTCTTGAACACCCATCTTGTGCCTAGGATATGTTTGTTGTCTGGTCTTGGTACAAGAGTCCAAACTTGGTTCCTTTCGAATTGGTTGAGTTCTTCTTGCATAGCTATTATCCATTGATCGTCGCCTAAGGCTTCATCGAATTTTGTTGGTTCAATTTGAGACACGAACGCCATGTTGAGGCAAGCATCCTTGAGATATAGTCGAGTTGCAACGCCTTGGCTAATATCACCAATCACTTTATCTATCGGGTGATCTCTATGAGTTCTCCATTCTTTTGGAAGATCTTGATGTTCTTCAATGGTTGGTGACTTATCTTCTTGTGATATTGCTTGTTCTTTTGATATCTCCTTTTGTTGTTGTGATAGATCTACTACATCATCATCATCCACAATAATATTATCCTCTTTCGAGGGGTTAGTCTCATCAAACGAAACATGTATGGATTCTTCAATGGGAAGAGTACGTTTATTGAAAATTTTAAAAGCTTTACTTGATAGAGAATATCCAAGAAAAATACCTTCATCGGATTTCTCATCAAACTTACCAAGGTTGTCTTTACCGTTGTTGAGAACGAAGAATTTGCATCCGAAAATGTGGAAGAAAGATATGTTGGGTCTCCTTCCCTTGAACAACTCATAAGGGGACTTCTTGAGAATATGTCGAATATTGACACGGTAACTTACAAAACAAGCCGTGCTAACCGCATCCGCCCAAAAATATTTAGGAAGATTCGAGTCGCTAAGCATTTTCCTTGCAAGTTCCATTAGTGTCGTATTCTTCCTTTCTACTACACCATTTTGTTGAGGACTCCTTGGTGCGGAAAAGTTGTGAGAGATTCCATGTTCTTCACAAAAATCTTCAAATGATGAATTTTGAAATTCGCCACCATGGTCGCTTCTTATGGAAACAATTGAGAGTGACTTCTCATTTTGAATTTGCTTGGCATACTTCTTTAATGCTTTAAAGGTATCACTTTTCTGCACTAAAAACAAAGTCCAAGTATATCTAGAGAAATCATCAACAATAACTAGTGCAAAAACGTTACCTCCAAAGCTTTTTGTCCTTGATGGACTGAAAAAATCCATATGTAACAATTGTAGTGGTCTTGTAGTAGATATCACTTTCTTGGTCTTGAAGGATGTTTTGGTTTGCTTCCCTTTTTGACATGCGTCACAAAGCTTATCCTTGATAAACTTCATCTTTGGAAGACCAACAACTAGATCATGCTTTAATAATTTATTCAAGTGCTCCATGTGAATGTGAGCAATCCTCTTATGCCAAAGCCATGCATCATTGTTGTTTGCCATTAAGCACTTCACCATCAAGAGAGAGTCATCAAAAGAAATAATAAAAATGTTATTAAATTGTTTACCTTTTAGCAAGAGTTCATGAGTGACTTCGTGTTCTATCAAACATTCCTCCTTTGTGAAGTTGATTCGGAACCCTTTGTCACACAATTGACTTATGCTAAGAAGGTTGTGTTTAAGGCCTTCCACATAAAGGACGTCTTCGATGATTGTATGAGGAGATGCACCAATGGTTCCAACTCCAAGAATTCTTCCTTTGTTATCATCACCGTAAGTAACGTATCCTTTGGCCTTAAGTGTTAAACTTGAAAATTTGTTGATATCGCCGTCATATGATTTGAACAACCGCTATCTAGATACCATTGCGTAGAAGTTGTGTAAACACCCCAAATTTGCCCTCACCCATTCACACCATGGCTTGTGATCATTTTCATATGCATAAACACAATCATATCATCTCATATCTCATTTTTGATTCACTGGATAGATTCTAAGGCATCTGCACCTAGGGATTGTGATCTGAGCAATCCCAAAGCATCTTGAGCCATTCCAAAGGCCACCAATCAACTCAAAGGGGTCTATGTGTGTTCTTGTATCATGTTACATCCCCACAAAGTCAAAATTGCAGAGGAATCACAAGAACTAGGGTTTGAGTGGATGCAAAGCCAGGATGAACTGCACAGTTGACTGAAAATTAGGGTTTTGGTTTCAGAGGCCATAACCCCAAAATTTCTGGTCATTCTTGTTTCCATTGATCTCTATATGGTATAGGGAGTATGCATGTCAATTTTCATGAAGAAATTCCATGGGGAAGTCATCTGATCAAAAGTTGACTTTTCAGACAAGTCAGTGCAAAATCAGGGCATCTGAGGCCCCCAATGACCCAACCAATGGTTGATCTTCATCATTTTGAGTGTATATGATCTTTATTTGATCATGGATGAAGGTTGAAGTTCATGGAAATCAAGAATTTAGGGTTTTTGCAAAGTTGACTTTTTTGGGCATAGTTGACTTTTCAAGAATGCATCATTTTAGGTCATTTTTCAAGCCTTGATTCATGATCCAAAAAGGCTTCAAATGGAAAAGCTTTGGTCATGAAAGTTGTAGATCTCATCTTTCCCTTTTCAAAAAGTACAAGAACATGATCAAACTCTTCTTGGATCAAAAGTTATGGCAATGCAAAGTTAGCAAAAATCATTGATTTTCAAGTTATGCACTAAATGGAAATTTTGCAAAGTCTTGAACCAAGTCAAAATGCAACCTCTAATTCACTTCAAACCAGCATGTGGACATTCTCCAAGTTACAAAAATCAGAATTGGATCAAGTTTGGTCATGGTTATGGTTCATGTAACTTGACTTTTCTCATGAAAGTACAAAAAGCAACAACTTGCAAAACACTCATGATCTTTTCACCAACTTGCAGCATTGATCCTTGAACCAAGCCTAGCCTTTCCCTTCAGTTTGCTGCGCCAGCCATGCCTTGTACTTGCCTAAAACTTGAGCCATGCCCTATCTTACACAAAAGTGGACTTTGAGCAAAAGTAGCCACACCTATCTCTGCAGGCCAGGTCACATCCCCCAGCCACTTGCAATTGTTTATTGAATCAATTTGCTGGCCATAACACATAGGAACCAAGGCTGAAACACACACACTCATCACATTCACAAAAACTCACCTCATTGCAAGTTCCTTCGAAATTCTTTACACAACCATCAAACACTCAAACTCTCATCATCATTCAACTCACCACACCTCATAGACAAGAAACCATCAAAGCTCAAGCCTAAAACAAGCCTGAAAACTCCATTGCCATCATTCACCTCAAGCTGCAGATTCTATCGAATCTCTCTCCACAAGCCACAAACACACCAACCAACACCACAAACCTTCTCAACACACTTCATAGATCACAAACAACCCTTTCTCACAGCCTGAAAGTGCCAAAATCATCATGGCCATTGTTGACTGAACTGAAGCAGTTCCATTCGAATCTCCTTCTCCAGCCAACACAAACTCATTTTTAGCATTCAAACACATTTGGGGGATCAAGTGGAGCAGCTTGCATCAAAGGAAGTGGCCAGAAAGCTCCTGAACTGAAAGCTTCAAATCTCAGGTAGCTCGAAAATAATTTTTCCAGAAATCATTTCTATTGTTACAAACTTGTTCTTTGTGTTGTCCTGATCATTCTGGTACCTTTAGTTTTTGAAATGATTGTGTTTTGAGCATTTAATTTGTGTTTGAAGCTTACGAACCCTAGAACTTTCTCTCTTCGATTCAGATGATTTAGGAAGAATAAATTTGTTTTAGGTTAGGGGTTTGGTTCGTGAGGATGTAGGGAACATTTCTCTGGCCTTAGTTTTCATTTTAGTTACGTTTTTAGGAAGTTTGGAATTTTCAGGTGAGCTTCTGGCCGGAGAAGACGACCGGAAGTCTTCTCCGGCCACCTGAAAGTGATTTGCCCTAATTACAGTGATTAATGCTAGTTTGAATTCTGAGCGTACGATCCCTTTGACTTGTTGACTTCCCTCCCATTTTGATGGCCCAGATCAACTCACTTACGCCCTAATCCACGTGTTAGCCTAATTAATCCACGTTTTATTTAATTTAATCAGATTGCATCCTGGCCCTCCACTAGCGCGCGCAGTCAATGAATTTAAACCCAGACTCCATCCTGGCCATCCAATCTGTTTACTTTTCATTTAATTCAGATTAAATCAATTTTATTTTCTTTTCTTTTCATTTGTTTTGTATAATTTATTTAAAATAGTAAAAAATTCATAAAAATTATGAAACTTTTTCTTTAAGGTTTTATTAATTTTTATGATCCAAAAATATTTTTATTTTATTTTTTATCATTAAAAAAGTATTTTTAAATGTTTAAAAGATTATTTTTAATTGATTAATGAGAATTAATTAATTAAAAATACTTTTAGGTATTTAAAAATTACAAAAAAATTCATGAAATGTTCTAAGACATTTAGAAACATTGTCCAACCTTCAAACCAAATTTCTTTTTTGATCTTGGTGCATTTTAAGAATTTTTCATGGAATTGAATCATTTTTTATGCATTATTTTGATCACAAGTTTAAAAATTCCTTTCTGCCTATTGGTGAAGGTTGAGACATTGATTCTTCTTGCATTGTTTTCCATTTTGCATGTACTTTCAAGGATAAAAAGGCCATGATTTGATCTTGTATTTCCTAATTGATTGGCATTTGTTTTGTTAAGAACCCTAAAAAACCCTAATAACTTGTAAAAATCATAACTTGAGTTTGGTTGAGAGTTGAGAGCTCCCCTTTGGGCAGTGGTTTATTATAGGTTTAGGGTTTCTTTGGGTACCATTTTCCATTTTTTATGTTGAGGTTTGCTTCTGTTTTTGGTTTTGGTTTGATGTTTGTTTCATAAACCCTAATTTGGGCTTTCTCTTGCATCCTTCTTGCTTTCTCTTGCATAACTTGACTTGTCATTGCATTTTGTGCATTCTCATGATTCATTTGACATCTTAAGACATGTATGAAGCATGTTTGATCATTGCATTACATATTTTCTATGCCATTTGTCTTGTATGTTTCATAACTTTTCATGTTCATTCATGCTCCTTAACTTGCATCATTTGCATCCATGATTTTGTATGAACATCTCCATGTCTTGCCTTATGATCATAGCACCTCATAACATCATAATCACCATCAACATGCTTCTGGTTTTGCTTAGCATCATGTCATTTCATTTCATTTAGCATTGCTTTGCATTTCTTTCTAACATTTCAGGTGGTAAGTAACTTGGGAAGTGAATTTGCCTTCACTTCTCATAACCTTTCTTTTCATCTCTCTTGCATCCATGCTGCATTTTTATATGTGCTTGAGTTTGAGCTTGCTCATTCTTGCTTCTCCCACTTTCTTCCTTCAAGTGACTTGACTTCTTGAATGATGCAAGTCACTTTGTTTCTCTTGATCTTGTTCATCTGCTTCTTGGTGGTTCATCTGAAGATTGTTCTTGAAAACCTCACAAACTTTAGGATCAACCAAGCATGACAATGAATTAGGGTTTTGATTAGTCCCCCTCATAGTTTTTACCTTTGTGTCTCTCTTTGAGTCTTCTCTTCTCATCTCATAATCAGAGACTAAACCCTAAAGGTTTTAAGACTTTGTGATTAGGGTTATGCCTGCATCCTTCTCTTAGGATGGAGTGTATAACTTTAATCCTAAGTATTAAACCCTTTATGTGTTTAAATCTCTTAATCAATCCACCTAATAATCATCAAGGCATTACACTTGTAACTTGGGCCTTGCATTAGGGTTCTAATTCTTCCTTAATTGGTTAAGAAGGACTAACCCTAGTGTTAATGGACAAGTCCCCCTCAAGTTGTCTTACAAATCATAAAAAACACTTCATCATCATATCATTAAATAAAATCCACTTAATCAAAGGCTTGTTTTGTCATGGGTTTAATCCCTAATCATGGATTAAGCTGAGGAGCTTTCCTCAGCTTAAACATTCTCATCTATTATCCTTCTATTAGGATGGTGTAATGAGTCTGTTAAATCCCTGATTATGGCTTAACCTCATTACTCAACACTAAACAAAAACACCAAAAACATCTAAATAATCATAAGTAGGTTAATGATCTTAATCCTACACCAAAGGTGATTAAGTGTGAGAATCTGACTTCACACTTAAGGTACACTCATTACCCCTAATCAGAGGGAAGATGTGATGAGTTTACTAACCCATTGGTTTAGGCTTAAGCTCATTATCTTATGACAAAAATCCAAAAGCAATAAAAGACTGAAAACACAAAAACAAACAATAATCGTCTCCTCCGGGATTCTTTTCTCATCACATTCACTCACAAACGAGAACTTGCTTCTTCCGTCTAATGCAAGACAGTTTGCACCTGAGCCAGACAGGTCATACACATGAGCATAGACAAGTAAGCAGTTCACAAGTCAATTCACCTTTCAGTCTCCTTGGGTCGAACTACGGTGTTCTGACTTCCTCATTGCACGAGAGGATACGTAGGCATAACTTAACGGTTATCGAACAAAAGTCTCTGTATATTCCCCCTCTTTCTAGCATTATTCTTTAAGCCTCATGATCTTGAGCATTTCACTCTGTTCTTACACTGACACTTTCATACTTCACATCACTTATACACTTTACACTGACACCTGTACATTCTTTTCCAGCCCTTTATACACAGATTGCACTGACACTACCCCTTTAAAACACAAATCTTTCGAGCGTGGATCCCGTCGAGTACGACGGACAATCTGGGTGCTAATACCTTCCCAGGTTGTAACCAACCCCCTTTCTCAGTCTCTCTGGTTCGCAAGCCGTCTTATCCATCTTTTCCAGGCCTATGCAGCATTGCCTTTCCTCCGGGATAAAAATGCCTAGCTGGCGACTCTATTCATTCTCCAGTGAGTTCACGGCTGTGTGTTCTCACTGTTCTCCTCGCCGACCGTTCGCGTCTGTACCCTTATCTGACCCCTGCGTCACTTATCGGGAGCGACAGCTTGGCGACTCTGCTGGGGACCCTTATACTGCAACCAGGGCTTCTGGTTCTTTTTGTGGGTTCCTCCTAGCGCTTGATTGATTTGTGTTTACTGGGGTGTTATGTGCTTGTTTGTGCTTGTATTTATTTTTATTTATTGCTTTATGTACAGTTTACTTTATTGCTTTCTTTATTGCATTTGTGTATATCATATTGTCATACTGTTACTGGCTGGATCTGGTTTCTTTGTTTTGGTGGGTGGGGTTCATTGAGAGTTAAGGTCCTATACCTGGGACCTGAGTGACACATAGGATAGAGTGAATCATATTCTTTCCCATTCCATTTCGGTCTGGTGCGGGAATATGAAACACGGTTCAGATATGGGTTTCTTCTTGAGAACTCTGTGTTGCGGATTTCCTGCAATGCTAGGGCTATCTGGGAAGCCTGCTAAGTCTGGATGACCTTTTAGTTTTGACCTTCAGAAACTGAGGTGAATTAGAGGAGGAATTGTTATGGTTATTGTAAACACTGTACCTCCGGGTTGGAAGTGTTTACACTTCTCATAACTGATCCAAGTCTGAGGATCCTTGTTCTAGATCACCACCTGTGAGGGGGTTGGGCTGTTTACAGGTTTGCAGGTACCTTGACCTCAGAATACCCTGTTACTTTGACTTTGTTAAGAATACTCCATGTTGGATAGTTCTTGTGATTCTAAAACCCTGGACATGTGACTCTTTATTTGAGCCCCCCACCCTGGTTACTGGATTCATAGACCTCCACCTGGAATTCTTGAACACACTTGGACCTATATCAGATACTTTGGCCAGATCCAGCTCAGTCACAGACCCTTTGCATTTCATTTGCATACATACTCATTGCATCATATTAACATGTGTTTATTTGTGTTTCAGGGTATCCACTTCCATCAGGTTTTGGTTTTGACCCCATCTGCAGTTTTGACCTGTCTCCACCAGCATTTATTTCAGCTTGTCAGACATATACTTCAGTTACCTGCACTAGCCATCCAGTGGCCCACTTCTCAGCATCTTCAACAGCACTTATTCTACTCAGTCTTCAGCACTCATGGCTCCAAAGAAAAGCAACATCACCTATCATTTCTTCCAACCAGACTTATCAGACATCAGGAGGATTCAAACCCTGATCACTCCAGATCACATATCTTTATTCAGAGAGAGCTATGGGGATATACTTGACTTGGTCATGGATTTGGACCCATCTCAGAGGAGTCTCATCCACACTTGCATTCAGTTCTATGATCCCCCATTGAGATGTTTCACCTTTCAAGACTTCCAGTTAGGCCCTCTTCTGGAAGAATACTCATCTTTGACTGGTCTGCCCATCAGGAGAGAAATCCCTTTCAATCCTGAGATGGCTTTCCCAAGCAATGGAGAGGTAGCAAAAGCTTTACATCTGGAACCTGTTTTGATTGAACAACACATGACCTCTAAAGCTGGGATCCTTGGTTTTCATCTGGACTTCCTAATTTCTCAAGCTAGTCTGAAGTCCTCCCTGGGGGAGTGGAAAGCTGTTTGTGCTCTGTTGGCCTTAAGTGTATATGGAATTGTGTTGTTTGCTGATGAGCCTCGATTCATCAGCAGGAATGCAATCCACTTGTTCATCCTGAAGAACCCAGTGCCAACTTTGCTGGGTGATCTCTATTACTCAGTACACCAGAGGAATGAGAAGCAGAGGGGGAAGTTAGTAAGGATGTGTGCTCCATTATTCCATACCTGGCTCCTCAAGCATCTACCCAGAACAGATGCATTCCTGAACCCTCATCAGCAAAGCAACTGGGCCAAGAGGCTCACTACTCTCACTTCAGCAGACATCAGATGGTGTACTCAAAGCACTAAGGGTAGAGATATTATCACAAGCTGTGGGCATTTTCCCAATGTGCCTTTGGTGGGAGTTAAGGGAAGTATCAACTACAACCCTCTGCTGTTCAAGAGGCAATTAGGCTATGCACTGGTCCATGCTCCTAGGGTGCAGGATTTGGTTGAGACCCTCTACTGTGAGAACAAGGTCAGTTTGGCTGTTGTTAGGCAGGCTGCCTGGGCCTGGGATCATGTTCAAACCAAGGGAATCACCATTCTGGGGAAGTGTAATAATGTGGCATCAGTCCAATATCATGAGTGGTCCTATGCTAGAGCCCAATTCTCTGGATTGCCTTTCACCATAGAAGACAGGCCTGAGTCATCATCAGCACCACCCCCTGCTACTATCAGTCTGGAGGAGTTTGAAAGCCTGAAGGAAAGGAATGAGAAGTTATCCCAAGCCTTGCAGAAGACCCTCCGGGAGAGGAGTGAAGGTGTGAGGGAAATTGAAAGATTGGAGAAGTTGAGGGTGGAACACTTGACTAAAATTGAGAAGTCTGGAGAGTATATCAACAAGTCTAAAGCTGGTGAGCAGATTCTGAAGAATGCTTGTAAAGAAGCCCAGTTCCAGAGGGCAAGAACAGACTTGTATTTGAAAGAGAGTCAGGCCAGGTGGGTCCGGATCACTGAGGCCCGTACTCTAGAAGACAAGAGAGTTCAGGACAAGATGGAGCAGATGGAAAAAGCCCTGGCAGCAGCCCAGAAAGAAATATCAGAACTAGAAATCAGAGCCGGGGTGAAGAGGTCTAAGGACCAAAGTCAGAACAAGAAATTGACTGCAGCTGTTGCAACAAGAAACCTTCTCATCAGAAGTCTCACGGAGCGCCCGGCTGATCCTGTGACCGAAGCACTTCTTAAGGAAGTTCGTGAGGATGAGTTTGGCCTTGGAGTTTGATCATTTGCTTGTTGTTATTCTTATTTCATGTACTTTTGCTTTTTTTTTGTGATGTATTTTTACCCTTTTAAGGGCTTGTGTTGTAAAATGAACAAGTTGTATTATTTCATCTTATGTAATATATATTTGTGTTGGTTTTTATCTGAGTTCACTCCAGAGACAACTTCAAGCAGCATCATCTTCAAGGGTCTGGAAGGGTCAAAACTGAAGACCAAGCCGGATACCTTGAGAGCAAATAAGCATAACTGCATTGCATACTAACCTTTTTGTTTGTTTTGTAGGTTTTGTTTTATTGATACTAACCTCTGTTGTGATATTCAGGCAGTATTGCTCGTCGCCGGGTGTTTCCCCTCAACAGGCCACACAGGTACCCAACTAGAAACAACCTTCCGGGCATCCAAATGGATCAAGTTCAACAAGATCTTGCTGATGTTAGAAATAAACTGGCCAATGAAAGATTGGAGATGAGAACTCAAATGACGCAGTTCATGGAGGTCATGAACAACATGGCTCAGAGCCAGGAGAGGCTGAGGGCCATGGTTGAGAGGCAAACTCAAGAGGAGCCTCATGTGGGAACTGCTGGCACAAGTAATAATGAAAGGGTGCAACCCCATATTAACCCTCCTGTGTTTGGCCCACATCTACATCCTGAGATTAATATTCCTGCAAACGTTCAAGGAACAGCTACTGCGGCCAGAATACTTCAAGAAGATCCTCAGGAGGACCAATTTACAGTGATGGGTGCTGGAGAAGAGGCCTATGATAGGCGATTGGATGAAATAGCTGAGAAGTTGAGATCACTGGAGTCTCAAAATTCTTTGGGCTTCGACGTCATGGACATGGGGCTGGTAGACGGGGTCAGGATCCCCCATAAGTTCAAGCCTCCTTGTTTCGAAAAGTATAATGGGACTTCATGCCCCCGGACTCATCTACAATCGTTTCTGGGAAGGCTGAAGGCCTATACATTGGATGAGAAACTTTGGATGTTCTACTTCGAAGACAGCTTAACTGGAGCATCGAGGGAATGGTATTCCCACTTGACAAGGGCAACTGTGAGATGCTGGAAGGACCTGGCAGAGGCCTTCATCCGACAGTATCAATACAACTTAGACATGGCACCCAACAGGACTCTCCTAATGGGAATGTCACAGTCGTCAAGGGAAAGTTTCAGAGAATATGCCCAAAGATGGAGGCAATTGGCTGCTGCCGTTCAACCACCAATGTCTGAGAGAGAAATGGCAGACATGTTTATGAACACTCTCCAGGGAACGTATATTGACAGGTTGGCTGCTTTCTCTTCCACTAGCTTCGCCGATGTTGTTATAGCTGGGGAGAGAATTGAAAGCCTGTTAAAAATGGGTAAGATATCTGATAATGGTGCAAGCTCGTCCAGTGGCACAAGAAAGCCTTTCGCAGGCCCGAGAAGAACTGGCGAGACCAATGCCATTCACACCAACAGGGGCAGGCCCCATTATGTTCCCAGAACAATAGCAGCAGTCACCATCCCTGCTCCAGCTCATCCTCAGCCCGTCTATCAACCTCCTCAACAAAATTTCCAACAACAACCTCAGTATCATCAGAATCAATATCCTCCAAGAAACAACTACAACAACAACAATAGCAACAACAATCAACAGAGGCCATTTCAACAAAGGCCCTCCCAAGCTAACAGAGTGATCGACCCGATCCCAATGCCGTATGCTGCCTTGCTGCCACAACTTCTGAAACTCAACCTAGTTGAGCTAAGAACGTTGGCACCTCCGGATCCCAACAGTCTACCAAGGAACTACGACTCCAATGCTAGGTGTGCTTTTCATTCCAACGCACCTGGTCACAGTACAGAAAAATGCAGAGCTCTGCATATGAAGGTACAAGATTTGGTAGACTCCAAGGCTTTGAATTTTGCACCGCCGCCCAATGTCAATAAAAACCCAATGCCTAACCATGGTGGTCCTCGAATTAATGCTATCGAAGAAGACCAACCGTCTTATTTGATAACTAGTGTGGATCAGATCAGGACACCATTGGTGGAAATCAAAGCTCAGCTCCGTGAAAACAATATATTTCCGGGGTGTGAGCTGGGGTGCCCTTACTGCAATATTTCTTGGAATGGGTGTGAAGACCTGAGGAATGGCATTGACAGCCTTATTAAGAGTGGCCTCCTACAAATCACTACATCATTTCCGGCAAATTCAGCAACTTCATCAACAACAGTTTCAGACCCTCCTACAACTGCAGCAACAATTGTTCCCGATAATTCATCTGTCCTACCAAATGATCAGTTTTCAACAGTTTCTCCCGCTACAACATCAGCTTCATTCCATTTCGACTCTCCATCAACAACAACAACAGTCCTTCCAACGGAACCTCCTACAACACCAGCAAACGATCATGAAGATGTCTCCACTGTTACCATCTTCTACGATCCAGAAAATAACTCCGCCTACCATTCAGAAGGTGCTGCTCCCGCTAGAGCACCAGTTACAATCTTTTATGATCCACAAACAATTACAGTCCCTTCAGCAGCAGCAATCAGTCCAGTCACCGTCACGGTGCCTGGACCTGTACCATATGAAAGCAATAGGGCCATCCCTTGGCACTATGGCTCTGACTTGTATTGCGAAGGGAAAAGAATCACTCTTGAAACATCAGCACCTGTACCACAAATTGATGATGTGGGCGGAGGCGGAGGCTTCACTCGAAGCGGACGTCTCTTCGCTTCACAAGTCCAAAGACCTACTGCCGAAGCAGAAGCTGCTGCCAAGGCAAAGGGAAAAGGCCCGGTGCAGGAAGATCCAGCTGCCAAAGAAACCCTGAAGACTCCATTCGATCAGGAAGTTGATGAGTTTATGCGGATCATCAAAAAGAGTGATTATAAAGTTGTGGATCAGCTTCATCAGACGCCATACAAAATCTCCATCCTCTCACTGCTTATGTGCTCCGAAGCCCATCGGAATGCACTACTTAAAGTCCTGCACGCAGCTTACGTGCCTGAGGAGATTACTGTCAACCAATTGGAAACCGTGGTTGGAAATGTTACTGCTAGCAACGGGCTAGGATTTACCAATTCTGACTTGACAGTGGATGGCCGCAATCACAATAAAGCCTTGCACATAACCATGGAATGCAAAGGAGCTGTCCTTTCACATGTGCTGGTGGACACAGGATCATCCCTGAATGTCTTACCAAAGAAGGCTCTGGTGAAGCTTGAATATGATGGACTGGCATTGAGACCCAGCAACCTGGTGGTTAGAGCTTTTGATGGCTCAAAGAGATCGGTGCTGGGAGAGATTGAGCTGCCCGTGACAATTGGCCCGCAGACCTTCAAAACTATCTTTTATGTGATGGACATTCAGCCCGCCTATAGCTGTTTGTTAGGTAGACCCTGGATTCACGCCGCTGGCGCAATAACGTCTACCCTTCACCAAAAGTTAAAATATGAGTGGGAAGGCCAAGTTGTCACAATCTGCGGGGAGGAGGATATATTTGTCAGCCATCTGGCTACTTACAAGTATATTGAAATGGATGGAGAGATCGTTGAAACCATGAGCCAAGGTTTTGAAGCCTTGAATGTGAATGAAGCATCTGCTGTATCAGGGATCTCTATGTCATCATACCAACAAGCCCGGAAGGTTGTTGAGGAAGGAACTGCCCTAGGCTGGGGCAAGGTCTTAGCTGTGGAGGAAAAGAAGGACAAATTTGGGTTGGGTTACAGACCAACTCAACATCAAGTGAAGGCTGCTGGAGAGCCTGGTTTTGTCAGTGGGGGAATGCTTACCCCCGATGCTATCAACTGTCTGGAAGACGAGCTGGAAGAGGAGCGCAACCTGGAGAATTGGATTCGTCCGAAGATCCCGGGGAGCAGTGTCTCGAACTGGTCTTCCCAGGGAATTATAAGTGTTACTCGAGCAGAGTAATTATTATTTCCTGTATTTTTATAAGCATGCATCAAAGTCTTGCATCTTGCCCAAGATGACAAGACTCATTTTGTAATCAGGGCCATCTGTACTTTTGTGCAAACAAGATTAAATTAATGAAATATCAGACAATCTTTTTGCAAACGAGTCTTTTTCTTTTACGCTCACTGTTTTTCCATTTTTCTTTTTGTACAAAAATAAATGGCAGTGTTTTTCAAAATGACAACTTCATTTCACTTTTCTAAATAAGACTAAAATCAGATCACTAAAATGAACAACCTAACCTTTGCAGAGAGTGCCATCCTGACAGCACCGACAACAGCACGGCTATGACATCGTATGACTTTGACAATCCGATCAATCAAGCTGAAGAAGGGGTTGAAGAAGAATACGAGCTTCCTGAAGAGCTAGCCAGGTTGTTAAGACAAGAGGAAAGGGTCATCACTCCTCACCAGGAGGAGATTGAAGTGATTAATCTTGGTACGGAAGAAAATGTGAAAGAGGTCAAGATCGGGGCCTGCCTGCAAGACTCAGTGAAGAAGCAACTGATAGATCTGCTTCAAGAGTATGTTGATGTGTTTGCCTGGTCATATCAGGACATGCCAGGGTTGGATACCAATATAGTTGTGCACAAGCTGCCTTTGAGAGAAGAGTGTCCTCCAGTCAAACAGAAGCTACGCCGTACTCGTCCAGACATGGCTATGAAGATCAAGGAGGAGGTACAAAAGCAATGGGACGCCGGGTTCCTTGCTGTGACTAGCTACCCGCCGTGGGTTGCTAACATAGTACCTGTGCCTAAGAAGGACGGTAAAGTAAGAATGTGTGTTGATTACCGGGATCTGAACAGAGCCAGCCCGAAAGATGATTTCCCATTACCTCACATTGATGTATTGGTGGATAATACGGCTCAGTTCTCGGTATTCTCCTTCATGGATGGGTTTTCAGGATATAACCAGATCAAGATGTCACCTGAAGACATGGAGAAGACAACATTCATTACACCCTGGGGCACGTTCTGCTACAAGGTAATGCCATTTGGGCTCAAGAACGCCGGTGCAACGTATCAACGGGCTATGGTAACATTATTCCACGATATGATCCACAAAGAAATAGAATGTTATGTGGACGATATGATTGCCAAGTCCCTTACAGAGGAAGACCATCTGGTGAATCTGCTCAAGTTATTCAAGCGTCTGAGAAAGTATCAACTGAAGTTGAACCCCAACAAATGCACATTCGGGGTGCGATCCGGTAAATTGCTGGGCTTTATTGTAAGCGAGAAAGGGATTGAGGTTGACCCTGATAAAGTCAAAGCCATTCAAGAGATGCCTGCACCGAAAACTGAGAAAGAAGTTCGAGGTTTCTTAGGTAGATTGAACTACATTTCAAGGTTCATATCTCACCTCACAGCAACCTGTGAACCCTTGTTCAAGCTGCTAAGAAAAGAACAAACGGTCAGGTGGAACGAAGATTGCCAAAGGGCTTTTGACAAGATCAAGGAATACCTACAAGAACCTCCAATCCTTATGCCGCCAGTTGAAGGAAGACCTCTGATTATGTATTTGACAGTATTGGAAGAATCAATGGGGTGTGTGCTGGGCCAGCATGACGAGTCTGGTCGAAAAGAGTATGCAATTTACTACCTAAGCAAAAAGTTTACCGACTGTGAACAACGTTATTCACTGCTCGAGAAAACTTGCTGTGCTTTAGCGTGGGCTGCTCGCCGACTAAGGCAGTATATGTTGACTCACACTACCTTATTAATCTCAAAAATGGACCCAGTCAAGTACATTTTCGAGAAGCCAGCTCTTACCGGACGGGTTGCAAGATGGCAGATGATTCTCACAGAATACGACATACAGTACACATCTCAGAAAGCCATCAAGGGCAGTGTACTATCTGAATATCTTGCTGAGCAACCCCTTGATGATTACCAGCCAATGAGGTTTGACTTCCCTGATGAAGACATCATGTTCATTAAAACAAAAGATCATGAAGAGCCTGTTCACACTGAAGGGCCCGACCCGGAAGAAGAATGGATTATGATGTTCGACGGGGCTGTTAACATGAATGGCCGTGGTGTCGGTGCAGTACTCATTACACCCAAAGGAGTTCACATGCCTTTCTCGGCAAAACTCACTTTCAACTGCACTAACAACGAAGCTGAATACGAAGCTTGCATTATGGGTCTTGAGGAAGCCATTGACCTCAGGATCAAGACGTTGACCGTATTCGGAGATTCAGCTTTGGTAATCAATCAGACCAACGGAAAATGGTACACACACCAAGATCGTCTGATACCTTACAGGGATTATACAAGAAGGTTGTTGACTTTATTCACAACAGTCAAACTTGAGTATATCCCTCGGGACGAGAATCAGTTTGCAGATGCCTTGGCTACCATTTCATCCATGATCCAAGTTCAAGCTACTAACTTTGTACCCCGGATTTCAGTATCGAGACTTGATAGACCAGCATATGTATTTGCAGCAGATATTGCTAAAGATGATAAGCCTTGGTTCCACGACATCAAGTGCTTCTTGGAGGATCAAAATACCCACCTGGGGCATCTTCCAATGATAAGAAGACTTTGAGAAGGCTTGCTGGGAGTTTCTTTCTGAACACCGATGGATCTTTATACAAAAGGAACTTTGATATGGTACTCCTCAGATGTGTTGATAAGACGGAAGCAGATTTACTGATGCATGAAGTGCATGAAGGCTCTTTTGGTACTCATGCTGGAGGGCATGCAATGGCTAAGAAGTTGTTAAGATCAGGCTATTACTGGATCACAATGGATGCAGACTGTTGTGCCTATGCCAGAAAATGTCACAAATGCCAGATCTACGCAGATAAAGTACATGTGCCTCCCAACCCTTTGAACATCATGTCTTCACCATGGCCCTTTGCTATGTGGGGCATTGATATGATTGGCAAGATTGAGCCAACTGCTTCGAACGGCCACAGATTCATCCTGGTCGCCATCGACTATTTTACGAAGTGGGTTGAAGCAGCCTCATATGCAAACGTCACAAGGCAAGTGGTAGCCCGATTCTTGAAGAGAGACATCATCTGTCGGTATGGAGTGCCCGAGCGAATCATTACTGATAATGGTTCCAATCTCAACAACAAAATGATGGCTGAATTATGCCGGGACTTCAAGATCCAACATCACAATTCTTCTCCTTACAGGCCAAAGATGAATGGCGCTGTTGAGGCAGCAAATAAGAACATCAAGAAGATTGTGCAGAAGATGGTAGTCACCTACAAAGACTGGCACGAAATGCTACCATTTGCCTTGCATGGGTATCGCACATCAATCAGGACATCCACTGGGGCAACACCGTATCAGCTTGTGTATGGTATGGAAGCAGTCCTACCTGTTGAAGTTGAATTACCCTCGTTACGGGTATTAATGGATGTCAAACTGAATGAAGCAGAATGGGTTAGGGCCCGATACGAGCAACTGAGTCTGATCGAAGAGAAACGATTGGCTGCAATCTGCCACGGGCAGCTATATCAGAGGAGAATGAAGAGAGCCTTCGATCAGAAAGTCAAGCATCGAGAGTACCAAGTGGGAGATCTCGTGCTGAAAAGAATCCTCCCTCCTCATACAGACCACAGGGGCAAATGGACTCCAAATTATGAAGGACCATTCGTGGTGAAGAAAGTTTTTTCTGGTGGAGCACTGATGCTCAGCACCATGGATGGTGAAGATTTCCCATCCCCTGTGAATTCAGATGCAGTTAAAAAATACTTCGCATAAAATGACCCGCTGGACACAAAAACAGAATGTAAGTCCAGGCAAAAATAGGGCATCCAGGCGAGTCAAAAACAGAATAAAAGACTCGGGCAAAAATAAGGGAAATAAATAAAAAATGTACACCCGCTGAGTTGAAAAGCCGCATTGGACAACTCAGGCAAAAATGGGTATCCCGATGGATTGAAAACCCGAAAGGGCGATCCATGCAAAATAAGGGAATAAGCGAACAACTGCACTCTGAATTCGTCTGTATCACTTACAACTTGGAAAGCTTTGACAGAATCAAGCTCCGATCAGAATCAACTTTCTCCAGAAAGCAAGACGAGAAGAACGTCATTGTCATACGAGTCATAGCGGGAGAGGAAGCTCCTCAAAGCGTCATCAACACTGCCAACACTTTGTTTCTCAATTTGTAACAATCTCCTCATTTCAGGAGATATGTTTCTTTGACTGTACCTTGCCAATTCAGGGCACATGAATTAATAAAATCAGATTTTTCAGTCATGTCTCGTCTTTTACATTTATGTTTTGCAAAGAATTGCCTGATATCTCTAAAAATACAATTGCATAAGTACAGATGCCTTTCTCTAAAAAACAAAGCACATGCTTGCAGGGAATATTACTTACTCTCGAAAGTACTTATTTCTTATGACGGAATCCAGTAAAGGATACCTCGGGACCATTTGCGCGTTTCCTTATCTTTGCAGGATTGCAGGTATCCAGAACGCAACTTGGGGCATGCAAGGTATATCTCAGCAAGCTGGCAGATCAACAAAAGATATCAGCACCCGAAATGCTCTATCCCCAGCTGAGTTGCTTCCCCTTGCTCTCCCCAGCCGAGTTGCCTCTCATTACTCTCCCCAGCTGAGTTACCAGCGGCATTCCCCAGCTGCAATACCAACGGTCTTTCCTCAGCAAGATGCAAGAATCAGGGAATCATCTCCCCACAGAGCTTCGAGCCTCTATTCAGAAGAGCAACGCACGAAGAAGTCACAACAGAGAGGAAGAAGCTTCTACAAACCCCAGCTGGGTCCCGTATCATAAGGATATGTCAATCAGGGACCTATATCCCCAAGCAGATACATCGTTAGATCTACCAATGATCTCATCCCCAGCTGGGATGCTCACCTCAAGCGGATCAACCAGAGATCTTCGTGGCAGCTGGATCCGGGTCCCGGATCTTTGCCTCCTTGCATAATCATGGCATTTGCATCATATTCACCCCCTCAGAGCGTAGCATTCCGTCTAATACGGAGCATTACGGCAAAATTCAAATACATAGCATAATCATAAGTCATGTTGTGAATTGAACACTGGTGAATATTGACAATCTGTCGGCATACAGAATATATACAGAAAAATCCCCACCAGGGTCCCATCAAAAGCAGTTGCCTCTCCAATTACGAACATCAGTATATTCCCTTTTGACACCCGTCCGTGTCATCATTTCCCCAAGCAGGTTGCCTGAATACACTTTACAAACCAAGACCACCCGTACTACAGACACTTCCTGGCACCCGTCCGTGTCGTATCACCAGCAGAAAGCCAAAGACATCCTCTTTGCACTCACATATACCCATACACAATCCTTGACACCCGTCCGTGTCGTATCCCCAGCATGGTCGCCTATACTTGTACAAACACCCCCTTGACACCCGTCCGTGTCATATCCCCAGCGCAGTCGCTTGCACCTTTATCACCCATATACTTGTTAATATTACACTCTTCTTTCTTGACACCCGTCCGTGTCACTTTCTCCCAGCAGATAAACACTCATCTATACATTACATATACTCATTGGTACACCTACACAGATACTCGCCCGTATCTTGTATACATCATCACTCATATCCCCACAGATTCGACAGTAGTCCTTGTTCTTTGTTAACCAGTTGGTACTCATCCGTACCATTATCTCAGAACATTGCGTCTAGTGTTTGTTTCTACATGATACTCGTCCGTATCATAGTCTTAGGGATGCTCCTCCGCATCTTTAATCCATACACCGTGTCAAACACTTATGTCTTCTTGAATATAGATACTCGTCCGTGTCTATTATTCTCCAGAAGGTTTCTTTCAGATGCAACACTCGTCCGTGTTCTTTGTTAACCAGTTGATACTCGTCCGTATCCTCATCTCTGAGCATGTGTCAGTTTGTTTCTACATGATACTCGTCCGTATCATAGTCTTAAGGATGTTCGTCCGCATCTTCAATCTATACACAATACCAAACACTTATACCTTTTGTTTCTTGGATGTAAACGCTCGTCCGTGTTTACCACATCCCCAGTAGATCACCAACAAATTTTCTTTTTATCTGACACTCGTCCTGTGTCATGATAACCCTGAGAGCAGTCGTACCCTGCTAAGTGGTCGTCCTCCACTTCTTGATGGTCGTCCTCCATCGTGCTCATCCGATGGCCGTCCCCATCGTTGTTTTTTAGCAGCCGTCCCCTGCTAGGTGGTCGTCCTCCACCCTTTGATGATCGTCCTTCATCACTTTATCCAATGGCCGTCCCCATTGTTGATTTTGGTTATCTAACACTCGTCCTATGTTATGATAAACCTTGAGAGCAGCCGTCCCCTGCTGAGTGGTCGTCCTCCACTTCTTGATGGTTGTCCTCCATCATGCTCATCCGATGGCCGTCCCCATCGATGACCTTTTCTATCCGATGGCCGTCCCCATCGTCGATATTTTCGGCAGCCGTACCCTGCCAGGTGGTCGTCCTCCACCTTTGATGGCCGTCCCCATCATATTTACTTTTTATCCCCAACAGAGCAGCCGTTCCCTGCTAGGTGATCGTCCTTCACCTTTGATGGCCGTCCCCATCATCTGTTTATTTCATTTATTCTTTAACCCGATGGCCGTCCCCGTCGTGGTCCCTTTTCCTTTTAGCCCGATGGCCGTCCCCGTTGTTGGTTACTTTACCTTTATGAACTTGATGGCCGTCCCCGTCAGGATTCATTGACTCCCAAGAGAATTTTTACAGTTTATCTTGATGGCCGTCCCCATCATGACATTATTTTCCCCAGCTAGTCGGCCGTCCCCGTCTTAGCTTTACCTTATATCCCCAGCATGTCGGCCGTCCCCGTCATCGCTTATCTTCACACTTTCCCCAGCATGTCGGTCGTCCCCGTCATTGCTAGTTACCCAGCAGTCGTCCTCTGCTCGACGGTCGTCCTCCGTCGCCCACTTTACGATATACTTTATTTTCTTTTACAATCTATATCCCTTTTCTTCTTCACCCTGTGAGTGCAAATTTTGGACTGTCTTTGGTATTCAACCACAAGTTATCTTGTTCGCCTGTTAAGCCGTCGCTTACAACCTGCACAGCTAACTCATGTTTGAATAGGGGCAGCTGTAAACACCCCAAATTTGCCCTCACCCATTCACACCATGGCTTGTGATCATTTTCATATGCATAAACACAATCATATCATCTCATATCTCATTTTTGATTCACTGGATAGATTCTAAGGCATCTGCACCTAGGGATTGTGATCTGAGCAATCCCAAAGCATCTTGAGCCATTCCAAAGGCCACCAATCAACTCAAAGGGGTCTATGTGTGTTCTTGTATCATGTTACATCCCCACAAAGTCAAAATTGCAGAGGAATCACAAGAACTAGGGTTTGAGTGGATGCAAAGCCAGGATGAACTGCACAGTTGACTGAAAATTAGGGTTTTGGTTTCAGAGGCCATAACCCCAAAATTTCTGGTCATTCTTGTTTCCATTGATCTCTATATGGTATAGGGAGTATGCATGTCAATTTTCATGAAGAAATTCCATGGGGAAGTCATCTGATCAAAAGTTGACTTTTCAGACAAGTCAGTGCAAAATCAGGGCATCTGAGGCCCCCAATGACCCAACCAATGGTTGATCTTCATCATTTTGAGTGTATATGATCTTTATTTGATCATGGATGAAGGTTGAAGTTCATGGAAATCAAGAATTTAGGGTTTTTGCAAAGTTGACTTTTTTGGGCATAGTTGACTTTTCAAGAATGCATCATTTTAGGTCATTTTTCAAGCCTTGATTCATGATCCAAAAAGGCTTCAAATGGAAAAACTTTGGTCATGAAAGTTGTAGATCTCATCTTTCCCTTTTCAAAAAGTACAAGAACATGATCAAACTCTTCTTGGATCAAAAGTTATGGCAATGCAAAGTTAGCAAAAATCATTGATTTTCAAGTTATGCACTAAATGGAAATTTTGCAAAGTCTTGAACCAAGTCAAAATGCAACCTCTAATTCACTTCAAACCAGCATGTGGACATTCTCCAAGTTACAAAAATCAGAATTGGATCAAGTTTGGTCATGGTTATGGTTCATGTAACTTGACTTTTCTCATGAAAGTACAAAAAGCAACAACTTGCAAAACACTCATGATCTTTTCACCAACTTGCAGCATTGATCCTTGAACCAAGCCTAGCCTTTCCCTTCAGTTTGCTGCGCCAGCCATGCCTTGTACTTGCCTAAAACTTGAGCCATGCCCTATCTTACACAAAAGTGGACTTTGAGCAAAAGTAGCCACACCTATCTCTGCAGGCCAGGTCACATCCCCCAGCCACTTGCAATTGTTTATTGAATCAATTTGCTGGCCATAACACATAGGAACCAAGGCTGAAACACACACACTCATCACATTCACAAAAACTCACCTCATTGCAAGTTCCTTCGAAATTCTTTACACAGCCATCAAACACTCAAACTCTCATCATCATTCAACTCACCACACCTCATAGACAAGAAACCATCAAAGCTCAAGCCTAAAACAAGCCTGAAAACTCCATTGCCATCATTCACCTCAAGCTGCAGATTCTATCGAATCTCTCTCCACAAGCCACAAACACACCAACCAACACCACAAACCTTCTCAACACACTTCATAGATCACAAACAACCCTTTCTCACAGCCTGAAAGTGCCAAAATCATCATGGCCATTGTTGACTGAACTGAAGCAGTTCCATTCGAATCTCCTTCTCCAGCCAACACAAACTCATTTTTAGCATTCAAACACATTTGGGGGATCAAGTGGAGCAGCTTGCATCAAAGGAAGTGGCCAGAAAGCTCCTGAACTGAAAGCTTCAAATCTCAGGTAGCTCGAAAATAATTTTTCCAGAAATCATTTCTATTGTTACAAACTTGTTCTTTGTGTTGTCCTGATCATTCTGGTACCTTTAGTTTTTGAAATGATTGTGTTTTGAGCATTTAATTTGTGTTTGAAGCTTACGAACCCTAGAACTTTCTCTCTTCGATTCAGATGATTTAGGAAGAATAAATTTGTTTTAGGTTAGGGGTTTGGTTCGTGAGGATGTAGGGAACATTTCTCTGGCCTTAGTTTTCATTTTAGTTACGTTTTTAGGAAGTTTGGAATTTTCAGGTGAGCTTCTGGCCGGAGAAGACGACCGGAAGTCTTCTCCGGCCACCTGAAAGTGATTTGCCCTAATTACAGTGATTAATGCTAGTTTGAATTCTGAGCGTACGATCCCTTTGACTTGTTGACTTCCCTCCCATTTTGATGGCCCAGATCAACTCACTTACGCCCTAATCCACGTGTTAGCCTAATTAATCCACGTTTTATTTAATTTAATCAGATTGCATCCTGGCCCTCCACTAGCGCGCGCAGTCAATGAATTTAAACCCAGACTCCATCCTGGCCATCCAATCTGTTTACTTTTCATTTAATTCAGATTAAATCAATTTTATTTTCTTTTCTTTTCATTTGTTTTGTATAATTTATTTAAAATAGTAAAAAATTCATAAAAATTATGAAACTTTTTCTTTAAGGTTTTATTAATTTTTATGATCCAAAAATATTTTTATTTTATTTTTTATCATTAAAAAAGTATTTTTAAATGTTTAAAAGATTATTTTTAATTGATTAATGAGAATTAATTAATTAAAAATACTTTTAGGTATTTAAAAATTACAAAAAAATTCATGAAATGTTCTAAGACATTTAGAAACATTGTCCAACATTCAAACCAAATTTCTTTTTTGATCTTGGTGCATTTTAAGAATTTTTCATGGAATTGAATCATTTTTTATGCATTATTTTGATCACAAGTTTAAAAATTCCTTTCTGCCTATTGGTGAAGGTTGAGACATTGATTCTTCTTGCATTGTTTTCCATTTTGCATGTACTTTCAAGGATAAAAAGGCCATGATTTGATCTTGTATTTCCTAATTGATTGGCATTTGTTTTGTTAAGAACCCTAAAAAACCCTAATAACTTGTAAAAATCATAACTTGAGTTTGGTTGAGAGTTGAGAGCTCCCCTTTGGGCAGTGGTTTATTATAGGTTTAGGGTTTCTTTGGGTACCATTTTCCATTTTTTATGTTGAGGTTTGCTTCTGTTTTTGGTTTTGGTTTGATGTTTGTTTCATAAACCCTAATTTGGGCTTTCTCTTGCATCCTTCTTGCTTTCTCTTGCATAACTTGACTTGTCATTGCATTTTGTGCATTCTCATGATTCATTTGACATCTTAAGACATGTATGAAGCATGTTTGATCATTGCATTACATATTTGCTATGCCATTTGTCTTGTATGTTTCATAACTTTTCATGTTCATTCATGCTCCTTAACTTGCATCATTTGCATCCATGATTTTGTATGAACATCTCCATGTCTTGCCTTATGATCATAGCACCTCATAACATCATAATCACCATCAACATGCTTCTGGTTTTGCTTAGCATCATGTCATTTCATTTCATTTAGCATTGCTTTGCATTTCTTTCTAACATTTCAGGTGGTAAGTAACTTGGGAAGTGAATTTGCCTTCACTTCTCATAACCTTTCTTTTCATCTCTCTTGCATCCATGCTGCATTTTTATATGTGCTTAAGTTTGAGCTTGCTCATTCTTGCTTCTCCCACTTTCTTCCTTCAAGTGACTTGACTTCTTGAATGAAGCAAGTCACTTTGTTTCTCTTGATCTTGTTCATCTGCTTCTTGGTGGTTCATCTGAAGATTGTTCTTGAAAACCTCACAAACTTTAGGATCAACCAAGCATGACAATGAATTAGGGTTTTGATTAGTCCCCCTCATAGTTTTTACCTTTGTGTCTCTCTTTGAGTCTTCTCTTCTCATCTCATAATCAGAGACTAAACCCTAAAGGTTTTAAGACTTTGTGATTAGGGTTATGCCTGCATCCTTCTCTTAGGATGGAGTGTATAACTTTAATCCTAAGTAATAAACCCTTTATGTGTTTAAATCTCTTAATCAATCCACCTAATAATCATCAAGGCATTACACTTGTAACTTGGGCCTTGCATTAGGGTTCTAATTCTTCCTTAATTGGTTAAGAAGGACTAACCCTAGTGTTAATGGACAAGTCCCCCTCAAGTTGTCTTACAAATCATAAAAAACACTTCATCATCATATCATTAAATAAAATCCACTTAATCAAAGGCTTGTTTTGTCATGGGTTTAATCCCTAATCATGGATTAAGCTGAGGAGCTTTCCTCAGCTTAAACATTCTCATCTATTATCCTTCTATTAGGATGGTGTAATGAGTCTGTTAAATCCCTGATTATGGCTTAACCTCATTATCAACACTAAACAAAAACACCAAAAACATCTAAATAATCATAAGTAGGTTAATGATCTTAATCCTACACCAAAGGTGATTAAGTGTGAGAATCTGACTTCACACTTAAGGTACTCTCATTACCCCTAATCAGAGGGAAGATGTGATGAGTTTACTAACCCATTGGTTTAGGCTTAAGCTCATTATCTTATGACAAAAATCCAAAAGCAATAAAAGACTGAAAACACAAAAACAAACAATAATCGTCTCCTCCGGGATTCTTTTCTCATCACATTCACTCACAAACGAGAACTTGCTTCTTCCGTCTAATGCAAGACAGTTTGCACCTGAGCCAGACAGGTCATACACATGAGCATAGACAAGTAAGCAGTTCACAAGTCAATTCACCTTTCAGTCTCCTTGGGTCGAACTACGGTGTTCTGACTTCCTCATTGCACGAGAGGATACGTAGGCATAACTTAACGGTTATCGAACAAAAGTCTCTGTATATTCCCCCTCTTTCTAGCATTATTCTTTAAGCCTCATGATCTTGAGCATTTCACTCTGTTCTTACACTGACACTTTCATACTTCACATCACTTATACACTTTACACTGACACCTGTACATTCTTTTCCAGCCCTTTATACACAGATTGCACTGACACTACCCCTTTAAAACACAAATCTTTCGAGCGTGGATCCCGTCGAGTACGACGGACAATCTGGGTGCTAATACCTTCCCAGGTTGTAACCAACCCCCTTTCTCAGTCTCTCTGGTTCGCAAGCCGTCTTATCCATCTTTTCCAGGCCTATGCAGCATTGCCTTTCCTCCGGGATAAAAATGCCTAGCTGGAGACTCTATTCATTCTCCAGTGAGTTCACGGCTGTGTGTTCTCACTGTTCTCCTCGCCGACCGTTCGCGTCTGTACCCTTATCTGACCCCTGCGTCACTTATCGGGAGCGACAAGTTGTTTTCAAGCATACCTACAAAACAAAATCAAGTATTGTTAGGTACCCAAATTGCTTTGGGTCCTTGATAGTTAGTACCCTTTTCAACCCACATATAATTCCCTTTAGCAACACCAATGTTGCGCACATAGCAAGCATTAGGTGTATGGCCTTTGATTCCACAATAAAAGTAAATAGGTTGAAATTGACTTTTAAATCTAGGAACATATTTTTGTTTCTTAATGATCCTTTTCCTTTTATGTCTTTGATGCATAGTTTTAGCATTGTTAGTCTTTTCCTTAACAATTTGTTCACTAGCTTTTATGAAAATGGTTTCACTTGTGCTTGGTTTGGAAAACTTAGAATATCCTAGGCCACTTTTATCATTTGGATATCTTTGGTGCCTAAGAATTTCCTCCAAGTCAATTTGACCTTTTTCATATCTTTCTAAAACTCTTTTTAGTTGAACAATTTGAAAGGACAATGACTCACAATTTTTACATGTAAGGCTTTGTTTTTCATCCTTTATCTTTTGTTTTTCATTTTCAATGTATTTTTCAAAAGATGCATTTTGTTCTTCTAAAGATAATATTTTCTTCTTTTGGGATGAAATATTTTTATACAGAGTATTACATTCCTTTAGAAGTTCATCTATGACTTCTTGTGCATCATTTTCATAAATTGAAAAGTTACTACTAACCTCATCATTTTCTTCATCGGAGTGATGTGACGCCATTAACGCCATATTTGAACATTCGTCTCTTTTCGATTCCGATGAGGAACTAACTTCATTGTCATCCCATGCGACATAAGCCTTTTTATTTTTGAAGTCATTCTTGCCTTTGAATCCTCCTTTCTTCGCAAGTCTTGGACAATCCGGTTTTATGTGACCTTGCTTTCCACATTCATAGCATGTAACTTCTTGATTTGATGTGGATGCATCCTTCTTCCTGAAATGTTTATTCTTTTTAGGAAAAGAAGAATTATTATTTTTGTTAAAAAACTTACCAAGCTTCTTAATAAGAAGCATGAAGTTCTCATCTTCGGAGATCTCGTCATCTTTGTCATCCTTCATGTCAATCTTCAAAGCAATTCCTTTGAACTTTTTCTCTTGACTTTCATGCTTCTCGAACCTTCCATGTTCCAACTCGTGCTCTTGAAGTTTGCCGAATAGAGATGCGGATGTCATTGTTGAGATACTCTTATTCTCCGAGATTGCGATCACTTTCGGTTGCCATTCCCTTGTCAAAGACCTTAGAACTTTCAAATTAAGATCATCGTTGGTGAAGGTCTTTCCGAGTGCAATCAAATGGTTGGTTAGATGAACAAATCTTTTTTGTAAAGCCACAATAGATTCTCCGGGCTGCATGCGGAACATTTCATATTCTTGACTCAACGTGTTAAGCCTTGATCTTTTAACTTCTGTTGTTCCTTCATGTGTTTCTACCAAAGTATCCCAGATCTCCTTCGCCGATTTGCGTAGTGATACACGAAAAAATTCGTCCATGCTAAGAGCGCTTTGAAGTATGTTGATTGCTTTCTTCTCATTTAGGACCTTCCTTTTATCATCTTCATCATACATATTCTTCAACTTCGCGGTTCCAACACCGTTGATCACATTGACGGGATTATGCGGACCTTCTTCGATTGCTTCCCATATGCCTTCTCCTTGGACTTCAAGATGTGCCCTCATTCTAATTTTCCAGAAATCGAAGTATTCTCCGTAGAAGAGCGGAGGCTTGTTGCTACTTCCACCATCTTTGAAAACAGGATTCGAGTTTGCGGAAGCCATAAGGATCTTATAGGAACAGGTTACCTAAACCTGCTCTGATGGCAATTGTAGAATCAAAATGCGCCTAAGAAGGGGGGTGAATTAGGTGTTATTAAAATTTTCTCGATTCTTTTTCTTTGATGGATGGATTTTGCTTTTACGGTTTAAAGAACAAAAATTGTAAAGCAGAAAAGTAAAGAAGACACGGAGGTTTATCCTGGTTCCCTTCACAATCTGAAGGTACATCTAGTCCCCTTTCAACACGAAAGAGATTTCCACTAGTTTTCTTAAGAACAGTACAACCTATCACACCTTCAATGGTGAGGCCTACTTTCTAGCAAACTATACAAACAAGTGTGCAAGAACAATCCTCTTGCCACACTTACCCTTATGTCCAAACAATCCTTGGAACACAAGTCACAAAATAGAAAGAAATTTTCTATAGTATTGTTTTTAGTAAGAGTACAATGAAAGATATCAATAAAAATTAATCTTCTTCTATAATCAAGAATTCACTACTAAATATTCAACACAAGTGTTCAAGACAAAATATGAAAAAGATGAACTTATGAACACTTTTGAAAGATGAAAAGAATTTGAATAAAGTGAATTTGATTGTATGAAAATATTTGAAATTGTCTAGGAGGTGTTTTTGAATTTGAAATTTTTAGAATTTATAATAGTTGAAACACCTATTCAAAAAGGTATGAAAATTTAAAAAGAATTTCTTTTGAAAAGGTATAAAAACTTATGAAATAAAATCATGAAGAGGTATAACTTTAACAAAATATTTGAATTTGAAGAGAAACCATTTTTCAACATTTCTACAGTGTTAACCGGTTAACCAAATAGGTTAATCGGTTAATGCCTAGGAACGTTACCACAAAATTGAAAAATTGCTACCGTTAACCGGTTAACCCATTGGTTAACCGGTTAACAATGTTAAAATAAAGAAAAATATTTATGTTTAAAGTGTTAAACCAGTTCCAATTTCTTTTCAAAAAAATATGCACATGTATTTAAAAATTATGAAGATTATGTTGAACGCTTGTATATCATATTTAAGAAGTAATTATTGATATACCTAACCCTTGAGACAAGTCTTGAAAGAGTAGCAAAAAAGCTTGAATCGATCGGAAACATTCCATTGATGATGCATAGCCATGGTCTTGATCGTTTGTTGTCATCTCGACTTTTTGCAATCTGGAATGATCTTGAAAAATGTTGACGTCATCAAAAACAAAGAGCTTGAAGTATGCTTCTACACGCCGCTGGCGCATAAACGTCGACCCTTCACCAGAAATTGAAATATGAGTGGGAAGGACAAATTATCATCATTTGTGGTGAAAAGGACATTTTTGTTAGCCATCTGGCTACATACAAATACATTGAGATGGATGGTGAAATCCATGAAACCATGAGCCAGGGGTTCGATGATCTGAATGTCAATGAGGCGACGACGGAAGTATTTGCTGCATCCCAGGAAGATAGGATGGGTACTTCAATTGTCTCCTATCAGCAAGTTCGAAAGGTTGTTGAAGATGGTAATGCCCAAGGCTGGGGCAAGATGTTGTCGGAGGAGAAGAAGGAGGACAGATTCGGTTTCGGTTACAAACCATTCCAACAAGATCAATCAGAGGTTGCTAAGGAGCCCAAGTTCATCAGTGGGGGGATGCTCACCCCAGATGTTGTTAACAACCTAGAAGACGAGGCGGAAAGCAACCTCAACCTGGAGAGCTGGATACATCCAAGGATCCTGGGTCACCAAGTCCTTAATTGGTCTTCCCAGGAAATTATAAGGGTTACTCCTGCAGAGTAATTATTATTTCTTGCTTTTTTTAGCATGCATCAAGTCCTGCATCTTGACCAAGGTTTCAGGACTCATTTTGTAATAGGGCCATATTGTAATTTTGTGCAAATGAATTATCAATGAATATCAGACATCTTTTGCAAACAAGTCTCTTTTTCGCTCGCTGTCTTTTCATTTTTCACTTTTGAACAAAACAATAAAATGACAATGTTTTCAAAATAATAATTTCATTTTCACTTTTCTAAAACAAGATTGAAATTGATCACTAAAACAAAAAAATCTCAACCCTTGCAGAGAATACCCTCCAGATTGCACCGACAACAACACTGCTATGACCTTGTATGACTTCGACAATCCAATTAATCAAGCTGATGAAGGGGTTGAAGAAGACTATGAGTTACCTGAAGAGTTATCCAAGTTGTTGAGGAAAGAAGAGAAAGAGATCACTCCTCATCAGGAGGAGGTTGAGACAGTTAATCTTGGTACTGAAGAGGATTTGAAAGAAGTGAAGATTGGGGCCGGTCTGCAGGATTCAGTAAAAGAACAACTCATTGACATGCTTCGAGAATACGTCGACGTCTTTGCTTTGTACTATCAAGACATGCCAGGTCTAGATATAGATATTGTTATGCACAAGCTGCCATTGAAAGAAGAGTGCCCCCCAGTGAAGCAAAAGCTACGCCGTACTCGCCCGGATATGGCCATGAAGATTAAGGAAGAAGTACAAAAACAATGGGACACAGGTTTCCTTGCTGTAACTAGTTACTCGCCGTGGGTCACTAACATTGTACCAGTGCCTAGGAAAGATGGAAAAGTGCGTATGTGTGTGGATTACCAGGATCTTAACAGAGCTAGCCCGAAGGATGATTTCCCATTACCTCACATTGCTGTATTGGTCGACAACACGGCTCAGTTCTCGGTGTTTTCCTCCATGGATGGTTTTTCTGGGTATAATCAGATCAGGATGTCACCCGAAGACATGGAGAAGACAACCTTCATCACACCCTGGGGCACATTTTGTTACAAGGTAATGCCTTTTGGACTGAAGAATGTCGGCGCAACTTATCAACGGGCTATGGTAACATTATTCCACGACATGATCCACAAAGAAATTGAATGCTACGTCGATGACATGATTGCCAAGTCCTTCACTGAAGAAGATCATCTGATAAATCTGCTGAAGTTCTTCAAGCGTCTGAGAATGTACCAGCTGAAGCTAAACCCCAACAAATGCACATTCGGGGTACGGTTTGGTAAACTGTTGGGATTTATCGTAAATGACAAAGGAATTGAAGTTGATCCTGACAAAGTCAAAGCCATTCAGGAGATGTCTGCACCTAGGACTGAAAAGGAAGTTCGGGGGTTCTTAGGTAGATTGAACTATATTTCAAGGTTCATATCTCATCTCACTGCAACCTGTGAGCCCTTGTTCAAATTGTTAAGAAATGAACAAACGTTTAGGTGGAACGAAGATTGCCATAAGGCTTTTGAGAAGGTCAAAGAGTACTTACAAGAACCTCCAATTCTTATGCCTCCAGTTGAAGGAAGACCTCTAATAATGTACTTGACAGTATTAGAAGGATCAATGGGGTGTGTGTTGGGCTAGCATGACGATTCTGGTCGAAAAGAGTATGCAATATACTACCTAAGCAAAACGTTTACCGACTGTGAACAACGTTATTCACTGCTCAAGAAAACTTGTTGTGCTTTAGCGTGGGCTGCTCGCCGACTAAGACTGTATATGTTGACTCACACTACCTTATTGATCTCAAAAATGGACCCCGTCAAGTACATATTTGAGAAGCTAGCACTTACCGGGAGGGTTGCAAGATGGGAAATGATTCTGACAGAGTACGACATTCAGTACACATCTCAAAAGGCCATCAAGGGCAGTGTACTGTCTGACTATCTAGCTGAGAAACCCATTGATGATTATCAGCCAATGAGATTTGACTTCCCTGATGAAGAAATCATGTACTTAAAAGCGAAAGATCATGAAGAGCCTGTTCACACTGAAGGGCCTGACCCAGAAGAAGAGTGGACAATGATGTTTGATGGGTCTGTCAATATGAATGGTCACGGAGTTGGTGCAGTGCTCATTACACCTAAAGGAGTTCATATGCCTTTCTCGGCAAAACCCACCTTTGCCTGCACTAACAACGAAGCTGAATACAAAGCCTATATCATGGGTTTGGAGGAAGCCATTGACCTCATGATCAAGACATTAAATGTATTCTAAGATTCAGCTTTGGTAATCAATCAGACCAACGACAAATGGTACAATCACCAGGAGCATCTGATTCCATACTGCGACTATACGAGGAGATTATTGACTTTCTTCACAACAATCAGACTTGAGTACATCCCTCGAGACGAAAATCAGTTCGCAGATGCTTTAGCTACCATTTTCTCCACGATCAAGGTTCAGACTGCAAATTATGTGCCTCAGATTTTGGTATCAAGACTAGACCGACCGACATACGTATTCTCTGTGGACATTGCTAAAGATGACAAGCCTTGGTTCCATGACATAAAATGCTTCTTGGAGGATCAAACATACCCACCTTGGGCATCATCCAATGATAAGATGATATTAAGAAGGCTGGATGGTAGTTTCTTCCTTAATGCGGATGGTTCATTATACAAGCGAAACTTTGACATGGTGCTACTCATATGTGTTGATAAGAAAGAAGCAGACTTGTTGATGCACGAGGTGCATAAAGGATATTTCGGTACCCATACAGGAGGACATGCAATGGATAAGAAATTGTTAAGATCAGGTTACTACTGGATCACAATGGATGCAGACTGTTGTGCCTATGCCAGAAAATGCCACAAATTCCAGATCTATGCAGATAAAGTACATGTGCCTCCAAATCCTTTGAACGTGGTGTCTTCACCTTGGCCCTTTTCCATGTGGGTTATTGACATGATTGGAAAGATAGAAACAACTGCTTTAAATGGCCACAGATTCATCCTGGTAGCCATTGATTACTTCACCAAGTGGGTTGAAGCAGTTTCATATGCAAACGTCACCAGACAAGTGATAGCCAGATTCCTGAAAAGAGACATCATCTGTAGATATGGAGTTCCCGAGCGAATCATTATTGACAATGGTTCCAATTTGAAAACCAAAATGATGGTAGAACTGTGTCGGGACTTCAAAATCAAACATCACAACTCTTCTCCTTATAGGCCAAAGATGAATGGCGCTATCGAGGCGGCTAACAAAAACATCAAGAAGATTGTGCAAAAGATGGTGGTAACCTACAAAGACTGGCATGAAATTCTATCGTTTTCTTTACATGGGTATCGGACCTCAATCAGAACATCTACTGGGGCAACACCTTATCAGCTTGTGTATGATATGGAAGTTGTCCTACCTGTTGAAGTTGAGCTACCGTCCTTACAGGTAATGATGGATGTAAAGCTGGACGAAGCAGAGTGGGTCCGGTCTCGGTACAATCAACTGAATTTGGTCGAACAGAAAAGGTTAGCTGCAATTTTTCATGGGCAGTTATATCAGAAAAGGATGAAGAAAGCCTTCGATCAGAAAGTCAGGCTTCGGGAATACCAAGTGGGAGATCTTGTGCTGAAAAGACTTCTTCCTCCTCATACAGACCATAGGGGAAAGTGGAATCCAAACTACAATGGCCCATTCATAGTAAAGAAGGTTTTCTCTGGTGGAGCACTGATGCTCACTACTATGGATGGCGAGGATTTCTTATCCCCTATGAATTCAGATACAGTTAAAAAATACTTTGCATAAAATGAACCGCTGGACATAAAAACAGAAGGTGAGTCCAGGAAAAAATAGGGCATCCCGGCGATTCAAAAACAGAATAAAAGACTCAGGCAAAAATAAGGAAAAAAAAATGTACATCCGCTGAGTTGAAAAGCCGCATTGGACAACTCATGCAAAAATGGGTATCCCGGTGGATTGAAAAACCCGAAAGGGCGATCCATGCAAAATCAGGGAATAAGCGAACAACTGCATTCTGAATTCGTCTGTATCATTCACAACACAGCAAGCTTCAAAAGGATAAAGCATCAGTCAGAATCAACCTTCTTCAGAAAGCAAGATGAGAAGAACGTCAAGGTCATACAGGTCATAGCAAAGGAAACTCACTGAAGCGTCGTCAACATTGCCAACTGTAAACAACCCAAATTTTCCCTCACTCTTTTCACCATGGCTTGTGATCTTTTCATTTTACATAAGTTCAATCATGTCATCTCATATTGCATTATTTGCTTCATTGCATTAGTTCAAGTTCATCTGCATCTAGGGTTTGTGACCTGAGCAATCCAAGAGCTATTTAAGCCACTCCAAAGGTCATCAATCACTTAAAAGGGGTCCATGTATGTTCAAGCATCATATTATATCCCCACAAGGTCAAGGAAGTCAAAGAATCACAAGAACTGAGAAAGGCATGGAAGCAGAGCCAACTTTAACTACACAGATGACCTAGAATTAGGGTTTTGGTTTTAGAGGCCATAACTCCAAATTTTTTGGTCATTCTTGTGTCTATTGGTCTCTATATGTTATTAGGATCATGCATATCAATTTTCATGAAGAAATTCAATGGGGAAGGCATCTGATAAAGGAATGACTTCTTGGGCAAGTCAGTGCAAAATCAGGGCATCTGAGGCCCCCAATCACCCAACCAAAGGGGTTTCTCCATCATTCTAATTGTGTATGATCTTTATTTGATCATAGAAGATGTTAGAAGTTCACAAAATTGAAGAATTTCAAGCCATTTGCAAATTTGCCTTTTTGGGAAAGTGACTTATAATGCAAACTTGCCATTTTAGGAAAGTTTTTCAACCTCCACTTTTTGATTCAAAAATGCTTCAAATGGAAAATCTTTGGTCATGAAAGTTGTAGATTGGATCATTCCCTTTTCAAAAAGTACAAAAACTCATTCTAATTCATTTTAGATCAAAAGTTATGGCCTTGCAAAGTTGGATAAAATCATTGAAATTTCACTTTTACACCAAAGAGGGAAAGTTGCAAAACCTCATGCCAAAGCCAAATGTGACTTAAAAGTGACTTCTAATCATCATACAAACACAATGCAATGCCTAAAAGTCAGATTTGTGCCAAGAATTTTTCACTTTCATGCCTTGGATTACAAGTTGCATAAGGCATTTCTTCATGAAGGCTTCAAAATTGAAACTTTGCAAAAGGAACCTTTCATGCTTGAATTGAACTCTAATTGGTATCAAAACACCATAAAAACATCACATAACTCATTTTGTTACAAATTGCCCAAGCAATCATGAGATTTCATGCCTTGGTTCACAAGAAACTACAAAGAGGGTAAAATGCAAAACTCATGCCATCTTGCTATCCAAGCCATCGAGTTGTATCTTTTTTATCCTAGGGCTCACCATAAACTATGCTGAGGCAAGACACCCCATTGAACCACTTTTGTTCCAGCCCATGCTTATAGTACACAAACTTTTGACTTTTGCATTTTTGCCCATGCCAATCACACTGTGCCACCACCAACTCTCTGCCCAATCAGAGTCCAATATGTGGACCTCAAGCATCCTAAAAACACACCACACACAAGCCAGAACTTCCCACAATCCAGCTTGCACAAAATCTGTCCAAAACTTCTCCTCTTCGAAACTCCTTCCTCAGCCATCAAAAATCAAAAATTTCTTCACCAACACACCATAAATCACCCATAGAACAAAACCCACCCCCTGAAACAGCTTGAAACATCACACACAAAGACCTCCATTGCTGCTACACCAGAACAAAACAGCCACAATCAGCCATTCTCAAAGCTCTCCAAGCTTCATTTCATCATCAGGGTGTTCAAAGGAGGAGGTTTGCATAAAGTTTGAGTCCAGAAAGCTCAGAATCAGAGAGTATTCATCTCAGGTAACATGAAGAACATTTTTCCCAGAAACTAAGTTTTAAGTTCTTTTATGATGTTATATGCTCTCCTGATCATGAATATCTGTTTACTTTTGAAAATGGCTGCGAAACCATCATGTATGTTGTCTCTGAACATTTGCCCGTATTTCGTATTTTCCTTCGATTCATGCTTGTGAGGAGAAATAAATGAGTTTTAGATGAGGGTTTAGGTTTATATTGATGAAAGGATCATGTTCGTGGAAGAAATTTGGAGTTTGGTAACCTGTAGAAGAAACTAGGGTTTGTGCTTGCCGAAGAAGATGACTGGAACCACTGTTCCGGTCATCTGAGAGTGATTAATGATAATTAGGGTTTAGGGACGAGTTTGAATTTGGAGCGTGCGATCTTGCTTCCCGCGCGTGAACGAATGGTCTGAATGGTCTCATTAAGCCCTAATCCCATAATTAGAGTTAATTAATTAGGATTAGATTTAAATTTTCCAGTTTGAACCTCAGCCTTTGGATAAGGCGCGGGTCAATTCCCTCCATTTCCTTTTGAATCTGGGCCATCAGATGTGCTTACTTTTCATTAATTCATATTTTTATTTCATATTTTCTATTTTATTTTGCATCATTTATTAGAAATAGTTAGAAAATTCCAAAAATATTTTCCTTTTGCATTTTTGTTTCAAATATTTTTCTTAACCAGAAAACAATTTTTATTTTATTTTTTGCATTTTTAAACTATTTTAAAAATATTTAAATGTTTATTTTAATTGATTAATGAAGATTAATTAATTAAAATAGCATTTAGGTTTCCAAAAATCACAAAAAAAAATCATGGATCATCCCAAAACATTTAGAAACATTATCAAACTCTCAAAACAAATTTCTTTTTGGTCCTTGATGAACTTTGACAATTTTCATTGGAATAAAATTTGTTTAAAGGTAATATTTTTGTTCAAACTTACAAAAATCCATTCTACCTAACCATGAGGAGTTTTATGATGGTTCTTCTTGCATTGCATCCTTCATAGCATGTAGTTTTTAGGGTAAAATGGGTTTGAATTTATCTTTCATTTTCAATTTGATGAGCATTTTTCCTTTTGAAGTGCCTTGAAACCCTAGTTGACTTAAGAAAATCATAACTTTCATTAGGTTTAGATTTAGGTCTTCTCCTTTGGGCAGTAAACTTATGTAGGGTTAGGGTTCCATTGATCCCATTTTCAATTTTTTATCATGTCACTTGCTTCTGATTTTGAATTTTTGTGTTGCATGTTGTACATAAACCCTAATTCTTGCCTTCCCTTGCATTCATTTTTCATTTGCTTGCATACATGAGCTTACCATAACATTTATTGAATCAATATGACACATAAGACATCTTAGGACATATTAGAATCATGTTTGATCATTGCATCTTTCATTTGCCATGATGTATGTTCATTCCATTTCATAAACTTTCATGAATCTTTATGGTTCAAAGCATGCTTCATTTGCATCCTCCTCCATGTTTGATCATCCACAACTCTTGACATGTGTTTGCATCATCTCTTAGCATCATTAACATCATGTTCATGCTTCTGACTTTGATTTGCATCATGGCATTTCATCTCATATTCATTGCATTTCATTTCTTTTGCTAACTTTTCAGGTGGTAAGTTGTTTTGAGAAGTGAATTTGCCTTCACTTCTCACAATCTCTTCTCATCTCTCTTATACATAATTGTTGCATCTTATATTTGTATTAGAGTGAGCTTGCTCATTCATGCTCTTTCCCACTTTCTTCCTTCAAGCAACTTGTCTTCTTAAGTGAAGCAAGTTGTCTTGCTTCTCTCTGCTTCTTTCTCCTTCCATCTGTTTCTTCCTTGGTGGCTTTTCCTTGAAGATCTTTTGCAAGCCTCATAAACCCTAGGAACATCCAAGTATGATCACAATTAGGGTTTGATTAGTCCCCCATTTAGTTTTACCTTTGTGTCATCTTTGTGTCTCTCCTCTCATCTCATAATCAGGGACTAAACCCAAAAGGTTTTAAGGCTTTATGATTAAGCTTATGCCTGCATCCTTCTATTAGGATGGAGTGTATAACTTTAATCCTAAGTGTCAAACCCTTAATGTGTTTAAATCCTTTAATCAATCAACTTTAATAATCATTAAGACATCAAGCTTGTAACTTGGGCCTTGCATCAGGGTTCTAATTCTCCCTTAATTGGTTAAGAAGGACTAACCCTAGTGTTAATGGACAAGTCCCCCTCAAGTTGTCTTACAAACCATAAAATTCATTTCTTAATCATATCATTAACTAAAATCCACTCTAATTAAATTGAGGAGCCTTCCTCAGCTTAAATGTTCTCATCTATTATCCTTCTATTAGGATGGTGTAATGGGTCCATTAAATCCTTGATTATGGCTTAAACTCATTACTTAACACTAAACAAAAACCACAAAAACATCTAAATAATAACAAAGTAGGTAAATGATCTTAATCCTACATCATGGTGATTAAGTGTGAGGTGTTTACTTCATACTTAAGGTATTCTCATTACCCCTGATCAGAGGGAAGATGTGATGAGTTTAATAACCCTTGGTTTAGGCTTAAGCTCATTTTCTTATGACAAACCCAAAAATCAATAAAAGATTGAAAACACCAAAAATAAAAAATAATCGTCTCCTCCGGGATTCTTTTCTCACCTCATTCACTCACAAACGAGAACTTGCTTCTTCCGTCTAATGCAAGACAGTTTGCACCTGAGCCAGACATGTCATACACTTGAGCATAGACAAGTAAGTTGTGCACAAGTCAATTTACCTTTCAGTCTCTTTGAGTCGAACTACGGTGTTCTGACTTCCTCATTGCACGAGAGGATACGTAGGCATAACTTAACAGTTATCAAACAAAAGTCTCTGTATATTCCCCCTCCTTCCAGCATTATTCTTTGAGCCTCATAGTCTAGAGCATTTCACCCTTGTTCTTACACTGACACTTCTCTTATACACTTCACACTCCTTTTACACTGACACTTGCATTCTTTCCAGCTTTGATACACAAATTGCACTGACACTACCCCTTTAAAGCACAAATCTTTTAAGCATGGATCCCGTCGAGTACGGCGGACAATCTGGGTGCTAATACCTTCCCAGGTTGTAACCAACCCCCTTCCTCAGTTTCTCTGGTTCGCAACCGTCTTTTCCATATCTTTTCTTAGGTCTATGCAGCATTACCTTTCCTTCGGGATAAAAATGCCTAGCTAGCGACTCTTGTCTTTCTGAGTTCACCCTTGTGTGTTCTCTCTCCTCTCGCCGACCGTTCGCGTCTGTACCCCATTTAACCTAGCCTCATTTGGTGGGAGCGACAGCTTGGCGACTCTGCTGGGGATCCTTATACTGTAACCAGGGCTTCTGGTTCTTTTTGTGGGTTCCTCCTAGCGCTTGTTTAATTTGTGTTTACTGGGGTGTTATGTGCTAATTGTGTCTATTTGCTTTATTTATTGCTTTATGTACAGCTTTATTTATTGCTTTCTTTACAATTTTACATTTATCATACTGTCATTATCATTGCTGGATCTGGTTCCTGTTTTGGTGGGTAGGGTTTCATTGAGAGTTTAAGGTCCTATACCTGGGACCTGAGTGACACCTAGGCTAGAGTGGTTCATGTTCTTTCCCATTCCATTTCGGTCTGGTGCGGGAATATGAAACACGGTTCAGATATGGGTTTCTTCTTGAGAACTTTGTGCTACAGATTTCCTGTAGTGCTAGGGCTATCTGGGAAGCCTGCCAAGTCGGGATGACCTTTATTATGACCTTCAGAAACTGAGGTGAATTATCGGAGGATCTTTTATGGTTATTGTAAACACTGTACCTCCGGGTTAGAAGTGTTTACACTTCTCATAATTGATCCAAGTCTGAGGATCCTTTTTTTAGAACACTACCTGTGAGGGGGTTGGGCTGTTTACAGGTTTGCAGGTACCATTGGCCACATCATACCTTGTTACTTGTTATGTTTAAGATTGCTTCATTTTTGACAGTTCTTGTGATTAACCCTGGACATGAGACTCTTTATTTGAGTCCCCCGCCTTGGTTACTGGATTTCTGAACCTCCATCTGGACTTCTTGAACATATATGGACCTATATCAAGACAGATAATCAGATCCATCTTGATCACAAACCCTTGCATATCATTTATATACTCATCATTTGCATCATTTAACATTTGTTTATTTGTTTTTCAGGGTATCCACATTATATCTGGCTTGGTTTTGACCCCTTCTTCTGCATAGACCTTTGATTCATCAGTTATCTGCTTCAGCTATCTTCATCATCACCAGCATCAGCCTATCAGTGGCTCATCTCCCAGTATCAGTCTGTGATCTTCACCAGCACCTACCTTCATCTTCTTCAGCAGCATTCATGACTACTCCTAGGAAGAGCAACATTTCCTACCATTTCTTTGAGCTTGTGTTGAATGGCATCAGGAAGATCCAGTCACTCATCACACCAGATCACATCCCTTTGTTTAGAGAGCATTATGGAGGTATCCTGGATATGGTTATAGACCTTAACCCTTCTCAGAGGAGTATGATCCACACTTGCCTGCAGTTTGATGACCCTCCTTTGAGATGCTTCACCTTCCCAGACTTTCAGTTAGGGGCTCTACTGGAAGAATTTTCTTCATTGATTGGAGTACCTGTCAGGGGTGGAATCCCTTTCAACCCAGAGATGCCAGCTCCCAGCAATGGAGAAATAGCAAAAGCACTGTACTTGGAGCTTACTTTGATTGAGCAAAATATGACAACAAAAGTTGGGATCCCTGGGTTGCACTTAGACTTCTTGATTTCTCAGGCCATCCTGAAAGCCTCCTTGGGAGAGTGGAGGACAGTCTGTGCACTATTAGCCCTCACAATATATGGAGTTATACTATTTGCAGATGAGCCCAAATTCATCAGCAAGAATGCCATTCATCTGTTTCTTCTGAGGAACCTAGTACCCACCTTGTTGGGAGATTTCTATTACTCCATCCATCAGAGGAATGAGAAACAAAGGGGGAAGTTGGTGAGATGTTGTGCTCCTTTGTTTCACACCTGGCTGCTCAGACACCTACCCAAATCAGATGCCTTCTTGAACCCTCACCAACATAATAATTGGGCCAAGAGGCTCATTGCTTTGACTTCAGATGATATTAGATGGTGCACCCAGAGCACCAAAGGCAAAGACATTATCACCAGTTGTGGGCAATACCCAAATGTACCTCTGATAGGAGTAAAGGGTTGCATCAACTACAATCCTTTGCTGTTTAAGAGACAATTGGGATATGCTTTGGTCCACCCTCCTAAAGTGCAAGATTTAGCTGAGACCCTGTATTGTGAAGTGAAGCCTAACTCAGCTGCTGTCAGACAAGCATCTTGGGCTTGGGACAACATCCAGGCAAAAGGGATGGCTATTCTCGGAAGATGTAATAATGTTGCTTCAGCTCAGTACTATGACTTGTCCCATACTAGAGCTCAGATTACTGGAATGCCCTTCACCTTGGAGGACATGCCTGGACCCTCTACAGTACAGCCAACAGTAACTGTCAGCCTGGAAGAATTTGAGAAGCTAAAGGAAAGGAATGAGAATCTGTCTCAAGCTCTGAAGAAGACTCTTTGGGAAAGGAGTGATGGTCATCTGGACATTGAGAGGTTGGAGAAGCTTAGGGTGGAGCATCTGGCCAAGATTTATAAGACAAAAGATTACATCAGGAAAGCAAGGGATGGGGAACAAATATTGAAGAATGCCTGTAAAGAAGCCAAAATTCAGAAGGCTAGGACTGAGCTCTATTTGCAAGAAAGTCAGGCTAGGTGGGTAAGGATCACCGAGGCCCGTACTCAAGAAGATCAAAGAACTCAAGCCAAGATTGAACAGTTAGAGGCCAATGCAAAGAAGCAGCAGGAAGCTTTGCTGGCAGCCCAAAAAGAGATTTTAGTGTTGAAGCTCAGAGCTAGATTGAAGAGATCAAAAGACCAGGACAGGCACAAGAAGCTGACCATTGCCATTGCTACCAGAAACCTCCTCATTAGGACCATTACAGAGCACCCATCTAGTCCAGTGACTGAGGCACTTCTGAAGGAGGTCAAGGAGGATGAGTTTGGATTGGATGTTTGACTTCTTTGCTTGTTGTTCATTTCCATTTGATGTACTTTTTTCTCTTTTTGTATTTTTACCCTCCAGGGGCATGTGTTGTAAAACAAACTATGTATTGTTCACCATTTGTAATATATTTTAGTTTGTTTTCATTGGGTTTCTTTTCTCAAGCAACATCAAGCATCTTCCTCGAGGTCTGGAAAGGTCAAAACCAAGAACCAAGCCGGATACCTTGGAAAACAAATAAGCATATTGCATTGCATACTAACTTTTGTTTTGTTTTGTAGGTTTTGTTTTTATCTTGTTTCTAACCTAGTTGTGACTTCAGGAAATATTGCTCATCGCCGGGTGTTCCCTGTCAACCGCGCGCACCGGTACCCTACTTGCAACAACCTTCCTGGTATCCAAATGGAGCAAGTACAGCAGGACCTGACAGAGGTCAGAACTCAGATGGCTAATGAAAGAGTGGAGAAGCTTAGGGTGTGTCGCTCCCAATAAATGAGACTAACTCAAATAAGGTACAGACGCGAACGGTCGGCGAAAGGATGAAATGAAAAGGAGTTGCCAGCTAGGCATTTTTATCCCGAAGGAAAAGGTAATGCTGCATAAACCTAAGAAAGATATGGATAAGATGGTTGCGAACCAGAGAGACTGAGAAAGGGAGTTGGTTACAACCTAGGAAGGTATTAGCACCCAGATTGTCCGTCGTACTCGACGGGATCCACGCTTAAAAGAATTGTGTTCTAAAGGGGTAGTGTCAGTGCAATTTGTGTATAAAAGAGCTGGAAAAGGATGTACAGGTGTCTGTGTAAAAGAAGTGTGAAGTGTAGTATGTACAGTGTCAGTGTAAGGACAAAAGTGAAATGCTCATGATAATTAGGATAAGAAAATAATACTGAAAGAAGGGGAGTATACAGAGACTTTTGTTCGATAATTGTTAAGTTATGCCTACGTATCCTCTCGTGCAATGAGGAAGTCAGAACACCGTAGTTCGACCCAAAGAGACTGAAAGGTAAATTGACTTGTGAATTGCTTACTTGTCTATGCTCAAGTGTATGACCTGTCTGGCTCAGGTACAAACTGTCTTGCATTAGACGGAAGAAGCGAGTTCTCGTTTGTGAGTGAATGAGGTGAGAAAAGAATTCCGAAGGAGACGATTATTGTTTGTTTTTGTGTTTTCAATCTTTTATTGCTTTTTGAAGGTTTGTCATAAGAAAATGAGCTTAAGCCTAAACCAATGGATTTAGTAAACTCATCACATCTTCCCTCTGATTAGGGGTAATGAGAGTTCCTTAAGTGTGAAGTCTGCTTCTCACACTTAATCACCTTTGATGTGGGATTAAGATCATTAACCTACTTGTGATTATTTAGATGTTTTTGTTGTTTTTGTTTAGTGTTAAGTAATGAGACTAAGCCATAATCAGGGATTAAACAGACTCATTACACCATCCTAATAGAAGGATAATAGATGAGAATGTTTAAGCTGAGGAAAACTCCTCAACTTAATCCATGATTAGGGATTAGACCCATGACAAAACAAAGCCTTTATTAAGTGGATTTTAGTTAATGGTATGGTGAAGAAGTGATTTTTTAGAGTTTGTAAGACAACTTGAGGGGGACTTGTCCATTAACACTAGGGTTAGTCCTTCTTAACCAATTAAGGAAGAATTAGAACCCTAATGCAAGGCCCAAGTTACAAGCTTGATATCTTGATGATTATTAAGTGAATTGATTAAAGGATTTAAACACATTAAGGGTTTAACACTTAGGATTAAAGTTATACACTCCATCCTAATAGAAGGATGCAGGCATAAGCTTAATCACAAAGCCTTAAAACCTTTAGGGTTTAGTCCCTGATTATGAGATGAGAAGAGAAGACTCAAAGAGTCACAAAGGTAAAATCTAAATGGGGGGACTAATCAAAACCCTAATTATTGTCATGCTTGGTTGTTCCTAAGGTTTGTGAGGTTTACAAGAAAGATCTTCAGAGAAACCACCAGGAAGCAGATGAAAGGAGCAAAGAGAAGCAAAGTAACTTGCTTCATTCAAGAAGACAAGTCACTTGAAGAAAGAAAGTAAGATGAAGAAGAAAGAGCAAGCTCAATCTCAAGCACATGAAAAAATGCAGCAATGATGCATAAGAGATGAAAAGAGATTGTGAGAAGTGAAGGCAAATTCACTTCTCAAAGTAACTTACCACCTGAAAAGTTAGTGAAAGAAGTGCAATGCAATGCAAAATGAGATGAAATGGGATGATGCAAACCAAAACCAGAAGCATGAGTATGATGCCAATGATGCTAAAAGATGATGTACATGTGAGGCAAGGCATGGGAATGATCATACAAACATATGGATGCAAATGAAGCATGCTTAGAACCATGAACATACATGAAAAGTTATGAAATGCAAATAACATACAGCATGGCAAATGAAAGATGCAATGATCAAACATGATTCTAATATGTCCTAAGATGTATTATGAATCAAATGTATGCACAAAATGTCATGGCAAGTCATAGCATGCAAGCAAATGGAAGATGGATGCAAATGAAAGACCAAATTAGGGTTTATGATCAATGCACAAAACAAAATTCAAAACCAGAAGCAAACATCATGATAAAAATTTGAAAATGCATTCAAAGGAACCCTAAACCTATACAAACCCACTGCCCAAAGGAGGGGATCCAAATCTTAACCTAGTGAGGGTTATGAATTTCCTAAGATTGCTAGGGTTTTAAGGTACCTTGTCAAGAAAAATGCCAAACAAATAGGAAATGCAAGATCAATTCATGCCAATTTAATCCTATAAACTACATGCTATACAAGATGCAATGCAAAAAGAATCAAAGGCCAACTCTTGAAGGCTAGGCAGAAATGAATTTTTGAAGATTGGATCAAAATAATGCTTTGAAATGAAATTAATTCCATGGGAAATTGTCAAAAGACTTCAAGATCAAAAAAGAAACTTGGTGTGAGAGTTGGACAATGTTTCAAAATGATTTTAAATGCTTCATGATTTTTTTTTATGATTTTTAAATACCTAAAAGCATTTTTAATTAATTAATTCTCATTAACTAATTAAAAATAAACATTTAAATGATTTAAAAATATTTTTTAATGCAAAAAATAAAAATAAAAATGTTTTTGGTTTCTGAAAAATTAATTGAACCTTTGACAAAAAATTTCAGAATTTTTAAAGATGTTTTACTATTTTTAATAAATTGTAGAAAACAAATGAAATTAAATGAAAATAAAATGAAATTAAACTGAAAAATAAGAAAGTCAACAGAATCAAGGGCTGAGGTTTGAACTTGGACGCGCGGGAGTGGACTTGGCGCGCATCTGGACGGCCAGCATTCAAAATCTCCTAATTATGATTAAACCCTAATTAAATGCCCTAATGACTTTCAAATGACCGGAACAGTGTTCCGGTCATCTTCTCCGGCAAGGTGAAATCACTATCTCTCTCTACACGCAATGAAAATGAAATCTAATTGCCCAGAATCCATCCCCATTCAACACTGAATCAAAACCCCCAAACAAAAATCATTTTTCATTCATTAATCATGCAAGTCGAAGCAAAACACATTTAGGGCAGAAAGTTTCAGACAGCTCATACATACTCAATATTCCACCATTTTCATTTTTAAACACATCATGATGATCAGGATAACATATAGAATCAATTTATAACAAGTAAAATGAGTTCTGGAAACTTTGTTCTTGATGGATACCTGAACTGAAGTCCTTCGAACAGGAGCTTTCTGACCCTTTCTCTTATGCAAACTCACTCCTTTGGCCCTCCTGAGCTCAATGGGATGCTTCACAACTCTTGTTGATGGCTGATTAGAGAGATGGCAGAAGTTCTGTTCAAGGGGGGGTGGTGATCGTGTTTTGGTTTCAGTGACTTCCAGGCTATGGTGATGGGTGGTTTTTGATCAGTGAAGCATGCTGAGATTGTTTGTGAAGTTGGTTTGTGTGTTTGAGGCTTGTGAAGAGTGTTTCGAATGAAAATGCAAGTTGGAGAGATTTTGATAACTATGGCTTCTCTTCTGATTCAGGCTTGGATGTGTGGTGTGTTATGCTAGCTTTGGTCCATGTATCAAAAGGTGATAGGTCAGAGAGTTGTTGGTGGCCTATGGTGATTGGTATGGGTCTTTGGCCAAAATGTCAACTTGATTTGTACTTGAGGTATGGGCAATGGTACAACTTGCTTTTTGGCTTGCTTTGTCTCAGCTTGAATCAAGGAATGCTATGGAACAAGTCTAGAAGCAATGCAGCAAGTGGTTGATGGTTTGTGATAGGTTTTGCAAGTTTCACAAAGTTTGGTTCCTTTGGGATTTCTTGAAGTTCAAGGCATGAAATGAGATGATTCTTTGGCCCATTCTGAATTTTAGAGGTCATGTGATCATGTTGTGAAGAATTTGTACACATTTGAAGCCTTTAGAACACTTGATCATACCATTTTGCAAAATGCCTCTTTGGTAGAAAACTTCAAATTATGTGATTTTTCCCAAATTTGACAAACCATAACTTTTGATCCAAAATGAATTAGGTCAAGTTCTTGTACTTCTTGAAAAGGGAATGATCCATTCTACAACTTTCATGACCAATGTTTTTCCATTTGAAGCATTTTTGAATCAAAAAGCAAGGGTTGAAAAAGTTTCCCAAAATGGCAATTTTCAATATAAGTCAACTTTCCCAAAAAGTCAACTTTGCAAATGACTTGAAATTATCCAATTTTGTAAACTTCTAACCTTTTCTATGATCAAATAAAGATCATACATAATCAAAATGATGATGAACACCCTTTGGTTGGGTCACTGGGGGCCTCAGATGCCCTTATTTTACACTGACTTGCTCAAGAAGTCAACTCTTGATCAGATGACCTCCCCATTGAATTTCTTCATGAAAATTGATATGCATGCTCCCTATACCATATAGAGACCAATAGAAACAAGAATGACCAAAAAATTTGGAGTTATGGCCTTTGAAACCAAAACCCTAATTCTAGGTCATCTATGCAGTCAAACCTGGCTCTGCTTCCATGCCATTCTCAGTTCTTGTGGTTCTTTGACATTCTTGACTTTGAGGGGATATAATATGATGCTTGAACATACATGGACCCCTTTGAAGTGATTGATGACCTTTGGAGTGGCTCAAGAAGCTCTTGGATTGCTCAGATCACAAACCCTAGATGCAGATGACTTAGAATCAATGCAGTGAATCAAATATACAATATGAGATGCTATGATTGGATTTATGCATATGAAGAGATCACAGGCCATGGTGTGAATGGGTGAGGGAAAATTTGGGGTGTTTACAGGGTGCTAGTGGAAAGACAAACTCCCGAGGAACCTCATCTTTGAACTGGAGGAACTAGTAACAATGAAAGGGGTCAGCCTCATGTTAATTCACCAGTATTTGGACCTCATCTACATCCGGAAGTCAACATCCCGGGAAATGCGCAAGGAAATACTGATGGGGTGAGAATCTTGCAGGAAGATCCCCAAGAAGAGCAGTTTACTGTCATGGGAGTCGGAGACGAAGTATATGATAGGAGGTTAGATGAAATTGCTGAGAAATTGAGATCTTTGGAGTCTCAAAATTCCTTGGGCTTCGATGTAATGGATATGGGGCTAGTGGATGGGGTGAGAATTCCCCACAAGTTCAAACCCTCGTGCTTTGAGAAATACAATGGAACCTCTTGTCCACGAACTCACTTGCAGTCCTTTCTGGGAAGACTTAAAGCATATACTATGGATGAGAAGCTGTGGATGTTCTACTTTGAAGACAGTCTGACTGGGGCTTCAAGGGAGTGGTATTCACACTTGACTAGAGCTACTATTAGGTGCTGGAAGGACTTAGCTGAAGCCTTCATCAGACAATATCAATACAATCTGGACATGGCTCCTAACAGGACCCTTCTGATGGGAATGTCTCAGTCTTCCAGAGAAAGCTTCAGAGAATATGCCCAGAGGTGGAGACAGCTTGCTGCTACTGTCCAGCCACCCATGTCGGAAAGAGAAATGGCCGACATGTTCATGAATACTCTGCAAGGAACCTATATTGATAGATTGGCTGCATTCTCCTCCACCAGCTTTGTAGATGTGGTTATAGCCGGTGAAAGAATTGAAAGTCTATTAAAAATGGGCAAAATTTCTGATATTGGTGCAAGTTCATCCAATAATCCCAGGAAGCCTTTTGTGGGACCCCGAAGGGCCGGTGAGACAAATGCCATTCATGCAAACAGGGGCAGACCTCAGTATGTCCACGGATCCGTAGCAGCTGTCACTATTCCAACTCCGATTCCTCAGCAATCAGCATATCAACAACAACAACAACCACAATATCAACAGCAAGTTCAGTACCCGCAACAGAGAACCTACAACAACAACAATAGCAATCAACAACAACGACCCTTCCAACAAAGACCATCACAGGAAAACAAGGTGATTGACCCTATCCCTATGCCCTATGTTGCTTTATTGCCACAACTCCTGAAGCTTAACTTGGTTGAGTTAAGGACGTTGGCACCACCCGATCCTCTCGACCTCCCAAGGAATTATGATGTCAACGCCAGGTGTGCTTTCCACTCCAATGCACCTGGTCACAGTACGGAAAAATGCAGGGCCTTACAAATGAAGGTTTAAGACCTGGTGGATTCTAAATCCCTCAACTTTGCACCTCCTCCAAATGTCAACAGAAATCCTATGCCTAATCATGGTGGGCCAAGGATTAATGCCATTGAGGAATACAAGCCATCTACCCTGATCACAAGTGTTGCACAAATTCGAACACCTTTGGTCGAAATTAAAGCTCAGCTTCTAGAGTGCCAAGTGTTCCCCGGGTGTGAGCTCGGTTGTGGGTATTGCAACATTGCAGTCAACGGGTGTTAAAGTTTGAGAAGCAGCATAGATGGTCTTATCAAGGATGGTATCCTTCAGATCTCAACGACGGCGCCTACAAATCCAGCAATTCCTTTAACAACAATTCTCGATTCTTCTACAACAGCAGCAACAATCATTCCTACCAATTCATCAGTATCATCAGCAATGGCTCCATCCATCACTTCAACAAATCAAATGTCAACAACCATTTCTTCTACAACATCAGCATCCATTTTATTAGCTTCTACAACGCCAACAAAAATTAACGAATCTACTATGATCCATCAAATGTTCCTCCCAGCAGCAACTTCCAACAACAAACAGTGGCATCTCCTGCCAGGTCACCAGTCACCATTTACTATGATCCGCACACCATCGCAGTACCTTCCTCTGCAGCAGTCAGTCCAGTCACCATTACGGTACCTGGACCAGTTCCTTATGAAAGCAGTAATGCCATACCCTGGCATTATGGCTCTGATATCTACTGCAATGAGGAGAAAATCACTCTGGATTCATCAACCTCTTCTCCACAAATTGATAATGTTGGGGGAGGCGGAGGCTTCACCCGAAGAGGACACCTTTTTGCCTCACAAACACAAAGACCTAATGTTGAAGCAGAAGCTGCTGCCAAAGCAAAAGGAAAGAGTGTGGTATTGGAAGAGCCGACTGTCAAAGAAACTCAGAAGACGTCTTTTGAACAAGATGTAGACGAGTTCATGAGAATCATAAAAAGAAGTGATTACAAGGTGGTGGATCAGCTTCACCAGACTCCCTCAAATATCTCCATATTATCACTGTTGATGTGTTCTGAAGCTCACAGGAACGCATTATTGAAAGTCCTGCACGCAGCATACGTGCCAGAGGAGATCACTGTTAATCATCTAGAAACTGTGGTGGCAAATGTCAATACCAGTCATGGATTGGGCTTTACCAATACTGACTTAACAACAGAGGGACACAACCATAATAAGGCTTTGCATATCACCTTGGAATGCAAGGGTGCTGTTCTATCTCATGTACTGGTGGACACTGGGTCATCACTCAATGTTCTATCAAATAAAGCCTTAGTGAAGCTGGAGTATGATGGCTTGGCATTACGGCCAAGTAATTTGGTGGTGAGAGCATTTGATGGCTCTAAATGATCAGTGCTTGGAGAGATTGATCTGCCTGTGATGATTGGCCCGCAGACTTTTAAAACTACCTTCTATGTGATGGACATTCAGCCGGCCTACAGCTGTTTGTTGGGTAGACCCAGGATCCACGCCGCTGGCGCTGTTACGTCTACCCTTCACCAGAAGCTGAAATTTGAGTGGGAAGGCCAGATCATCACTATCTGTAGGGAAGAGGACATCTTTGTTACCCATATGGCTACGTATAAGTACATCGAAATGGACGGGGAGATCCATGAAACCATGAGTCAGGGGTTTGAAGCCCTGAACATTAATGAAGCATCTGCTGTACTGGGAACCTCCATAACGTCATATCAGCAAGCTCGGAAGGTTGTTGAAGAGGGTACTGCCCAAGGCTGGAGCAAGCTGTTGCCCGTGGAAAAGAAAGAAGACAGATATGGGTTGGGTTATAAACCAACTCAGCAAGATCAACCAGAGGCTGCCAAGGAGCCCAAGTTCGTCAGTGGGGGGATGCTCACCCCAGATGCTGTAAACAATTTGGAAGACGAGGAGGAAAGCGACCGCAACCTGGAGAGCTGGATACGTCCAAGGATCCCGGGGAGCCAAGTCCTTAACTGGTCTTCCCAGAAAATTATAAGGGTTACTCCTGCAGAGTAATTATTATTTCCTGTATTTTAAAGCATGCATCAAGTCTTGCATCTTGCCCAAGATGTCAAGACTCATTTTGTAATCGGGCCATCTTGTAATTTTGTGCAAATGGATTAATCAATGAATATCGGACATCTTTTGCAAACGAGTCTCTTTTTCGCTCACTGTCTTTTCATTTTTCACTTTTGTACAAAACAATAAAATGGCAATGTTTTCAAAATAAATAACTTCATTTTCACTTTTTTCTAATACAGATTAAAATTGATCACTAAAATAAACCAATCTAAACCCTTGCAGAAGGTGCCCTCCTGATTGCACTGACAACAACACCGCTATGACTTCGTATGACTTTGACAATCCAATCAATCAAGCTGATGAAGGGGTTGAAGAAGATTACGAGCTACCTGAAGAGCTAGCCAGGTTGTTGAGACAAGAGGAGAAGGTTATCACTCCTCATCAGGAGGAGATTGAAACGATTAATCTTGGTACGGAAGAAGACGTGAAAGAAGTTAAGATCGGGGCCTGCCTGCAAGATTCAGTAAAAGAGCAACTGATTGACATGCTTCGGGAATATGTGGATGTTTTTGCTTGGTCTTATCAAGATATGCCAGGGTTGGACACCGACATTGTCATGCACAAGCTACCTCTAAAAGAAGACTGCCCGCCAGTAAAACAAAAGTTGCGCCGCACTCGCCCAGATATGGCAATGAAGATTAAGGAAGAGGTACAAAAACAGTGGGACGCCGGGTTTCTTGCTGTAACCAGCTATCCGCCATGGGTTTCTAATATTGTGCCTGTACCTAAGAAAGACGGCAAGGTGAGGATGTGTGTGGACTACCGGGATCTGAACAGAGCCAGCCTGAAAGATGACTTCCCTTTACCTCACATTTATGTATTAGTTGATAATACGGCTCAGTTCTCGGTGTTCTCCTTCATGGATGGATTTTCAGGATACAATCAGATCAAGATGTCACCTGAAGACATGGAGAAGACAACTTTTATCACACCCTGGGGCACATTCTGTTATAAGGTGATGCCATTCGGACTGAAGAATGCTGGTGCCACTTATCAACGAGCTATGGTAACATTATTCCATGACATGATCCACAAAGAAATTGAATGTTATGTGGATGACATGATTCCCAAGTCCCTCACAGAAGAAGACCACCTGGTAAATCTGTTGAAGTTATTCAAGCGTCTGAGGAAGTACCAACTGAAATTAAACCCCAACAAATGAACATTCGGGGTGCGATCCGGTAAGCTGCTGGGATTTATTGTAAGTGAGAAAGGGATTGAAGTTGACCCTGACAATGTCAAAGCCATTCAAAAAATGCCTGCACCGAATTCAGAAAAATAAGTTCGGGGGTTTCTAGGTAGATTGAACTACATTTCAAAGTTCATATCTCACCTTACAGCAACCTGTGAGCCCTTATTCAAGCTGTTAAGGAAAGAACAAACGGTCAGGTGGAACGAAGACTGCCAGAGGGCTTTTGACAAAATCAAGGAATACCTACAAGAGCCTCTGATCCTTATGCCTCCAATTGAAGGAGGACCTTTAATCATGTACGTGACAGTATTAGGAGAGTCAATGGGGTGTGTGTTGGGCCCGCATGACGAGTCTGGTCGAAAAGAGTATGCATTATACTACCTAAGCAAAAAGTTTACCGACTGTGAACAACGTTATTCACTGCTCGAGAAAACGTGTTGTGCTTTTACGTGGGCTGCTCGCCGACTGAGACAGTATATGTTGACCCACACTACCTTATTGATCTCAAAGATGGACCCAGTCAAGTACATTTTTGAGAAGCCAGCACTTACCGGACGGGTTGCAAGATGGCAAATGATCCTCACAGAATATGACATTCAGTACACATCTCAGAAAGCCATCAAGGGTAGTGTGTTGTCTGAATATCTTGCTGAGCAACCCATTGATGATTACCAGCCTATGAGATTTGACTTCCTTGACGAAGACATCATGTTCATAAAAGCGAAAGATCATGAAGAGCCTGTTCACACTGATGGGCCTGACCCGGAAGAAGAATGGACTATGATGTTTGATGGGGCTATTAATATGAATGGTCGTGGTGTTGGTGCAGTACTCATTACACCTAAAGGAGTTCACATGCCTTTCTCGGAAAAAATCACCTTTAATTGCACTAACAACGAAGCTGAATACGAAGCTTGTATTATGGGTCTTGAGGAAGCCATTGACCTCAGGATCAAGACGTTGACTGTGTTCAGAGATTCAGCTCTGGTAATCAATCAGACCAATGGTAAATGGTACACGCACCAAGATTATCTGATACCTTACCGGGATTATACAAGGAGGTTATTGACTTTCTTCACAACAGTCAAGCTCTAGTATATCCCTCGAGACGAGAATCAGTTTGCAGATGCTCTGGCTACCATTTCATCCATGATCAAAGTTCAAGCTGCCAACTTTGTACCTCGGATATCAGTATCCATACTTGACAGACCAGCATACGTATTCTCAACAGATGTTGTTAAAGATGATAAGCCTTGGTTCCATGACATTAAGTGCTTCTTGGAGGATCAAACATACCCACCTGGGGCATCTTCCAATGATAAGAAGACATTAAGAAGGCTTGCTGGTAGTTTCTTCTTGAATGTTGATGGTTCCTTGTATAAAAGAAACTTTGATATGGTACACCTCAGATGTGTTGATAGGGCAGAAGCAGACTTGTTAATGCACGAGGTGCACGAAGGATCCTTTGGTACCCATGCTGGAGGGCATGCTATGGCTAAAAAGCTGTTGAGATCAGACTAATATTGGATCACAATGGATGCAGACTGTTGTGCCTATGCCAGAAAATGCCATAAATGCCAGATTTATGCGGATAAAGTGCATGTGCCTCCAAATTCCCTGAATGTGATGTCTTCACCCTGGCCCTTTGCCATGTGGGGCATTGATATGATTGGCAAGATTGAACCGACTGCTTCAAATGGCCACAGATTCATCCTGGTAGCCATTGACTATTTTACCAAGTGGGTTGAAGCAGCTTCTTATGCAAATGTCACCAGACAAGTGGTAGCCCGATTTCTGAGGAGAGACATCATCTGTCGGTATGGAGTTCCCGAGCGAATCATTTCTGATAATGGTTCCAACTTAAACAACAAAATGATGGCAGAACTATGTCGGGACTTCAAGATCCAACACCATAATTCTTCTCCTTACAGACCAAAGATGAACTGTGCTGTAGAAGCAGCTAACAAGAATATCAAGAAGATTGTACCGAAGATGGTGGTTACCTATAAAGACTGGCATGAAATGCTATCATTTGCCTTGCATGGATATCGAATGTCAATTAGAACATCCATTGGGGCAACACCGTATCAGCTTGTGTATGGTATGGAGGCAGTCCTACCTGTTGAAGTTGAATTACCATCTTTACAGGTATTGATGGATGTTAAGTTGAACGAAGCGGAATGGGTCCGATCCCGATATGAACAACTAAGTCTGATTGAAGAAAAGAGATTGGCTGCAATTTGTCATGGGCAGTTGTATCAGAAAAGAATGAAGAAAGCCTTCGATCAGAAAGTCAGGCTCCGAGAATACCAAGTAGGAGATCTTGTGCTGAAAAGACTCCTCCCTCCTCATACAGACCACAGGGGCAAGTGGACTCCGAACTACGATGGCCCATTCATAGTAAAGAAAGTTTTCTCTCGTGGAGCACTGATGCTCAGTACTATGGATGGTGAAGACTTCATGTCCCCTGTGAATTCATATGCGGTTAAAAAATACTTCGCATAAAATGACCCGCTGGACATAAAAACAGAATGTAAGTCCAGGCAAAAATAGGGGATCCCGGCGAGTCAAAAACAGAATAAAAGACTCGGGCAAAAATAAGGGAAAATAAATAAATAAATGTACACCCGCTGAGTTGAAAAGCCGCATGGGACAACTCAGGCAAAAATGGGTATCCCGGTGGATTGAAAACCCGAAAGGGCGATCCGCGCAAAATAAGGGCATAAGCGAATGACTGCATTTTGAATTCGTCTGTATTACTTACAACATGGTAAGCTTCGAAAGGTTAAAGCATCGGTCAGAATTAGCCTTCTTCAGAAAGCAAGACGAGAAGAACGTCAATGTCATACGAGTCATAGCAAAAGGGAAGCTCCTCGAAGCGTCATCAGCATTGCCAGCATCTTTTTGTTTCCCAATTTGTAACAATCTCCTCATTTCAGGGGATCTGTTTCTTTGACTGTATCTTGCCAATTCAGGGCACATAAATTAATAAAATCATATTTTCAGTCATACACTGTCTCGTACTCTTTTATTTGCAAAATGTCCGATGTCATTAATATATTGATCGCATAAATACAGATGTGTATTTGCTAAAACAAATTTTTTTTACAGGAAATATACTTACTCCCGGGAGTGTCTAAACTCCTATGATGGAATCCAGTAAGGGATACCTCGGGATACTTGTACGTTTTTTTTTGTTATAACAGGATTGCAGGTATTCAAAGCGCAACATGGGGCATGAAAGCCTCTCCCCAGTAGGCTGCCATATCATTATTTCCTCAACACACCTTCCAAACAGCACCAGAGACGCTTTCTCCCCACCAGAGTTGCCAGGCATCATTTCTCCAGCACATTTGTCAGAACAGTACCAGAAGGTGTTCAATTCCCCAGCTGAATTGTCAGATAGTATCATCCTCATCAGGATCCCCGCAGAAATCTCTAGGAAGATCTTTCAGTGATCTTTCTTCTTCCCCAGTCGAGCTGCCAGTCATCATTCCTCCTCAGACAAGTGCAAAGACAGGGAACCATCTCCCCGCAGAGTTTCAACCTCTATCCAGAAGAGCAATGCTCGAAGATCTCAAAACAAAGTGACGAAAGCTTCTACAGACCCCAGCCGGGTCCCTCATTACCAAGATAGGTCTATCAGTGATCTATTTCCCCAAGCAGAGTCACATATGTCAGATCTACTAATGATCTCATCCCCAGCTGGGATGTCCGTTTCAAGTGGATCAGCCGGAGATCTCTACAGCACCGGGATCCGAATCCTGGATCGGTATCTTTGCATAATCATAGCATTCGCATCATACTCTCCCCACAGAGCGTAGCATTCCGTCTAATACGGAGCATTACGGCAAAAATCAAACATATTGCATAATCATAAGCCATGTGTCGAACTGAACACTTGTAAATACTGACGTTCCATTAAATATATACAAAATACTTCCCAAACTCCCCGGCGGAATATCAAAGCATTTCCTCTACACTCACAAATATAGTTACATGCTCCTTTTGGCACTCGTCCGTGTCATCATTCCCCAATAAAATTGCCCGAGCAAACAGATGCTTATACATTACAGATGTTTCTTGACACTCGTCTATGTCATACCCCCAGCAGAATGCCAAAGCGTCCCCTTTGCACTCACAACACAGATACATATATATAAAAGTACCTGGCACCCGTCCGTGTCACCTTCCCCAGCACAGTTCCTAAACACTTTGTAAACCAAATACTTGTTTATAATACACTTTTTCCGACACCCGTCCGTGTCGTGCTCTCCACAGCAAGTTGGACACTTGTCTATATCTCACTCATCGCTTTTTACTCATACAGATACTCGTTCGTATCTTGTATATACCACTTAAATCCCCTCGGATTCGACACTCGTCCGTGTTCTTTGTTAACGAGTTGGTACTCGTCCGTATCATCATCTCTAAACATGCGTCAGCGTTTGTTTCTATCGATACTCGTCCGTATCAGAGTCTTAAGGATGCTTGTCCGCGTCTTTAATCTATACACAGTGTCAAACACTTATAACTTTCATCTCTTGAATGTAGACACTCGTCCGTGTTTATCATTCCCAGCAGAATTGATTTTCTTCTATCTAACATTCGTCCTATGTCATGATACCTTTCGGCAGCCGTCCCCTGCCAGGTGATCGTCCTTCACCTTTTTGATGATCGTCCTTCATCATTCCCAACGGAGTCTCTATCCATAGAACCACTTCCTATCTGACATTCGTCCTATGTCGTGATATTTTTAGCAGCCGTCCCCTGCTAGGTGATCGTCCTTCACCTCTTGATGATCGTCCTTCATCATTTTTATCTAATGGCCGTCCCCATCGTCGATTCGTTTATCTGACATTCGTCCTATGTCATGATAAACCCCGAGAGCAGTCGTACCCTGCTAGGTGATCGTCCTTCACCTCTTGATGATCGTCCTTCATCATGCTTACCCGATGGCCGTCCCTATCGTTAACCTTTTTATGCGGCATTCGTCCTATGTCGTGATAACTTTCGACAGCCGTACCCTGCCAGGTGATCGTCCTTCACCTTGGATGACTGTCCCTCATCCTTATCCCCAACAGAGCAGCCGTCCCCTGCTAGGTGATCGTCCTTCACCTTTGATGACCATACCTCATCATTTATTTCATTTATGCCTTGAACTGGATGGTCGTCCCCATCATTCACTTCACCTTTAAATCCCAGGAAAGTCTTATTTCTTTACTTGATGGCCGTCCACATCATGATCTCTTATATCCCCAGCATGTCGGCCGTCCCCGTCATTGCTTTATCCCCAGCAGTCATCCTCTGCTCGACGGTCGTCCTCCGTCGCCCGCACTTTATAATTATACTCTATTTTCTTTTACAATCTATATCCCTTTTCTTCTTCATTCTGTGAGTGCAAATTTTGGACTGTCTTTGGTATTCAACCACAAGTTATCTTGTTTTCCTGTTAAGCCACTGCTTACATCCTGCACAGCTAACTCATGTTTGAATAGGGGCAGCTGTAAACACCCCAAATTTGCCCTCACTCTTTTCACCATGTCTTGTGATCTTTTCATTTTACATAAGTTCAATCATGTCATCTCATATTGCATTATTTGCTTCATTGCATTAGTTCAAGTTCATCTGCATCTAGGTTTTGTGACCTGAGCAATCCAAGAGCTATTTAAGCCACTCCAAAGGTCATAAATCACTTCAAAGGGGTCCATGTATGTTCAAGCATCATATTATATCCCCACAAGGTCAAGGAAGTCAAAGAATCACAAGAACTGAGAAAGGCATGGAAGCAGAGCCATGTTTAACTGCACAGATGACCTAGAATTAGGGTTTTGGTTTTGCATTTTTGCCCATGCCAATCACACTGTGCCACCACCAACTCTCTGCCCAATCAGAGTCCAATATGTGGACCTCAAGCATCCTAAAAACACACCACACACAAGCCAGAACTTCCCACAATCCAGCTTGCACAAAATCTGTCCAAAACTTCTCCTCTTCGAAACTCCTTCCTCAGCCATCAAAAACCAAAAATTTCTTCACCACCACACCACAAATCATCCATAGAACAAAACCCACCCCCTGAAACAACTTGAAACATCACACACAAAGACCTCCATTTCTGCTACACCAGAACAAAACAGCCACAATCAACCATTCTCAATGCTCTCCAAGCTTCATTTCATCATCATGGTGTTCAAAGGAGGAGGTTTGCACAAAGTTTGAGTCCAGAAAGCTCAGAATCAGAGAGTCTTCATCTCAGGTAACATGAAGAACATTTTTCCCAAAAACTAAGTTTTAAGTTCTTTTATGATGCTATATGCTCTCCTGATCATGAATATGTGTTTACTTTTGAAAATGGCTGCGAAACCATCATGTATGTTGTCTCTGAACATTTGCCCGTATTTCGTATTTTCCTTCGATTCATGCTTGTGAGGAGAAATAAATGAGTGTTAGATGAGTGTTTAGGTTTAGATTGATGAAATGATCATGTTGGTGGAAGAAATTTGGAGTTTGGTAACCTGTAGAAGAAACTAGGGTTTGTGCTTGCTGGAGAAGATGACCGGAACCACTGTTTCTGTCATCTGAGAGTGATTAATGATAATTAGGGTTTAGGGACGAATTTGAATCTGGAGCGTGCGATCTTGCTTCCCGCGCGTGAACGGATGGCCTGGATGGTCTCATTAAGCCCTAATCCCATAATTAGAGTTAATTAATTAGGATTAGATTTAAATTTGCCAGTTTGAACCTCAGCCTTTGGATAAGGCGCGAGTCAATTCCCTCCATTTCCTTTTGAATCTGGGCCATCGGATGCGCTTACTTTTCATTAATTCATATTTTTATTTCATATTTTCTATTTTATTTTGCATCATTTATTATAAATAGTTGGAAAATTCCAAAAATATTTTCCTTTTGCATTTTTGTTTCAAACATTTTTCTTAACCAGAAAACAATTTTTATTTTATTTTTTGCATTTTTAAACTATTTTAAAAATATTTAAATGTTTATTTTAATTGATTAATGAAGATTAATTAATTAAAATAACATTTAGGTTTCCAAAAATCACAAAAAAAAAATCATGGATCACCCAAAACATTTAGAAACATTATCAAACTCTCAAAACAAATTTCTTTTTGGTCCTTGATGAACTTTCACAATTTTCATTGGAATAAAATTTGTTTAAAGGTAATATTTTTGTTCAAACTTAGAAAAATCCATTCTGCCTAACCATGAGGAGTTTGATGATGGTTCTTCTTGCATTGCATCCTTCATAACATGTAGTTTTTAGGGTAAAGTGGGTTTGAATTTATCTTTCATTTTCAATTTGATGAGCATTTTTCCTTTTGAAGTGCCTTGAAACCCTAGTTGACTTAAGAAAATCATAACTTTCATTAGGTTTAGATTTAGGTCTCCTCATTTGGGCAGTAAACTTATGTAGGGTTAGGGTTCCATTGATCCCATTTTCAATTTTTTATCATGTCACTTGCTTATGATTTTGAATTCTTGTGTTGCATGTTGTACATAAACCCTAATTCTTGCCTTCCCTTGCATTCATTCTTCATTTGCTTGCATACATGAGATTACCATAACATTTTATGCATCAATATGACACATAAGACAACTTAGGACATATTAGAATCATGTTTGATCATTGCATCTTTCATTTGCCATGATGTATGTACATTCCATTTCATAAACTTTCATGAATCTTTATGGTTCAAAGCATGCTTCATTTGCATCCTCCTCCATGTTTGATCATCCACAACTCTTGACATGTGTTTGCATCATCTCTTAGCATCATTAAAATCATGTTCATGCTTCTGACTTTGATTTGCATCATGGCATTTCATCTCATCTTCATTGCATTTCATTTCTTTTGCTAACTTTTCAGGTGGTAAGTTGTTTTGAGAAGTGAATTTGCCTTGACTTCTCACAATCTCTTCTCATCTCTCTTATACATCATTGCTGCATCTTATCTTTTTATTAGAGTGAGCTTGCTCATTCATGCTCTTTCCCACTTTCTTCCTTCAAGCAACTTGTCTTCTTAAGTGAAGCAAGTTGTCTTGCTTCTCTCTGCTTCTTTCTCCTTCCATTTGTTTCTTCCTTGGTGGCTTTTCCTTGAAGATCTTTTGCAAGCCTCATAAACCCTAGGAACATCCAAGTATGATCACAATTAGGGTTTGATTAGTCCCCAATTTAGTTTTACCTTTGTGTCATCTTTGTGTCTCTCCTCTCATCTCATAATCAGGGACTACACCCTAAAGGTTTTAAGGCTTTAGCTTATGCCGGCATCATTCTATTAGGATGGAGTGGATAACTTTAATCTTAAGTGTCAAACCCTTAATGTGTTTAAATCCTTTAATCAATCCATTTTAATAATCATTAAGACATCAAGCTTGTAACTTGGGCCTTGCATCAAGGTTCTAATTCTTCCTTAATTGGTTAAGAAGGACTAACCCTAGTGTTAATGGACAAGTCCCCCTCAAGTTGTCTTACAAACCATAAAATTCATTTCTTAATCATATCATTAACTAAAATCCACTCTAATTAAGGTTTGTTTTGTCATGAGGTTAATCCCTAATCATGGATTAAATTGAGGATCCTTCCTCAGCTTAAATGTTCTCATCTATTATCCTTCTATTAGGATGGTGTAATGGGTCCATTAAATCCTTGATTATGGCTTAAACTCATTACTTAACACTAAACAAAAACCACAAAAACATCTAAATAATAACAAAGTAGGTCAATGATCTTAATCCTACATCATGGTGATTAAGTGTGAGGTGTTTACTTCATACTTAAGGTATTCTCATTACCCCTGATCAGAGGGGAGATGTGATGAGTTTACTAACCCTTGGTTTAGGCTTAAGATCATTTTCTTATGACAAACCCAAAAAGCAATAAAAGATTGAAAACACCAAAAACAAACAATAATCGTCTCCTCCGGGACTCTATTCTCACCTCATTCACTCACAAACGAGAACTTGCTTCTTCCGTCTAATGCAAGACTGTTTGCACCTGAGCCAGAAGGTCATACACTTGAGCATAGACAAGTAAGCAGTGCACAAGTCAATTTACCTTTCAGTCTCTTTGAGTCGAACTACGATGTTCTGACATCTTCATTGCACGAGAGGATACATAGGCATAACTTAACAGTTATCGAACAAAAGTCTCTGTATATTCCCCCTCCTTCCAGCATTATTCTTTGAGCCTCATAGTCTTGAGCATTTCACCCTTGTTCTTACACTGACACTTCTCTTATACACTTCACACTCCTTTTACACTGACACTTGCATTCTTTCCAGCTTTGATACACAAATTGCACTGACACTACCCCTTTAAAACACGAATCTTTTAAGCGTGGATCCCGTCGAGTACAGCAGACAATCTAGGTGCTAATACCTTCCCAGGTTGTAACCAACCCTCTTCCTCAGTTTCTCTGGTTCGCAACCGTCTTATCCATATCTTTTCTTAGGTCTATGCAGCATTACCTTTCCTTCGGGATAAAAATTCCTAGCCGGCGACTCTTGTCTTTCTGAGTTCACCCTTGTGTGTTCTCTCTCCTCTCGCCGACCGTTCGCGTATGTACCCCATTTTACCTAGCCTCATTTGGTGGGAGCGACACCAACACTTTTATTTTCTCAATTTATAGCAACCTCCTCATTCCGGGGAATTTGTTTCTTTGATTGTATCTGCCAATTCAGGGCACCCAGATTAATAAAATCAGAGTTTTCAGTCACACCTCATTTTGTACATTTTTTGTCTCGTTTGCAAAATGTCAAATATTCATAATATAGTACTTTAATAAATGCGTGCAGGAAATATATTACTTTCAGGAATATATAATTCCTATGACGGAATCCGAAAAGGGATACCTCGGGATACTTGTGCGTTTCTTTTGTCGTAACACGTTGCAGGTATTCAGTATGCAACATGGGGCCTGCCAAGCACACTTCCCCAGCATACCTCCTCCCCAAGCAATATCTGGAATGCTTTTCCCCAGCAGGGTTGTCAAAGCCTCCTCATCCCTAGCACATGTCTACTCAACAGGATCATCCCCATCCCTTCTCCCTATAGAGTTTCCAGCTTCTCCCCAGAAGAGCAATGCCTCAAACTCATACACAACAAAGTGACGAAAGTTTCCTTCCACCCAGCTGAGTTCTCCTTACGGATGGATCTACCAATGATCTATTTTCCCAAGAAGGACTGTATCTCCTGGCAGATCTACCAATGATCTCTTCCCCAGCTGGGATATCCCTCCAACCAGATCAGCCAGAGATCTTTTCTTCAGCGGGATCCGAATCCCGAATCAGTTTCTATTTTGCATAATCATAGCATTCACATCATAAATCACCGAAATAAGCGTAGCATTCCGTCTAATACAGAGCATTACGGCAAAAATCAAACATTTGCATGATCACAAATCAGGATCAAGCCAGTCACCTGCAAATACCATCAGTATTTCATCAGCAATGAATATAAAAACTCACATCCCCTGCAAATAAAAGCCAAAGCGTCCCCTTTGAACTCTCCAACACAAATGCCTATTCATATACACCCTTTTCAACACTCGTCTGTGTCGTATTATTCCCCGCAGATATCAGCCAAAACGTCCCCTTTGCATTCTCAAATACAAATACTTATACATACTCCTTTGACACTCGTCTGTGTCACCTTTCCCCATCATGTTTTCTAAATCACTTGTTGTAAATAAAACACTTGTTCATAACACACTTATTTTGACACCCGTCCGTGTCATCCTATCCCCGCAGGTCGCCAGAACACCTTTTACACTCTCACATACAAATTTTTGTTCATAACGTATACATATTTGACACCCGTACGTGTTATACATTCTCCAACAAGTTGAACACCCATTTGTGTCTTGCTCATACTTCATCACCAAACCAATACTTATACAGAAGTCTTCAATACTCGTCCGTATCCTTTTTATATATCACTCTCCACATATTCGACACTCGTCCGTGTTCTTTGTTAACTAGTTGGTACTCGTCCCTATCATCATCTCTGAACACGCGTCAGCGTTTAGTTTTCCTGATACTCGTCCGTATCATGGTCTTAAGGATGCTCGTCTGCATCTTTAATCTATATACAGCGTCAAACACTTATACCTTTTATTTCTTAAGAGTGAACACTCGTCCGTGTTTACCGTTCCCCAGTAAGTCACCAATAGAATAACTTTTCTTCTATCCGGCATTCGTCCTATGTCGTGATACTTTCGGCAGCCGTCCCTGCCAGGTGATCGTCCTTCATCTTTGGATGATCGTCCCTCATCCTTTCCCCAGTGGAATCTCCATTATTGGAACTTTTCTATCCGGCATTCGTCCTATGTCGTGATAAAGAGCAGTCTTCCCTGTCTAGGTGATCGTCTTTCACCTCTCGACGATCGTCCTTCATCATTTTATCCGATGGTCGTCCCCATCGTTGATCTTGTTATCCGACATTCATCTTATGTCGTGATAAACCCCGAGAGCATTCGTACCCTGCTAGATGATCGTCCTTCACCTCTTGATGATCGTCCTTCATCATGCTTATCAGATGGCCGTCCCCATCGTTGACCTTTTCTATCTGACATTCGTCCTATGTCGTGATAAAGAGCAGCCGTCCCCTGCTAGGTGATCGTCCTTCACATTTGATGACCGTCCCTCACCATTTATTTCATTTATTCTTTGAACCGATGGTCATCCCCATCGTTGTTTACTTTACTTTTCAATGCTTGATGGTCATCTCCATCATGATCTCTTTATCACCCCAGCTTGCCGATCGTCCCCGTCATTGCTTTACTTACCGCTTTATCCCCAGCCGTCATCCTCTTCTCGATGGTCATCCTCCATCGCCTTCACTTCATAATCATACTATACTACCTTTTACAATTTATATCCCTTTTCTTCCTCTATCCAGCAAGTGCAAATTTTGGACTATCTTTGGTATTCAACCATAAGTTATCTTGTTTGTCTGTTAAGTCAGGCGCTTACATCCTGCACAGCTAACTCATGCTTGAATAGGGGCAGCTGTAAACACCCTAAATTTTCATTCACTCATATCACACCATGGCTTGTGATCTTTCATATTTGCATAAGCATAGGCATACTACCTCATATTGCATTTTTGTTTCATCTGCATAGTTCAAAGGTCTCAAAGGTCTCAAAGCTTTCCAATGGGGTCCTTGTGTGTTCTATCATCATATTGTGTCCCTTAAATTTCATGTAAGTCAAGAAATCACAAGAACTGGCAAGACATGGAAGTAGAGCTAGGTTTTTCACTACACAGATGACCAAAATTAGGGTTTTGGTTTCATAGGCCTCAACTCCAAATTTTTGGGCCATTCTTGTTTCTAATGTTCTTAAGATGTTATAAGGATCATGTGTACCAAGTTTTATGAATAAATTCATTGTGGAAGTCATATGTTCACTTGTTAACTTCTTGAGCAAGTTAAGTCAAAATCAGGGAATCTGAGGCCCCCAACAATGGAACCAATGGGGTATTTTCATCAAATTGAAGTTCTATGATATTTATTTGGTATTAGAAGAGGTTGTAAGTTCACAAGATTGAAGAATTTTGAGCCATTTGCAAAGTTTCCAAAAATGGAAAAGACTTGTAATGGAAACTTTCCATTTTGGGAAAGTTTTTCAATCTCCTTTTCTCAACCAAAAATGCTTCAAATGAAAATTTATTGGTCATGAAAGTTGTAGATTAGGTCTTTCCCTTTTCCAAAAGTACAAGAACATGTCTTGATTCATTATAGAACTCAAGCTATGATCCTTCAAATTTGGCAAAATTCCTATAGTTTTCAAGAATGCACCAAAGAGGGATTTTTGCAAAACCAATTGCCAAGGCCTCTAATGACTTCAAATGTGTACAAAAACTTCATAACATGATTAAACAACATCAAAGACTCATAATTGGCCCAAGAATTGGATCATTTCATGCCTTGAATCACAAGGAACACCAAAGAGGGAAAGTTTGCAAAACACAGAAACCCTAGCTGCAAGTGTTCCAGCTCATCAATTTCAATCCTATGGCCTTCCTTGATCCACGCTGAGGCCTAAAACCCCATAAACTCAGGCCTGCACCATGCACATACCTCAAGTACACATTCTTGACTTTTTTGTAAATCACCCCATACCAATCACACTATGCCACACCTACTCCTCTGACCAATCACACTTGCTTATACTAACCTTATGGATCACAAAGAACATAACACACAAGCCTGAACCTCTCCATAGCTCAGATTTCACAAAATCCCCTCAAAACTTCATCTCTTCGAATCTCCCAACTCAGCCAACCAAAATAAAAAATTCTTTCACCAATCATCTCCACATAACCCCAAGAACATTTCCCACCCATCACCATGGCCTGAAACACACCAAAACAAAAACACGATTTCAGCTTTCTCTTAACTGAAACCTCAAAAAAAGCCAAAATGTAAAGCTTCTCAATAGCATCAAGGGACTCAAAGGAGTGGTTTTGCACCAAAGAAGGGGTCGGAAAGCTCCAAAGTGTAAAGCTTCAACTCAGGTATACCTCAAGAACATTTTTTCCAGAAATGTTTTTTTAAGTTCTCAAATGAATCTTCATGATGTGTTGATGATCCTGATGTGTTTATTTTGCAAAATGATTGAGTATTAAGCATGTATGAGTTCTCTGAAACTTTTTGACCTAAAACTGATTTGCTTCGATTCACCCTAAATACGTAAAATAAATGTGATTTGGTTGATGATTCTTGTTGTATGATGTTTGGGGTTTGATTCTGGGTAGAGAGATTGAGTTTTAGAGACCTAGGGAGAGAGTTGAGTTTTTGTTTCGTCGGAGAAGATGACCGGAACACTGTTCTGGTCATCTGAAAGTTGTTAGGGTTAAGCCTCATTAATTAGCCATGTTTGAATCTCCACCCTTGGATCTTATGTTTACTGCGCGCATGAATGGTTCAGATCCCTCACTTAAACCTTAATCTCTAATTAATTAATTTAATTTAGTTTAATTAGTCAGAGGCAATCCTAGCCCTTAGATCACGCGCCAATCTTAAGTTTAAACGCCAGCCTTTAGATGTGCATACCACAAGTCAGCGTAGCTTTGCATCTTGACCACTGGTTTCATTGACTATCAATTTGGGCCCTTGTTTCAGCATACTTTCTTATTTTTATTTTTATTTTATTTTCTTTAATTTTATTTTACATATTTATTAAAAATAGCAAAAACATTTTTAAAATTATCATTTTCTGCATTTTCACTCTAAGTAATTTTTAAAGCCCAAAAATATTTTTATTTTTATTTTTCCATTAAAAATATGTATTTTTAAATACTTTAATTGTATATTTTAATTAATTAATTGATTTTAATTAATTAAAAATACATTTAGGTATTTAAAAATCACCAAGAAAATTCAGAGAGCATTTATAAACATTCAGAAACATTTACAAACTCATCATTCAAATTTCTTTTTGGTTTTGATCATGCTTTGACATTTTTCATTGAATTAGGGTTCCCAAAATGACCTATTTTCTAACCCTAACTTCAAAAATTCATAACTTTTTAACCAAGATGAGTTTGTACACGATTCTTTTTGCATTGTTTCATACATGTCCTCTAGCATCCAAAAACGATTTTGTTACATTTTTATCTTGCATTTTTAATTTGTTTAGCATTTGGCATTGAAGATCACCCAAAAACCCTAGCAAACTTAGAAAATCCATAACTTCTTCTAGGTTTAGTTTCTGACCTCCCCTTTGGATGGTAACCTAGTATAGGTTTAGGGTTCCTTTGAGGGAAGTTTCAATTTTTTATCTTGTGCATTGCTTCTGTTTTGGTCATGAGCATCTCATTCTTCCATAAAACCCTAATTTTACGTGTTCATTTGCATTCATCTTGCATATGCATCCATACATGAACTTGCCATGACATTTCATGCATTCATATGTCATCTTAGACATATTAGAACATGTTAGAATCATGCTTGATCATTTCTTCATTCATTTTCCATGATTTTCATTCATTTCATTTCATTAACTTTCATGAACTTTCAAACTTCAAAGCATGCTCACGTGACATCTCATACTTGTATGATCATACATATGCATTTTGTATGCCTTTGCATCATCTCACATGACATTAGCATTGCATAAACACTTCTGACTTTGGTCATTCCATCTCATTACATCTTATTTCATTTCATTTCTTTATGTTTCATACTTTATGCATTCATACTAACATTTTCAGGTGGTAAGTTACTTTGAGAAGTGGATTTGCCTTCACTTATCATTTCTCTTTATCTCTTTCATATGCATCTTGATGGTTTCTTTGATGTGAACTTGTTCACTTGTGTTCTTTCTTTCTCACTTTCTTTCTTCAAGTTACTTATCTTCTTCAACGAAGTAAATAACTTATTCTTCTGCTTCCTCCTCCTTTCATCAGCTTCTTCGATTGGTGGCTTCTTTGAAGATCTTTCTCAAGCCTTACGAACCATAGGAACATCGAACCATGATAATATTTAGGGTTGTGATTATTTCCCCTTAGTTTTTACCTTTGAGTCTCCTTGAGTCTCTCTTCTCATCTTCATAATCAGAGACTAAACTCTTAAAGTTTTAGGACTTTGGAATTAGGGTTATGCATCTATCCTTCTATTAGGATGGAGTGTATAACTTTAATCCTAAGTGTTAAACCTCTTAATCAAATCACCTTAATAATCACTAAGACTTCATCTTGTAACTTGGGCCTTACATTAGGGTTCTAATGTTTCCTTTATGGTTAAGAAGGATAACCCTAGTGTTTAATGGACAAGTCCCCCTCAAGTTGTCTTACAAACCATAAAACTCATTTCTTAATCTCACCCTTAATTAAAATCCATTTAATAAAGGTTTGTCATATAATGAATTTAATCCCTAACCATGGATTAAGTTGAGGTATCTTCCTCAGCTTAAGTGTTCTCATCTATTATCCTTCTATTAGGATGGTGTAATGAGCCCACTAATCTGTGATTAGAGATTAAACTCATTACTTAACACTAAACAAAAACCAAAAACATCTAAATAATCACAAGAAGGTTAATGATCTTAATCCTACATCATCATGGTAATTAAGTTGAGATGCTTATCTCATACTTAAGTATTCTCATTATCCCTAATCAGGGAGGATATAATGAGTTTACAAGCCCCTTGATTTTGGGTTAAGATCATTAATTAATGCAAAACACCAAGGCATGGTTTCTTATGAGATAGCATAGGTTTTGCATTTTTCCCTCTTTGGAAATTTTGTGAAAATGAGGCATGGTTTCTTGTTATCCAATGCAAAAATTTGGTCTTACAATGTTGCACTATCATGTTATAATGCTTAGAAGTGGATTAGAGGCCATTAAAAGTCTTGAAACTTGATTTTGCAAAAATCCCTCTTTGGCACATACTTGAAAATTATAAGATTTTTACCAACTTTGAAACATCATATCTTGAGTTCTAGGATGAATCAAGAGGAGTTCTTGTACTTTTTGAAAATGGGAAGATTCAATCTACAACTTTCATGTTTGAAGATTTTTCATTTGAAGCCTTTTTTATCAAGAAAGAGGAGGTTGAAAATCTTTCCCAAAATGGAAACTTTTCATTACAAGTCATGTCCAAAAATGGAAAGTTTGCAAATGGCTTGAAATTCTTCAATCTTGTGAACTTCTAACCACTTATAAGATCAAATAAAGATCATAGAACCTCAAAATGATGAAGATGACCCTTTGGTACCATTGGTGGTGGCCTCAGATGCCCTGATTCTGACTTTTCTTGCACAATAAGTTACCAGTTGATCAGATGACTTCCGCAATGAATTTATTCATCAAATTTGGTACACATGCTCCTTATAACATATTAAGACCAATGGAATCAAGAATGACAAAAAAATTGAGATTAAAGGCCTCAAACCCAAAACCCTAATTTTAGGTCATCTGTGTAGGATATCTTCAGTCTACCTCTATGCCTTTGCAATGCTTTGTGGCATTTTGACTTCAATGAACTTTGGGGAGCATAAGGTGATCATAGAACACTCATGGACCATCTTGGGATGCTTCAAAACCTTTGATATGGCTCAGATAACTTCTTGGATTCATCTAATCACAAAACCTAGCTATGTAGCCTATATAGTGAAATAATTATGCAATGTGAGATGATATGCTTATGCAAATGCAATATGAAAGATCATAAGCCATGGTGTGAGAAAAAGGAGAGGGGAAATTTTGGGTGTTTACACCAGGAACAATGGGAAAACAGATGGAGGTAATCTTAATGGGGCTGGCGCCGGTCACGTTGAAATCCCTGTGGTGCAACCAGGGGTCACTATTATCAATGATGGAGTGAATAACTTGCAGATGGATGGGAAGGACGAACAATTCACTTTTCTGGATGAGGCAGAAGGCCAAGGGGTTGACATGAATATGAGATTTGAAGAAATGGCTGAGGAGATTCGCGCCATTCAGTCTCAGAGTTCTCTAGGGTTTGACATCACTTATCTGGGCTTGGTGCCAGGGGTGAGAATTCCCTACAAGTTCAAAGTCCCCACTTTTGATATGTATAATGGTACGGCCTGCTCGAAAACTCACCTTCAGTCTTTTGTGGGAAGGATTGCTGCACATACAGATGATGAAAAGATGTGGATGTATTATTTTCAGGATAGTCTTGTAGGAGCTTCCTTGGAATGGTACATGAAGCTGATTAGGGTCAATATTCGAAGCTGGAAGGATTTAGATGAGGCATTTGTGAAGCATGTAAACACCCCAAATTTGCCCTCACTAATTTCACACCATGGCTTGTGATCTTTCTTGTTTTCATAAGTATAAGCATACCATCTCATATTGCATTTTTGCTTCACTACATAGTTCAAGTTCATCTGCATCTAGGTTTTGTGGTCTGAGCAATCCAAGGATCCATCTGAGCCACTCCAAATGCCTCCAAGTATTTCAATAGGGTCTATGTGTGTTCAATCAACATATTATATCCCTCAAAGTTCAAAGAAGTCAAGAAATCACAAGAACTGGCAAGGCATGGAAACAGAGCTAGGGTTTTCACTGCACAGATGACCAAAATTAGGGTTTTGGTTTCAGAGGCCTTAACTCCAAATTTTTGGGTCATTCTTGTTTCTATTGTTCTTAAGATTGTATAAGGATCATGTGTACCAAGTTTGATGGAGAAATTCATTGTGGAAGTCATTTGTTCACAGGTAACTTCTTAAGCAAGTTAAGTCAAAATCAGGGCATCTGAGGCCCCCTACAATGGAACCAAAGGGGTATTTTAATCAAATTGAAGTTATATGATCTTTATTTTACCATTGAAGTGCTTGGAAGTTCACAAAATTGAAGAAATTTGAGCTAAACCAAAAGTTGCCAAAAATGGGAATGACTTGTAATGGAAACTTTCCATTTTGGAAATGTTCTTCAACCTCCTCTTTCTCAACCAAAAATGCTTCAAATGAAAAATTCTTGGTCACGGAAGTTGTAGATTAGGTCTTTCCCTTTTCAAAAAGTACAAGAACATGTTCTAATTCATTACGAAACTCAAGTTATGATCTTTCAAAGTTGGCAAAAATCCTATAATTTCAAGAATAACCAAAGAGGGATTTTTGCAAAAACCACTTGCCAAGCCATTCCATGACCTCTAATGCATCTCTAAAATTCATACCATCATAGTGCAACTCAATTTGATTAGAATTGGCCCAAGAATCACACACTTTCATGCCTTGAACATCAAGAAATTCCAAAAGGGCCAAAGTTCTTCAAATTTGCAAAATGGCATGAATCTTCCCATACACTTGCACCAGCACCCCATATCAGTTTCTATAGACCTCCTTGAACTCAGCTGAGGCCAGACACCCCTTGCAACCAGGCCTTCCATGACCCATACCTCAATTACAACCAAACTTTACTTTTTGCAAAATCACCCATACCAATCAGCATAGCCCACACCAACTCTTCTGACCTATCAAGACATGATATGTGGAATTTATACAAGCCATAACACACAACACTTTGCCCCGAATTAACAAGAAACTTCCTCTATTCGAAACTTTCAAATCAAGCATCAAAACTTCAAAATTCCTTCACCATTCAACTCAGCATCACTCATAGATCATTTCCCACCCCTCACATTGGCCTGAAACCACCTCAAACAAAAACACGATTTCACTCACCTCTGAACTGAAACCTTCAAAACACTCCATATAAACTCCTTTCAAGCATTCCAAAAGCATAAGGGGACCAAGGGGAGTGGAAAAGCACCAGGAAAGCGCCCAGAAAGCTCCAAATAGCAAAGCTTCAACTCAGGTAACCTCAAGAACTTTTTTTCCAGAAACTTGTTTTTAAGTTCATAAATGAATCTATGTGATGTGCTGATCATGCTGATGTGTTTAGAATTGAAAATGGTTGCGTATTAAATATTTCATAGCTGTCTGAAATTTTTACCGTTTAAATGTTTTGATTCGAATCTTGATGATGAATGAGAAATGATTTTTGAGGCTGGATTATTGTTTAGGATAGTTAGTTGATCATTTATGGAGATTTTGGGGGCCTGGGGTGATGATTTGAGCAAGGTCAGGTGAGGGTCTTGCCGAAGAAGATGACCGGAGCACTGTTCCGGTCATCTGAAAGTGATTAGGGCTTAATTAAGGTTTATTTTGTCAGATGCGTTCTGGGCCTTTGGATCAGGATTAGTTTAGGAACGGGTGGCCAGGATTAGTTCACTTAGGGTTTAATTCTGATTAATTAAATTAATTAAATAATTAGGCCAGTTTGAATGTGAGCCATAGGATCTGGTGCGCAGTCAATTCCCTCCACTTTCCCTTTGAATCCCAGCCATCAGATTGGATTACTTTCCCTTTATTTCATTTTTATTTCATTTTTATTCATTTATCTTGCATAATTATTTTAAAATACTTAGAAAAATCCCAAAAATATTTCCATTTGCATTTTTATTCAAAATATTTTTCTTAATCAGAAAATAATTTTTATTTTATTTTTTGCATAAAAATTGTATTTTTAAAATATTTAAATGTTTATTTTAATTAATTAATTGATTTTAATTAATTAAAATACCATTTATGTTTCTAAAAATCACCAAAAAAATCATGAATCATCCATTTGCATTTAGAAACATTTTCAAACTCTTCACACAAATTTCTTTTTAGGTTTGATGGTCATTTGAGAATTTTATTTGAATTAAGGGCCATTTAAATCCCATTTTTGAGCCCTAACTTAGAAAAATCTTTTCTGCCTAACCAAGAAGAGTTTGAAGTTGATTCTTTTTGCATTGTTTTGTGCATATCATTTAGTTTCTAGGATAATTTTGGCATGAATTTATATTTCATTTTCAATTTGTTTAGCATTCTTCATTGAAGATCACCCCAAAAACCCATGAAACTTAGGAAATTCATAACTTCTTCTAGGTTTAGCTGTTGACTGTCCCCTTTGGATGGTAACCTAGTATAGGTTTAGGGTTTGTTTGAGTGTGATTTCAAATATTTATCATGTAATTTGCTTCTGTTTTTGTCATATGCATCTCATGTTGCTTTAAAACCATAACTTTGCATCTTTACTTGCATTCATCTTGCATATGCATCCATACATGAACTTTCCATGACATTGCATGCATTCATATGTCATCTTAGACATCTTAGGATATGTTAAAATCATGCTTGATCATTTTTTCATTCATTTGCCATAACTTGCACTCATTTCATTTCATTAACTTTCATGAACTTTCAAACTTCAAAGCATGCATCCATTTGCATCTCATCTTTGTAAGACCATTCATGGCATTTGGTTGCCTTTTCCTCATCTCATAGCATCATTTTCATCATATGAATGCTTCTGGTTTTGATCTTTGCCTTTGTATATGCATCATTTCATTTCATTTCTTTCTTATGCATCTGGTGCTAACATTTTCAGGTGGTAAGTTAATTTGAAAAGTGGATTTGCCTTCACTTCTCATTTCTCTTCATCTTCTTCATTTGCATCTTTGCTGCATTTTGTATTGTCTTTGAGTGTGCTTGCTCACTTGTTTTCATCTCTCACTCTCTTTCTTTAAGTTACTTATCTTCTTCAATGAAGTAAGTAACTTATTTCTTCTGCTTCTTCCTCCTTTCTTTTACTTCTTCCATTGGTGGCTTCCTTGAAGATATTTATCAAGCCTTACAAACCATAGGAACATCCAAGCATGACAATAATTAGGGTTGTGATTAGTCCCCCTTAGTTTTTACCTTTGAGTCTTATTTGTGTCTCTCTTCTCATCTCAACTTTTGAGACTAAACCTTTAAGGCTTTAGGACTTTGGAATTAGGGTTATGCCTGCATCCTTCTCTTAGGATGGAGTGTATAACTTTAATCCCAAGTGTTAAACCCTTCATCTGTTTAAACCTCTTAATTAATCCATCTAATAATCACTAAGACATTAACTTGTAACTTGGGCCTTACATTGGGGTTCTAATTCTTCCTTTATGGTTAAGAAGGACTAACCCTAGTGTTTAATGGACAAGTCCCCCTCAAGTTGTCTTACAAATCATAAGACTCACTTCTTAATTTCACCCTTAATTAAAATCCACTTTAATAAAGGCTTGTCATCTAATGACTTTAATCCCTAATCATGGATTAAGTTGAGGTATCTTCCTCGGCTTAAGTGTTCTCATCTATTATCCTTCTATTAGGATGGTGTAATGATTTCACTAATCCGTGATTATGGCTTAAACTCATTACTTAACACTAAACAAAAACCCAAAAACATCTAAGTAATCACAAGTAGGTTAATGATCTTAATCCTATATCATCATGGTAATTAAGTTGAGATGCTTATCTCATACTTAAAGTATTCTCATTATCCCTAATCAGGGAGGATATAATGAGTTTACAAGCCTTTGATTTAGGCTTAAAACAATAAAAGACTGAAAACACAAAAACAAACAATAATCGTCTCCTTTGGGATTATTTTCTCATCACACTCATTCATAAGCGAGAACTTACTTCTTCCTTCTAATGCGAGACAGTTAGCACTTGAGCCAGACAAGTCATACACTTGAGCATAGGCAAGCAAGCAGTTCATCAGTCAATTTATCTTTCAGTCTCTTTGAGTTGAACTACGGTGTTCTGACTTCCTCATTGCACGAGAGGATACGTAGGCATAACTTAACTATTATCGAACAAAAGTCTCTGTGTCTTCCCCCTCTTTCAGCATTCTCTTTTAAGCCTCATTCCTGAGCAATTCACCTTTTGCACTGACACTTATATATTCTTTTTTTCCAGCTTTTGCACACAGATAGCACATACACCTACCCTTTTAAACACAAAATTTCAAGCGTGGATCCCGTCGAGTACGACAGACAATCTGGGTGGTAATACCTTCCCAGGTTGTAACCAACCCCTTTTCTCAGTTTCTCTGGTTCGCGATCGTCTTATCCATCTTTTTCTAGGTTTATACAACATTACCTTTCCTTCGGGATAAAAATGCCTAGCTGGCGACTCTATTCACTTCGCCTTCATTTTCTCTCTTCGCCGACCGTTCGCGTCTGCACCGGGATGCAAAGCTTCGGGAGCGACAACTTGGCGACTCTGCTGGGGACCCTTATATTGCAGCCATGGCTTCTGGTTCTTTTTGTGGGTTCCTCCTAGCGCTTGTTTGATTTGTGTTTACGGGGGTCTTATGTGCTACTTGTGCTTGTTTGATTGTTGCTTTATTTACTGCTTATGTACAACTTTATTTATTGCTTTCATTTACAGTTTTTATGCATTTCATACTGTCCTTATCATGTGTTGGATCTGCTATTTCCTTGGTGGGTGGGGGATCATTGAGTGATTAAGGTCCTATACCAGGGACCTGAGTGACACATAGGCTAGAGTGGCTTCATATTCTTTCCCATTCCATTTCAGTCTGGTGCGGGAATATGAAACACGGTTCAAAAATGGGTTTCTTCTTGAGAACTCTGTGCTACGGATTTCCTGTAGTACTAGGGCTATCTGGGAAGCCTTCTAAGTCTGGATGACCTTTTATGACCTTCAGAATCTGAGGTGAATTAGAGGAGGATCTTTTATGGTTATTGTAAACACTGTACCTCCGGGTTAGAAGTGTTTATACTTCTCATAACTGATCCAAGCCTGGGGATCCTTATTCTAGAACAATACATGTGAGGGGGTGGGGATGTTTACAGGTTTGCAGGAACCCTTGGCCACATCATACCCTGTTACTAATGTTGTTTTAAGAATGCACCACTTTGGACAGTTCTTGTGAAACCCCGAATTTGTGACTCTTTATTTGAGTCCCCCACCTGGTTACTGATTTTCTAAGCCTCCATCCAGACTTATGAACACACATGGACCCTATCAAGGCAGATACCAGATCCATCACGTGATCACAAACCCTTTGCATATCATTCTGCATACATCATTTTTGCATCATTTAACATTTGCCTATTTGTTTTACAGGGTATCCACTTTATTACCTTTGGTTTGGTTTTGACCTGTTATGCCGCTCAGACTTCTTCAGTTATCTTCTCCAGCACCTTCATCAGTTTATCTTCATCAGAGACTTATCTTCAGCGTCCTCCTTAGTGACCTTCACCAGCAGTTACCCTCAGTTTTCTTCACCAGCATCCATTATCAGCATGGACACTTCCAGGAAGAGCAACATCACATACCACTTCTTTGAGCCTACCCTGGCAGGCATCAGACAAATCCAGTCTCTCATCACTCCTGATCATATCCCATTATTCAGAGAGCATTATGGAGGCATATTGGACATGATCATGGACCTGGATGCATCCCAGAGGAGCATGATCCATACTTGTTTGCAGTTTTATGATCCTCCTCTGAGATGCTTCACATTCCCTGATTTCCATTTGGGACCTCTGCTAGAAGAATTTTCCATGTTGTTAGGTGTCCCTATCAGGAGAGGGATTCCTTTCAACCCTGAGATGGTTGCTCGCAAGAATGCAGACATAGCTAAGGAATTGCATTTGGAGCCTGCCCTTATTAATCAGAGCATGACCACCAAGGCTGGAGTTCCAGGCCTTCATTTAGACTTCTTGATCTCCCAGGCCACCCTGCATGCTGCAGCAGGGAAGTGGGATGCTTTTTGTGCCCTCCTAGCCCTCATCATATATGGAGTTATCTTTTTTGCAGACGAGCCAAAGTTTGTAAGCAAGAATGCTATTCACCTGTTCTTACTGAGAAACCCAGTTCCTACCTTGCTTGGAGACTTCTATTATTCAGTGCACCAGAGGAATGAAAAGCAAAGAGGAAGACTGGTCAGATGTGTAAACACCCCAAATTTTCCCTCACTCTTTTCACCATGGCTGTGATTCTTTTCATATGCATAAGTTCAATCATAGCATCTCATATTGCATTGTTTTCACTACATTGGTTCTAAGTCATCTGCATCTAGGGTTTGTGATCTGAGCAACCCATGAGCTATTTGTGCCACTCCAAAGGTCATCAATCACCCCAAGAGGGACATGTGTGTTCAAGCATCATATTATATCCTCCCAAGATCAAGAAAGCCAGAAAATCACAAGAACTGAGAAAGGCATGGAAGTAGAGCCAGCTTTAACTGCACAGATGACCTAAAATTAGGGTTTTGGTTTAAGAGGCCATAACTCCAAATTTTTTGGTCATTCTTGTTTCTATTGGTCTCTATATGATATAAGGATCATGCATACCAATTTTCATGAAGAAATTCAATGGGGAAGGCATCTGATCAATAGATGACTTCTTGAACAAGTCAGTGCAAAATCAGGGCATCTGAGGCCCCCAATCATCCAACCAAGGGGTATTATCCATCATTTAGGGTGTATATGATCTTTATTTGATCTTATAATAAGTTAGAAGTTCACAAAATTGAAGAATTTCAAGCCATTTGCAAAGTTGCCATTTTGGGAAAGTGACTTGTAATCCAAACTTGCCATTTTGGGAAAGTTTTTCAACCTCCTCTTTTTGATTCAAAAATGCTTCAAATGAAAAATTATTTGCCATGAAAGTTGTAGATTGGATCATTCCCTTTTCAAAAAGTACAAGGACTTGATCTAATTCATCATAGAACTCAAGTTATGGCCTTGCAAAGTTGGGAAAAATCACAAAATTTCACTTATGTACCAAAGGGGGAAGTTTGAAAATTCTCATGTCAAGCCAATTTGGGACCTCTAATGCATCTCTACACATCATACCATCCTAGTGCAACTCATTTGGATCCGATTTGTGCCTTGAATCACAAGCTTTCGTGCCTTGAACTTCACAAATTTCAAAAGGGGCCAAAACTTCCATAATTTGCAAAATGGTACAAAACATCTCATCCACTTGCCACAGCTCATCAAATCTGATTCACAAATATACCTTGATCTTTGCTACGCACAGCCATACCCAAATCCCAGCCTGCCACTTGCCCATACCTCAAGTCCACCAACTCTTGACTTTATGCATTTTGCCCCATACCAATCAGCATAGCCCACAACAACTACACTGACCTATCCCAGCATGTTATGTGGCAAAGAAGCAAGCCATTTCACACAAGTTTGGAACCTGAATCCTCCCATTGCTCAGCATACACAAAATCACTCCAACTTTTAAAAGCTTTCGAATTTCATAACTCAGCCAACAAACCTCCAAACTTTTTCCACCATTTAACTCCACATTCATCACTGATCATTTCCCACCCTTCATTTTGCCTTGAAACACTTCAAATCAAAAACACGATTTTCACATTTCTTGAACTGAGCTTCAGCCAACTTCACATAGAGGCCATATAAACTCCAACCAAGCATTGCAAACTCTTCAGAAGGATCATTGGAGGTGATTTGAGGCAAATAACTGGTCAGAAAGTTCCAAAGCTGAAAGCTCAATCTCAGGTATCATCAAGAACAATTTTTCCATAAATGATTTCTTAAGTTCTTAGATTGTTCTCCATGCTTCACTGATCACACTGCACCTTTTGGTTTTGAAAATGATTCAGTTTTAAGCATGTATGAAGTTTCTGAAATTTCTGAAAGATTTTCCGTTTTGCTTCGAATCTCATTGTTCATGTGAAATAAATGTTGTTTGATGGCTTATTCTTGTTTAGAATGGGGTGGGGATCATTTCTAGAGAGTTTGGTAGTTTGGTTTTACGTATTGAGAGAGATTGAATGAGAGACTGGCCGGAGAAGATGACCGGAACACTGTGTCGGTCACCTGAAAGTCATTATGGTTCAGATTAGGGCTTAATTGCGTAATTAGTGAAGTTTGAATATCAGCCATTCAGATGCGCGCGCTGGTCAATTCTCGCGTCCTCAGTTTAAACCATGGCCCTTGGATTTGTTGACTTTTCATTTAAATCAATTTAATTTTCATTTTATTTGAATTTTCTTTATCATTTTATTAAAAATAGCAAAACTCATCTAAACAATTTTTTTTTTTGCATCATGGTTCTAAATATTTTTCTCATTCTGAAAAATAATTTTAATTTTATTTTTTGCATTAAAATTGTATTTTTTTTAAAATATTTAAATGTTTATTTTAATTAATTAATGGAAATTAATTAATTAAAATACCATTTATGTTTCTAAAAATCACCAAAAAAATAACATTGCATATTGGCACATTTAGAGACATTATCAAACCATTCATACAAATTTCTTTTAGGTTCTAGATCCATTTTGACATTTTTCTTTTGATTTAGGGTCCTTAAAAATCAATATTTTGACCCTAACATAGAAAAATCTTTTCTGCCCAACCATGAAGAGTTTGATAATGGTTCTTTTTGCATTGCATTCCACATATCATGTAGTTTCTAGGATAAAATTGGCATGAATTTATCTTTCATTTTTGATTTGTTTTGCATTTTTCTTTGTGAGGTATCTTAAAACCCTAGCAAACTTAGGAAAATCATAATTCCTTTAGGGTTTAGCTTCTGACCTTCCCCTTTGGGTAGTGAACTTGTATAGGTTTAGGGTACATTTGATCCCATTTTCAATTTTTTATCTTATGATTTTCTTCTGATTTTGGATTTTACATTGCACTTTGTACATAAACCCTAATCTTTGCCTTCATTTGCATTCATTCTTCATAAGTTTGCATACATGAACTTACCATGACATTTTGTGCATCCACATGATTCATAAGACATCTTAGGACATATTAGAATCATGCTTGATCATTGCATCATCCATTTTCCATGCTTTTGCTTTCATTTGATGTCATATGCATTCATGAAGTTTCATGTTTCCTTTCATGTCTCATTTGCATCTTCATTACTTGTATGATCACCCACATCTCTTGACATGCTTTCATACTATCTCATAGCATCATTTGCATCATGATTATGCTTTTGACTTTGGTTTTCATCTTTGCATTTCATCTCATTTTCATTTCTTGTTGCTAACTTTTCAGGTGGTAAGTGTTTGAGAAGTGAATTTGCCTTCACTTCTCATAGTCTCTTCTCATCTCTCTTGTGCATCATTGCTGTATTTTATTTATGAATTAGGATGAGCTCTCTCATTCATGTTCCCTCCTCACCTTCTACCTCCAAGCAACTTGTCTTCTTAAGTGAAGCATGTTGTCTTGCTTCTTCCTGTTTCTCTTCCTTCATCCTGTTTCTTCCTTGGTGGCTTTTCTCTTGAAGATCTTCTTGCAAGCCTCATAAACCCTAGGAACAACCAAGCATGATCACAATTAGGGTTTGATTAGTCCCCCCATTAGTTTTACCTTTGTGTCATCTTTGTGTCTTCTCTTCTCATCTCTTAATCAAGGACTAAACCTTAAAGGTTTTAAGGCTTTGTAATTAGGGTTATGCCTGTATCCTTCTATTAGGATGGAGTGTATAACTTTAATCCTAAGTGTTAAACCCTTAATGTGTTTAAATCCTTCAATCAATTCACTTAATAATCACTAAGACATCAAGCTTGTAACTTGGGCCTTGCATTAGGGTTCTAATTCTTCCTTAATTGGTTAAGAAGGACTAACCCTATAATAAAGGCTTTGTTTTGTCATGAGGTTAATCCCTAATCATGGATTAAGTTGAGGTATCTTCCTCAGCTTAAATGTTCTCATCTATTACCCTTCCATTAGGATGGTGTAATGAGTCCATTAAATCTTTGATTATGGCTTAAACTCATTACTTAACACTAAACAAAAACTCCAAAAAACATCTAAATAATCACAAGTAGGTTAATGATCTTAACCCTACATCATGGTGATTAAGTGTGAGGTGTTTACTTCATACTTAAGGTATTCTCATTACCCCTAATCAGAGGGAAGATGTGATGAGTTTACTTGCCCTTGATTTAGGCTTAAGCTCATTTTCTTATGACAAACACCAAAAGCAATAAAAGATTGAAAACACAAAAAAAACAAATAATAATCGTCTCCTCCGGGATTCTTTTCTCACCTCATTCACTCACAAACGAGAACTTGCTTCTTCCGTCTAATGCAAGACAGTTTGCACCTGAGCCAGACAGGTCATACACTTGAGCATAGGCAAGTAAGCAGTTCACAAGTCAATTTATCTTTCAGTCTCTTCGAGTCGAACTACGGTGTTCTGACTTCCTCATTGCAGGAGAGGATACGTAGGCATAACTTAACTGTTATCGAACAAAAGTCTCTGTATATCCCCCCTCTTCCAGCATTATTCTTTAAGCCTCATTGTCTTGGGCTTTGCACTCTTTCCTTGCACAAACACTTTTTCATCCCACTTCACATTTCTTTTACACTGACATTTGCATTCTTTTCTAGCTTTTGCACACAAAAATAGCACTTACACTACCCATTTAAACACAAACTTTCAAGCGTGGATCCCGTCGAGTACGACGGACGATCTGGGTGCTAATACCTTCCCAGGTTGTAACCAACCCCCTTTCTCAGTTTCTCTGGTTCGCAACCGTCTTATCAATCTTTTCCCAGGTTTATGCAACATTACATTTCCTTCGGGATAAAAATTCCTAGCTGGCGACTCTTTTCATTTCTCCTTTCATCGACCGTTCGCGCTTGTACCAGGATGCAAGTCTTTGGGAGCGACAGCTTGGCGACTCCGCTAGGGACCCTTATACTGCAACCAGAGCTTCTGGTTTTTTTGTGGGTTCCTCCTAGCGCTTGTTTGATTTTTGTTTACTGGGGTGTTATGTGGTAATTGTGTTTATGTATTTGCTTTATTTATTGCTTTATGTATAGTCTTATTTACTGCTTTCTTTACAGTTTTATGCATCATACTATCATACTGTCATTGCTGGATCTGGTTTGTTATTTTGATGGGTGGGGTTCCATTGAGAGTTTAAGGTCCTATACCTGGGACCTGAGTGACACCTAGGCTAGAGTGGTTCATGTTCTTTCCCATTCCATTTCGGTCTGGTGCGGGAATATGAAACACGTTTCAGATGTGGGTTTCTTCTTGAGAACTCTGTGCTACAGATTTCCTGTAGTACTAGGGATATATGGGAAGCCTGCTAAGTCTGGATGACCTTTATTATGACCTTCAAAAGCTGAGGTGAATTAGAGGAGGATCTTTTATGGTTATTGTAAACACTGTACCTCCGGGTTAGAAGTGTTTACACTTCTCATAACTGATCCAAGTCTGAGGATCCTTGTTCTAGAACATTACCTGTGAGGTGGTTGGGCTGTTTACAGGTTTGCAGGAACCCTTGGCCTCATCATACCCTGTTACTATTTTGTTTAAGAGCACTCCACTTTGGACAGTTCTTGTGATTAACCCCGGACATGTGACTCTTTATTTGAGTCCCCCACCCTGGTTATTGGACTTCTAAGCCTCCATCTGAACTCTTGAACATACATGGGCCTTATATCAAGGCAGATAATCAGATCCAACTTGATCACAAACCCTTGCATATCATTTTCATATATCATCATTGCATCATTTGACATTTTTTTATTTGCTTTTCAGGGTATCCACCTCATTATATCTTGGTTTTGGTTTTGACCCCTTCTTCTGCGTAGACCTCTGCTTCAGCTGTCTTCATCAGTTACCTGCTTCAGTCATCTCCATCCTTACCAGCATCAGTCTGTCAGTGGTTCACTTTCAACATCTCAGTCTGTGATCTTCATCAAGCACTTGTCTACAGTTTCTTCAGTAGCACTCATGACTACTCCCAGGAAGAGCAATATATCCTACCACTTCTTTGAGCCTGTGTTGACTGGTATAAGGCAGGTCCAGTCACACATCACACCTGACCACATCCCATTGTTTAGAGAACACTATGGAGGTATCCTGGATATGGTTATGGACCTTGACCCTTCTCAGAGGAGCATGATCCACACATGCTTGCAGTTTTATGACCCTCCATTGAGATGTTTCACCTTTCAAGACTTCCAGTTAGGGCCTCTGCTGGAAGAATTTTCTTATTTAATTGGAGTACCTATCAGAGGTTGAATACCCTTCAACCCAGAGATGACTGCTCCTGGAAATGAAGAGATAGCAAGAGCATTGCACTTGGAGCCTTCCTTTATTGAGCAAAGTATGACAACAAAAGCTGGGATCCCTGGTTTGCATTTGGACTTCTTGATTTCTCAAGCCATCCTGAAGGCTTCATTGGGAGAGTAGAGGGAAGTTTGTGCACTGTTAGCCCTCAACATATATGGGGCTATACTGTTTGCAGATGAGCCAAAATTTGTCAGCAAAAATGCCATCCATTTGTTTCTTCTGAAGAACCCAGTACCTACATTGCTGGGAAATTTTTATTACTCCATCCATCAGAGGAATGAGAAACAAAGGGGGAAGTTGGTAAGATGTTGTGCTCCTTTGTTTTACACCTGGCTGCTCAGACACCTGCCTAAGTCAGATGCCTTCTTGAACCCACATCAGCAGAAGAATTGGGCAAAGAGGTTCATTGCCTTGACTTCAGATGATATCAGATGGTGCACCCAGAGCACCAAAGGCAAGGACATTATCACCAGCTGTGGGCAATACCCAAATGTGCCTCTAATAGGAGTAAGAAGTTGCATAAACTAAAACCCCTTACTGTTTAAGAGACAACTGGTTTATGCCTTGGTTCACCCTCCCAGAGGACAGGATTTAGCTGAGACCCTATATTGTGAAGTACAACCTAATTCAGCTGTTGTCAGGAAAGCTGCTTGGGCTTGGGACAACATCCAGACAAAAGGGATAGCTATTCTTGGAAGATGTAACAATGTTGCTTCAGCTCAGTACTATGAATGGTCCTGTACTAGAGCCCAGATTACCAGAATGCCTTTCACCTTGGAAGACATACCTGGACCATCTACAATACAACCTGCAGCAACAGTTAGCCTGGAGGAATTTGAAAAGCTGAAGGAAAGAAATGAGCACCTATCTCAGGCCTTGAAGAAGACTCTTTTGGAAAGAAGTGATGGTCGTCTGGACATTGAGAGATTGGAAAAGCTCAGGGTATAGCATCTTGCCAAAATTGAGAGGACAAAAGATTACATAAGGAAAGCAAGGGTTGGAGAATAGATACTGAAGAATGCCTGCAAGGAGGCCAAGATTCAGAAAGCTAGGGCTGAGCACTATCTGCAAGAGAGTCAGGCTAGGTGGGCCAGGATCACCGAAGCCCGTACACAAGAAGACCAGAAGAGTCAAGCCAAGATTGAACAGCTAGAGGCCAATGAGAAGAAGCAGCAGGAAGCTTTGTTGGTTGCACAAAGAGAGAGATCAGAGTTAAAGCTCAAAGAAGGATTGAAGAGATCAAAATGCCAGGGACAGCATAAGAAGCTGACTACTGCCATTGCTACCAGGAACCTCCTCATTAGGACCATTACAGAGCACCCAACTGGTCCAGTGACTGAGGCACTCCTAAAGGAGGTCAGGGAAGATGAGTTTGGACTGGATGTCTGACTCTTTGCTTGTTGCTTGCTTCCATTTGATGTACTTTACCTCTTTTGTTGTATTTTGACCCTCCATGGGCATGTAATGTAAAACAGACTATGTATGTTTCATCATTTGTAATATATTTTAGTTTGTTTTTGTTTGGGCTTTTCTCTCAACAACTCAAGCATCTTCCTCGAGGTCTGGAAAGGTCAAAACCAAGAACCAAACCGGATACCTTGGAAAAAAAATAAGCATACTGCATTGCATACTAACTTTGTTTTTTTTTTGTAGGTCTTGTTATATTTATTGTTTCTAACTTTGTTATGATCTCAAGAAACATTGCTCGTCGGCGAGTGTTCCCAATCAACCGCGCGCATCGGTACCCGACTCGTAACAACCTTCCCGACATTCAAATGGAACAAGTACAGCAGGATCTGACTGAGGTCAGAAACCAAATGGTCAATGAGAGAGGAGAGATGAGAAACCAGATTTCTCAGTTCATGGCAGTAATGACTGGCTTAGCCCAGAGTCAAGAAAGGTTAAGAGAGCTGGTGGAAAGACAAACTCCTGAAGAGCCTCATCTTGGAACGGGAGGAACTAGTAACAATGAACGGGGCCAGCCTCGTATTGACCCACAAGAATTTGGACCTCATCTGAATCCGGAATTTAACATCCAAAGGAATGGCCAAGGTAATGCTGTTGGGGGACAAATCCTGCAGGAGGATCCTCAGGGAGAACAATTCACTATCATTGGGGCTGGAGATGAGGTCTATGACAGAAGATTGGACGAGATCGCTGAAAAGTTAAGATGTTTGGAATCTCAGAATTCTTTGGGCTTCGATGTGATGGATATAGGACTAGTGGATGGGGTGAGAATTCCCCACAAATTCAAACACCCATGCTTTGAAAAGTACAATGGTACCTCCTGTCCTCACACTCATCTGCAGTCCTTCTTGGGGAGGCTTAAAGCTTATACTATGGATGAAAAGTTATGGATGTTCTACTTTGAGGACAGCCTAACTGGAGCTTCGAGAGAATGGTATTCGCATTTGTCTAGGGCCACCATAAGATGCTGGAAGGATTTGGCCGAAGCTTTCATCCGTCAATATCAATACAACCTGGACATGGCTCCCAATAGAACTCTTCTAATGGGCATGTCTCAGTCTTCCAGAGAGAGCTTCCGAGATTATGCCCAAAGGTGGAGAAAGCTTGCTGCTGCTGTCCAACCACCCATGTCAGAGAGGGAAATGGCTGACATGTTCATGAACACCCTGCAGGGGACTTATATTGACAGACTGGCTGCCTTCTCCTCTACCAGTTTTGCTAATGTGGTCATAGCCGGTGAGAGGATTGAGAGCATATGGAAAATGGGCAAAATCTTCGACAGTGGTGCAAGTTCTTCCAGCAATCCAAGAAAACCTTTTGTGGGACCCCGAAGGGCAGGTGAGACAAATTCCATCATACAAACAGGGGCATGCCTCAATACGCTCACCGGTCAGTAGCAGCTGTTATCATCCCGGCTCCAGTTCCACAACAACCATTGTATCCTCAACAACAACAACCACAGTATCAACAACAAGTTCATTATCCGCAACAAAGGTCGTACAACAACAACAATAGCAACCAACAACAGCGTCCTTTCCAACAGAGGCCATCACAAGCAAACAGGGTAATTGACCCAATCCCAATAGCGTATGCTGCACTCTTGCCACAACTCCTAAAGCTCAACCTAGTTGAGTTAAGGACGTTGGGTCCTCCAGATCCTCTTAATCTGCCAAAGAACTATGATGCAAATGCCAGGTGTGCATTCCACTCAAACGCACCAGGGCATAATACTGAAAAATGCAGGGCCTTACAGATGAAAGTCCAGGATCTGGTGGACTCAAAAGCTCTCAATTTTGCACCTCCTCCGAACGTCACAAGAAATCCAATTCCTAGTCACAACGGGCCTAGGATTAATGCTATTGAAGAGGGAAAACCATCCACATTAATCAACAGTGTTGCACAAATCCGAACACCCTTGGTTGAAATCAAAGCTCGGCTGTTAGAATTCCAAGTGTTCCCCGGGTGTGAGCTTGGCTGTGGATATTGCAATATTGCCGTTAATGGATGTGAGAGACTGAGAAACGACATAGATGGCCTCATTAGAGATGGAACTCTTCAGATTACAACAACAACAACTACAACTCCAAGAAATCCTTCATTAACAATCACAGATACTCCTACAACATCAGCAACCCTTGTTCCGACAGATTCTTCTACAACTCCAACAATTACTCGATCAATCACTTCAACGGATACAAGTTCAGTCATAATTCCTTCTACAACGACAACACCCTTTACTCCATCAGTTTCTACTACAACTTCAACACCCGTCCAGTCAACAGTACCGTCTACAACATCAACAACAATTAATGAAAGCGTCTCAACGGTTACAATATACTACGATCCCGCAAATGTTCCTTCCAACAACTCAAAACAAAATGTTGCTCCTGTCAGAACTCCAGTTACCATATATTATGATCCACACACCATTGTGGTCCCCTCTGCAGCTGCTATCAGTCTGGTCACTATCACAGTGCCTGGGCCAGTTCCTTACGAAAGCAATAATGCCATTCCTTGGCATTATGACTCAGATCTATACTGCGAGGGGCAGAAAATCACCTTAGAATCATCAACTTCTTCACCTCAGATAGTTAATGTGGGGGGAGGCGAAGGCTTCACCAGAAGCAGACGTCTCTTTGCCTCGCAAGATCCCAGACCCATTGCTGAAGCAGAGGCTGCTGCTAAGGCAAAAGGGAAGAGCATGGTGCAAGAAGAACCAGTTGCTAAAGAAACTTTGAAGACTCCTTTTAATCAAGAGGTTGATGAATTCATGCGGATCATCAAAAAGAGGGATTATAAGGTGGTGGACCATCTTCACCAAACACCTTCCAAAATCTCCATACTATCATTGTTAATGTGCTCCGAGGCTCATTGGAACACACTATTAAAAGTCCTGCACGCAGCTTATGTGTCGGAGAAGATTACTGTCAATCAGTTAGAGGCTGTGGTTGGAAATGTCAATACTAGTCATGGACTAGGATTTACCAACTCTGATATGACTACGGAAGGTCATAATCACAACAAGGCTTTTCACATTACCTTGGAGTGTAAGGGTGCAGTTCTTTCTCACGTACTGGTGGACACAGGGCCATCCCTCAATGTCCTTCCCAAGAAAGCCCTTATGAAGCTGGAACAAGATGGATTGGCACTACGCCCAAGCAACTTGGTAGTGAGAGCCTTTGATGGTTCTAAAAGATCAGTTCTGGGAGAGATAGAGTTGCCAATAATGATTGGCCCACAAGTTTTCAAAACGACCTTCTTTGTGATGGATATACAGCCTGCCTACAGCTGTCTATTGGGTAGACCATGGATACACGCCGCTGGCGCCGTGACGTCAACCCTTCACCAGAAGTTAAAATTCGAGTGGGAGGGCCAAGTCATTACCATTTTGGGGAGGAGGATATCTTCGTTAGCTAGCTGGCTACTTTCAAATACATTGAAATGGATGGGGAGATCCATGAGACCATGAGTCAAGGGTTTGAGGCTCTCAATATTAATGAAACATTTGTTGTGCTTGGGACTTCCATCACCTCATATCAACCCCGAAAGGTTGTTGAGGAAGGTACCGCTCAAGGCTGGGGCAAGCTGCTGCCCATAGAAAAGAAAGAAGACCGATTCGGGTTGGGTTACAGACCAACTCGACAAGATCAGCTGGAGGCTGCAACGAAGCCCAAGTTTGTCAGCGGGGGGATGCTCACCCCGGATGCTGTGAATAGCTTGGAAGATGAGTCAGAAGATGAGCGCAACCTGGAAAGCTGGATACGTCCAAGTATCCCGGGGAACCAAGTCTCAAACTGGTCTTCCCAGGAAATTATAAGAGTTACTCCTGCAGAGTAATTATTATTTCCTGTCTTTAAGCATGCATCAAGTCCTGCATCGTGCCCAAGATGTCAGGACTCATTTTGTAATCGGGCCATCTTGTATTTTGTGCAAACGATTAATTAATTAATATCAGGACATCTTTTGCAAATGAGTCTTTTCTTTTTACGCTCACTGTTTTTCATTCTTCATTTTTTGTACAAAAATAAAATGGCAATGTTTTTCAAAATAATAACTTCCTTTTCACTTTTTCTAAAGCAAGATAAAACTGATCACTAAAATAAACAAATCTAAACCCCTGCAGAGAATGCCCTCCAGACTGCACCGACAACAACACTATTATGACTTCGTAGGACTTTGACAATCCAATTAATCAAGCTGATGAAGGGGTTGAAGAAGATTATGCTCTACCTGAAGAACTAGCCAGGTTGTTAAGACAAGAGGAAAATGTTATAACTCCTCATCAGGAGGAGGTTGAAACGGTTAATCTTGGTACGGAAGAAGACTTGAAAGAAGTTAAAATCGGGGACTTTTTGCAAGATTCAGTGAAAGAGCAACTTATTGACATGCTTCGGGAGTATGTGGATGTTTTTGTTTGGTCTTATAAGGACATGCCGGGTCTGGATACCGACATTGTTATGCACAAGTTGCCTCTGAAAGAAGATTGTCCGCCAGTAAAACAGAAGTTGCGCCGTACTCACCCAGATACGGCCATGAAGATAAAAGAAGAGGTACAAAAACAGTGGGACGCCGGTTTCATTGCTGTGACCAGTTACCCGCCGTGGGTTGCTAACATTGTACCTGGGCCTAAGAAGGATGGCAAGGTAAGGATGTATGTGGATTACCGGGACCTGAATAGAGCCAGCCCGAAAGATGACTTCCCATTACCTCACATTGATGTATTGGTCGACAATACGACTCAAATCTCGGTGTTCTCCTTCATGGATGGATTTTCAGGATATAATCAGATCAAGATGTCACATGAAGACATGGAGAAGACAACTTTCATCACACCCTGGGGCACATTATGTTATAAGGTAATGCCATTCGGGCTGAAGAATGCTGGTGCCACTTATTAACGGGCTATGGTAACATTATTCCACGACATGATCCACAAAGAAATTGAATGTTATGTGGATGACATGATTGCCAAGTCCCTCACAGAATAAGACCATATGGTGAATCTGCTGAAACTCTTCAAGCGTCTGAGGAAGTACCAATTGAACCTGAACCCCAACAAATGCACATTCGGGGTGCGATCTGGTAAGCTGCTGGGATTTATTGTAAGTGAGAAAGGGATTGAAGTTGACCCTCACAAAGTTAAAGCCATTCAAGAAATGCATGCACCGAAGACTGAAAAAGAAGTTCGAGGGTTCCTAGGTAGATTGAACTACATTTCAAGGTTCATATCTCATCTTATTGCAACCTGCGAGCCCTTGTTCAAGCTGCTGAGAAAGGAACAGACGGTCAGGTGGAATGAAGACTGCTAGAGGGATTTTGACAAAATCAAGGAATACTTACAAGAGCCTCCGATCCTTACGCCTCCAGTTGAAGTAAGACCTTTAATAATGTACTTGACCGTATTAGAAGAGTCAATTGGGTGTGTGCTGGGCCAGCATGACGAGTCTGGTCGAAAAGAGTATGCAATTTACTACCTAAGCAAAACGTTTACCGACTGTGAACAACGTTATTCACTGCTCGAGAAAACTTGATGTGCTTTAGAGTGGGCTGCTCGCCGACTAAGGCAGTATATGTTGACCCACACTACCTTGTTAATCTCAAAGATGGACCCAGTCAAGTACATTTTTGAGAAGCCAGCACTTACCGGACGGGTTGCAAGATGGAAAATGATTCTCACAGAATATGACATTCAGTACACATCTCAAAAAGCCATCAAAGACAGTGTATTGTCTGACTATCTAGTTGAGCAACCCATTGATGATTACCAGCATATGAGATTTGACTTCCCTGATGAAGACATCATGTTCATAAGAGCAAAAGATCATGAAGAGCCTATTCACACTGAAGGTCCTGACCTAGAAAAAGAATGGACAATGATGTTTGATGGGGTTGTTAATATGAATGGCCGTGGTGTTTATGCAGTACTCATTACACCTAAGGGAGTTCACATGCCTTTCTCGGCAAAACTCACTTTTAACTGCACTAACAACGAAGCAGAATACGAAGCTTGTATTATGGGTCTTGAGGAAGCCATTGACCTCAGGATCAAGACTTTGATTGTATTCGGAGATTCACCTCTGGTAATCAATCAAACCAACGGAAAATGGTACACTCACCAGGAGCATCTGATACCTTACCGGGATTATACAAGGAGATTACTGACTTTCTTCACAACTGTCAAACTTGAGTATATCCCTCGAGATGAAAATCAGTTTGCAGACGCTCTGGCTACCATTTCATCCATGATCAAAGTTCAAGCTGCCAACTTTGTGCCTCGGATTTCAGTATCCAGGCTTGATAGACCAGCATATGTATTCTCTGCAGACCTTGCTAAAGATGATAAGCCTTGGTTCTATGACATCAAATGCTTCTTGGAAGATCAAACATACCCACCTGGGGCATTATCCAATGACTAGAAGACATTAAGAATGCTGGCTGGTAGTTTCTTTCTGAATGCTGATGGTTCCTTGTACAAGAGAAACTTTGATATGGTACTTCTCAGATGTGTTGATAAGACAGAAGCGGGCTTGTTGATGCACGAGGTGCACGAAGGATCTTTTGGTACCTATGCTGGAGGGCATGCTATGGCTAAAAAGTTGTTAAGATCACGCTACTATTGTATCACAATGGATGCAGACTGTTGTGCGTATGCCAGAAAATTCCATAAATGCCAGATTTATGCAGATAAAGTGCATGTGCCTCCAAATCCTCTGAATGTGATGTCTTCACCTTGGCCCTTTGCCATGTGGGGCATTGATATGATTGGCAAGATTGAACCGACTGCTTCAAATGGCCACAGATTCATCCTAGTAGAATTGACTATTTTACCAAGTGGGTTGAAGCAGCCTCATATGCAAATGTCACCAGGCAAGTGGTAGCCCGATTCTTGAAGAGAGACATCATCTGTCGGTATGGATTGCCCGAGCAAATCATTACTGATAATGGTTCCAACTTGAACAACAAAATGAAGACAGAGCTGTGCCGGGACTTCAAGATCCAACCCCACAATTCTTCTCCTTACAGGCCAAAGATGAATGGCGTTGTAGAGGCAGCTAACAAGAATATCAAGAAGATTGTGCAGAAGATGGTGGTCACCTACAAAGACTGGCATGAAATGCTACCATTTGCCTTGCATGGGTACCGTACATCAATCAGAACATCCACTGGGGCAACACCGTATCAGCTTGTGTATGGTATGGAGGCAGTCCTACCTGTTGAAGTTGAATTACCCTCCTTGCGGGTATTGATGGATGTTAAGCTGAATGAAGCAGAATGGGTCTGATCCCGATACAAACAACTAAGTCTAATCAAAGAGAAGAGATTAGCTGCAATCTGTCATGGGCAGCTATACCAGAAGAGAATGAAGAAAGCCTTCGATCAGAAAGTCAGGCTTCGAGAATACCAAGTAGGAGATCTTTTGCTGAAAAGACTCCTCCCTCCTCATACAGACCACAGGGGCAAGTGGACTCCGAATTACGATGGTCCATTCATAGTAAAGAAAGTTTTCTCTGGTGGAGCACTGATGCTCAGTACTATGGATGGTGAAGATTTCCTGTCCCCTGTTAATTCAGATGCAGTTAAAAAATACTTCGCATAAAACGACCCGCTGGACATAAAAACAGAATGAAAGTCCAGGCAAAAATAGGGCATCCCGGCGAGTCAAAAACAGAATAAAAGACTAGGGAAAAAATAAGGGAAAATAAATATTAAAAAAAAGTGTGTACACCCGCTCAGTTGAAAAGCCACATTGGACAACTCAGGCAAAAATGGGTATCCCGGCGGATTGAAAACCCGAAAGGGCGATCCACGCAAAATAAGGGAATAAGCGAACAACCGCATTCTGAATTCGTCTGTATCACTTACAACATGGCAAGCTTCAAAAGGTTTAAGCGTCGGTCAAAATCAGCCTTCTTCAGAAAGCAGGATGAGAAGAACGTCAATGTCATACGAGTTATAGCGAAAGGAAAGCACATTGAAGCATCATCAACATTGCCAGCATCTTTTTGTTTCTCAATTTGTAACAATCTCCTCATTTCAGGGGATCTGTTTCTTTGACTGTACTTGCCAATTCAGGGCACACAAATTAATAAAATCAGATTCTCAGTCATACTCCACCTTGTACATTTTATCTTCATTTGCAAAATGTCTGATGTCCTTAAAATGTCAATTGCATAAATACAGATGCGTCTTTTCTAAATTATATGCTTACAGGAAATATACTTGCTCTCGGGAGTGTCTAAATTCCTATGATGGAATCCGGTAAGGGATACCTCGGGGTACTTGTGCGTTTCTTTGTCATAACAGGATTGCAGGTATTCAAAAGCGCAACCTGGGGGATGAAAGCTTCTCCCCAGCAACATTACCAGATCATTATGTCCTCAGCACCTCTTCCAGATAACATCTGGAATGTTTTCCCCAGCGAAGTTGCCAAAGCTTTCTTCCCCGGCATCTTCTTCAAAGCAACATTAAGAGGGGCTCATTTCCCCAGCTAAGTACATCATCCTCAGCAAGATCCCCGCAGAAATCACCAGGAAGGTCGTTCAGTGATCATTCCTCCCCAACCAAGTGCAAAGGCAGGGAACCATCTCCCCGCAGAGTTTCAGCCTCTATCTAGAAGAGCAATGTCTGAAGATCTCACAACAAAGTGACGAAAACTTTTGCATCCCCAGCTGGGCTCCTCATCATCCAAGATAGGTCTATCAGTGATTTATTTCCCCCAGGCAGAATCGTATATCAGATCTACCAATGATCTCATTCCCAGCTGGGATTTTCTTTCAAAACAGATCAGCCGGAGATCTTCACAGCAACGGGATCCGAATCCCGGATCGGTATCTTTGCATAATCATAGAATTTACATCATATTTCCCCCAGAGCGTAGCATTCCGTTTAATACGGAGCATTACGGAAAAAATCAAACATATTGCATAATCACAAGTCATATATCGAATCAAACACCTGTATATGCCGACATACCATCAACAATATACAAAATACCTCTCGAATTCCCCGACAGGATGTCAAAGTATTTTTTTCTTTACACTCCCAAATATACAGATACATGCTTCTTTTGGCACTCGTCCACGTTTTCTTCACCCAGAAGTCGCCGGAACACTTTCCGCAAACAGATACTTATACATTACAAATGCTTCTTGACACTCGTCGGTGTCATATCCCCAACAGAAAGCCAAAGCGTCATCTTTGCACTCACAAATACATACCCCCTGCAGATATAAACCATAAACAGAAACATACACACTCTCCTGACACCCGTCCGTGTCACCTATCCCCAGCACATTTGCCTAAACACTTGTTAATATATAATCCTTTCGACACTCGTCCGTGTCATCTTATCCCCACAGATCCTCAGAAATATCTCTTATAACTTATACACTCCCCTTTATCATACTCGTCCGTATCATAATCTACCCAGTAGGTTGAACACTCGTCTGTGTCTCACACATGCTTACTTTCCACCCATTAGATACTCGTCCGTATCTTGTATATCCACCATTTTCCTCAGAATCGGCACTTGTCCGTGTTCTTTGTTAACCAGTTGATACTCGTTCGTATCATCATCTATGAACGTCCGTCAGCATTTGTTCCTACTGATACTCGTTTGTATCATAGTCTTAAGGATGCTCGTCCGCATCTTTAAATACATAACACAACGTTAAACACTTATACCTTTTCTTTCTTGAATTTAGACACTCGTCTGTGTCTACCATTCTGTCGCTCCCGCCTAATGACACACAGGGCCTAAAGGGGAACAGACGTGAACGGTAGGTGAAAGAGAGAAGGAATGAATAGAGTCGCCAGCTAGGCATTTTTATCCCGAAGGAAAGGTAATGCTACATAAACCTAAGAAAAGATGGATAAGACGGTCGCGAACCAGAGAAACTTAGAAAGGGGGTTGGTTACAACCTGGGAAGGTATTTGCACCCAGATTGTCCGTCGAACTCGACGGGATCCACGCTTAAAAGATTTGTGTTTTAAAAGGGTAGTGTCAGTGCAATCTGTGTTTCAAAGCTGGAAAGAATGCAAGTGTCAGTGCTAAAAGAAAGTGAAGTGAAATATGTGAAGTGTCAGTGCTGGAACAGGAGTGCAAAGCTCAAGACTATGAGGCTTAAAGAATAAGGCTGGGGGAAGGGGAACATAAAGAGACTTTTGTTCGATAATTGTTAAGTTATGCCTACGTATCCTCTCGTGCAATGAGGAAGTCAGAACACCATAGTTCGACTCAAAGAGACTGAATGATAAATTGACTTGTGAACTGCTTACTTGTCTATGCTCAAGTGTATGACCTGTCTGGCTCAGGTGCAAACTGTCTTGCATTAGACGGAAGAAACAAGTTCTCGTTTGTGAAGGAATGAGATGAGAAAAGAATCCCGGAGGAGACAATTATTGTTTGTTTTTCTGGTATTTTCAGTCTTTTATTGCTTTTTGTGTTTGTCATAAGAAAATGAGCTTAAGCCTAAACCAAGGGGTTAATAAACTCATCACATCTTCCCTCTGATTAGGGGTAATGAGAATACCTTAATTATGAAGTAAGCACCTCACACTTAATCACCCTGATGTAGGATTAAGATCATTAACCTACTTGAAATTACTTAGATGTTTTTGGAGTTTTTGTTTAGTGTAAAGTAATGAGTTTAAGCCATAATCAAGGATTTAATGGACCCATTACACCATGATTAGGGATTAACCTCATGACAAAACAAAGCCTTTATTAGAGTGGATTTTAGTTAATGGTAAGATTAAGAAGTGAATTTAATGGTTTATAAGACAACTTGAGGGGGACTTGTCCATTAACACTAGGGTTAGTCCTTCTTAACCAATTAAGGAAGAATTAGAACCCTAATGCAAGGCCCAAGTTACAAGCTTGATGTCTTAGTGATTATTAGGTGGATTAATTAAAGGATTTAAACACATTAAGGGTTTAACACTTAGGATTAGAGTTATACACTCCATCCTAATAGAAGGATGCAGGCATAACCCTAATCACAAAGCCTTAAAACCTTTAAGGTTTAGTCCTTGAGTATGAGATGAGAAGAGAAGACTCAAAGATGACACAAAGGTAAAACTAATGGGGGACTAATCAAACCCTAATTGTTATCATGATTGGTTGTTCCTAGGGTTTATGAGGCTTGCAAAAGATCTTCAAGAGAAAAGCCACCAAGGAAGAAGCAGAAGAAAGGAGAAAGAAGTAGAAGAAGCAAGACAACTTACTTCACTTAAGAAGATAAATTGCTTGAAGAAGGAAAGAGGGGAGGGAACATGAATGAGCAAGCTCACTCTAATACACAAGTAAAATGCAGCAATGAATGCATAAGAGAGATGAGAAGAGATTATGAGAAGTGAAGGCAAATTCACTTCTCAAAGGACTTACCACCTAAAAAGTTAGTAAAGAGAAATGAAATGGAGTGAAAATAAGATGAAATGCAATGATGCAAACTAAAGTCAGAAGCATAAAAATGATGTTAATGATGCTAAGAGATGATACAAACACATGTCAAGAGTTGTGGATGATCATACAAGGATAAGGATGTAAATGAAGCATGCTTTGAACCATGAAAGTTCATGAAAGTTTATGAAATGATATGAATGCATAACATGGAAAATGAATGATGCAAAGATCAAACATGATTCTAATGTGTCCTAAGATGTCTCATACGTCATGTGGATGCACAAAATGTCATGGCAAGTTCATGTATGCAAGCAAATGAGAGATGAATGCAAATGAAAGCCAAAATTAGGGTTTATGCAAAAGACACAAAGCAAAATTCAAAATCAGAAGCAAATGACAAAATAAAAAAATTGCAAATGGGATCAAAGGAAACCTAACCCTACACAAGTTCCCTGTGATAACGAGAAAATGTATCGATTATATTGCTATGTTTCAATACCGTTTTATCGCATAATTGTCGTTTTAACACCCGATTCCTCGAGTTTTCTTTGCCATTTTGCAGGTACATCATATACAGAGCTAAATCATGAGCCACAAGCAAAAGGAGCAAAAACAACCATTAAAATATGAAGAAATGAGGAATTCTGCATAACCTGCATATTTTGTTACACTCACGGTTGTCACCTAGGTGTCACGACCGTGACACCCCAAAAGGAGCACTCACGACCGTGACATATCCCTGACGACTGTGACAATTATAATACAAGGAACACGAACGTGATGCCCTTGTCACGACCGTGACAAGGGAAAAATAGGTTATTTGACGGAAGACTTAGTCATGAACGTTACGCTGCATATGAAGTGCCTATTTTACAGCTGACCCAGTATCCACACGTCCCTGGATTCTCTCATTCTCCTACGAGGCCCAAGCAACAATTCAACTACCAAGCCCATTTAGTTTGCTATAAATAGATTAATTTGTATGAACAATTGAGAGAAGCTCTGCCGAATTAGTTTACTATAAATAGTTTATTTTATTAATTTCTTGCGGAAGCTCTGCCGAATTATTTTACACCCTTTATATTTTTCCAGCATTATTTTCATTTCTTTATTTTTCTTGTATCCCAACCAACCTTATAACAATTTCCAACATCAGGAAATTGTTATAAATTAATTTGTTTCAAAGCCTTCAGAATTTTTAGAATTTATTTCCGATTCCGATCAATACTCCGAACTTTCCGGCCTGTGGAAGAAGGAGTCTGCCACTTTTATTGTTATCCAGGATTATATTAATTTGCAATTATATTTATGTTGAATATTTATTTTTCTGCCATGCATATTTCGTTTTATGTTTCTCTGCCTCTGTCTGGTTCAACAATAATGAGTAGCTAAATACCTTAGGGCGGTATGTAATTAAAACAAACTAAATCGGTAAAATCAACTATATGCTTAAAATAATTAAGAGCTTAGTATTCTGGCTGATACTTTTTATTATAAAATCAACCTTTTTGTTACGAGAGTAAGGAAAGTGTATTAGGTTAGGTCAAGACCACGAGAGTGTGAGATTTTAACCAGATAGCTAAAGTTAGGCATTTAAATTAAACACAGCGAGAGCGCTTTAAAATAAATTAGAATTACTAAGTTTCCAAAAATTATTCCTAAACACTTATGGGCTAGCGAGAGCAGGCATAGGGCTTTAGGGGTAAGATTTGAGATAAGACCACGAGAGTGTGAGTTAAAGATATTTAAGCTGGTAACCTCTACAGAATAGATTAAGTGAACCATCTTTATAAGCCTAGGTTAGATTGACCCACCTAAGTTAGCATAATTACATACCGACCGCCTTAGTATTATTTATTAAACTTAAATCGTGACAACCCTTCACCTTAGCTAAAAAATCGTGACAACCCTTCACCTTAGCTAAACTAGAAATTCCTCTAGCACTAAGTAACCATAGAGTCCCTGTGGATCGATAATCTTAAATATTACTTCGATAGGCTGTGCACTTGCAGTTAAGATACCACTAGACACATAATTAGATACGTCTTTAGCCAATCAAGTTTTTGGCGCCGTTGCCGGGGACCTTAATTTAGTTACTAGTGCACTTTAGGGTAGCATTGTCTAGACTAAGGTAACAACTATTTTCTTTTCTTAATCTAAATTCTCGAGTGTATGCCAAGTACTCGCCCCCAAGGCGAAGACTTGCAACCTCTAATCCCAGAATCGGAACGCTTCTTACACGTAAGAAGACGGATATTCGATTACGAACAAAATTACAATATTCCATATCTTCAATTAGATCCACCTAAACCAGTCGTAACATCAAAGAACGCAGAGATGGCTGAAGAACAGAATCACCCACTCAAATATTACGCTAGTCCTTCGCAATCTGAACCGCATTCCAGCATTGCCGCACCGGCTATCAACCGAAACGATTTCGAACTAAAACCTTCGTTGATATCAGCCGTGCAACAAAATCAATTCGCCGGAAATCCTACCGAGGATCCGAACCTTCATCTTTCGATCTTTGTGCAATACGCAAATACCGTAAAAGCCAATGGATTTACCCAAGAAGCTATTAGACTACGTTTGTTTCCTTTTTCACTTCGAGACAGAGCGAGAGCCTGGCTTCAATCTCTGCCTTCGAACTCAGTAACTACGTGGGAGGAACTAAAGAGAGTTTTCTTGACCAGATATTTCCCACCTAGCAAGACAGCTATGCTGAGAGCTCAGATCAACGGATTTAAGCAAAGGGAAAACGAATCACTTTTCGAAGCTTGGGAACGCTATAAGGATATGCTGAGACTTTTTCCACATCACGGATTAGTAGAATGGATGGTCATCCATACCTTCTATAATGGACTCTTGTACAATACGAGAATGACAATTGACGCTGCCGCGGGCGGTGCTCTAATGGACAAAGAGTATAACGATGCTTATGCACTTATCGAAAGTATGGCTCAAAACCATTACCAATGGGGAAGCGAAAGGGTCGCAACTGAGAAACCAACAAAAGGAGGTATGTACGAAGTGAGTAGTATGGACCAAGTCAATGCAAAGTTTGACCAACTAAACCAAAAGATCGACAACTTGGCCATAACACCAACAGCCACCGTGGCTGCAGTAACACCTAACTGTGAGTTATGTGGAGTTCCAGGACATGAAGTTCCTGATTGTCAACTATTAACAGGAATTCCCACAGATCAAGTGAATTATGCTCAAGGAAACCCATACTCAAACACATACAACCCAGGATGGAAGAATCATCCGAACTTCTCCTATAAGAATAACAATGCTTTATACGCACCAGGTCAAGCACCAGCTACACCACCAGGATATCAAAAGACTGCTCCTAATGTCCCTAGAAAATCGAACCTTGAATTGATGATGGAGAACTTTATAGCTAACCAATCTCAGACAAACAAGGACTTCTTAAACCAAAACATACACACTAGTGAGCAGATTAAGCAATTAGTAAGCAAAGTAGATGCATTAGCTACACATAACAAAATGCTTGAAACTCAGATTTCACAAGTAGCTCAACAACAAGCACCTACCGCTGCACCAGCTGGAGTATTTCCTGGACAACCTCAACCTAATCCGAAAGGACAAGCCAATGCTGTGATATTAAGAAGTGGCAAGGATGATGACGGACCTACCGATCCAAGACTTGACAATCCAGCCATGTACCAAAAACCGGATAAACCGACTGAAATGGTGAATGATCCAGAAGAAAAGGAAGATGATAATCAAGAGGCAGTGGAGAAAGAAAAGCCTTATGTGCCTCCACCACCCTATAAACCACCAATTCTGTACCCTCAGAGATTAACCAATTCCAAGACGATGGGCCAGTTTAAGAAATTTGTCGAACTTCTGAAACAGTTGAATATTACTATTCCGTTTACAGAAGCTATCACTCAAATGCCCTCGTATGCTATGTTTTTAAAAGAAATCTTATCTAATAAGAAAAAGATAGAGGATAACGGAACCGTTACACTTACTGCTGAGTGTAGCGCCATAATTCAGAATAATATGCCTCCTAAGCTAAAAGATCCAGGAAGTTTCTATATACCCTGTGTAATAGGAAAATTCGTCATTGACAAAGCTCTATGCGATTTAGGAGCCAGTATCAGTGTTATGCCCTTAACGATTTGCAAAAGGCTAGGCATGGGAGACCTAAGACCAACTAAAATGTCTGTTCAACTAGCCGATCGCTCTGTTAAATATCCTGTAGGCATACTAGAAAACGTCCCAGTACGTATAGGACAATTCTACATCCCCACTGATTTCATAATCATGGACATCTCTGAAGACTCCACTACACCTATCATACTAGGAAGACCATTCTTAGCTACCGCCGGAGCTATAATAGACGTAAAGAGAGGAAAGCTAACCTTTGAAGTAGGTGAAGAGAAAGTTGAATTTATTTTAACACAATTCTTACAATCACCAGCTATAGAGGATACATGCTATCTATTGGACGTAATTGACGAATGTGTAAGAGAAATGGAAATGAAAGAAACTACCTATTCTGAAATTATGAAAATTCAAATCCCTCCAATTTTCGAAGATGATAATTGGCGTGCACCATATTAGGATGATAGTCTAAGCGAAAATTTAGCACTTACACCGGATCCCATGCCAAGTAAGGATAAACCTACATTAGGATTAAAAACTTTACCTAATAACCTAAGATACGAATTCTTAGACATTGAATGTAAAAGACCAGTTATAATAAATTCCAGTTTAGGAACAATCGAAACAAAGAAACTTTTAGATGTCTTAAAGAAATATCCAACTGCATTAGGATATAACATATCTGATCTCAAAGGAATATGCCCTTCAATCTGTATGCATCGTACTCTGCTAGAAGAAGATTGCAAAACCTCCAGAGAATCTCAAAGAAGAATTAACCCAATCCTTAGCACTGTAGTAAAGGAAGAAGTTAAGAAACTACTAGATGCCGGAATAATATATCCAATCTCTGATAGTAAATGGGTTAGTCCAGTACATGTAGTACCAAAGAAAGGAGGTATCACTGTTGTGAAAAATGCTAAAGGCGAATCGATATCACAAAGAGTAGTGACAGGACATAGAGTGTCCATAGATTATCGTAAACTAAACAAAGCCACTCGAAAAGATCATTTCCCACTACCTTTTATAGATCAAATGTTAGAACGATTAGCCAAGCATTCTTATTTCTGTTATCTTGATGGTTACTCATGATTTTTCCAAATCCCTATCCACCCAGATGATCAAGAGAAGACTACATTCACATGCCCCTATGGAACGTTCGCTTATAGACGAATTCCCTTTGGATTATGCAACGCTCCTGCAACCTTTCAAAGATGTATGATGTCAATCTTCGCAGATTTTATAGACAGCATCATGGAAGTGTTCATGGACGACTTCTCTGTATGCGGGCAATGTTTTGAAGGATGCCTATCAAATTTAGAAATGGTGTTAGAAAGATGTGTAAAAGTAAACCTCGTGCTTAACTGGGAGAAATATCATTTTATGGTCAGAGAAGGAATCGTATTAGGACACGTTATATCCGACAAGGGAATTGAAGTTGATAAAGCTAAGATAGAAGTCATAAAAGATCTTCAACCCCCTAAAACCGTTCGAGAAATACGAAGCTTTTTAGGACACGCCGGTTTCTACCGACGATTCATCAAAGATTTCTCGAAAATCACTAAACCTCTTACTGGTTTATTAATGAAAGACGCTGAGTTCATATTCAATGAAGATTGTCTTAAAGCATTCGAAACTCTAAAAACAACCCTCATCACCGCACCAATCATGCAACCCCCTTACTGGAGATTACCTTTCGAAATCATGTGCGATGCGAGTGACTATGTTGTAGGCGCAGTTCTAGGCCAGAGGAAGGAAAAGAAACTTCATGCGATTTACTATGCCAGTAGAACCTTAGATTCTGCTCAGATGAACTACGCCACTACTGAAAAAGAATTGTTAGCAGTTGTCTTTGCGCTTGACAAATTCCGTTCTTACCTAGTAGGAGAGAAAATAATCGTTTACACAGACCACGCTGCTATCAGATACCTATTGACTAAGAAAGATGCTAAACCAAGATTCTTGAGATGGATTTTACTCTTACAAGAGTTTGATCTCGAAATAAAAGATAAGAAAGGTACTGAAAACGTCGTAGCGGACCATTTATCTAGAATAGAAGGTATTAAACCAGAACAAGTGCCGATTAACGATGATTTTCCGTATGAACAGCTGATAGTACAAATAGGAAGCGACCCAGTTCAGTTAGACATAGATGAACCAGAACCCGTGGAAACAATCCAAACGACTGTAGGACTGCCATGGTACGCTGACATTGTTAACTACCTAGCTGCAGGAGCCCTTCCACCTGATTTAACCTATCAGCAGAAAAAGAAATTCTTTCACAATCTAAAACATTACTATTGGGATGAACCATTATCGTTCAAAAGAGGACCCGATGGAATCTTTCGTCGATGTATTCCCGAAGAAGAAATAGAAGATGTCATTGCTCATTGCCATTCATCTCCTTATGGTGGACATGCAAGCACTTCCAAGACATGTGCAAAAATCTTGCAAGCCGGCCTATTCTGGCCTAATCTATGGAAAGATGTCCACATCGCTGTTATAAATTGTGATCGGTGTCAACGCACTGGTAATATTTCAAGAAGAGATGAAATGCCTCAAAAAGGAATATTAGAAGTAGAAATCTTTGACGTCTGGGGAATAGATTTCATGGGACCATTCCCATCATCTTTCGGTAATAATTACATACTCGTAGCTGTTGATTATGTTTCAAAGTGGATTGAAGCTATAACTTCTCCTACAAATGACACACGAGTAGTAATAAAGCTTTTCAAAAATATAATCTTTCCCAGATTTGGTGTGCCTAGACTCGTCATAAGTGACGGTGGCTCGCACTTCATTTCAAAAATCTTTGACAAATTACTATCTAAGTATGGAGTAAGACACCGTGTGGCAACACCATATCATCCACAAACAAGTGGACAAGTCGAAGTCTCAAACAGAGAAATCAAACAAATCTTAGAAAAGACTGTCGCCATATCTCGGAAAGATTGGTCATCTAAACTTAATGAAGCTTTATGGGCTTATAGGACCGCTTACAAGACACCCATAGGAACTACACCTTTCGAATTAGTTTATGGAAAATCTTGTCATCTCCCAGTAGAACTAGAACACAAAGCTTATTGGGCGATCAAAACTCTCAATATAAACTATAATGTTGCAGGAGAAAAGCGAATCCTAGATATTAACGAATTAGAAGAATTAAGGCTAGATGCTTATGAGAATGCTAAGATATATAAAGAAAGAACTAAGCGATGGCATGATAAACGCCTATCTAGGAAAGAATTTAGTGTGGGAGACGTTGTACTCCTCTTTAATTCAAGACTTAGGCTCTTTCCTGGAAAACTAAAATCTAGATGGTCAGGACCCTTTGAAATAACTAAAGTATTCCCAAGTGGAGTGATAGAAATTAAAGGTAGGAATAGTGAACCATTCACATTAAACGGACAACGTTTAAAACATTATCATAAAGTTGAAAATAGAGATTATGCAAATAGTCTAAGGCTTTTAGAGTTGTCCACTAATTTCCCTGATTAATCTAACCTAAGCATTACGTCAGGCTTTAGACGATAAAAACAACGCTTAGTGGGAGGCAACCCATTTAATCATTTAAATTATTTTGATCATTTTATTATTTTGTCATTTATCATTTTATTATTCATTTATTTGTTTTGTCATTTTATAGTTTTATTTCATTATTACTATTATTGCTTTTAATTCATGCATTTTATTTTCTTATTTTTCCTTATTTTAATTTTAAATCACTTTTACAGATTTTCTAAAGTCTTTTCCACTTTCCTTCTCCCCCTGATTTGTTTCCTCCATATTTGCACTAACTATGGCTAACCAACCGATAAACCTTATGGAAACCAAATTTAGAGGTAGGAACCAAAGAATGAAATTTGAAGAGTTATCACAGAGACCAATGGATTTGACTCTGTACCCGGATGATCTGACTATGGAAACCTTAGGTATACATGATAGCATCCTATACTTGTTTAACCGATTTGGATGGGAGAATGCACTGATTCAACATAAGTTTGTGACTTACCGCGAGCTCACCCTTGAGTTCCTTAGCTCCTTAGTTTACCTACCCGAGCGCGGTTTTGGATTCAGGAAAGGATTTATCAGTTTCCGCCTATTTGGAATAGAATATGACTTTAACCATAAAGAACTAGCTAACTTATTAGGATTCCCTAGTGGACCCTTTGCTTTTACTACCACACAGGTAGAATTGATGGACATTGAGCTGGATTTCTTTTGGGGAACATTAACCGGAAACTACCACCCTGAACCAAATAGCATGAACAATGATGAGATACATAACCCTGCTATCCGTTACTTCCATAAGATCCTAGCCCACACCTTCTTTGGAAAAGAAGAAAACCTTACTGGAGTATCTAAAGATGAGATATTCAATATGTCTTGTTTCACTAATGGACAACCAGTCAATGGTGTGCCTTTCATGATGCAAACCTTCACCCGAATCCAAGAAGAACCTGAATTACCTATATTAGTAGGAGGTCTTGTAACCATGATTGCTGATGCCTTAGGACTTAGATACCAATTACACAGGTGTAACCGTTTAGGTACCATCCATCCTATGAATCTTAACTTTTGCTTTAATCGTCATATCATAAGGAATTTAGGACATCCACCTTTCGAGTACCTAATCAGGAATGAAGTAGTAACCCTGTTCACACTGCCAAACCATGCTAGAGTAAGTGTTCACAATAAGGATAATTGGCTTTATGAGTTAACCCATCCTGACTATCCATCTACTCCTGAAACACCTCAATCTTACAAGATAAAGGATGATATAATGACCGATGTAGAAAGTGACCCTGAGACACCTCCTGGTTACCATGACATTGACCACACTGACGAAGTGATTGAAACCCCTGAAGTGAATCAAGTAGAATATGCTGATAACTTAAAGAATATCATGAACACTCTTGAAGCTTACCAAACCGACATAAATACTGTTAAGGATGAGATTAAGAGCATGCGATTGGACATTATAGGATTAACTGACATAACATGTGAGCAATTCTACCACCTGAACTCTGCAATCGAAGATTTGAAGAAGCACTTTTGAAAATGCTGTAGTGATCTAGCATATTTTACTTATTGTTTTCGTTTCTAGTTAATTTTACATTTCGCAAACATTTTCGTACCGTATTTTCATTAATGTAATTTCATTTCAATTATCAAATACAAAGCATTCTAGTTTACAAATTTTTCCAATTTAATCAATTTATATGCTTTCAATCTATATACTGTTATGTTTGAATTGATCAATATTTTATACAATCTCTCGTGTGATGCAATTTACAAGTACTATGTTGACATTATATATTATATGGTGTTTATGTTTTAAAAAGAGTGAGAAGTGATCAAAAATATTATATAAACTATATGAAGCGTGAGAGATAATGCATTCTGGAAATTATTCAAGGAATTAAGCCCTCACGGTCGTCATCACCCCCCTAACGATCGTGACAAGCTAATTAGCGCGTCACGACCGTCATAACCTTGTCACGACCGTGACGACCCTAATTATAGGATTCGTGAGAAACAGAACTGTTTCTTCTTCGAAACCTCTTCTTCTTTCATCTTCCATAACTTTCAAAACCACCCATTATCTCTTCCAACTTCCGTAACCTCCCATTACCAAATTAAACCCCATTAACCTCTCCATTATCACCACACCTATCACATTCTCACCTTGCAATATTAATCCGAACCAATTTTCTCTCATTTTATCACTTTTCTCACAAAAATCAAAACCTCCTCATCTCCCACTCTTGTTCTTGCATGCAATGGAAGCTATTCAATTTAGAGATGGTGAGAATGGAGAAAACCAGAGAGAGAGGTTCATCCGATTCCAGAACCGTGGTGTGCAACCCACACGATATCTCGACACTGTCTGTTTGAGAGAATTGGGAATGCTTAACAGTGTCAAGAGCCTGCTTCAAAAAGTCGGTCTGTGGGATCTTTGCAGTCAGCCCCAACCCACATTCGAGCTTCTGACATTGGAATTCCTAAGCTCATTCCATTACATCACTCCTTCCGGTTCTCAGAGTTAAATCACCGGCGTCGCTATGTTCAGATTGCTTGACCGGGAGTTCGAACTTTCACAAAATAGGATAGCCGCGTTGCTAGGCTTCGATCACGGGAATGAAGCTCACCTCCGCGTGCCGGACAATTTCAGTGAAACCGCTTTCACCTTATGGCACGATATCACCAACACCCGTGCCTCAGCCTTTCAGAGCCTGAATGCTACACATATCCACAACCCGGCGATTAGATATTTTCATCGCATCATTTGCAACACCATCTTTATACGAGAGAGTAACCACAAGCTCAACTCCAAGGAGCTTTTATTCTTATACTGCGCTCTAAATGACGAACCTATCAACGCTGCCCCGTTCATGCTGAACCATATCCAGTCCATTGCGCAAAGAGGCGCAACCCCTTTTTACATTGGCGGCATTGTCACCACCCTCGCCATTCAGTTGGAGCTTGGTGACTTGGTCGTAAATTTGCCTAGCAGAGCCGCCGAGTTCCTAACCAAGAATTATTGCAGGTCCGCACACTTGATTGCGCAGAGAAAGGATGGCAGGTTTAGCCCTGTTATCCACGACACTGTTTATCACCACATCATTCTGCCGTCCCATGACCGCATCGATCCGTCTAGCCGAGCCAACTGGCTCTTTGCTTTACCGGATGCTGCCGGCCACGCCCCCATTCATGATGAACAGGCCGATCCACCAGCGGACGAGATGCAAGACACTATGGATATAGCTGAGCCTGTCCAGGAAATTCCTGAGACATCCACCCGACAGCCTCCTGCACACGAATACACACTTGAGGAAGTCCTCCGTGCGATTCATCAGCAAAACCAGATGAATGCCGCACTGGAGCGAAGGCAGCAGGAGCAACATGATGCATTACTCCGCACTATTGCAACCAACCAGAGGACTACTGATGAGAAGCTCGGCGAGATCCTTAGCGAGCTAGAGGCTTTGCGCATTGACATTACTGCCATCACCGGTACCGGTTCTGATCCTGAAGCAACTCCGACCAGACGCTCCCGCACCAGAAGCCGAGGTTGTGGCCATCAGCAGCCTTAGTTCTAGTTTTTGTTTATGTTTTTGTTTTTCCGTTTTCGTTGTTTGTATTATACTTTAACCGCTATTATATCACAACATTGAGGACAATGTCTGATATAGTGTGGGAGAGGTACCTTTCATTTTCCGCATTTTTCCCTTTCCGCATTTTTCCTTTCCGTTGTATTTCCATTCCGTTGTATTTCCTTTTCGTAAGTTAATGAAACGAGCAATTTTTGTGTTATTTTCTTTAGTTTCGAACTTTCCCCGTTTATTTAGCCATACCGAAAAAAAATATTTAATTAATTCTTCGCATTACCCGACTTACCTACGAAATCATAACTAGGAAGCTGAGAACGATTCAACAAGATCAATACAGTCTTGACTCCTTAGACTTCCCACTTAAGCAATTCCGTTCCGATTATTGTTACGACTACACCTTAAGTTTTAGTTCAAAAGTAACCCCTAGTAGTTTATACTATCAGTCAGCACCGTCTGAACACAAACCACGTGGGGAGCCGATGAATATAAGCGTTTGATGCCTAATCTATAATGATCCTTCATATCTCGATGCAAATGAAAAGAAATTGCACCAAAGTACACGGTCGCATATAAGAAACGAGAAATATGAGAAGGAGTCCATTGCGGGTTGGTTCAGAGGTATTGGTTCTGAACTTGGTAGGTGTAAACACCCCAAATTTGCCCTCACCCATTCACACCATGGCTTGTGATCATCTCATATGCATAAACACAATATCTCATTTTTGATTCACTGCATGGTTTCTAAGTCATCTGCACCTAGGGTTTGTGACCTGAGCAACCTCAAAGCTTCTTGAGCCACTCCAAAGGCCACCAATCAACTCAAAGGGGTCCATGTGTGTTCTTATATCATATTCCATCTCCTCAAAGTCAAAAATGCAGAGGAATCACAAGAACTAGGGTTTGAGTGGATGCAGAGCCAGGTTGAACTGCACAGTTGACTGAAAATTAGGGTTTTGGTTTCAGAGGCCATAACCCCAAATTTTTTGGTCATTCTTGTTTCCATTGATCTCTATATGGTATAGGGAGTATGCATATCAATTTTCATGAAGAAATTCCATGGGGAAGTCATCTGATCAAGAGTTGACTTTCCAGACAAGTCAGTGTAAAATCAGGGCATCTGAGGCCCCCAATGACCCAACCAATGGGTGATATTCATCATTTTGAGTGTATGTGATCTTTATTTGATCATGGAAGAAAGTTGAAGTTCATAAAAATCAAGAATTTAGGGTTTTTGCAAATGTTGACTTTTTGGGTATAGTTGACTTTTCAAGAATGCCTCATTTTAGGTCATTTTTCAAGCCTTGATTCATGATTCAAAAAGGCTTCAAATGGGAAAACTTTGGTCATGAAAGTTGTAGATCTCATCTTTCCCTTTTCAAAAAGTACAAGAACATGATCAAACTCTTCTTGGATCAAAAGTTATGGCAATGCAAAGTTGGCAAAAATCATTGATTTCTAAGGCATGCTTCAAATGGAAACTTTGCAAAATCTTGGACCAATGCACATTGCAGCCTCAAATTCATTTCAAACCATTACACAAACATTCTCTAAGTCCTAGAAATCAGAATTGGATCAAGTTTGCCCATGGTTTGGTTTGTGTAACAAGACTTTTTCACATGTGAACCAAAAGCTAGCCAACTTGCAAAAACTCATGATCACCTCTCACCAACTTGCAGCCTTGAGTGCTGAGCTTTGCTAGGCCCCTCCCACACCATGCTGCACCAGAACCAACCTTGTACTTGCCTAGACGCCATGCCTCACTTACACAAAAGTTGACCTTTATGCAAAAGCAAACTTACCTATCATAGCAGGCCATGTCACATCACAAAGCCAATCAGATTTGTTTATGTTATCAATTGGCAAGCTAACCATAACCCTAAGCAAGGCTGAAACCAACACACTCATCACATTCACAAAAACCCTCCAAGTTGCAACTTCTTTCGAATCTGCTTCCACAGCTTGCAAACACTAAAACCTTTTCCTCCATTCAACTCACCATGTATCATTGAGTAGAAACCACCCAAAGCATAAGCCTGAAACAGCCAAAGCATCCCACTGCCATATCTCACTCCATTTTGCAGATTCATTCTAATCTCCTTCCACAAGCCACAAACAGCCAAACAAACCTTGCAAAGCTTCTCCATACAGCATCTGGACCATAAACCATCATTCACAATGGCCTGAATCAGCCAGAATCACCATAGCCATTGTTGACTGAGCTTGAAGCAGGAGCTTTCGAAACTCATCAACCAGCTTACATAAATTGTTCTAAGGCATTCAAACATCATCAAGGGTTCCTAAGGAGTGGTTTGCACTTAAAGAAAAGGCCAGAAAGTCCTCAAGTGGAGAGCTTCAAATCTCAGGTAGCCTGAAATTAATTTTTTCCAGAAATGATTTTTCTTGTTACAAACTTGTTCTATTTGTCTCACTGATCATTCTGGTACCATTGGTTTTGAAAATGGTTGTGATTTGGGCATTTAATTTGTTTCTGAAGCTTGCGTGACCTAAAACTTTTTCTCTTCGATTCAGTTGATTCAGGAACTATAAATTTGTTTTAGGATAGGGGTTTGATTCGTGAGGATGAGAGGAACATTTCCATGGTCTTAGATTTCATTTTAGTGACCTAGGGAAGGATTTGGAAGTTTTCAGGTGAGGTGCTGGCCGGAGAAGACGACCGGAGGTCTTCTCCGGCCACCTGAGAGTGATTATGCCCTAATGGCGTCATTAACTCTAGTTTGAATTTGAGCCGTTGATGAGCGTTGACCAGCTGACTTCCCTCTCTTTTGGATGGCCCAGATTAGTCCAATTAGCCCTAATCCACGTTTTAGGTTTAATTAATCTTTAATTAATTTAATTAAGTCAGGAGCAATCTGAACCACAAGATTACGCGCCAGTCAACATATTTAAACCCAGGATCAATCTCATCCATCCATTCTAATTACTTTTCATTTAATTCAGATTAAATCAATTTTATTTTCATTTCTTTTCAATTAACTTGCACATTTAATTTAAAATAGCAAAAAATTCTTAAAAATTATGAAACTTTTTCTTTAAGGTTTTATTAATTTTTAAGACCCAAAAATATTTTTATTTTATTTTTTATCATTAAAAAAGTATTTTTAAATATTTAAGAGATTATTTTTAATTGATTAATGAAGATTAATTAATTAAAAATACTTTTAGGTATTTAAAAATTACAAAAAAATTCATGAAATGTTCTAAGACATTTAGAAACATTGTCCAACCTTCAAACCAAATTTCTTTTTTGATCTTGATGCATTTTAAGATTTTTTCATTGAATTAAATCTCATTTTGTGCATTATTTTGATCATGAGTTCAAAAAAATCATTTCTGCCTATTGGAGAAAGTTGAGACATTGATTCTTTTTGTGTTGCATTCTATTTGACATGTATTTTCAAGGATAAAAAGGCCATGATTTGTTCTTGCATTTTCAAATTGTTTGGCATTTCTTTTGTTAAGAACCCTAAAAAACCCTAATAACTTGCAAAATTCATAACTTGAGTTTGGTTGAGAGTTGAGAGTTCCCCTTTGGGCAGTGGTTCATTATAGGTTTAGGGTTTCTTTGGGTACCATTTTCCATTTTTTATGTTAGGGTTTGCTTCTGTTTTTGGTTTGTGTTTGATGTTTGATCCATAGACCCTAATTTGGGCTTTCTCTTGCATCCTTCTTGCTTTCCCTTGCATAACATGACTTGTCTTTGCATTTTGTGCATGCTTGTGATTCATTTGACATCTTAAGACATACATGAAGCATCTTTGATCATTGCATTACATATTTGCCATATCATTTGTCTTGTATGCTTCATAACATTTCATGCTTGTTCATGCTCCTTAACTTGCATCATTTGCATTCATAACCTTGTATGAACATCTCCATGCCTTGCCTCATGTTTGCAGCACCTCATAACATCATAATCATCATCAACATGCTTCTGGTTTGGTCTAGCATCATGCCATTTCATCTCATCTTGCATTGCATTGCATTTCTTTCTAACTTTTCAGGTGGTAAGTGATTTTGAGAAGTGAATTTGCCTTCACTTCTCATAACTTTTCTTCTCATCTCTCTTGCATCCATTGCTGCATTTCTATTTGTGTTTGAGATTGAGCTTGCTCATTCTTGCTTCTCCCACTTTCTTTCTTCAAGTGACTTGACTTCTTGAATGAAGCAAGTCATTTTGCTTCTCTTGATCTTGTTCATCTGCTTCCTGGTGGCTCCATTGATGTTTGTTCTTGAAAACCTCACAAACCTTAGGGTCAACCAAGCATGACAATGAATTAGGGTTTTAATTAGTCCCCCTCATAGTTTTTACCTTTGTGTCTCTTTTTGAGTCTTCTCTTCTCATCCCATAATCAGAGACTAAACCCTAAAGGTTTTAAGACTTTGTGATTAGGGTTATGCCTGCATCCTTCTCTTAGGATGGAGTGTATAACTTTAATCCTAAGTATTAAACCCTTAATGTGTTTAAATCTCTTAATCAATTCACATAATAATCATCAAGACATCACACTTGTAACTTGGGCCTTGCATTAGGGTTCTAATTCTTCCTTAAGTGGTTAAGAAGGACTAACCCTAGTGTTAATGGACAAGTCCCCCTCAAGTTGTCTTACAAACCATAAAATTCACTTCATCATCATACCATTAAATAAAATCCACTTAATTAAAGGCTTGTTTTGTCATGAGTTTAATCCCTAATCATGGATTAAGTTGGGGAGCTTTCCTCAGCTTAAACATTCTCATCTATTATCCTTCTATTAGGATGGTGTAATGGGTCTGTTAAATCCCTGATTATGGCTTAACCTCATTACTTAACACTAAACAAAAAAACATCAAAAACACCTAAATAATCACAAGTAGGTTAATGATCTTAATCCTATACCAAAGGTGGTTAAGTGTGAGAATCTGACTTCACACTTAAGGTACTCTCATTACCCCTAAACAAAGGGAGGATGTGATGAGTTTACTAAATCCATTGATTTAGGCTTAAGCTCATTGACTTATGAAGAATTTTCAAAAGCAATAAAAGACTGAAAACTCAAAAACAAACAATAATCGTCTCCTTCGGGATTCTTTTCTCATCTCATTCACTCACAAACGGGAATTTGCTTCTTCCGTCTAATGCAAGACAGTTAGCACCTGAGCCAGACAGGTCGTACACTCGAGCATAGACAAGTGAGCAGTTCACAAAGTCAATTTATCTTTCAGTCTCTTTGGGTCGAACTACGGTGTTCTGACTTCCTCATTGCACGAGAGGATACGTAGGCATAACTTAACAGTTATCGAACAAAAGTCTCTGTACATTCCCCCTCTTTCCAGCTTCATTCTTTAGCCTCATTATCATGAGCAATTCCTTCTCATTCCTACACTGACACTTTCATACTTCACATCACTTATACACCTTGCACTGACACCTGTACATATTGCTTTCCAGCTCTTTACACACAGATTGCACTGACACTACCCCTTTAAAACACAAATCTTTCAAGCGTGGATCCCGTCGAGTACGACGGACAATCTGGGTGCTAATACCTTCCCAGGTTGTAACCAACCCCCTTTCTCAGTCTCTCTGGTTCGCAAACCGTCTTATCCATCTTTTTCTAGGTCTATGCAGCATTACCTTTCCTCCGGGATAAAAATGCCTAGCTGGCGACTCTATTCACCTCCAGTGAGTTCACGGCTGTGTGTTCTCACTGTTCCCCTCGCCGACCGTTCGCGTCTGTACCTTTACTTGACCCTGTGCCACTTATCGGGAGCGACAGCTTGGCGACTCTGCTGGGGAACCTTATATTGCAACCAGGGCTTCTGGTTCTTTTTGTGGGTTCCTCCTAGCGCTTGATGGATTTGTGTTTATTGGGGTGTTATGTGTTTGTATATTTGCTTTATTTATTGCTTTCTGTACAGCTTTATTTATTGCTTTCTTTACAGTTTTTCATATATCATACTGTCATTGTTGCTGGCTGGATCTGGTTTTCTTTTGGTGGGTGGGTGTTTCATTGAGAGTTAAGGTCCTATACCTGGGACCTGAGTGACACCTAGGCTAGAGTGAATCATATTCTTTCCCATTCCATTTCGGTCTGGTGCGGGAATATGAAACACGGTTCAGATATGGATTTCTTCTTGAGAACTCTGTGTTGCAGATTTCCTGCAATGCTAGGGCTATCTGGGAAGCCTGCTAAGTCTGGATGACCTTTTAGTTTTGACCTTCAGAAACTGAGGTGAATTAGAGGAGGAATTGTTATGGTTATTGTAAACACTGTACCTCCGGGTTAGAAGTGTTTACACTTCTCATAACGGATCCAAGTCTGAGGATCCTTGTTCTAGATCACTACCTGTGAGGGGGATGGGTTGTTTACAGGTTTGCAGGTACCTTGACCTCAGAATACCCTGTTACTTTGACTTTGTTAAGAATACTCCATGTTGGATAGTTCTTGTGATTCTAAAACCCTGGACATGTGGCTCTTTATTTGAGTCCCCCACCTTGGTTACTGGATTTATAGACCTTCATCTGGAATTCTTGAACACACTTGGATCTATATCAGGGCATTTTGATCAGATCCAGCTCAGTCACAAACCCTTTGCATTTTATTTGCATACATACTCATTGCATCATATTAACATGTGCTTATTTGTGTTTCAGGGTATCCATATTCATCCGGTTTTGGTTTTGACCCCATCTGTAGTACTGACCTATCTCCACCAGCACTTGCTTCCGTTTGCCAGCCATATACTTCAGTTACTTGTACTAGCCATCCAGTGGCCCACTCCTCAGCATCTTCATCAGCACTTATTCAACTCAGTCTCAGCACTCATGGCTCCAAAGAAAAGCAATATCACCTATCATTTCTTCCAACCAGACTTATCAGACGTCAGGAGGATTCAAACCCTGATCACTCCAGATCACATATCCTTGTTCAGAGAAAATTATGGAGATATACTTGACTTGGTCATGGATCTGGATCCATCTCAGAGGAGCCTCATCCACACCTGCATTCAGTTTTATGACCCCCCATTGAGATGTTTTACTTTCCAGGACTTCCAGTTGGGTCCTCTCCTGGAAGAATACTCATCATTGACTGGTCTGCCTATCAGGAGAGAAATCCCTTTCAATCCTGAGATGGCTTTCCCAAGCAATGGAGAGGTAGCAAAAGCTTTGCACCTGGAACCTGTTTTGATTGAGCAACACATGACCTCTAAAGCTGGGATCCCTGGTTTTCATCTGGACTTCTTAATTTCTCAAGCTAGTTTGAAGGCCTCCTTGGGGGAGTGGAAAGCTGCTTGTGCTTTGTTGGCCTTAAGTGTCTATGGAATTGTGTTGTTTGCAGACGAGCCTCGATTCATCAGCAAGAATGCAATCCACCTGTTCATCCTGAAGAACCCAGTGCCAACCTTATTGGGTGATCTTTATTACTCAGTACATCAGAGGAATGAGAAGCAGAGGGGAAGGTTAGTGAGGATGTGTGCTCCATTATTTCATACTTGGCTTCTCAAGCATCTACCCAGAACAGATGCATTTCTCAACCCTCATCAGCAGAGCAACTGGGCTAAGAGGCTCACTACTCTCACTTCAGCAGACATCAGATGGTGTACTCAAAGCACCAAGGGCAGAGATATCCTCACAAGCTGTGGGCATTTTCCTAATGTGCCTTTAATAGGAGTTAAGGGAAGTATCAATTACAACCCTCTGCTGTTCAAGAGACAATTGGGCTATGCACTGGTCCATACTCCTAAAGCACAGGACCTGGTTGAGACCCTCTATTGTGAGAACAAGATTAGTTTGGCTGTTGTTAGGCAGGCTGCCTGGGCCTGGGATCATGTTCAAACCAAGGGAGTCACTATTCTGGGTAAGTGCAATAATGTGGCATCAGCCCAATATCATGAGTGGTCCCGTGCCAGGGCCCAATTCTCTGGAATGCCTTTCACCATAGAAGACATGCCTGAGTCATCTTCAGCACCACCCCCTGCCACCATCAGTTTGGAGGAGTTTGAGAGCTTGAGGGAAAGAAATGAGAAGTTAACTCAGGCTTTGCAGAAGACCCTCCGGGAGAGGAGTGAAGGTGTGAGGGAGATTGAGAGATTGGAGAAGTTGAGAATAGAGCACTTGACTAAGATTGAGAAGTCTGGAGAGTATATCAACAAGTCTAAAGCTGGTGAGCAGATTCTGAAGAATGCTTGTAAAGAAGCCCAGTTCCAGAGAGCAAGGACAGACTTATATTTGAAGGAGAGTCAGGCCAGGTGGGTCCGGATCACTGAGGCCCGTACTCTAGAAGACAAGAGAGTTCAGAACAAGATGGAGCAGATGGAAAAAGCCCTGGCAGCAGCCCAGAAGGAAATATCAGAGCTAGAAATCAGAGCTGGAGTGAAGAGGTCTAAGGACCAAAGTCAGAACAAGAAGTTGACTGCAGCTGTTGCAACCAGAAACCTTCTCATCAGAAGTCTCACGGAGCGTCCGGCTGATCCTGTGACCGAAGCACTTCTCAAAGAAGTTCGTGAGGATGAGTTTGGCCTTGGAGTTTGATCATTTGCTTGTTGTTGTTTCTATTCCATGTACTTTTGCTTTTTCACGATGTATTTTGACCCTTTTTAGGGCTTGTGTTGTAAAATGAACAAGTTGTATTATTTCACCTTTTTGTAATATATTTGTGTTGGTTTCCATCCAAGTTCACTTCAAAAGCAACTTCAACAGCATCATCTTCAAGGGTCTGGAAGGGTCAAAACTGAAGACCAAACCGGATACCTTGAGAGCAAATAAGCATAACTGCATTGCATACTAACCCTTTTGTTTGTTTTGTAGGTTTTGTTTTTATTGTTACTAACCTCTGTTGTGATATTCAGGCAGTATTGCTCGTCGCCGGGTGTTTCCCCTCAACAGGCCACACAGGTACCCAACTAGGAACAACCTTCCGGGAATTCAAATGGATCAGGTTCAACAAGATCTTGCTGATGTTAGAAATCAGCTGGCCAACGAAAGATTGGAGATGAGAACACAGATGACGCAGTTCATGGAAGTTATGAACAACATGGCTCAAAGCCAGGAGAGACTGAGGGCCATGGTTGAAAGGCAAACTCAAGAGGAGCCTCATGTAGGAACTGCCGGCACCAGTAACAATGAAAGGGTGCAACCCCATGTTAATCCTCCTGTGTTTGGCCCACATTTGCATCCTGAGATCAACATTCCTGCGAATGTTCAAGGCACAGCCACTGCAGCCAGGGTACTTCAGGAAGACCCTCAAGAAGACCAGTTCACAGTAATGGGTGCTGGAGAGGAAGCCTATGATAGGCGATTGGATGAAATAGCTGAGAAGTTGAGGTCCTTAGAATCTCAAAATTCTTTGGGCTTCGACGTCATGGACATGGGGCTGGTAGACGGGGTCAGGATCCCCCATAAGTTCAAACCTCCTTGCTTCGAAAAGTATAATGGGACTTCATGCCCCCGGACTCATCTACAATCATTTCTGGGAAGGCTGAAGGCCTATACAATGGATGAGAAGCTCTGGATGTTCTACTTTGAAGAAAGCTTGACTGGAGCATCAAGGGAATGGTATTCCCATTTGACAAGGGAAACTGTAAGATGCTGGAAGGACCTGGCAGAGTGTAAACACCCCAAATTTGCCCTCACCCATTCACACCAAGGCTTGTGATCATTCTCATGTACATAAACACAATCATATCACCTCATATCTCATTTTTGATTCACTGCATAGTTTCTAAGTCATCTGCACCTAGGGTTTGTGATCTGAGCAATCCAAGAGCACCTTGAGCCATTCCAAAGGCCACCAATCAACTCAAAGGGGTCCATGTGTGTTCTTGTATCAAGTTACATCCTCACAAAGTCAAAAATGCAGAGGGATCACAAGAACTAGGGTTTGAGTGGATGCAGAGCCAGGATGAACTGCACAGTTGACTGAAAATTAGGGTTTTGGTTTCAGAGGCCATAACCCCAAATTTTTTGGTCATTCTTGTTTCCATTGATCTCTATATGGTATAGGGAGTATGCATGTCAATTTTCATGAAGAAATTCCATGGGGAAGTCATCTGATCAAGGGTTGACTTTTCAGACAAGTCAGTGCAAAATCAGGGCATCTGAGGCCCCCAATGACCCAACCAATGGGTGATCTTCATCATTTTGAGTGTATATGATCTTTATTTGATCATGGAAGAAGGTTGAAGTTCATAGAAATCAAGAATTTAGGGTTTTTGCAAATGTTGACTTTTTGGGCATAGTTGACTTTTCAAGAATGCATCATTTTAGGTCATTTTTCAAGCCTTGATTCTTGATCCAAAAATGCTTCAAATGGAAAAACTTTGGTCATGAAAGTTGTAGATCTCATCTTTCCCTTTTCAAAAAGTACAAGAACATGATCAAACTCTTCTTGTATCAAAAGTTATGGTAATGCAAAGTTGGCAAAAATCATTGATTTTCAAGTTATGCACCAAATGGAAATTTTGCAAAGTCTTGAACCAAAGCCAAATGCAACCTCTAATCCACTTCAAACCAGCATGTAAACATCCTCTAAATTACAAAAGTCAGAATTTGATCAAGTTTGCCCATGGTTTGGTTTGTGTAACAAGGCATTTTCATGAAAATCCATAAAGCTAACCAAGTTGCAAAACACTCATGATTTTCTCACCAACTTGATGCATTGGCTGCTGAGCTTTGCTAGGCCTCTCACCTCACTCATGCTGCGCCAGCCATGCCTTGTACTTGCCTAGACTTGGAGCCATGCTTTTCTTACACATAAAGTGGATTTGGAGCAAAAGTTGACTTACCTATCCATAAAGCACAAGTCACATCAGCCAGCCAATCAGATTTGTTTATGTGGACAACTTGCAAGCTAAACATAACACAAGGCAAGGCTGAAGCATCCTCATTCATCACTTACACAAAAACCTCCCATTTTGCAACAAGCATTCGAATCTGACTCCACAGCTTGCAAACACTAAAACAATCTTCATCAATCATCTCACCACACTTCATAGACCACCCAGCACCTAAAGCACAAGCCTGAAACAGCCTGAATACCCCATAGCCATTACTCACCTTCATTCTGCAGATTCATTCGAATCTCCCTCCCTAGCTCACAAACAACCAAACCAACCTTGCAGACCTTCTCCATTCATCCACAGGACCTCAAACAACCCATCACCATGACCTGAAAGTGCCAGAATCTCCATTGCCATTTCTGAGCAAGCTGAAGCAGTTCCTTTCGAATCTCATTATCCAGCAAATTTAAACTCCATTTGAGCATTCAAACATCTTTGGGGGATCAAGAGGAGTGGTTTGCACTGAAAGAAGAGGCCAGAGAGTTCCTAGACTGAAAGCTCCAAATCTCAGGTAGCTCGAAATTATTTTTTCCAGAAATGATTTTTCTTGTTACAAACTTGTTCTTCATGCTCTCCTGATCATTCTGATGTCTTTAGTTTTTGAAATGGTTGTGATTTGAACATTTAATTTATGTCTGAAGCTCACGAACCCTAGTTTTTCTTTCTTTCGATTCAGATGATTTAGGAAATATAAATTTGTTTTAGGTTAGGGGTTTGATTCGTGAGAGGATAAGGATCATTTCCATGTTCTTAGTTTTCATTTTTGGTACGTATTGAGAGGTTTGGGGATTTTCAGGTGAGCTTCTGGCCGGAGAAGACGACCGGAAGTCTTCTCCGGCCACCTGAGAGTGTTTTGCCCTAATTACAGTAATTAATGCTAGTTTGAATTTGAGCCATCAGATGCGTTGAACTTGTTGACCTCCCGCGCGTGTGGACGGCTCAGATTGATCATTAGAAACCCTAATTGCGTTTAATTAATTCATAAACCTGATTAACCAAGTTTGAATTCCAGCCCTTAGATGACGCGCCAGGTCAACCCTTCCATTGCCAGATTGCATCTCAGCCTCACATTGTGCATACTTCAGATTAAATCAATTTTTAATTCATTTTCTTTCATTTATTTTGCATATTTATTTTAAAATAGTTAAAAATTCATAAAAATTATGAAACTTTTTCCCTAAAGTTTTATTAATTTTTATGACCCCAAAATATTTTTATTTTATTTTTTATCATTAAAAAAGTATTTTTAAATATTTAAAAGATTATTTTTAATTGATTAATGAGACTTAATTAATTAAAAATACTTTTAGGTATTTAAAAATTACAAAAAAATTCATGGAATGTTCTAAGACATTTAGAAATATTGTCCAACCTTCAAACCAAATTTCTTTTTTGATCTTGATGCATTTTAAGAATTTTTCATTGAATTAAATCATTTTTTATGCATTATTTTGATCATAAGTTTGAAAATTCATTTCTGCCTATTGGTGAAGGTTGAGACATTGATTCTTCTTGCATTGTTTTCCATTTGGCATGTACTTTCAAGGATAAAAAGGCCATGATTTGATCTTACATTTTCTAATTGATTGGCATTTGTTTTGGTGAGAACCCTAAAAAACCCTAATAACTTGCAAAAATCATATCTTGAGTTTGGTTGAGAGTTGAGAGCTCCCCTTTGGGCAGTGGTTTATTATAGGTCTAGGGTTTCTTTGAGCACCATTTTCCATTTTTTATGTTGAGGTTTGCTTCTGTTTTGAGTTTTGTTTTGATGTTTGATCCATGAACCCTAATTTGGGCTTTCTCTTGCATCCTTCTTGCATTCTCTTGCATACCTTGACTTGTCATTGCATCTTGTGCATTCTTATGATTCATTTGACATCTTAAAACATGTATGAGGCATGTTTGATCATTGCATTACATCTTTGCCATGTCATTTGCCTTGTATGTTTCATAACATTTCATGTTCATCCATGCTCCTTAACTTGCATCATATGCATCCATGATCTTGTATGAGCATCTCCATGCCTTGCCTCATGTTTGCAGCACTTCATAACATCATTAGTACCATGTATTTGCTTCTGGTTTTGTACCTCATCATACCATTTCATCCCATTTTGCATTGCATTGCATTTCTTTCTAACATTTCAGGTGGTAAGTAAACTTGAGAAGTGAATTTGCCTTCACTTCTCATAACTTTTCTTTTCATCTCCCTTGCATCCATTGCTGCATTTTTACATGTGTTTGAGTTTGAGCTTGCTCATCTTTGTTCCTCCCACTTTCTTTCTTCAAGTGACTTGACTTCTTGAATGAAGCAAGTCACTTTGCTTCTCTTAATCTTATTCATCTGCTTCCTGGTGGTTCTCTCTGAAGATTGTTCTTGAAAACCTCACAAACTTTAGGGACAACCAAGCATGATAATGAATTAGGGTTTTGATTAGTCTCCCCTCATAGTTTTTACCTTTGTGTCTCTCTTTGAGTCTTCTCTCCTCATTTCACAATCAGAGACTAAACCCTAAAGGCTTTAAAACTTTGTGATTAGGGTTATGCCTGCATCCTTCTCTTAGGATGGAGTGTATAACTTTAATCCTAAGTATTAAACCCTTTATGTGTTTAAATCTCTTAATCAATTCACATAATAATTATCAAGACATCACACTTGTAACTTGGGCCTTGCATTAGGGTTCTAATTCTTCCTTAACTGGTTAAGAAGGACTAACCCTAGTGTTAATGGACAAGTCCCCCTCAAGTTGTCTTACAAATCATAAAATTCACTTCTTCATCATATCATTAAATAAAATCCACTTAATCAAAGGCTTGTTTTGTCATGAGTTTAATCCCTAATCATGGATTAAGTTGAGGAGCTTTCCTCAGCTTAAACATTCTCATCTATTATCCTTCTATTAGGATGGTGTAATGAGTCTGTTTAATCCTTGATTATGGCTTAACCTCATTACTTAACACTAAACAAAAACCACAAAAACATCTAAATAATCACAAGTAGGTTAATGATCTTAATCCTACACCAAAGGTGATTAAGTTTGAGAATCTGACTTCACACTTAAGGTATTCTCATTACCCCTAATCAGAGGGAAAATGTGATGAGTTTACTAAATCCATTGGTTTAGGCTTAAGCTCATTTTCTTATGACAAACTTCAAAAAGCAATAAAAGACTGAAAACACAAAAACAAACAATAATCGTCTCCTTCGGGATTCTTTTCTCATCTCATTCAATCACAAACAAGAACTTGCTTCTTCCGTCTAATGCAAGACAGTTAGCACCTGAGCCAGACAGGTCACACACTTGAGCATAGGCAAGTAAGCAGTTCATCAAGTCAATTCATCTTTCAGTCTCTTTGGGTCGAACTACGGTGTTCTGACTTCCTCATTGCACGAGAGGATACGTAGGCATAACTTAACAGTTATCGAACAAAAGTCTCTGTCTATTCCCCCTCCTTCCAGCATTATTCTTTAAGCCTCATAATCATGAGCATACTCTTTCTTACACTGACACTTTCATATTACACTTCACACTTATTTTGCACTGACACCTGTACATCTTTCCAGCTCTTTTACACACAGATTGCACTGACACTACCCCTTTAAAACACAAATCTTCTAAGCGTGGATCCCGTCGAGTACGACGGACAATCTGGGTGCTAATACCTTCCCAGGTTGTAACCAACCCCCTTTCTCAGTCTCTCTGGTTCGCAAACCGTCTTATCCATCTCTTTCTAGGCTTATGCAGCATTGCCTTTCCTCCGGGATAAAAATGCCTAGCTGGCGACTCTATTCATTCTCCAGTGAGTTCACGGCTGTGTGTTCTCACTGTCTCCCTCGCCGACCGTTCGCGTCTGTACCCTTATCTGACCCTAGCGTCACTTATCGGGAGCGACAGCTTGGCGACTCTGCTGGGGACCCTTATTTTGCAACCAGGGCTTCTGGTTCTTTTTGTGGGTTCCTCCTAGCGCTTGATTGATTTGTGTTTACTGGGGTGTTATGTGCTTATTTGTGCTTGTATTTATTTTTGTTTATTGCTTTATGTACAGTTTACTTTACTGCTTTCTTTATTGCATTTGTATATATCATACTGTCATTGCTGCTGGTTGGATCTGGTTTTCCTTTGGTGGGTGGGTATTTCATTGAGAGTGAAGGTCCTACACCTGGGACCTGAGTGACACCTAGGCTAGAGTGAATCATATTCTTTCCCATTCCATTTCGGTCTGGTGCGGGAATATGAAACACGGTTCAGATATGGGTTTCTTCTTGAGAACTCTGTGTTGCAGATTTCCTGCAATGCTAGGGCTATCTGGGAAGCCTGCTAAGTCTGGATGACCTTTTAGTTTTGACCTTAAGAAACTGAGGTGAATTAGAGGAGGAATTGTTATGGTTATTGTAAACACTGTACCTCCGGGTTAGAAGTGTTTACACTTCTCATAACTGATCCAAGTCCGAGGATCCTTGTTCTAGATCACTACCTGTGAGGGGGTTGGGATGTTTACAGGTTTGCAGGTACCTTGACCTCAGAATACCCTGTTACTTTGACTTTGTTAAGAATACTCCATGTTGGATAGTTCTTGTGATTCTAAAACCCTGGACATGTGGCTCTTTATTTGAGTCCCCCACCCTGGTTACTGGATTCATAGACCTCCATCTGGAATTCTTGAACACACATGGATCTATATCAAGGCAGTTAACCAGATCCAGCTCAGTCACAGACCCCTTGCATTTCATTTGCATACATACTCATTGCATCATATTAACATGTGCTTATTTGTGTTTCAGGGTATCCATTTTCATCTGGTTTTGGTTTTGACCCCATTCTCAGCATTGACCTGTCTCCTCCAGCACTTGCTTCAGCTTGTCAGCCATATATTTCAGTCACCAGCACTAGCCAATCAGTGGCTCTCTCCTCAGCATCATCATCAGCACCCTACTCAGTCTTCAGCATCATGGCTCCAAAGAAAAGCAACATCACTTATCATTTCTTCCAACCAGACTTATCAGACATCAGGAGGATCCAAACCCTGATCACTCCGGATCACATATCTTTGTTCAGAGAGAGCTATGGGGATATACTTGACTTGGTCATGGATCTGGACCCATCTCAGAGGAGCCTCATCCACACCTGCATTCAGTTTTATGACCCCCCATTGAGGTGCTTCACCTTTCAAGACTTCCAGTTGGGCCCTCTTCTGGAAGAATACTCATCCTTGACTGGTTTACCTATCAGGAGAGAAATCCCTTTCAATCCTGAAATGGTTTTCCCAAGCAATGGAGAGGTAGCAAAAGCTTTGTACCTGGAACCTGTTTTGATTGAGCAACATATGACCTCCAAAGCTGGGATCCCTGGTTTTCATCTGGACTTCCTAATGTCTCAAGCTAGTTTGAAGGCCTCCCTGGGGGAGTGGAAAGCTGTTTGTGCTCTGTTGGCCTTAAGTGTATATGGAATTGTGTTGTTTGCAGATGAGCCCCGATTCATCAGCAAGAATGCAATCCACTTGTTCATCCTGAAGAACCCAGTGCCAACTTTGCTGGGCGATCTTTATTACTCAGTACATCAGAGGAATGAGAAGCAGAGGGGGAGGTTAGTGAGGATGTGTGCTCCATTATTCCATACCTGGCTCCTCAGGCATCTACCCAGGACAGATGCATTCCTAAACCCCCATCAGCAAAGCAACTGGGCTAAGAGGCTCACTACTCTCACTGCAGCTGACATCAGATGGTGCACTCAGAGCACCAAGGGCAGAGATATCATCACAAGCTGTGGACACTTTCCCAATGTGCCCCTAGTAGGAGTCAAGGGTAGTATCAACTACAACCCTCTGCTGTTCAAGAGGCAATTAGGCTATGCACTGGTCCATGCTCCCAGGGTACAGGACTTGGTGGAAACTCTCTACTGTGAGAACAAGATCAGTTTGACTGTTGTTAGGCAGGCTGCCTGGGCCTGGGATCATGTTCAAACCAAGGGAATCACCATCCTGGGGAAATGCAATAATGTGGCATCAGCCCAATACAATGAGTGGTCCTGTGCTAGGGCCCAATTCTCTGGAATGCCTTTCACCATAGAAGACATGCCTGAGTCATCTTCAGCACCACCCCCTGCCACCATCAGTTTGGGAGAGTTTGAGAGCTTGAAGGAAAGAAATGAGAAGCTAACCCAGGCTTTACAGAAGACCCTCCGGGAGAGGAGTGAAGGTGTGAGGGAGATTGAAAGATTGAAGAAGTTAAGGGTGGAGCACTTGACTAAAATTGAGAAGTCTGGAGAGTATATCAACAAGTCTAAAGCTGGTGAGCAGATTCTGAAGAATGCTTGTAAAGAAGCCCAGTTCCAGAGAGCAAGAACAGACTTGTATTTGAAGGAGAGTCAGGCCAGGTGGGTCCGGATCACTGAAGCCCGTACTTTAGAAGACAAGAGAGTTCAGGACAAAATGGAGCAGATGGAAAAAGCCCTGGCAGTAGCCCAGAAGGAAATATCAGAACTAGAAATCAGAGCTGGAGTAAAGAGGTCCAAAGACCAAAGTCAGAACAAGAAGTTGACTGCAGCTGTTGCAACAAGAAACCTTCTCATTAGAGGTCTCACGGAGCGTCCGGCTGATCCTGTGACCGAAGCACTTCTTAAGGAAGTTCGTGAGGATGAGTTTGGCCTTGGAGTTTGATCATTTGCTTGTTGTTATTCCTATTCCATGTACTTTTGCTTTTCTTTTGTGATGTATTTTGACCCTTTTGAGGGCTTGTGTTGTAAAATGAACAAGTCATGTTATTTCACCCTTTTGTAATATATTTGTGTTAGTTTCCATCTGAGTTCACTTCAAAAGCAGCTTCAACAGCATCATCTTCGAGGGTCTGGAAGGGTCAAAACTGAAGACCAAACCGGATACCTTGAGAACAAATAAGCATAACTGCATTGCATACTAACCTTTTTGTTTGTTTTGTAGGTTTTGTTTTATTGATATTAACCTCTGTTGTGATATTCAGGCAGTATTGCTCGTCGCCGGGTGTTTCCCCTCAACAGGCCACACAGGTATCCCACTAGAAACAACCTTCCGGGAATCCAAATGGATCAGGTACAGCAAGATCTTGCTGATGTTAGGAATCAGCTGGCCAATGAAAGATTGGAGATGAGAACACAGATGACGCAGTTCATGGAAGTTATGAACAACATGGCTCAGAGCCAGGAGAGACTGAGGGCCATGGTTGAAAGACAGAATCAAGAGGAGCCTCATGTGGGAACTGCTGGCACAAGTAATAATGAAAGGGTGCAACCCCATATTAACCCTCCTGTGTTTGGCCCACATCTACATCCTGAGATTAATATTCCTGCAAACGTTCAAGGAACAGCTACTGCAGCCAGAATACTTCAAGAAGATCCTCAAGAGGACCAATTTACAGTGATGGGTGCTGGAGAGGAAGCCTATGATAGGCGACTGGATGAAATAGCTGAGAAGTTGAGATCACTGGAGTCTCAAAATTCTTTGGGCTTCGACGTCATGGACATGGGGCTGGTAGACGGGGTCAGGATCCCCCATAAGTTCAAGCCTCCCTGTTTCGAAAAGTATAATGGGACTTCATGCCCCCGGACTCATTTGCAGTCATTTCTGGGAAGGCTGAAGGCCTATACAATGGATGAGAAGCTCTGGATGTTCTACTTTGAAGACAGCTTGACTGGAGCATCAAGGGAATGGTATTCCCACTTGACAAGGGCAACTGTGAGATGCTGGAAGGACCTGGCAGAGGCCTTCATCAGACAGTATCAATACAACCTAGACATGGCACCCAATAGGACTCTCCTAATGGGAATGTCACAGTCGTCAAGGGAGAGTTTCCGAGAATATGCCCAGAGATGGAGGCAATTGGATGCTGCCGTTCAACCACCGATGTCTGAGAGAGAAATGGCAGACATGTTCATGAACACTCTCCAGGGAACGTATATTGACAGGTTGGCCGCTTTCTCTTCCACCAGTTTCGCCGATGTTGTCATAGCTGGGGAGAGAATTGAAAGCCTGTTAAAAATGGGTAAGATATCTGATAATGGTGCAAGCTCGTCCGGTGGTACAAGAAAGCCTTTTGCAGGCCCAAGAAGAACTGGCGAGACCAATGCCATTCACACCAGCAGGGGTAGGCCCCATTATGTTCCCAGAACAATAGCAGCAGTCACCATCCCTTCTCCAGCTCATCCTCAGCCGGTCTATCAACCTCCTCAACAAAACTTCCAACAACAACCTCGGTATCATCAGAATCAGTATCCTCCAAGAAACAACTACAACAACAACTCCAACAACAACAATCAACAGAGGCCATTTCAACAGAGGCCCTCTCAAGCTAACCGAGTGATCGACCCGATCCCAATGCCGTATGCTGCCTTGCTGCCACAACTTCTGAAGCTCAACCTAGTTGAGTTAAGAACGTTGGCACCTCCGGATCCCAACAGTCTACCAAGAAACTATGACTCCAATGCTAGGTGTGCTTTTCACTCAAACGCACCTGGTCACAGTACAGAAAAATGCAGGGCTCTGCATATGAAGGTACAAGACTTAGTAGACTCCAAGGCTCTGAATTTTGCACCGCCGCCCAACGTCAATAAAAACCCAATGCCAAACCATGGTGGTCCTCGAATTAACGCTATTGAAGAAGACCAACCGTCTTATTTAATAACCAGTGTGGATCAGATCAGGACACCATTGGTGGAAATCAAAGCTCAACTCCGTGAAAACCAAATATTTCCGGGGTGTGAACTAGGGTGTCCCTATTGCAATATTTCATGGAATGGGTGTGAGGACCTGAGGAAGGGCATTGACAGCCTTATTAAGAGTGGCCTCTTACAGATCACCACATCATTCCCGGCAAATCCGGCAACTTCATCAGCAACGGTTTCAGACCCTCCTACAACTGCAGCAACTATTGTTCCCGACAATTCATCAGCAACATCAGCAAGTACTTCATCTGTCCTCCCAAATGATCAGTTTTCAACAGTTTCTCCTGCTACACCTTCAGCTTCATTCCATTTCGACTCTCCATCAACAACAACAACAGTCCTTCCAACAGTACCTCCTACAACACCAGCAAACAATCATGAAGATGTCTCCACTGTTACCATATTCTACGATCCTGAGAATAACTCCGCTTACCATTCAGAAGGTGCTGCTCCCACCAGAGCACCAGTTACAATCTTTTATGATCCACAAACAATTACAGTCCCTTCAGCAGCAGCAATCAGTCCAGTCACTGTCACGGTGCCTGGACCTGTACCATATGAAAGCAATAGGGCCATCCCTTGGCACTATGGCTCTGACTTGTATTGCGAGGGAAAAAGAATCACTCTGGAAACATCAACATCTGCACCCCAAATAGATAGTGTGGGGGGAGGCGGAGGCTTCACTCGAAGCGGACGTCTTTTCGCCTCACAAGTCCAAAGACCCACTGCCGAAGCAGAAGCTGCTGCCAAGGCAAAGGGAAAGAGTCCGGTGCAGGAAGATCAAGCTGCCAAAGAAGCCTTGAAGACTCCGTTCGATCAAGAAGTTGATGAGTTTATGCGAATCATCAAAAAGAGTGATTATAAAATTGTGGATCAGCTTCACCAAACGCCATCCAAAATCTCTATCCTCTCACTGCTTATGTGCTCCGAAGCCCATCGGAATGCACTACTCAAGGTCCTGCACGCAGCTTACGTGCCTGAAGAGATTACTGTCAACCAGTTGGAGACCGTGGTTGGAAATGTTACTGCTAGCAATGGGCTAGGGTTCACCAACTCTGACTTGACAGCGGATGGCCGCAACCACAACAAAGCCTTGCACATAACCATGGAATGCAAAGGAGCTGTCCTTTCTCATGTGCTGGTGGACACAGGTTCTTCCCTGAATGTCTTACCAAAGAAGGCTCTGGTGAAGCTTGAATATGATGGACTGGCATTGAGACCCAGCAACCTGGTGGTACGAGCCTTTGACGGTTCAAAGAGATCGGTGCTGGGGGAAATTGAGCTGCCTGTGACAATTGGCCCACAGACCTTTAAAACTATCTTTTATGTGATGGACATTCAGCCCGCCTACAGCTGTTTGTTGGGTAGACCCTGGATTCACGCCGCTGGCGCAATAACGTCTACCCTTCACCAAAAGTTAAAATATGAGTGGGAAGGCCAAGTTGTCACAATCTGTGGGGAGGAGGATATATTTGTTAGCCATCTGGCTACTTACAAGTATATTGAGATGGATGGAGAAATCCATGAAACAATGAGCCAAGGTTTTGAAGCCTTGAATGTCAATGAAGCATCTGCTGTGTCAGGGATCTCCATGTCATCATACCAACAAGCCCGGAAGGTTGTTGAGGAAGGAACTGCCCTAGGCTGGGGCAAGGTTTTAGCTGTGGAGGAGAAGAAGGACAAGTTTGGGTTGGGTTACAGACCAACTCAACATCAAGTGAAGGCTGCTGGAGAGCCTGGTTTTGTCAGTGGGGGGATGCTTACCCCCGATGCTATCAACTGTCTGGAAGACGAGCTGGAAGAGGAGCGCAATCTGGAGAATTGGATTCGTCCAAAGATCCCGGGGAGCAGTGTCTCGAACTGGTCTTCCCAGGGAATTATAAGTGTTACTCGAGCAGAGTAATTATTATTTCCTGTATTTTATAAGCATGCATCAAAGTCTTGCATCTTGCCCAAGATGACAAGACTCATTTTGTAATCAGGGCCATCTGTACTTTTGTGCAAACAAGATTAAATTAATGAAATATCAGACATCTTTTTGCAAACGGGTCTTTTTCTTTTCTGTTCTTTGTTTTCCATTTTTCTTTTTTGTACAAAAATAAATGGCAGTGTTTTTCAAAATGATAACTTCATTTCACTTTTTTCTAAAGCAAGATTAAAATCAATCACTAAAATGAACAACTTAACCCTTGCAGAGAGTGCCATTCTGACAGCACCGACAGCAGCACGGCTATGACATCGTATGACTTTGACAATCCGATCAGTCAAGCTGATGAAGGGGTTGATGAAGAATATGAGCTTCCTGAAGAGCTAGCCAGATTGTTAAGACAAGAGGAAAGGGTCATTACCCCTCACCAGGAGGAGGTTGAAGTGATTAATCTTGGTACAGAAGAAAATGTGAAAGAGGTCAAGATCGGGGCCTGCCTGCAAGACTCAGTGAAGAGACAGCTGATAGATCTGCTTCAAGAGTATGTTGATGTGTTTGCTTGGTCATATCAAGACATGCCAGGGTTGGATACCGATATTGTTGTGCACAAGCTGCCTTTGAGAGAAGAGTGCCCTCCAGTCAAACAAAAGCTACGCCGTACTCGTCCAGACATGGCTATGAAAATCAAGGAAGAGGTACAAAAGCAATGGGACGCCGGATTCCTTGCCGTGACTAGCTACCCACCGTGGGTTGCTAACATAGTACCTGTGCCTAAGAAGGACGGCAAAGTACGAATGTGTGTTGATTACCGGGATCTGAACAGAGCCAGCCCGAAAGATGATTTCCCATTACCTCACATTGATGTATTGGTGGATAACACGGCTCAGTTCTCGGTATTCTCCTTCATGGATGGATTTTCAGGATACAACCAGATCAAAATGTCACCTGAAGATATGGAGAAGACAACATTCATCACACCCTGGGGCACGTTCTGTTACAAAGTAATGCCATTTGGGCTCAAGAACGCCGGTGCAACATATCAACGGGCTATGGTAACATTATTCCACGATATGATCCATAAGGAAATCGAGTGTTATGTGGATGACATGATTGCCAAGTCCCTTACAGAAGAAGACCACCTGGTGAATCTACTGAAGTTGTTCAAGCGTCTGAGGAAGTATCAACTGAAGTTGAACCCCAACAAATGCACATTCGGGGTGCGATCCGGTAAGCTGCTGGGCTTTATTGTAAGCGAGAAAGGGATTGAAGTTGACCCTGATAAAGTCAAAGCCATCCAAGAGATGCCTGCACCGAAAACTGAGAAAGAAGTTCGAGGGTTCTTAGGTCGATTGAACTACATTTCAAGGTTTATATCTCACCTCACAGCAACCTGTGAACCTTTGTTTAAGCTGTTAAGAAAAGAACAGACGGTCAGGTGGAACGAAGACTGCCAGAAGGCTTTTGACAAAATCAAGGAGTATCTGCAAGAACCTCCTATCCTTATGCCGCCAGTTGAAGGAAGACCTCTAATTATGTACTTGACAGTATTAGAAGAATCAATGGGGTGTGTGCTGGGCCAGCATGACGAGTCTGGTCGAAAAGAGTATGCAATTTACTACCTAAGCAAAAAGTTTACCGACTGTGAACAACGTTATTCACTGCTCGAGAAAACTTGCTGTGCTTTAGCGTGGGCTGCTCGCCGACTAAGGCAGTATATATTGACCCACACTACCTTATTAATCTCAAAAATGGACCCAGTCAAGTACATATTTGAGAAGCCGGCGCTTACCGGACGGGTTGCAAGATGGCAGATGATTCTTACCGAGTATGACATACAGTACACCTCCCAGAAAGCCATCAAGGGCAGCGTACTATCTGAATATCTTGCTGAGCAACCCATTGATGATTACCAGCCAATGAGGTTTGACTTCCCTGATGAAGACATCATGTTCATTAAAGCAAAAGATCACGAAGAGCCTATTCACACTGAAGGGCCTAACCCAGAAGAAGAATGGACTATGATGTTCGACGGGGCTGTCAACATGAATGGCCGTGGTGTCGGTGCAGTACTCATTACACCCAAAGGAGTTCACATGCCTTTCTCGGCAAAACTCACTTTCAACTGCACTAACAACGAAGCTGAATACGAAGCTTGCATTATGGGTCTTGAGGAAGCCATTGACCTCAGGATCAAAACATTGACCGTATTCGGAGATTCAGCTTTGGTAATCAATCAGACCAACGGAAAATGGTACACACACCAAGACCATCTGATACCTTACAGGGATTATACAAGGAGGTTACTGACTTTCTTCACAACAGTCAAACTTGAGTATATCCCTCGGGACGAGAATCAGTTTGCAGATGCCTTGGCCACCATTTCATCCATGATCAAAGTTCAAGCTACTAACTTTGTACCTCAGATTTCAGTATCAAGACTCGACAGACCAGCATATGTATTTGCAGCAGATGTTGTCAAAGATGACAAGCCTTGGTTCCACGACATTAAGTGCTTCTTGGAGGATCAAACATACCCACCTGGGGCATCTTCCAATGATAAGAAGACTTTGAGAAGGCTGGCTGGAAGTTTCTTTCTGAACACTGATGGATCTTTATACAAGAGGAACTTTGACATGGTACTCCTCAGATGTGTTGACAAGACAGAGGCAAATGTATTGATGCGTGAAGTGCATGAAGGTTCTTTTGGTACCCATGCTGGAGGGCATGCCATGGCTAAGAAGTTGTTAAGATCAGGCTATTATTGGATCACAATGGATGCAGACTGTTGTGCCTATGCCAGGAAATGTCACAAATGCCAGATCTACGCAGATAAAGTGCATGTACCTCCCAACCCTTTGAACATCATGTCTTCACCATGGCCCTTTGCCATGTGGGGCATTGATATGATTGGCAAGATCGAGCCAACTGCTTCAAATGGCCACAGATTCATCCTGGTCGCCATCGACTACTTCACAAAGTGGGTTGAAGCAGCCTCATATGCAAACGTCACAAGGCAAGTGGTAGCCCGATTCCTGAGAAGAGACATCATCTGTCGGTATGGAGTGCCCGAGCGAATCATTACTGATAATGGTTCCAATCTCAACAACAAAATGATGGCTGAATTATGCCGGGACTTCAAGATCCAACATCACAATTCTTCTCCTTACAGACCAAAGATGAATGGTGCTGTCGAGGCGGCAAATAAGAATATCAAGAAGATTGTGCAAAAGATGGTAGTCACCTACAAAGATTGGCACGAAATGCTACCATTTGCCTTGCATGGGTATCGCACATCAATCCGAACATCCACTGGGGCAACACCTTATCAGCTTGTGTATGGTATGGAAGCAGTCCTACCAGTTGAAGTTGAATTACCCTCCCTACGGGTATTAATGGATGTCAAACTGAGTGAAGCAGAATGGGTTAGGTCCCGATACGAGCAACTGAGTCTGATCGAAGAAAAGAGATTGGCTGCAATCTGCCATGGGCAGCTATATCAGAAGAGAATGAAGAGAGCCTTCGATCAGAAAGTCAGACATCGAGAGTACCAAGTGGGAGATCTTGTACTGAAAAGAATCCTCCCTCCTCATACAGACCACAGGGGCAAATGGACTCCAAATTATGAAGGACCATTCGTTGTAAAGAAAGTTTTCTCCGGTGGAGCACTGATGCTCAGCACCATGGATGGTGAAGATTTTCCGTCCCCTGTGAATTCAGATGCAGTTAAAAAATACTTCGCATAAAAGGACCCGCTGGACACAAAAACAGAATGAAAGACTCGGGCAAAAATAAGGGAAATAAATGAAAAATGTACACCCGCTGAGTTGAAAAGCCACATTGGACAGCTCAGGCAAAAATGGGTATCCCGATGGATTGAAAACCCGAAAGGGCGATCCATGCAAAATGAGGGAATAAGCGAACAACTGCACTCTGAATTCGTCTGTATCGCCTACAACTTGGTAAGCTCCAAAGGATCAAGCTCCAATTAGAATTAACTCTCTCCAGAAAGCAAGACGAGAAGAACGTCATTGTCATACGAGTCATAGCGGGAGAGGAAGCTCCTCAAAGCGTCATCAACACTGCCAGCACTTTGTTTCTCAATTTGTAACAGTCTCTTCATTCCAGGAGATATGTTTCTTTGACTGTATCTTGCCAATTCAGGGCACATGGATTAATAAAATCAGATTTTCAGTCATGTTCCGTTTTTACATTTATGTTTTGCAAAGAATTGTCTGATATCTCTAAAAATACAATCGCATAAGTACAGATGCCTTTCTCTAAAAAAAAAAAATATAATAAACACATGCTTACAGGGAATGTGATTACTCTTGGAGGTACTTAATTCCTATGACGGAATCCAGTAAAGGATACCTCGGGACCATTTGCGCGTTTCCTTATCTTTGCAGGATTGCAGGCACCCAGAACGCAACTTGGGGCATGCAAGGTATACCTCAGCAAGTCGGCAAATCAACAAAAGATATCAGCATCCGAAATGCTCTATCCCCAGCCAAGTTGCTTCTCATTACTCTCCCCAGCTGAGTTACCAGCAGCATTCCCCAGCTGAAGAACCAACTGTCTTTCCTCAGCCAGATGCAAGAATCAGGGAATCATCTCCCCACAGAGCTTCAAGCCTCTATTCGGAAGAGCAATGCACGGAGAAGTCACAACAGAGAGGGAAAAAGCTTCTGCACACCCCAGCTGGGTCCCGTATTATAAGGATATGTCAATCAGTGACCTATATCCCCAAACAGATACATCATTAGATCTACCAATGATCTCATCCCCAGCTGGGATGTCCACTTCAAGCAAATCAACCAGAGATCTTCGCGGCAACGGGATCCGAATCCCGGTTTGATGCCTTTGCATAATCATGGCATTTGCATCATATTATCCCCCAGAGCGTAGCATTCCGTCTAATACGGAGCATTACGGCAAAAATCAAATGCATAGCATAATCATAAGTCATGTTGTGAATTGAACACTTGTAAATAATGACAATCAGTCGGCATACAGAATACATACAGAAAAATCCCACCGGAGTCCCCAGCAAAAGCAGTTGCCTCTCAAATCACAAACACCAGTACCTATTTCCTTCTTGACATCCGTCCGTGTCATCATTTTCCCCAAGCAGGTTGCCTGAATACCCTTTACAAACGAGATCACCCGTATTACAGATACTTCCTGACACCCGTCCGTGTCAAATCACCAGCAGAAAGCCAAAGACATCCTCTTTGCACTCACATACACCTATATATACACTTTCTTGACACCCGTCCGTGTCATATCCCCAACGCAGTCGCTTACACTTTCATCATCCATATACTTGTTAATATTATACTTTTCTCTCTTGACACTCGTCCGTGTCACCCTCCCAGCAGATAAACACTCATCTATACAACACTCATACTCCCCACAGATTCGACAGTAGTCCTTGTTCTTTGTTAACCAGTTGGTACTCGTCCGTACCCTCATCTCAGAACATTGCGTCTAGTGTTTGTTTCTACATGATACTCGTCCGTATCATAGTCTTAAGGATGCTCGTCCGCATCTTTAATCCATACACCGTGTCAAACACTTGTGTTTTCTTGAATATAGATACTCGTCTGTGTCTATTATTCCCCAGAAGAATTCTTTCAGATACAACACCCGTCCGTGTTCTTTGATAACCAGTTGATACTCGTCCGTATCCTCATCTCTGAGCATGTGTCAGTTTGTTTCTACATGATACTCGTCCGTATCATAGTCTTAAGGATGCTCGGCCGCATCTTTAATCTACACACAAGTACCAAACACTTATACCTTTTGTTTCTCGGATGTAAACGCTCGTCCGTGTTTACCACATCCCCGGTAGATCACCAACAGATTTTCTTTTTTATCTAACACTCGTCCTGTGTTATGATACCCTGAGAGCAGCCGTACCCTGCTGAGTGGTCGTCCTCCACTTCTTGATGGTCGTCCTCCATCATGCTCATCCGATGGCCGTCCCCATCGTTGATTTTTAGCAGCCGTCCCCTGCTAGGTGGTCGTCCTCCACCTTTTTGATGATCGTCCTTCATCACTTTATCCAATGGCCGTCCCCATTGTTGATTTTGGTTATCTAACACTCGTCATGTGTTATGATAAGCTTTGAGAGCAGCCGTCCCCTGCTGAGTGGTCGTCCTCCACTTCTTGATGGTCGTCCTCCATCATGCTCGTCCGATGGCCGTCCCCATCGTTGATCTTTTCTATCCGATGGCCGTCCCCATCGTCGATATTTTCGGCAGCCGTACCCTGCCAGGTGGTCGTCCTCCACCTTTGATGGCCGTCCCCATCATATTTCTTTTATACCCAACAGAGCAGCCGTTCCCTGCTAGGTGATCGTCCTTCACCTTTGATGTCCGTACCCCATCATCTGTTTATTTCATTTATTCTTTAACCCGATGGCCGTCCCCGTCGTGGTCCCTTTTCCTTTTCAGCCCGATGGCCGTCCCCATCGTTGGTTACTTTACTTTATGAGCTTGATGGCCGTCCCCGTCATGTTTCATCAATTCCCAGAGAACTTTGCAGCTTTATCTTGATGGCCGCCCCCATCATGATATCTTATTTTCCCCAGCTAGTCGGCCGTCCCCGTCTTAGCTTTACTTTTATCCCCAGCATGTCGGCCGTCCCCGTCATCGCTTTATTTCGCACACTTTTCCCAGCATGTCGGCCGTCCCCGTCATTGCTCTTTACCCAGCAGTCGTCCTCTGCTCGACGGTCGTCCTCCGTCGCCTGCACTTTACAACATACTTTATCTGCTTTTACAATCTATATCCCTTTTCTTCTTCATTTCTGTGAGTGCAAATTTTGGACTGTCTTTGGTATTCAACCACAAGTTATCTTGTTTGGCCTGTTAAGCCGTCGCTTACAACCTGCACAGCTAACTCATGTTTGAATAGGGGCAGCTGTAAACACCCCAAATTTGCCCTCACCCATTCACACCAAGGCTTGTGATCATTCTCATGTACATAAACACAATCATATCACCTCATATCTCATTTTTGATTCACTGCATAGTTTCTAAGTCATCTGCACCTAGGGTTTGTGATCTGAGCAATCCAAGAGCACCTTGAGCCATTCCAAAGGCCACCAATCAACTCAAAGGGGTCCATGTGTGTTCTTGTATCAAGTTACATCCTCACAAAGTCAAAAATGCAGAGGGATCACAAGAACTAGGGTTTGAGTGGATGCAGAGCCAGGATGAACTGCACAGTTGACTGAAAATTAGGGTTTTGGTTTTAGAGGCCATAACCCCAACTTTTTTGGTCATTCTTGTTTCCATTGATCTCTATATGGTATAGGGAGTATGCATGTCAATTTTCATGAAGAAATTCCATGGGGAAGTCATCTGATCAAGGGTTGACTTTTCAGACAAGTCAGTGCAAAATCAGGGCATCTGAGGCCCCCAATGACCCAACCAATGGGTGATCTTCATCATTTTGAGTGTATATGATCTTTATTTGATCATGGAAGAAGGTTGAAGTTCATAGAAATCAAGAATTTAGGGTTTTTGCAAATGTTGACTTTTTGGGCATAGTTGACTTTTCAAGAATGCATCATTTTAGGTCATTTTTCAAGCCTTGATTCTTGATCCAAAAATGCTTCAAATGGAAAAACTTTGGTCATGAAAGTTGTAGATCTCATCTTTCCCTTTTCAAAAAGTACAAGAACATGATCAAACTCTTCTTGGATCAAAAGTTATGGTAATGCAAAGTTGGCAAAAATCATTGATTTTCAAGTTATGCACCAAATGGAAATTTTGCAAAGTCTTGAACCAAAGCCAAATGCAACCTCTAATCCACTTCAAACCAGCATGTAAACATCCTCTAAATTACAAAAGTCAGAATTTGATCAAGTTTTCCCATGGTTTGGTTTGTGTAACAAGGCATTTTCATGAAAATCCATAAAGCTAACCAAGTTGCAAAACACTCATGATTTTCTCACCAACTTGATGCATTGGCTGCTGAGCTTTGCTAGGCCTCTCACCTCACTCATGCTGCGCCATCCATGCCTTGTACTTGCCTAGACTTGGAGCCATGCTTTTCTTACACATAAAGTGGATTTGGAGCAAAAGTTGACTTACCTATCCATAAAGCACAAGTCACATCAGCCAGCCAATCAGATTTGTTTATGTGGACAACTTGCAAGCTAAACATAACACAAGGCAAGGCTGAAGCATCCTCATTCATCACTTACACAAAAACCTCCCATTTTGCAACAAGCATTCGAATCTGACTCCACAGCTTGCAAACACTAAAACAATCTTCATCAATCATCTCACCACACTTCATAGACCACCCAGCACCTAAAGCACAAGCCTGAAACAGCCTGAATACCCCATAGCCATTACTCACCTTCATTCTGCAGATTCATTCGAATCTCCCTCCCTAGCTCACAAACAACCAAACCAACCTTGCAGACCTTCTCCATTCATCCACAGGACCTCAAACAACCCATCACCATGACCTGAAAGTGCCAGAATCTCCATTGCCATTTCTGAGCAAGCTGAAGCAGTTCCTTTCGAATCTCATTATCCAGCAAATTTAAACTCCATTTGAGCATTCAAACATCTTTGGGGGATCAAGAGGAGTGGTTTGCACTGAAAGAAGAGGCCAGAGAGTTCCTAGACTGAAAGCTCCAAATCTCAGGTAGCTCGAAATTATTTTTTCCAGAAATGATTTTTCTTGTTACAAACTTGTTCTTCATGCTCTCCTGATCATTCTGATGTCTTTAGTTTTTGAAATGGTTGTGATTTGAACATTTAATTTATGTCTGAAGCTCACGAACCCTAGTTTTTCTTTCTTTCGATTCAGATGATTTAGGAAATATAAATTTGTTTTAGGTTAGGGGTTTGATTCGTGAGAGGATAAGGATCATTTCCATGTTCTTAGTTTTCATTTTTGGTACGTATTGAGAGGTTTGGGGATTTTCAGGTGAGCTTCTGGCCGGAGAAGACGACCGGAAGTCTTCTCCGGCCACCTGAGAGTGTTTTGCCCTAATTACAGTAATTAATGCTAGTTTGAATTTGAGCCATCAGATGCGTTGAACTTGTTGACCTCCCGCGCGTGTGGACGGCTCAGATTGATCATTAGAAACCCTAATTGCGTTTAATTAATTCATAAACCTGATTAACCAAGTTTGAATTCCAGCCCTTAGATGACGCGCCAGGTCAACCCTTCCATTGCCAGATTGCATCTCAGCCTCACATTGTGCATACTTCAGATTAAATCAATTTTTAATTCATTTTCTTTCATTTATTTTGCATATTTATTTTAAAATAGTTAAAAATTCATAAAAATTATGAAACTTTTTCCCTAAAGTTTTATTAATTTTTATGACCCCAAAATATTTTTATTTTATTTTTTATCATTAAAAAAGTATTTTTAAATATTTAAAAGATTATTTTTAATTGATTAATGAGACTTAATTAATTAAAAATACTTTTAGGTATTTAAAAATTACAAAAAAATTCATGGAATGTTCTAAGACATTTAGAAATATTGTCCAACCTTCAAACCAAATTTCTTTTTTGATCTTGATGCATTTTAAGAATTTTTCATTGAATTAAATCATTTTTTATGCATTATTTTGATCATAAGTTTGAAAATTCATTTCTGCCTATTGGTGAAGGTTGAGACATTGATTCTTCTTGCATTGTTTTCCATTTGGCATGTACTTTCAAGGATAAAAAGGCCATGATTTGATCTTACATTTTCTAATTGATTGGCATTTGTTTTGGTGAGAACCCTAAAAAACCCTAATAACTTGCAAAAATCATATCTTGAGTTTGGTTGAGAGTTGAGAGCTCCCCTTTGGGCAGTGGTTTATTATAGGTCTAGGGTTTCTTTGAGCACCATTTTCCATTTTTTATGTTGAGGTTTGCTTTTGTTTTGAGTTTTGTTTTGATGTTTGATCCATGAACCCTAATTTGGGCTTTCTCTTGCATCCTTCTTGCATTCTCTTGCATACCTTGACTTGTCATTGCATCTTGTGCATTCTTATGATTCATTTGACATCTTAAAACATGTATGAGGCATGTTTGATCATTGCATTACATCTTTGCCATGTCATTTGCCTTGTATGTTTCATAACATTTCATGTTCATCCATGCTCCTTAACTTGCATCATATGCATCCATGATCTTGTATGAGCATCTCCATGCCTTGCCTCATGTTTGCAGCACTTCATAACATCATTAGTACCATGTATTTGCTTCTGGTTTTGTACCTCATCATACCATTTCATCCCATTTTGCATTGCATTGCATTTCTTTCTAACATTTCAGGTGGTAAGTAAACTTGAGAAGTGAATTTGCCTTCACTTCTCATAACTTTTCTTTTCATCTCCCTTGCATCCATTGCTGCATTTTTACATGTGTTTGAGTTTGAGCTTGCTCATCTTTGTTCCTCCCACTTTCTTTCTTCAAGTGACTTGACTTCTTGAATGAAGCAAGTCACTTTGCTTCTCTTAATCTTATTCATCTGCTTCCTGGTGGTTCTCTCTGAAGATTGTTCTTGAAAACCTCACAAACTTTAGGGACAACCAAGCATGATAATGAATTAGGGTTTTGATTAGTCTCCCCTCATAGTTTTTACCTTTGTGTCTCTCTTTGAGTATTCTCTCCTCATTTCACAATCAGAGACTAAACCCTAAAGGCTTTAAAACTTTGTGATTAGGGTTATGCCTGCATCCTTCTCTTAGGATGGAGTGTATAACTTTAATCCTAAGTATTAAACCCTTTATGTGTTTAAATCTCTTAATCAATTCACATAATAATTATCAAGACATCACACTTGTAACTTGGGCCTTGCATTAGGGTTCTAATTCTTCCTTAACTGGTTAAGAAGGACTAACCCTAGTGTTAATGGACAAGTCCCCCTCAAGTTGTCTTACAAATCATAAAATTCACTTCTTCATCATATCATTAAATAAAATCCACTTAATCAAAGGCTTGTTTTGTCATGAGTTTAATCCCTAATCATGGATTAAGTTGAGGAGCTTTCCTCAGCTTAAACATTCTCATCTATTATCCTTCTATTAGGATGGTGTAATGAGTCTGTTTAATCCTTGATTATGGCTTAACCTCATTACTTAACACTAAACAAAAACCACAAAAACATCTAAATAATCACAAGTAGGTTAATGATCATAATCCTACACCAAAGGTGATTAAGTGTGAGAATCTGACTTCACACTTAAGGTATTCTCATTACCCCTAATCAGAGGGAAAATGTGATGAGTTTACTAAATCCATTGGTTTAGGCTTAAGCTCATTTTCTTATGACAAACTTCAAAAAGCAATAAAAGACTGAAAACACAAAAACAAACAATAATCGTCTCCTTCGGGATTCTTTTCTCATCTCATTCAATCACAAACAAGAACTTGCTTCTTCCGTCTAATGCAAGACAGTTAGCACCTGAGCCAGACAGGTCACACACTTGAGCATAGGCAAGTAAGCAGTTCATCAAGTCAATTCATCTTTCAGTCTCTTTGGGTCGAACTACGGTGTTCTGACTTCCTCATTGCACGAGAGGATACGTAGGCATAACTTAACAGTTATCGAACAAAAGTCTCTGTCTATTCCCCCTCCTTCCAGCATTATTCTTTAAGCCTCATAATCATGAGCATACTCTTTCTTACACTGACACTTTCATATTACACTTCACACTTATTTTGCACTGACACCTGTACATCTTTCCAGCTCTTTTACACACAGATTGCACTGACACTACCCCTTTAAAACACAAATCTAATAAGCGTGGATCCCGTCGAGTACGACGGACAATCTGGGTGCTAATACCTTCCCAGGTTGTAACCAACCCCCTTTCTCAGTCTCTCTGGTTCGCAAACCGTCTTATCCATCTCTTTCTAGGCTTATGCAGCATTGCCTTTCCTCCGGGATAAAAATGCCTAGCTGGCGACTCTATTCATTCTCCAGTGAGTTCACGGCTGTGTGTTCTCACTGTCTCCCTCGCCGACCGTTCGCGTCTGTACCCTTATCTGACCCTAGCGTCACTTATCGGGAGCGACACAGAGGCCTTCATCAGACAGTATCAATACAACTTAGATATGGCACCCAATAGGACTCTCCTAATGGGAATGTCACAATCGTCAAGGGAAAGTTTCCGAGAATATGCCCAGAGATGGAGGCAATTGGCTGCTGCCGTTCAACCACCAATGTCTGAGAGAGAAATGGCAGACATGTTTATGAACACTCTCCAGGGAACGTATATTGACAGGCTGGCTGCTTTCTCTTCCACTAGCTTCGCAGATGTTGTCATAGCTGGGGAGAGAATTGAAAGCCTGTTAAAAATGGGTAAGATATCTGATAATGGTGCAAGCTCGTCCAGTGGTACAAGAAAGCCTTTTGCAGGCCCAAGAAGAACCGGCGAGACCAATGCCATTCACACCAACAGGGGTAGGCCCCATTATGTTCCCAGAACAATAGCAGCAGTCACTATCCCTGCTCCAGCTCATCCTCAGCCAGTCTATCAACCTCCTCAACAAAACTTCCAACAACAACCTCAGTATCATCAGAATCAATATCCTCCAAGAAACAACTACAACAACAACAACAACAACCAACAGAGGCCCTTTCAACAAAGGCCATCCCAAGCTAACAGAGTGATCGACCCGATCCCAATGCCGTATGCCGCCTTGCTGCCACAACTTCTGAGACTCAACCTAGTTGAGCTAAGAACGTTGGCGCCTCCGGATCCCAACAGTCTACCAAGGAACTATGACTCCAATGCTAGGTGTGCTTTTCATTCAAACGCACCTGGTCACAGTACAGAAAAATGCAGGGCTCTGCATATGAAGGTACAAGACTTGGTAGACTCCAAGGCTCTGAATTTTGCACCGCCGCCCAATGTCAATAAAAACCCAATGCCAAACCATGGTGGTCCTCGTATTAATGCTATTGAAGAAGACCAACCGTCTTATTTAATAACCAGTGTGGATCAGATCAGGACACCATTGGTGGAAATCAAAGCTCAACTCCGTGAAAACAATATATTTCCGGGGTGTGAACTAGGGTGTCCCTACTGCAATATTTCATGGAATGGGTGTGAAGACCTGAGGAATGGCATTGACAGCCTTATTCAGAGTGGCCTCCTGCAAATCACTACATCATTTCCGGCAAATCCGACAACTTCATCAACAACGGTTTCAGACCCTCCTACAACTGCAGCAACTATTGTTCCCGACAATTCACCAGCAACAGCAACAAGTACTTCATCTGTCCTCCCAAATGATCAGTTTTCAACAGTTTCTCCTGCTACAACTTCAGCTTCATTCCCTTTCGACTCTCCATCAACAACAACAACAGCCCCTCCAGCAGTACCTCCTACAACTCCAGCAATCAATCATGAAGATGTCTCCACTGTTACCATATTCTACGATCCTGAGAATAACTCCGCTTACCATTCAGAAGGTGCTGCTCCCACCAGAGCACCAGTTACAATCTTTTATGATCCACAAACAATAACAGTCCCTTCAGCAGCATCAATCAGTCCAGTTACCGTCACGGTGCCTGGACCTGTACCATATGAAAGCAATAGGGCCATCCCTTGGCACTATGGCTCTGACGTGTACTGCGAGGGAAAAAGAATCACTCTTGAAACATCAGCACCTGCACCACAAGTAGATAATGTGGGGGGAGGCGGAGGCTTCACTCGAAGCGGACGTCTCTTTGCTTCACAAGTTCAAAGACCTACTGCCGAAGCAGAAGCTGCTGCCAAGGCAAAAGGAAAAGGCCCGGTGCAGGAAGATCCAGCTGCCAAAGAAGCCCTGAAGACTCCATTCGATCAGGAAGTTGATGAGTTTATGCGAATCATCAAAAAGAGTGATTATAAGGTTGTGGATCAGCTTCATCAGACGCCATCCAAAATCTCTATCCTCTCACTGCTTATGTGCTCCGAAGCCCATCGGAATGCACTACTCAAGGTCCTGCACGCAGCTTACGTGCCTGAAGAGATTACTGTCAACCAGTTGGAGACCGTGGTTGGAAATGTTACTGCTAGCAACGGGCTAGGGTTCACCAACACTGACTTGACAGTGGATGGCCGCAATCACAACAAAGCCTTGCACATAACCATGGAATGCAAAGGAGCTGTCCTTTCTCATGTGCTGGTGGACACAGGTTCTTCCCTGAATGTCTTACCAAAGAAGGCTCTGGTGAAGCTTGAATATGATGGATTGGCATTGAGACCCAGCAACCTGGTGGTGCGAGCCTTTGATGGTTCAAAGAGATCGGTTCTGGGAGAGATTGAGCTGCCTGTGACAATTGGCCCGCAGACCTTTAAAACTATCTTTTATGTGATGGACATTCAGCCCGCCTACAGCTGTTTGTTGGGTAGACCCTGGATTCACGCCGCTGGCGCAATAACGTCTACCCTTCACCAAAAGTTAAAATATGAGTGGGAAGGCCAAGTTGTCACAATCTGTGGGGAGGAGGATATATTTGTTAGCCATCTGGCTACTTACAAGTATATCGAAATGGATGGGGAGATCCATGAGACAATGAGCCAAGGTTTTGAAGCCTTGAATGTCAATGAAGCGTCTGCTGTGTCCGGGATCTCCATGTCGTCATACCAACAAGCCCGTAAGGTTGTTGAGGAAGGAACTGCCCTAGGCTGGGGCAAAGTTTTAGCTGTGGAGGAGAAGAAGGACAAATTTGGGTTGGGTTACAAACCAACTCAACGTCAAGCAAAGGCTGCTGGAGAGCCTGGTTTTGTCAGTGGGGGAATGCTTACCCCCGATGCTATCAACTGTCTGGAAGACGAGCTGGAAGAGGAGCGCAACCTGGAGAATTGGATTCGTCCGAAGATCCCGGGGAGCAGTGTCTCGAACTGGTCTTCCCAGGGAATTATAAGTGTTACTCGAGCAGAGTAATTATTATTTCCTGTATTTTATAAGCATGCATCAAAGTCTTGCATCTTGCCCAAGATGACAAGACTCATTTTGTAATCAGGGCCATCTGTACTTTTGTGCAAACAAGATTAAATTAATGAAATATCAGACATCTTTTTGCAAACGAGTCTTTTTCTTTTCTGTTCACTGTTTTTCCATTTTTCTTTTTGTACAAAAATAAATGGCAGTGTTTTTCAAAATGACAACTTTATTTCACTTTTCTAAATAAGACTAAAATCAGATCACTAAAATGAACCAACTTAACCCTTGCAGAGAGTGCCTTCCTGACAGCACCGACAACAGCACGGCTATGACATCGTATGACTTTGACAATCCGATCAATCAAGCTGATGAAGGGGTTGAAGAAGAATATGAGCTTCCTGAAGAGCTAGCCAGGTTGTTAAGACAAGAGGAAAGGGTCATTACTCCTCATCAGGAGGAGGTTGAAGTGATTAATCTTGGTACAGAGGAAGACGTGAAAGAAGTCAAGATCGGGGCCTGCCTGCAAGACTCAGTGAAGAGACAACTGATAGATCTGCTTCAAGAGTATGTTGATGTGTTTGCTTGGTCGTATTAGGATATGCCAGGGTTGGATACCGATATAGTTGTGCACAAGCTGCCTCTAAGGGAAGAATGCCCACCGGTCAAACAGAAGCTGCGCCGAACTCGTCCAGACATGGCTATGAAAATCAAGGAAGAGGTACAAAAGCAATGGGACGCCGGGTTCCTTGCTGTGACTAGCTACCCACCGTGGGTTGCTAACATAGTACCTGTGCCCAAGAAGGATGGTAAGGTGCGTATGTGTGTTGATTACCGGGATCTGAATAGAGCTAGCCCGAAAGATGATTTCCCATTACCTCACATTGATGTATTGGTTGATAATACGGCTCAGTTCTCGGTATTCTCCTTCATGGATGGATTTTCAGGATACAACCAGATCAAGATGTCACCTGAAGACATGGAGAAGACAACATTCATTACACCTTGGGGCACGTTCTGTTACAAGGTGATGCCATTCAGACTGAAGAATGCTGGTGCCACATATCAACGGGCTATGGTGACGTTATTCCATGATATGATCCACAAGGAAATCGAGTGCTATGTGGATGATATGATTGCCAAGTCCCTTACTGAAGAAGACCATCTGGTGAATCTGCTCAAGTTGTTCAAGCGTCTGAGGAAGTATCAATTGAAGCTAAACCCCAACAAATGCACATTCGGGGTGCGGTCCGGTAAACTGCTGGGTTTTATTGTAAGCGAGAAGGGGATTGAGGTTGACCCTGATAAAGTCAAAGCCATCCAAGAGATGCCTGCACCGAAAACTGAGAAAGAAGTTCGAGGGTTCTTAGGTCGATTGAACTACATTTCAAGGTTCATATCTCACCTCACAGCAACCTGTGAACCCTTGTTCAAGCTGTTAAGAAAAGAACAAACGGTCAGGTGGAACGAAGATTGCCAGAGGGCTTTTGACAAGATCAAGGAATATCTGCAAGAACCTCCAATCCTTATGCCTCAAGTTGAAGGAAGACCTCTAATCATGTACTTGACAGTATTAGAAGAGTCAATGGGGTGTGTGCTGGGCCAGCATGACGAGTCTGGTCGAAAAGAGTATGCAATATACTACCTAAGCAAAAAGTTTACCGACTGTGAACAGCGTTATTCACTGCTCGAGAAAACTTGCTGTGCTTTAGCGTGGGCTGCTCGCCGACTGAGACAGTATATGTTGACCCACACTACTTTATTGATATCCAAGATGGACCCGGTCAAGTACATATTTGAGAAGCCAGCTCTTACCGGACGGGTTGCAAGATGGCAAATGATTCTTACAGAATACGATATACAATACACTTCTCAGAAAGCCATCAAGGGCAGGGCAGTGTACTATCTGAATATCTTGCTGAGCAACCCATTGATGATTACCAGCCTATGAGGTTTGACTTCCCTGATGAAGACATCATGTTCATTAAATCAAAAGATCATGAAGAGCCTGTTCACACTGAAGGGCCCGACCCGGAGGAAGAATGGACTATGATGTTCGACGGGGCTGTTAACATGAATGGCCGTGGTGTTGGTGCAGTACTCATTACACCAAAAGGAGTTCACATGCCTTTCTCGGCAAAACTCACTTTCAACTGCACTAACAACGAAGCTGAATACGAAGCTTGCATTATGGGTCTTGAGGAAGCCATTGACCTCAGGATCAAGACATTGACCGTATTCGGAGATTCAGCTTTGGTAATCAATCAGACCAACGGAAAATGGTACACACACCAAGACCATCTGATACCTTACAGGGATTATACAAGAAGGTTATTGACTTTCTTCACAACAGTCAAACTTGAGTATATCCCTCGGGACGAGAATCAGTTTGCAGATGCCTTGGCTACCATTTCGTCCATGATCAAAGTTCAAGCGACTAACTTTGTACCTCAGATTTCAGTGTCCAGACTGGAAAGACCAGCATATGTATTTGCAGTAGATGTTGTCAAGGACGACAAGCCTTGGTTTCATGACATTAAACGCTTCTTGGAGGATCAAACATACCCACCTGGGGCATCTTCCAATGATAAGAAGACTTTGAGAAGGCTTGCTGGAAGTTTCTTTCTGAACACTGATGGGTCTTTATACAAGAGGAACTTTGACATGGTACTCCTCAGATGTGTTGACAGGATGGAAGCAGATTTACTGATGCATGAAGTGCATGAAGGCTCTTTTGGTACCCATGCTGGAGGACATGCAATGGCTAAGAAGTTGTTAAGATCAGGCTATTACTGGATCACAATGGATGCAGACTGTTGTGCTTACGCCAGAAAATGCCATAAATGCCAGATCTACGCAGACAAAGTGCATGTGCCTCCCAACCCTTTGAAAATCATGTCTTCACCATGGCCCTTTGCCATGTGGGGCATTGATATGATTGGCAAGATTGAGCCAACTGCTTCAAACGGCCACAGATTCATCCTGGTCGCCATCGACTATTTCACTAAGTGGGTTGAAGCAGCCTCATTGGCAAACGTCACAAGGCAAGTGGTAGCCAGATTCCTAAAAAGAGATATCATCTGTCGGTATGGAGTTCCCGAGCGAATCATTACTGATAATGGTTCCAATCTCAACAACAAAATGATGGCTGAATTATGCCGGGACTTCAAGATCCAACATCACAATTCTTCTCCTTACAGACCAAAAATGAATGGTGCTGTTGAGGCGGCAAATAAGAATATCAAGAAGATTGTGCAAAAGATGGTAGTCACCTACAAAGACTGGCACGAAATGCTACCATTTGCCTTGCATGGGTACCGCACATCAATCAGGACATCCACTGGGGCAACACCGTATCAGCTTGTGTATGGTATGGAAGCAGTCCTACCAGTTGAAGTTGAATTACCCTCGTTACGGGTATTAATGGATGTCAAACTGAGTGAAGCAGAATGGGTTAGGTCCCGATACGAGCAACTGAGTCTGATCGAAGAGAAGAGATTGGCTGCAATCTGTCATGGGCAGTTATACCAGAAGAGAATGAAGAAAGCCTTCGATCAGAAAGTCAGGCACCGAGAGTACCAAGTGGGAGATCTTGTGCTGAAGAGAATCCTCCCTCCTCATACAGACCACAGGGGCAAATGGACTCCAAACTATGAAGGACCATTCGTGGTAAAGAAAGTTTTCTCTGGTGGAGCACTGATGCTCAGCACCATGGATGGTGAAGATTTCCCATCCCCTGTGAATTCAGATGCAGTTAAAAAACACTTCGCGTAAAATGACCCGCTGGACACAAAAACAGAATGTAAGTCCAGGCAAAAATAGGGCATCCCGGCGAGTCAAAAACAGAATAAAAGACTCGGGCAAAAATAAGGGAAATAAATGAAAAATGTACACCCGCTGAGTTGAAAAGCCCCATTGGACAGCTCAGGCAAAAATGGGTATCCCGATGGATTGAAAACCCGAAAGGGCGATCCATGCAAAATAAGGGAATACGCGAACAACTGCATTCTGAATTCGTCTGTATTGTCAGCAACTTGGTAAGCTTCAGAAGGATCAAGCTCCGATCAGAATCAACTTTCTCCAGAAAGCAAGACGAGAAGAACGTCATTGTCATACAAGTCATAGCGGGAGAGGAAGCTCCTCAAAGCGTCATCAACACTGCCAGCGCTTTGTTTCTCAATTTGTAGCAATCTCCTCATTTCAGGAGATATGTTTCTTTGACTGTATCTTGCCAATTCAGGGCACATGAATTAATAAAATCAGATTTTCAGTCATGTTTCGTTTTTACATTTATGTTGCAAAGAGTTGTCTGATGTCTCTAAAAATACAAATTGCATAAGTACAGATGCCTTTCTCTAAAAATAAAGCACATGCTTACAGGGAATATACTTACTCTCGAAAGTACTTATCTCCTATGACGGAATCCAGTAAAGGATACCTCGGGATCTTTTGTGTGTTTCCTTATCTTTGCAGGATTGCAGGTATCCAGAACGCAACTTGGGGCATGCAAGGTATATCTCAGCAAGTTGGCAAATCAACAAAAGATATCAGCATCCGAAATGCTCTATCCCCAGCTGAGTTGCTTCCCAATGCTCTATCCCCAGCTGAGTTGCTTCCCATTGCTCTCCCCAGCCAAGTTACCTCTCAGTACTCTCCCCAGCTGAGTTACCAACAGCATTCCCCAGCTGAAGAACCAACTGTCCTTCCCCAGCAAGATGCAGGAATCAGGGAATCATCTCCCCACAGAGCTTCAAGCCTCTGTCCAGAAGAGCAACGCACGAAGAAATCACAACAGAGAGGGAGAAAGCTTCTACAAACCCCAGCTGGGTCCCGTATTATAAGGATATGTCAATCAGTGACCTACATCCCCAAACAGATACATCATTAGATCTACCAATGATCTCATCCCCAGCTGGGATGTTCACTTCAAGCAGACTAACCAGAGATCTTTGCAGCAACGGGACCCGAATCCCGGATCGGTGCCTCTATGCATAATCATAGCATTCGCATCATATTATCCCCTCAGAGCGTAGCATTCCGTCTAATACGGAGCATTACGGCAAAAATCAAATACATAGCATAATCATAAGTCATGTTGTGAATTGAACACTTGTAAATAATGACAATCTGTCGGCATACAGAATATATACAGAAAAATCCCCACCAGGGTCCCAGCAAAAGTAGTTGCCTCATAAGTCACAAACACCAGTATATACTTCTTCTGACACCCGTCCGTGTCATTAATCCCCAGTAAAGTCGCCTAAACACTCTTTACAAACAAGATCACCCGTATTACGGATACGTCCTGACACCCGTCCGTGTCAAATCACCAGCAGAAAGCCAAAGACATCCTCTTTGCACTCACATATACTTATATATACACTTTCTTGACACCCGTCCGTGTCATATCCCCAGCGCAGTCGCCTAGACTTTGTATATCAGATACTTGTTCATATTACACATTCTCCCTCTTGACACTCGTCTGTGTCACTCTTCCCAGCAGATAAACACTCATCTATATATACTCATACTACACAGATACTCGTCCGTATCTTGTATACCTCACTCATATCCCCACAAATTCGACAGTAGTCCTTGTTCTTTGTTAACCAGTTGGTACTCGTCCGTACCATCATCTCAGAACATTGCGTCTAATGTTTGTTTCTACATGATACTCGTCCGTATCATAGCCTTAAGGATGCTCGTCCGCATCTTTAATCCATACACCGTGTCAAACACTTATGTCTCCTTGAATATAGATACTCGTTTGTGTCTACCATTCCCCAGAAGAGTCCCTTCAGATGCAACACTCGTCCGTGTTCTCTGTTAACCAGATGGTACTCGTCCGTATCATCATCTCTGAGCACGTGTCAGTATTTGTTTCTACATGGTACTCGTCCGTATCATAATCTTAAGGATGCTCGTCCGCATCTTTAATCTATACACAATACCAAACACTTATACCTTTTGTTTCTTGGATGTAAACGCTCGTCCGTGTTTACTATCTCCCCAGTAGATCGCCTACAAGTTTTCTTTTATCTAACACTCGTCCTGTGTTATGATAACCTTGAGAGCAGCCGTCCCCTGCTGAGTGGTCGTCCTCCACTTCTTGATGGTCGTCCTCCATCATGCTCATCCGATGGCCGTCCCCATCGTTGATTTTAGCAGCCGTCCCCTGCTAGGTGGTCGTCCTCCACCTTTTGATGATCGTCCTTCATCATTTTATCCAATGGCCGTCCCCATTGTTGATTTTGGTTATCCGACATTCGTCCTATGTCATGATAAACCTCGAGAGCAGCCGTACCCTGCTGAGTGGTCGTCCTCCACTTCTTGATGGTCGTCCTCCATCATGCTCATCCGATGGCCGTCCCCATCGTTGACCTTTTCTATCCGGCATTCGTCCTATGTCGCGATATTCTCGGCAGCCGTACCCTGTCAGGTGGTCGTCCTCCACCTTTGATGGCCGTCCCCATCATATTTCTTTTATTCCCAACAGAGCAGCCGTCCCCTGCTAAGTGATCGTCCTTCACTTTTGGTGGCCGTACCCCATCATCTGTTTATTTCATTTATTCTTTAACCCGATGGCCGTCCCCGTCGTGGTCCCCTTTCCTTTTAGCCCGATGGCCGTCCCCATCGTTGGTTACTTTACCTTTGTGAACTTGATGGCCGTCCCCATCATGTTTCATTGATTCCCAGAGAATTTTGCAGCTTTATCTTGATGGCCGTCCCCATCATAATCTTATCTTCCCAGCTAGTCGGCCGTCCCCGTCTTGGCTTACCTTTTATCCCCAGCATGTCGGCCGTCCCCGTCATTGCTAGTGACCCAGCAGTCGTCCTCTGCTCGACGGTCGTCCTCCGTCGCCCACTTTACAATATACTTTATTTTCCCCTTTGCAATCTATATCCCTTTTCTTCTTCATTTCTGTGAGTGCAAATTTTGGACTGTCTTTGGTATTCAACCACAAGTTATCTTGTTTGCCTGTTAAGCCGTTGCTTACATCCTGCACAGCTAACTCATGTTTGAATAGGGGCAGCTGTAAACACCCCAAATTTGCCCTCACCCATTCACACCATGGCTTGTGATCATCTCATATGCATAAACACAATATCTCATTTTTGATTCACTGCATGGTTTCTAAGTCATCTGCACCTAGGGTTTGTGACCTGAGCAACCTCAAAGCTTCTTGAGCCACTCCAAAGGCCACCAATCAACTCAAAGGGGTCCATGTGTGTTCTTATATCATATTCCATCTCCTCAAAGTCAAAAATGCAGAGGAATCACAAGAACTAGGGTTTGAGTGGATGCAGAGCCAGGTTGAACTGCACAGTTGACTGAAAATTAGGGTTTTGGTTTCAGAGGCCATAACCCCAAATTTTTTGGTCATTCTTGTTTCCATTGATCTCTATATGGTATAGGGAGTATGCATATCAATTTTCATGAAGAAATTCCATGGGGAAGTCATCTGATCAAGAGTTGACTTTCCAGACAAGTCAGTGTAAAATCAGGGCATCTGAGGCCCCCAATGACCCAACCAATGGGTGATCTTCATCATTTTGAGTGTATGTGATCTTTATTTGATCATGGAAGAAAGTTGAAGTTCATAAAAATCAAGAATTTAGGGTTTTTGCAAATGTTGACTTTTTGGGTATAGTTGACTTTTCAAGAATGCCTCATTTTAGGTCATTTTTCAAGCCTTGATTCATGATTCAAAAAGGCTTCAAATGGGAAAACTTTGGTCATGAAAGTTGTAGATCTCATCTTTCCCTTTTCAAAAAGTACAAGAACATGATCAAACTCTTCTTGGATCAAAAGTTATGGCAATGCAAAGTTGGCAAAAATCATTGATTTCTAAGGCATGCTTCAAATGGAAACTTTGCAAAATCTTGGACCAATGCACATTGCAGCCTCAAATTCATTTCAAACCATTACACAAACATTCTCTAAGTCCTAGAAATCAGAATTGGATCAAGTTTTACCATGGTTTGGTTTGTGTAACAAGACTTTTTCACATGTGAACCAAAAGCTAGCCAACTTGCAAAAACTCATGATCACCTCTCACCAACTTGCAGCCTTGAGTGCTGAGCTTTGCTAGGCCCCTCCCACACCATGCTGCACCAGAACCAACCTTGTACTTGCCTAGACTTTGAGCCATGCCTCACTTACACAAAAGTTGACCTTTATGCAAAAGCAACATAAGCATCACCATCTCTTCTCTTATGAGGATTCCCAAAAGACTTTCTTGCAGTATTAGGAGCTTCAGAATTAGTAATCTTACCCTTCTTGATACCTTCCTCTAGTCTTTTTCCAATAGTGACTAGATCAGAAAAGCCAGATGAAACACTTCCTACCATTTTCTCCCAAAAGAACGGTTGAAGCGTGTCCATGAACAAACCAGTTAATTCCTTTTCAGGCAAAGGTGGCTCAACTTGAGCAGATAGCTCTCTCCAACGCTGAGCATACTCTTTGAATGATTCTTTCTCTTTCTGTGACATATTTTGAAGGTGACGACGATCAGGCGCCATGTCCAGATTATACTTATACTGTCTTACAAAAGAATCAAATAAATCTTTCCAGCTTCGGATGTGACTCTTCTCAAGTCCAACATACCACTTCATAGAAGCACCACTCAAAATATCTTGAAAACAGTGAATAAGCAGCTTGTCATCCTTAGCATGCGCAGCCATTTTGCGACAATACATCAGCAGGTGAATCTTTGGACAAGTATGACCATTGTATTTCTCGAATACAGGAATCTTGAACTTATCAGGAAGAACCAAGTCGGAAACCAAACACATGTCTATTGCAGCAGAACCACAGACATCTTTTCCTTCTAGACCTCTTACCCTCTTCTCAAGAGTCAAACATTGCTCTCTAACTTCATCCATATATCCAGGATCACCCTGACTTTCAGCTTGTTGACCAGCAGCTTGGTACAAGAAAGGAGAATTCTGATAACTAGTTTGAGCCGTAGTGTGCACAACAGGTTGAGGTTCGACAAAAGTCGGAGCTGAAAATACTGGCACAACAGATGGACCACCAATCTGAGTAGTAGCAGAAACTGGCACATAATCCGGAGGTAACCCATATTCTGGCCAAGAAGAAATTGGTTTCTGAACAACAGGAGGATCAACAACGGCAGTGAAAACTTCAGAGATAACAGTCCTTTGAGGTGGTTCACCTCGAGCAATCAAAACGTGCATCATTTCAGTAAGCCTGGTCATACCGGCCTTCAACTCATCAATCTCCATTCGAACTTCCATGTTATGCTGTTCTTGGTGTTCCATTCTCAATCTGATAGCTCTCCGTCTGTTAGCAGCTCTAGTACCGTATCTGTGATGAGGAGTCAGCTTGACGGATCAACAGACAACTTAGGAAAGAAACAACCGGGATGAGTTCCCACACAACTCGGATGAATGCAAGAATATGCGAGGATGCAATGATATACAATGTTCACTTCCATTCTCAGAAAACAACTCGATTATTGCAAACATGATCAACATCGAGAATAAGGTCATGAAATATCTTGACAAAAGAAAGAATGTTTTACTTCTTTCCAATGTTTGCAATAACTAGAATTGTCTTTCTTGAAAAATGGTTGTGAAGATGATCATGATGAATATGTAGATGCAACAAACACAAACAAGATCACGCAAAGCACACAGGTTCAAAGGTTCGAATCACGAGCATGGAGTCATGGTAACAAAACACAAACCCACACAGGCATGTACTAAGGTTTGTCTTCATTGTACCTGCAAAAAACCAAAAGGGTGCTAACAGAGGTTCCCGGAGTTAACAGCCATCTTTAGAATATCACCGGTACGTTGGATTACTCCCCAACCGATAATACTCTTAAAATAGACCTCGTCCGAGTGTAGTATCGCGTGACAACCACCTTAAGTTTACACTCAGATAGTTTCCGCACTACGTTCCTAAATTGGCTAGGATTGGTTAAGGGTTCTACGGTCCTCAATATGATCAGCTCAAGATCGGAAAATAATGCCACGTACGATTACTCGTCACGACATTGATAGTCCAAGAGAGCCTAACCGAGTGGAGATTATCAAATTGATATTGCTTTGGACTACTCCATCGCGTATCGCTTCGAATATCGCCGTCCTATCATAGGTTCCACTCAGATCCGGGTTAGAATATATCTCACAGAGGATCACCAAAACCGAAACAGAACAGCCAAGTAACAAACAAATCAAACTAAAGCAGTAAATAAATCAAAGTAGGCCGAATCCACTTAGAGATTGACTCCCCAGCAGAGTCGCCACTTTTCTGTAGCGGTAAAATCATGAGTGTAAGCTATTGATTAACTTAACTCGATATACACAGAGTCGCCACCGCGCTTTTATTTATTTCCGAAAGGAAAAAGGCAAAAAGAACGAAGAAAGCCTAATGAATCTTAAAAGCTAAAAAGCTAAAAGAATCAAACAGAGAATGGGTACGGGGATTGGTTACAAATCGGGAAGGTTTTAAGCACCCGACTTGTCCGTAGTACTCTACGTGAACCCTTTGAAATATTTACTGCATTTTTTGGTTTGAAATGGTTTGCTTGAAAAAAAGATTGAAGAGATGAGAAGAAGAATGTTTTTTAAGATTTTGGTGTTTGAAGAGACGAAAGTCTCATGCCTACGTACCCACAAAGTGCAATGCGAGATCAAAACCCCGTAGTTCGTGGTACAAACTGTGAAAAGGCAAATGAGTTGAATTGATTTTAAAATGTAAAGATAAGTCGTCATCCTTTAGCGAATAATTCTGCTAGAAAGGATGAATCATATCTAAACATAAAAAAAAGGTTAAAAGAAAACGTGCACGAGGGCACAAAAACAATTGAATGAGTTTTGAAAGTTTTAAAGTTTTTTGAGAAAGAAAGTTTCAATATGCTTATGTAGTTTAGCATTTATTTAAGGAAATGAAATGAAAAGGTAAAAGCACATGGCCGATGTCAAGGTTTGATTGAGAAAAATGTTTGAAGTTTGAAAACAAAGAATGTTTTGAAAATAGGAAGAAGATTTGAAAATTGAAGAAGATGGGAAGAGATGAAGGGACTATCCTAAAACTTGAAAATAAAAGCTAAAGGAAGAACGATCAAACCATATGGCAAGCATCCTTTGAAATAATTGGATTTCCATCTTCATGAACAAGTGAACTTAACCGGAACCAAAATCTTCAATCCATAACAAATGAGCAAAGGGATGATCCTAGAATCTAAGTCCGAAGCTCCAAGTCTCAAGCTAAGGATAGTAACCATAGTCCGAAATTAAAAGTCACCCATTTTTTAGATGTTTAATCCGTTATTAGTGTTTTGGTGTCCAAATGGACAGGAGAAATAACAAGCAACAATATAATAATAAGCAATATGATGAATGAATATAGAAGCATAATAAGAGAGATAGGGAACGAGAGATTAAAATAAAAGGATAAGGTGCGAGAGATTTAATTAAATGTTAGTATATTCACATTATTATAATATTTACAATATAAAGTGGTATGATGAACTTAATCAAGCACAACCACGAAAAGAAAAATAAAATCGAGGCAAACGGATCCAAGTGGATCATAATCCGAATCGGGACAACTTTAGGTCTATGTTAAGCAATCGCCGAGTAATTTACGGAGTAATTACCCTACAAATGAGGCCGGCCACCACTAATTAAAGTGGAAAATATTCGTGCTAATACATGTTAGAGAAATGATATTATGAATCGTTCTCCGAAAACATGCCGCACTAAAAGAAAGAGAACGGTCTAATCTTGATCGAGATTATCGTTGAATTTATCGAAAAGCAACCTATCACGATCGCAAAGTATGGAGAATGATCCAAATGATCATTCATCCATAGATTTGAAATAATGAAGATTAAACTCTTCGAAATTCAACAATCTCGAATCGAAGATTGTCATCGACCAAAAATAAAAATAAAGATGGAGAAAAATGGATCCAAAAGAATAAATCCATAAAAAGAAATAGAAATATTTATAAAATTCTTTTCTAAAATTTATTTTCTAAATTTGTTTTCTAAAATATATTTCTCTAAAGCTTTTCCTAAAATGAAATTTCTAAATCTTTCTAAAACATTTTTTTAAAACAAAACTCTTGCAAAAAACCAACTATAATAATAAGTTTTAAAAGAAATAAATAAAACTAAAAATTAAAGAAGGAAAGGGGAGGGGGACGCGTAGAGGCCTGGTGGTGGATCAGCAAAAATCCAAAAATAATTAGGCCCAGAACAGCTCATTCTTTACACCAAGAAAAAAATAAACAAGTAAAGAAAAAGTCAGAAAAAACTCAATTCCCCCTTTTGCGAAAATAGGGGTTGCGTTCTCATCTTCTTCTTCAAATTGGAAGAACAACAATTAACACAAGCAACTCCAACCATACAAAAGCTTCTTCACCTTTTCCACCGCGGTTCAAATTGCTTGCCGATTCGGTTTCATTCCTCTTCTTCACCGATTTGATTTTATGTTCAAGATGATTGGAAGATTTGAATAAAGAAAGAAAGGAAGGTTTGAGAAGCTTCAATGGAGTTTGACAGTGAAGGTTGCGGTATTTACGGTAAGTGTAAGTGTGAGTTTTGGATTTGTGAGGTTTAATTGAATGGAAAGTTGAATTAGGGGTGGGATGAACGAAACTGATGATGATGAATGATTTATCTAGAAGCTTGAGGTGATTTGTGCTGAAGTTTCAGAGGGCTCTCCAAGCTTAAGAAGAATGAGAGTGGAAGAGGGTTTTATTTATAGCAAAATGAAGGAGAATGAAACTTGCCGTTTTTGAATTTCGGGACTGCGTTTTGAAAAGGTACGAAACGCGTGCTAGCTTGCTTCTTGCGTTTTGTGTATATCCCTTTTGCGTTTTGGATTGTTATGAATTTGCGTTTTGATGCATCTTGAATGGGTTGCTTGCTGTGTTTTCGTTTTGAAATTGTTTCGGCTGATATTGGGCCTGGCTTTATGCAGTCCGTGCGTGTTCGTAAGCTTGTTGTTTGAGCTGGGAGTGTAGCTGAGGCTGGAGTTTGTACGGCTGTGTTTGTTGATATCTGGGCGTGCTAGTGTTTTGTTTATCATAAAAAGGGCTTGCGGCTGGCTCCTGTTACTAAAGCATGAAGGCTGGCTTGTAGAAGGATGATGTTGGCTGGGAATGAATTGTTGGGCTTGGTGATGCATGTTTGATACAGCTATGTGTGGCTTACGGTTTCGCGGTTTATGCAGGATCGCTGGATGAAGCTTATTGTGAAAGCTGATGTGTGGCAGGATGCGTGTGAGGCTTTGCTGCTTGGAGTGTTTGGCTTGCCGAGTTTGGTGTGGGGCCTGCTGGAATTACAGCTTGCTAGAAAAGCTGAGAAAACTTGTTGCCTTATATTTTTTTTTTAAGAATGGGCCAAAGGAAAAAATATTAAATGGGCTTAGGATTTTTTGTAATAACAAATGGATTAAAAAAAAAGATAATGGATTATATAGAGATTAAAAAAAATGACAAAAAATATTTAATTGGATAATGAAATAAAAAATGTATGAATCGGATAAATCGCGGAAAATGGAAGAAAATGGTCATTGGACAATGAATATTTGTGGAAAAAATGGACAAAAGTTTGAAAATATGAATTATAAAAAAAATGGTTATTGGAAACGGGTAATGAATGATCGGTAAAAATTGGAAAATGAATATGGATAATGGCTATATGTAAAAAAAGTGATGGTTTATGGATCGAATAAAAATGGATGGAACGGATGAAATGATGATTTTCAAGCCCACGACCAATTCCTGATTTTTTCTTGCACAAGCCACTGATAATAATGAATACAACCAAACATGAACCATTGAACAACTTGCCAATTCAGCCACAATCACTGAAATTGTCTGAAAATTTTCCTGATGATTTGAATTCATGCTGAGAAAAATAAATTCTCAGATGAATCACTGATGAACTGATAAACTTGAAGATTCAAGCCAAACTTCACACAGAATACCAACTGATAACTGATGACTTCGTACATAACACAGTCTTGAACTTTTGAATACGCACAGTCTGAGAGACAGACCACTGGCACACACAACTTGTAGTCGAAACAATCTTTTGATAGTTTGACCAAGATTAGGTCAAACGTCCACCTGAATCAAATTGTGACTGAACAAACGCATCTGAATGTAAATCACTGCCCTGTCTTTTAAATCCTGCAACACAGAAGAAGAAGAAGCAACTGCAACATATATATTTTTTTGGATATTTTGGTTAGAAGTTAGTAAAATATAAACAGATAACAGAAACTAAATGAGGTGATCCTCTGCAAGGCAAAAACCTGCACCCGGAAAAGGATAAACGAACAGTACATGATCTTGTTTGCATGCGAAATGCAGATGAGATGCGAAAAATCTTAGGGTAAAAAATTAGGGTCTGACAGATTCAAGCATGAGTTAGCTGTACAGGATGTAAGCAACGACTTAACAGGCAAACAAGATAACTTGTGGTTGAATACCAAAACAGTCCAAAATTTGCACTCACTGAGTGAAGAAGAAAAGGGATATAGATTTGTAAGAGAAAATAAAGTATGATTATAAAGTGCGAACGATGGAGGACGACTGCTGGGGATGAAGTAATGACGGGGACGGCCGACAAGCTGGGGAAATAGAGGGATCATGATGGGGATGGCCATCAGGTAAAATTCTCTGGGGATTAAAGGTAAAGTGAATGATGAGGACGACCATCAAGTTCAAGGCATAAATGAAATAAATAATGAGGTACGGTCATCAAAGGTGAAGGACGATCACCTAACAGGGGACGGCTGCTATGTTGGGGATAAGATGAGGGACGGTCATCTATTGGTGAAGGACGATCACCTGGCAAGGTACGATTGCCAAAAGTATCACGACATGGGACGAATGTCGGATGAAAAGGTCGATGATGGGGACGGCCATTGAATAAGCATGATGAAGGACGATCATCAAGAGGTGAAGGACGATCACGTAGCAGGGTACGGCTGCTCTAGGGGTTTACCATCACATAGGACGAATGTCAGATAACAGAATCAACGATGGGGATTGTCATCGGATAAAATGATGAAGGACGATCATCAAGAGGTAAAGGACGATCACCTAGCAGGGGACGACATCTAAAAATATCACGACATAGGACGAATGTCGGATAGGAAGGGGTTCTAATGACTAGAGACTTCGCTGGGGATGATGAAGGACGATCATCTAAAAGGTGAAGGACGATCACCGGGCAGGGTACGGCTGCCGGAAGGTATCATGACATAGGACGAATGTCAGATAAAAAGGACATAGTTTATACGGGATTTGCCGGGGACTCTTCTGGGGAATAGTAGACACAGACGAGTGTCTAAATTCGTGAAGATATAAGTGTTTGATACTGTGTATAGATTAGAGATGCGAACGAGCATCCTTAAGACTATGATACGGACGAGTATCCGTAGAAACAAACGCTGACGCGTGTTCAGAGATGATGATACGGACGAGTATCAACTGGTTAACAAATATCATGGACGAGTGTTGACTCTGAGGGGATTTAAGTGGTATATACGAGATACAGAGAGTATCTGTATGACTAAAAAGGTGATGAGTGAGACATAAACGAATGTTCAACTTGCTGGGGAGAGCATGACACGGACGGGTGTCGGAAAAAATGTATTATAAACAAATATTTGGTTTACGGTGAGTGTTTAGGCAACCATGCTGGGGATGGGTGACACGGATGGGTGTCGGAAAAAGTGTATATATATATATGTAAACATGTGTTTGTGAGTGCAAAGAGGACGCTTTGGCTTTCTGTGGGGGATATGACACAGACGAGTGTCAAGAAACCTCTGTAATGTATAATCATCTGTTTGTAGGGGATGTTCTGGAGACATTACTGGGGAATGATGACACGGACGAGTGCCAAAGAGTATGTATCTGTATTTGTGAGGGCAGGGAGGATGCTTCGGCTTCCTGCCGGGGAATTGAGAAGTATTTTGTATATTGTTGATGGTATGTCAGTATTTACAAGTGTTTAGTTCGACACATGGATTATGATTTATGCAATATGTTTGATTTTTTCCGTAATGCTCCGTATTAGACGGAATGCTACGCTCTAGGAAAAATATGATGCGGATGCTATGATTATGCAAAGATAGTGATCCGGGATTCGGATCCCGTTGCTGTGGAGATCTCCGGCCGATCTGCTTGAAGTGGATATCCCAGCTGGGGATGAGGTCATTGGTAGATCTGATAAAATGATTCTGCTTGAGGAAATAGATCACTAATAGACCTATCTTGGTAATGAGGGACCCAGCTGGGGTCTGCGGGAGCTTTCGTCACTTTATTATGAGTTTCAGGCATTGCTCTTCTTGATAGAGGCTGAAACTCTGTAGGGAGATGGTTCCCTGTCTAGCACTTGGTTGAGGAGGAATGATGACTGGCAACTCCGCTGGGGATACAACATCTCTGGTGCTACTTTGGAAGACGTGCTGAGTAAGTAATGATTTGGCAGCTTGCTGGGGAGAAGCTTTCATGCCCCATGTTGCGCTTTGAATACCTGCAATCCTATCATGGCAAAGAAACGTACAAGTATCCCTAGGTATCCCTTACCGGATTCCATCATAGGAGTTTAGTCACTCCCGGAAGTAAGTATATTTCCTATAAGCATGTATTTTTAGAAAAGACGCATCTGTATTTATGCAATCATTATATTAAGGATATCAGACGTTTTTTGCAAATAAAAATGTACGAGACAAAACATGACTGAAAATCTAATTTTATTAATTTGTGTGCCCTGAATTGGCAAGTACAGTCAAAGAAACAAATCCCCTGAAATGAGGATATTATTACAAATTGAGAAACGAAACGATGCTGGCAATGTTGGTGACGCTTCAAGGAGATTCCCTTTTGCTATGACTCGCATGACATTGACATTCTTCTCATCTTGCTTTCTGAAGAAGGCTGATTCTGACCGATGCTTTAACTTTTCAAAGCTTGCCACGTTGTAAGCGATACAGACGAATTCAGAATGCAGTTGTTCGCTTATTTCCCTTTTTTTGCGTGGATCTCCCTTTCGGGTTTTCAATCCACCTGGATACCCATTTTTGCCTGAGTTGTCCAATGCGGCTTTTCAACTCAGCGGGTGTACAATTTTTGATTTATTTTCCCTTATTTTTGCCCGAGTCTTATATTCTGTTTTTGACTCGCCGGGATGCCCTATTTTTTCCTGGACTTACATTCTGTTTTTATGTCCAGCGGGTCATTTTTATGCGAAGTATTTTTTAACTGCATCTGAATTCACAGGGGACAGGAAGTCTTCACCATCCATAATACTGAGCATCAGTGCTCCACCAGAGAAAACATTCTTTACTATGAACGGACCATCGTAATTCGGAGTCCACTTGCCCCTGTGGTCTGTATGAGGAGGAAGGAGTCTTTTCAGCACAAGATCTCCTACTTGGTACTCTCGAAGCCTGACTTTCTGATCGAAGGCTTTCTTCATTCTTTTCTGATACAGCTGCCCATGACAAATTGCAGCCAATCTCTTTTCTTCAATCAGATTCAGTTGTTTGTACCGGGATCGGACCCATTCTGCTTCGTTCAATTTGACATCCATCAGTACCCGTAGGGAGGGTAATTCAACTTCAACAGGTAGGACTGCCTCCATACCATACACAAGCTGATACAGTGTTGCCCCAATGGATGTTCTGATTGACGTACGGTACCCATGCAAGGCAAATGGTAGCATTTCATGCCAGTCTTTGTAGGTAACTACCATCTTTTGCACAATCTTCTTGATATTCTTATTAGCTGCCTCAACAGCGCCATTCATCTTTGGCATGTAAGGAGAAGAATTGTGGTGTTGGATCTTGAAGTCCCGGCACAGCTCTGCCATCATTTTATTGTTCAAGTTGGAACCATTATGAGTAATGATTCGCTCGGGCACTCCATACCGACAAATGATGTCTCTCTTTAGGAATCGGGCTACCACTTGCCTGGTGACATTTGCATAAGAAGCTGCTTCAAGCCACTTGGTAAAATAGTCAATGGCTACCAAGATGAATCTGTGGCCATTTGAAGCAGTCGGTTCAATCTTGCCAATCATATCAATGCCCCACATGGAAAAGGGCCAGGGTGAAGACATCACATTCAGAGGATTTGGAGGCACATGCACTTTATCGGCATAAATATGGCATTTATGGCATTTTCTGGCATATGCACAACAGTTTGCATCCATTGTGATCCAGTAATAACCTGATCTTTGCAACTTTTTAGCCATTGCATGCCCTCCAGCATGGATACCAAAGGATCCTTCGTGCACCTCGTGCATCAACAAGTTTGCTTCTGCCTTATCAAAGTTTCTCTTGTACAGGGAACCATCAGTATTTAGGAAGAAACTGCCAGCCAGCCTTCTTAATGTCTTCTTGTCGTTGGAAGATGCCCCAGATGGGTATGTTTGATCCTCCAAGAAGCATTTAATGTCGTGGAACCAAGGCTTATCATCTTAAACAGCATCTGCTGAGAACACATATGATGGTCTGTCAAGTCTGGATACTGAAATCCGAGGCACAAAGTTGACAGCTTGGACTTTGATCATGGATGAAATGGTAGCCAGAGCATCTGCAAACTGATTTTCATCTCGTGGGATATACTCAAGTTTGACTGTTGTGAAGAAAGTCATTAACCTCCTTGTATAATCCCGGTAAAGTATCAGATGATCTTGGTGGGTGTACCATTTGCCGTTGGTTTGATTAATTACCAGAGCTGAATCTCCGAACACAGTCAAAGTCTTGATCCTGAGGTCAATGGCTTCCTCAAGACCCATAATACAAGCTTCGTGTTCAGCTTCGTTGTTAGTGCAGTTAAAGGTGAGTTTTGCCGAGAAAGGCATGTGAACTCCTTTAGGTGTAATGAGTACTGCACCAACACCACGACCATTCATATTAACAGCCCCATCAAACATCATAGTCCATTCTTATTCCGGGTCCGGCCCTTCAGTGTGAATAGGCTCTTCATGATCTTTTGCTTTTATGAGCATGATGTCTTCATCAGGCAAGTCAAATCTCATAGGCTGGTAATCATCAATGGGTTGCTCAGCAAGATAGTCAGACAACACACTGCCCTTGATGGCTTTCTGAGATGTGTACTGAATGTCATATTCTGTGAGAATCATTTTCCATCTCGCAACCCGTCCGGTAAGTGTTGGCTTCTCAAAAATGTACTTAATTGGGTCCATCTTGGATATCAATAAAGTAGTGTGGGTCAACATATACTGTCTCAGTCGGCGAGCAGCCCACGCTAAAGCACATCAAGTTTTCTCGTGCAGTGAATAACGTTGTTCACAGTCGGTAAACGTTTTGCTTAGGTAGTATATTGCATTCTCTTTTCGACCAGACTCGTCATGCTGGCCCAACACACACCCCATTGACTCTTCTAATACTGCCAGGTACATGATTAGAGGTCTTCCTCCAACTGGAGGCATTAGGATTGGAGGCTCTTGTAAGTATTCCTTGATTTTGTCAAAAGCCCTTTGGCAGTCTTCATTCCACCTGACTGTTTGTTCTTTTCTTAACAGCTCGAACAAAGGCTCGCAAGTTGCTGTAAGGTGAGATATGAACCGTGAAATGCAGTTCAATCTACCTAGAAACCCCCGAACTTCCTTCTCAGTATTTGGTGCAGGCATTTCTTGAATAGCTTTAACTTTATCAGGGTCAACTTCAATCCCTTTCTCACTTACAATAAATCCCAGCAGTTTACCGGATCGCACCCCAAATGTGCATTTGTTGGGGTTCAGCTTCAATTGGTACTTCCCCAGACGCTTGAATAGTTTCAACAGATTCACCAGGTGGTCTTCTTCTGTGGGGGACTTGGCAATCATGTCATCCACATAACATTCAATTTCTTCGTGGATCATGTCATGGAATAATGTTACCATAGCCCGTTGATAAGTGGCACCCGCGTTCTTCAGTCCGAATGGCATCACCTTATAACAGAATGTGCCCCAGGGTGTGATGAAAGTTATCTTCTCCATGTCTTCAGGTGACATCTTGATCTGATTATATCCTGAAAATCCATCCATGAAGGAGAATACCGAAAACTGAGCCGTATTGTCGACCAATACATCAATGTGAGGTAATGGGAAGTCATCTTTCTGGCTGGCTCTGTTCAGGTCCCGGTAATCCACACACATCCTCATCTTTCCATCTGTCAGACCCTAATTTTTGACCCTAAGATTTTTCGCATCTCATCTGCATTTCGCATGCAAACAAGATCACGTACTGTTTGTTTATCCTTTTTCGGGTGCAGGTTTTTGCCTTGGAGAGGATCACCTCATTTAGTTTCTGTTATCTGTTTATATTTTACTAACTTCTAACCAAAATACCAAAAAATATATATATGTTGCAGTTGCTTCTTCTTCTTCTGTGTTGCAGGATTTCAAAGACAGGGCAGTGATTTCAATTCAGATGCGTTTGTTCAGTCACAATTTGATTCAGGTGGACGTTTGACCTAATCTTGGTCAAACTATCAAGATATTGTTTCGACTACAAGTTGTGTGTGCCAGTGGTCTGTCTCTCAGACTGTGCGTATTCAAAAGTTCAAGACTGTGTTATGTGAGAAGTCATCAGTTATCAGGCGGTATTATGTGTGAAGTTTGGCATGAATCTTCAAGTTTATCAGTTCATCAGTGATTCATCTGAGAATTTATTTTTCTCAGCATGAATTCAAATCATCAGGAAAATTTTCAAACAATTTCAGTGATTGTGGCTGAATTGGCATGTTGTTCAATGGTTCATGTTTGGCTGTATTCATTATTATCAGTGGCTTGTGCAAGAAAAAAATCAGGAATTCGTCGTGGGCTTAAAAATCATCATTTCATAAGTTCCATCCATTTTTATTCGATCCATAAACCATCACTTTTTTTACATATAGCCATTATCCATATTCATTTTCCAATTTTTACCGATCTTTCATTACCCTTTTCCAATAACCATTTTTTTTATAATTCATATTTTCGATCTTTTTTCCATTTTTTCACAAATATCCATTGTCCAATGACCATTTTTTTCCATTTTCCGCGATTTATCCGATTCATACATTTTTTATATCATTATCCAATTAAATCTTTTTTGTCATTTTTTTTTAATCTCTATATAATCCATTATCTTTTTTTTAATCCATTTGTTATTACAAAAAATCCTAAGCCCATTTAATATTTTTTCCTTTGGCCCATTCTTAAAAAAAATATATAAGGCAACAAGTTTTCTCAGCTTTTCTAGCAAGCTGTAATTCCAGCAGGCCCCACACCAAACTCGGCAAGCCAATCACTCCAAGCAGCAAAGCCTCACACGCATCCTGCCACACATCAGCTTTCACAATAAGCTTCATCCAGCCATCCCGCATAAACCGCGAAACCGTAAGCCACACATAGTCGTATCAAACATACATCACCAAGCCCAACAATTCATTCCCAGCCAACATCATCCTTCTACAAGCCAGCCTTCATGCTTTAGTAACAGGAGCCAGCCGCAAGCCCTTTTTATGATAAACAAAACACTAGCGCGCCCAGGTATCAACAAACACAGCCGTACAAACTCCAGCCTTAGCTTCACTCCCAGCTCAAACAACAAGCTTACGAACACGCATGGACTGCATAAAGCCAGGCCCAATATCAGCCGAAACAATTTCAAAACGAAAACACAGCAAGCAACCCATTCAAGATGCATCAAAACGCAAATTCATAACAATCCAAAACGCAAAAGGGAAATACACAAAACGCAAGAAGCAAGCTAGCACGCGTTCCGTACCTTTTCAAAATGCAGTCCCGAAATTCAAAAACGGAAAGCTTCATTCTCCTTCATTTTGCTATAAATAAAACCCTCCTCCACTCTCATTCTTCTTAAGCTTGGAGAGCCCTTTAAATCTCTGCCAAAAAATCACCAAAGCTTCAATTTCATTTCTCCTAATCATTTCTCCTAATTTCTTGAACCTTCCTCTCTAAACACCTTCAACACCAAATTCGCAATCCAAAGGAGAAGAATAAACAAGGAATCACAGAAAAGTATCGGAAAAGAGAAAGGAGGTTGAAATTTGCGAGAGAGCGAAGGGAGAAAAAGAAATCGCGGAGAGAGAAGAGGATTCTAGAGTTGTTTCCGTTGGTTTGATTTAATGTGAAGGTGAGGAGAGGAGAATTTCTTTTGAACTCAGTTTTGTGTGTTTGCCATGGAGAAGAAGAAGAGGAATTTGGTCTTTGTTTCTCTGTTTGCGTGAAATAAAGAAGAAGATGTAGTTGGCTTTAATTTATTCTTTTATTTATTCTTCATATTTTCTTGTTTTCTTTTTTTATATAAGTTTTGTTTAAAGAAAAAGGAAACTGTGTTGGGCTTAAATGCCATTTGGATTCATGTTGACTATCCACCATCCCATGTACTCTGCGCATCCCCCTCCCTCATTAGTAGTTCTTTTTTTTATTTTTTTTGTTATTTCATTTAATCTTGTTAAAAGATTTTTTAGAAGAATATTTTAATAATATTTCTAGAATATTATTAAAATAGTTCTTTAAGAAAAATTTAAAAAAGATTTTTTAGAAAAGAAATTTTAGAAAAGAATTTAAAAATATTTCTATTTCTATTTCTTTTTGGATCTACTTTTAGATCCATTTTCTTCATCTTTTTCTTTTTGGTCGATGACAATCTCCGATTCGTGATTGTTGATTTCCGATCGGTTTAATCTTCATTGTGTCAAATCTATGGATGAATGATCATTTGAATCATTCTCCATACTTTGAGATCGTGATAGGTTGTCTTTCGACAAATTCAACGATAATCTCGATTAAGATTAGACCGTTCGCTTTCTTTTTGTGTGGCATGTTTTCGAAGAACAATTCATAATATCGTTTCTCTAACATGTATTAACACGAATATTTTCCACTTTAATTAGTGGTGGCCGGCCTCATTTGTAGGTAAATTACTCCGTAAATTAATCGGCGATTGCTTAACATAGACCTAAAGTTGTCCCTATTCGGAATGCGATCCACTTGGATCCGGTTGCCACGATTTTATTTTTCTTTTTGTGGTTGTGCTTGATTAAGTTCATCATACCACTTATATTGTAAATATTATAATAATGTGAATATACTAACATTTAATTTTAATCTCTCGCACCTTATCCTTTTATTTCAATTCCTTGCTCCTTTATCTCTTTATTATGCTTTATCATATTATATCATATATCATTTGTTCATATTCATATTGTTGCTTGTTTTTTTATTTTGTCCATTTGGATATCAAAACACTAATAAAGTATTAAACACTTAAAAGACATGTGACTTCTAATTTTGGACTATGGTTACTATCCCTTGCTTCGGAGAATGGACTTAGACTTTAAGATCTTACCCTTGCTCAAGTTGGAATGGATTAGAAACCTCGGCCTCAAATTATTTCATTGGCCTTTGAAGATGGAAATCCAATTGTTTCAAAGAGTGCTTGCCATATGGTTTGATCATTCTTCCTTTAGCTTTTATTTTCAAGTTTTAGGATAGTCCCTTCATCTTTTCCCATCTTCTTCAATTTTCAAATCTCCTTCCTATTTTTAAAACTTTCTTTGTTTTCAAACTTCAAACATTTTCTTAATTAAACTTTTACTTCGGTCATGTGCTTTTACCTTTTTCATTTCATTTCTTAATAAATGCTAAACCACATAAGCATATCGAAACTTCTTTCCCAAAAACTTTAAAACATTCACGACTCATTCGATTGTTTTTGTGCCCTCGTGCACGTTTCTTTAACTTTTTTTTTATGTTTAGATATGATTCATTCTTTCTAGCGGAATTATTCGCTAAAGAATGACGACTTATCTTTACATTTTAAAATCAATTCAACTCATTTGCCTTTTCACAATTTGTACCACGAACTACGGGGTTTTGATCTCGCATTGCACTTTGTGGGTACGTAGGCATGAGACTTTCGTCTCTTCAAACACCAAAATCTTAAAAAACATTCTTATTCTCATCTCTTCAATCTTTTTTCAAGCAAACCATTTCAAACCAAAAAATGCAGTAAATATTTCAAAGGGTTCCCGTAGAGTACTACGGACAAGTCGGGTGCTTAGAACCTTCCCGATTTGTAACCAATCCCCGTACCCATTCTCTGTTTGATTCTTTTAGCTTTTTAGCTTTTAAGATTCATTAGGCTTTCTTCGTTCTTTTTGCCTTTTTCCTTTCGGAAATAAATAAAATCGCAGTGGCGACTCTGTGTATATCGAGTTAAGTTAATCAATATCTTACACTCATGATTTTACAGCTACACCATCCTTTTTAGGCACAGGTACAATATTAGTAACCCACGGCGGATAGCTAGTCACAGCAAGGAAACTGGCGTCCCACTGCTTTTGTACCTCTTCTGTTATCTTCATTGCCATATTTGGGCGAGTACAGCGCAACTTCTGTTTTACTGGCGGGCAATCTTCCTTCAGTGGTAGCTTGTGCATGACAATGTCGGTGTCCAACCCTGGCATATCCTGATAAGACCAAGCAAAAACATCCACATACTCCCGAAGCATGTCAATCAGTTGCTCTTTTACTGAATCTTGCAGGCAGGCCCCGATCTTAAATTCTTTCACGTCTTCTTCCGTACCAAGATTAACCGTTTCAATCTCCTCCTGATGAGGAGTGATAACCCTCTCCTCTTGCCTTAACAACCTTTCTAGCTCTTCAGGTAGCTCATAATCTTCTTCAACCCCTTCATCAGCTTGATTGATTGGATTGTCAAAGTCATACGAAGTCATAGCAGTGTTGTTGTCGGTGCAGTCTGAAAGGCACTTTCTGCAAGGTTTTAGATTGGTTTATTTTAGTGATCAGTTTTATATTATTTAGAAAAAAAGTGAAAATGAAGTTATTTATTCTGAAAAACATTGCCATTTTATTTTTGTACAAAAAGAAAAAAATGAAAAACAGTGAGCGGAAAAGAAAAGAATCATTTGCAAAAGATGTCTGGATATTCATTAATTGATCTTTGCACAAAATACAAGATGGCCCGATTACAAAATGCGTCCTGACATCTTGGGCAAGATGCAGGACTTGATGCATGCTTTAAAAGACAGGAAATAATAATTACTCTGCAGGAGTAACTCTTATTATTTCCTGGGAAGACCAGTTTGAGACATGGCTCCCCGAGATCCTTGGACGTATCCAGCTTTCCAGGTTGCGCTCGTCTTCCGACTCATCTTCCAAATTGTTTACAGCATCCGGGGTGAGCATTCCCCCGCTGACAAACTTGGGCTCCTTTGCAGCCTCTGGTTGATCTTGTTGAGTTGGTCTGTAACCCAACCCAAATCGGTCTTATTTCTTTTCCACGGGCAGCAGCTTGCCCCAGCCTTGGGCGGTACCTTCCTCAACAACCTTCCGGGCTTGCTGGTATGATGTTATGGAAGTTCCCAGTACAGAAGATTCTTCATTAATGTTCAAGGCCTCAAACCCCTGACTCATGGTTTCGTGGATCTCCCCATCCATCTCAATGTACTTATACGTAGCCAACTGGCTAACAAAGATGTCCTCCTCCCCACAGATGGTGATGATTTGGCCTTCCCACTCGAATTTCAACTTCTGGTGAAGGGTAGACGTAACAGCGCCAGCAGCGTGGATCCAGGGTCTACCCAACAGATAGTTGTAGGCCGGCTGTATGTCCATCACAAAGAAGGTAGTTTTAAAAGTCAGCGGGCCAATCATCAAAGGCAGATCAATCTCCCCAAGCATTGATCTTTTAGAGCCATCAAATGCTCTCACCACCAAATTACTCGGACGCAATGCCAAGCAATCATACTCCAGCTTCACTAAGGCTTTCTTTGGTAAAACATTGAGTGATGACCCAGTGTCCACCAGTACATGAGATAAAACGACACCCTTGCATTCCAAGGTGATATGCAAAGCCTTGTTATGGTTGCGTCCCTCCGTTGTTAAGTCAACATTGGTAAAGCCCAGTCCATGACTGGTGTTGACATTTGCAACCACAGTTTCTAGCTAATTAACAGTAATCTCCTCCGGCACGTATGTTGCGTGCAGGACTTTCAACAATGCGTTCCTGTGAGCCTCGGAACACATCAACAGTGATAATATGGAGATTTTGGAGGGTGTTTGGTGAAGCTGGTCCACCACCTTGTAATCACTTCTTTTTATGATTCTCATGAACTCGTCTACATCTTGTTCAAAAGATGTCTTCTGAGTGTCTTTGACAGTTGGCTCTTCAGATACCACACTCTTTCCTTTTGCTTTGGCAGCAGCTTCTGCTTCAACATTAGGTCTTTGTGTTTGTGAGGCAAAAAGGCGTCCGCTTCTAGTGAAGCCTCCGCCTCCCCCAACATTATCAATTTGTGGAGAAGAGGTCGATGAATCCAGAGTGATTTTCTCCCCGTTGCAGTAGAGATCAGAGCCATAATGCCAAGGTATGGCACTACTGCTTTCATAGGGAACTGGTCCGGGCAACGTAATGGTGACCGGACTGATTGTTGTATAGGAGGGTACTGTAATAGTGTGCGGATCATAGTAAATTGTGACTGGTGATCTGGCGGGGGGTGCCACAGTTTGTGGTTGGAAATTGCTGCTGGGAGGAACGTTTGATGGGTCATAGTAGATTGTAACTGTTGAGACATCTTTATTAATTTTTGCTGGCGTTGTAGTAGATTCTTTTGATAAAATGGATGCTGATGTTGTAGAAGAAACAGTTGTTGAAATTTGACTTGCTGAAGTGATGGACGGAGTGATTGCTGGTGATGTTGATGAAGGTGGATGGTTTGCCTTCCTCAATGGCATTAATCCTAGGCCCACCATGATTAGGCATAGGATTTCTGTTGACATTCGGAGGAGGTGCAAAGTTGAGGGCTTTAGAATCCACCAGATCTTGAACTTTCATTTGTAAGGCCCTGCACTTCTCAGTATTGTGACCAGGCGCGTTGGAGTGAAAGGCACACCTGGCGTTGACATCATAGTTCTTTGGGAGATTGGAGGGATCTGGAGGTGCCAATGTTCTTAACTCAACCAAATTGAGCTTCAGGAGTTGGGGCAATAAGGCAGCATAAGGCATAGGGATAGGGTCAATCACCCTATTTGCCTGAGATGGTCTCTGTTGGAAGGGACGCTGCTGTTGGTTAATATTGTTGTTATTGTAGGCTCTTTGTTGTGGATACTGAACTTGTTGTTTATACTGTGGTTGTTGTTGTTGAGGATATGCTGATTGTTGAGGAATCGGAGCTGGAATGGTAACTGCTGCTACTGACCAGTGTACATAGTTAGGTTTGTTCCTACTGGTATGAATGGAATTAGTTTCACCGGCTCTTCGGGGTCCCACAAAAGGCTTCCTGGGATTACTGGATGACGTTGCACCATTGTCAGAAATTTTGCCCATTTTTAATAGACTTTCAATCCTTTCACCAGCTATAACCACATCTGCAAAGCTGGTTGAGGAGAAGGCGGCCAATCTATCAATATAGGTTCCTTGCAAAGTATTCATGAACATGTCAGCCATTTCTCTTTCTGACATGGGTGGTTGGACAGCAGCAGCAAGCTGTCTCCACCTTTGGGCATATTCCCTCAAGCTTTCTCTGGAAGATTGAGACATTCCCATTAGGAGGGTCCTGTTAGGAGCCATGTCCAGATTGTATTGATATTGCCTAATGAACGCTTTAGCCAAGTCCTTCCAGCATCTAATGGTAGCTCTGGTCAAGTGTGAATACCACTCTCTTGAAGCCCCAGTCAGACTGTCTTCAAAGTAGAACACCCACAGCTTTTCATCCATAGTATAAGCTTTAAGTCTTCCCAGGAAAGACTGCAGGTGAGTTCGTGGACAAGAGGTTCCATTGTATTTCTCAAAGCACGGGGGTTTGAATTTGTGGGGAATTCTCACCCCATCCACTAGCCCCATATCCATCACATTAAAGCCTAAGGAATTCTGAGACTCCAAGGATCTCAACTTCTCAGCAATTTCATCTAATATCCTGTCATAAACTTCATCCTCAGCTCCCATAACAGTAAACTGCTCTTCTTGGGGATCCTCTTGCAAGATTCTCCCCCCAGCAGTATTGCCTTGTACATTTCTCGGGATATTGACTTCCGGATCCAGATGAGGTCCAAATACTGGTGGATTAATAAGAGGCTGGCCTTGTTCATTGTTACTAGTCCCTCCAGTTCCAAGATGAGGTTCCTCTGGAGTTTGTCTTTCCACCAGTTCCCTTAACCTTTCTTGACTCTGGGCCAAGCCAGTCATTACAGCCATGAATTGAGTCATTTGATTTCTCATCTCCACTTTTTCATTAGCCATCTGATTTCTGACCTCAGTCAGATCCTGCTGTACTTGTTCCATCTGAATACCTGGAAGGTTATTGCGAGTAGGGTACCGGTGCGTGCGATTGACAGGGAACACCCGGCGACGAGCAATGTTTCCTGAGATCATAACAAAGTTAGAAACAAAAAAATAAAAACAAAACCTACGAAACAAACAAAAGTTAGTATGCAATGCAGTATGCCTATTTGTTTTCCAAGGTATCCGGTTTGGTTCTTGGTTTTGACCTTTCCAGACCTCGAGGAAGATGCTTTGATGTTGTCGAGAGAAAAGCCCAAATGGAAACAAGCTAAAATATATTACAAAAGGTGAACAATACATAGTTTTTTTTACAACATATGCCCATGGAGGGTCAAAAATACAACAAAAAGAAAAAGTACATCCAATGGAAATAAACAACAAGCAAAGGATCAAACATCCAGTCCAAACTCATCCTCTCTGACCTCCTTCAGGAGTGCCTCTGTCACTGGACCAGCTGGGTGCTCTGTAATGGTCCTAATGATGAGGTTCCTAGTGGCAATGGCAGTGGTCAACTTTTTATGCCTGTCCTGGTCCTTTGATCTCTTCAATCCAGCTCTAAGCTTCAACTCTGAAATCTCCTTCTGGGCTGCCAACAAATCTTCCTGCTGCTTCTTTTCATTGGCCTCTAACTGCTTAGTCTTAGCCTGAGTCTTCTGGTCTTCTTGAGTACGGGCTTCAGTGATCCTGACCCACCTTGCCTGATTTTCTTGCAGATAGAGCTCAGTCCTAGCCTTCTGAATCTTAGCCTCCTTACAGGCATTCTTCAATATTTGTTCCCTAACCCTTGCTCTCTTGATGTAGTCCTCTGTCTTCTCAATTTTGGTAAGATGCTCCACCCTGAGCTTTTCCAATCTCTCGATGTCCAGACGACCATCACTCCTCTCCCAAAGAGTTTTCTTCAAAGCCTCAGATAACTTCTCATTCCTTTCCTTCAGCTTCTCAAATTCTTCCAGGCTGAAAGTTGTTGTGGGTTGTACTGTTGAAGGTCCAGGCATATCCTCCATGGTGAAAGGCATTCCAGTAATCTGATCTCTTGTATGGGACCAGTCATAGTACTGAGCTGAAGCAACATTATTACACCTTCCCAGAATTGCTACCCTTTTTGTCTGGATGTTGTCCCAAGCCCAGGATGCTTGCCTGACAATAGTTGAATTAGGTTTCACTTCACAATACAAGGTCTTAGTCAAATCTTGCACTCTAGGAGGGTGAACCAAAGCATAGCCCAGTTGTCTCTTAAACAGTAAGGGATTGTAGTTGATGCAACCCTTCACTCCTATTAGAGGTACATTTGGATATTGTCCACAGCTGGTGATAATGTCCTTGCCCTTGGTGCTTTGGGTGCACCATCTGATATCATCTGAAGTTAAGGAAATGAGCCTTTTAGCCCAATTCTTCTGTTGGTGAGGATTCAGGAAGGCATCTGACTTAGGCAGGTGTCTGAGTAGCCAGGAGTAAAACAAAGGAGCACTACATCTAACTAACTTCCTCCTCTGTTTCTCATTCCTCTGATGAATGGAGTAGTAAAAGTCTCCCAATAATGTGGGTACTGGGTTCTTCAGAAGAAACAGATGGATGGCATTCTTGTTGACAAATTTAGGCTCATCTGCAAACAGTATGGCCCCATATATGCTGAGGGCCAATAGTGCACAGACTGCCCTCCATTCTCCCAAAGAGGCCTTCAGGATGGCCTGAGAAATCAAGAAATCCAAGTGCAAACCAGGTATCACAGCTTTTGTTGTCATACTTTTCTCAATCAAAGTAGGCTCCAAGTACAGTGCTTTTGCTACTTCTCCATTGCTGGGAGCTGGCATTTCTGGGTTGAAGGGGATTCCACCCCTGACAGGTACTCCAATCAATGATGAAAACTCTTCCAGCACAGGTCCTAGCTGAAAGTCTGGAAATGTGAAGCATCTCAAAGGAGGGTCATAAAACTGCAAGCATGTGTGGATCATGCTCCTCTGAGAAGGGTCAAGGTCCATAACCATATCCAAGATTCCTCCATAATGCTCTCTAAATAATGGGATGTGGTCAGGTGTGATAAGTGACTGGACCTGCCTGATACCAGTCAACACAGGCTCAAAGAAATGGTAGGATATGTTGCTTTTCCTGGGAGTGGTCATGGATGCTGCTGAAGAAGCTCAGGATAAGTGCTGATGAAGATCAAGACTGATACTAGAGATGAGCCACTGATAGGCTGATGCTGGTGATGATGAAGATTGCTGAAGCAGACAACTGAAGCAGATGTCTATGCAAAAGAAGGGGTCAAAACCAAACCAGATATGATGTGGATACCCTGAAAAACAAATAAACAAATGTTAAATGATGCAAATGATGAATATGCAAATGATATGCAAGGGTTTGTGATCAAGCTGGATCTGATTATCTGTCTGGATACAGGTCCATGTAAGTTCAAAGAAGGTTCAGATGGAGGTTCAGAAATCCAGTAGCCAGGGTGGGGGACTCAAATAAAGAGTCACATGTCCAGGGTTAATCACAAGAACTGTCCAAAATGAGGTACTCTTAAACCAAATAGTTAACAGGGTATGATGTGGCCAAGGGTACCTGCAAACCTGTAAACAGCCCAACCCCCTCACAGGTGATGTTCTAGAACAAGGATCCTCAAACTTGGATCAGTTATGAGAAGTGTAAACACTTCTAACCCGGAGGTACAGTGTTTACAATAACCATAAAAGATCCTCCGCTAATTCACCTCAGCTTCTGAAGGTCATAATAAAGGTCATCCAGACTTAGCAGGCTTCCCAGATAGCGCTAGCAATACAGGAAATTTGTAGCACAAAGTTCTCAAGAAGAAACCCACATCTGAACCGTGTTTCATATTCCCGCACCAGACCGAAATGGAATGGGAAAGAATATGAACCACTTTAGCCTAGGTGTCACTCAGGTCCCAGGTACAGGACCTCAAACTCTCAATGAAAACCCACCCACCAAAATAGAGACCAGATCCAGCAATGATAATGACAGTATGATGTATAAAACTGTAAAGAAAGCAATAAACAAGACTGTACATAAAGCAATAAAATAAATACATAAACACAATTAGCACATAACACCCCAGTAAACACAAATCAAACAAGCGCTAGGAGGAACCCACAAAAAGAACCAGAAGCCCTGGTTACAGTATAAGGTTCCCCAGCAGAGACACCAAACTGTCGCTCCCGCCTGATGACACACAGAGCCAAAAGGGGTACAGACGCGAACGGTCGGCGAAAGAGAGAATGAATGAATAAAGTCGCCAGCTAGACATTTTTATCCTGAAGGAAAGGTAATGCTGCATAAACCTAAGAAAAGATGGATAAGATGGTCGCGAACCAGAGAAACTGAGAAAGGGGGTTGGTTACAACCTGGGAAGGTATTAGCACCCAGATTGTCCGTCGTACTCGACGGGATCCACGCTTAAAAGATTTGTGTTTTAAAAGGGTAGTGTCAGTGCAATCTGTGTATCAAAGCTGGAAAGAATGCAAGTGTCAATGCTAAAAGAAAGTGAAGTGAAATATGTGAAGTGTCAGTGCTGGAACAAGAGTGCAAAGCTCAAGACTATGAGGCTTAAAGAATAAGGCTGGGGGAAGGGGAACATAAAGATACTTTTGTTCGATAACTGTTAAGTTATGCCTACGTCTCCTCTCGTGCAATGAGGAAGTCAGAACACCGTAGTTCGACTCAAAGAGACTGAATGATAAATGGACTTGTGAACTGCTTACTTGTCTATGCTCAAGTGTATGACCTGTCTGGCTCAGGTGCAAACTGTCTTGCATTAGACGGAAGAAACAAGTTCTCGTTTGTGAAGGAATGAGATGAGAAAAGAATCCTGGAGGAGACGATTATTGTTTGTTTTTCTGGTATTTTCAGTCTTTTATTGCTTTTTGTGTTTGTTATAAGAAAATGAGCTTAAGCCTAAACCAAGGGGTTAATAAACTCATCACATCTTCCCTCTGATTAGGGGTAATGAGAATACCTTAAGTATGAAGTAAGCAGCTCACACTTAATCACCTTGATGTAGGATTAAGATCATTAACCTACTTGTAATTACTTAGATGTTTTTGGAGTTTTTGTTTAGTGTAAAGTAATGAGTTTAAGCAATAATCAAGGATTTAATGGACCCATTACACCATCCTAATAGAAGGATAATAGATGAGAACATTCAAGTTGAGGAAGGCTCCTCAACTTAATCCATGATTAGGGATTAACCTCATGACAAAAAAAAGCCTTTATTAGAGTGGATTTTAGTTAATGGTAAGATTAAGAAGTGAATTTAATGGTTTATAAGACAACTTGAGGGGGACTTGTCCATTAACACTAGGGTTAGTCCTTCTTAACCAATTAAGGAAGAATTAGAACCCTAATGCAAGGCCCATGTTACAAGCTTGATGTCTTAGTGATTATTAGGTTTATTAATTAAAGGATTTAAACACATTAAGGGTTTAACACTTAGGATTAGAGTTATACACTCCTTCCTAATAGAAGGATGCAGGCATAACCCTAATCACAAAGCATTAAAACCTTTAAGGTTTAGTCCTTGAGTATGAGATGAGAAGAGAAGACTCAAAGATGACACAAAGGTAAAACTAATGAGGGACTAATCAAACCCTAATTTTTATCATGCTTGGTTGTTCCTATGGTTTATGAGGCTTGCAAAAGATCTTCAAGAGAAAAGCCACCAAGGAAGAAGCAGAAGAAAGGAGAAAGAAGCAGAAGAAGTAAGACAACTTACTTCACTTAAGAAGATAAGTTGCTTGAAGAAGGAAAGAGGGGAGGGAACATGAATGAGAAAGCTCACTCTAATACACAAGTAAAATTCAGCAATGAATTCATAAGAGAGATGAGAAGAGATTATGAGAAGTGAAGGAAAATTCACTTCTCAAAGGACTTACCACCTGAAAAGTTAGTAAAGAGAAATGAAATGGAGTGAAAATGAGATGAAATGCAATGATGCAAACCAAAGTCAGAAGCATAAACATGATGTTAATGATGGTAAGAGATGATGCAAACACATGTCAAGAGTTGTGGATGATCATACAAGGATGAGGATGTAAATGAAGCATGATTTGAACCATGAAAGTTCATGAAAGTTTATGAAATGATATGAATGCATAACATCGCAAATGAATGATGCAAAGATCAAACATGATTCTAATGTGTTCTAAGATGTCTCATATGTCATGTGGATGCACAAAATGTCATGGCAAGTTCATGTATGCAAGCAAATGAGAGATGAATGCAAATGAAAGCCAAAATTAGGGTTTATGCACAAGACACAAAGCAAAATTCAAAATCAGAAGCAAATGACAAGATAAAAAAATTGCAAATGGGATCAAAGGAAACCTAACCCTACACAAGTTCCCTGCCCAAAGGAGGGGACCTAAGTCTTAACCTAATGGAAGTTTTGATTTTCTCAAGTTAGCTAGGGTTTCAAGGCACTTCAAAAGGAAAAATGCACATCAAATTGAAAATGAAAGATAAATTCAAATCAATTTTACCCTAGAAACTACATGATATGAAGGATGCAATGCAAGAAGAACCATCATCAAACTCTTCATGGTTGGGTAGAATGAATTTTTCTAAGTTAGAACAAAAATATTGCCTTTTAAGAACTTTAATTCCAAATAAAAATGTCAAAATATGTAAATAACCAAAAATAAATTTGATTTGAGAGTTTGATAATGTTTCTAAATGTTTTAAAATGCAATGTGAATTTTTTCGGAATTTTTAAATACCTAACTGTATTTTTAATTAATTAATTTTCATTAACTAATTAAAAATAGACATTTTTAAATGATTTAAAAATAATTTTTCATGCAAAAAATAAAAATAAAAATATTTTTGGGTTTTGAAAATTAATAAAAGATTTGATAAAAATTTTCAAAATTTTTTAATGTATTTTACTATTTTTAAAAATTCGTGGAAATTAAATACAAAACAAATGAAATAAAAATGAAATAAATGAATAAATGAGAAAGTCAGCTGATCTAAAGGCCCAGATTCAAACCTAGGGGGCAGGAGTTGACTACGCGCGCTAATGGACGGCTGAAATTCAAATCTCACTAATTATGATTAAACCCTAATCCTGAGCCCTAATTACTTTCAGATGACCGGAACAATGTTTCGGTCATCTTCCCCGGCCATCCAATCCTTCAATCTCACTCAAAACGCAATCTTAAGCTCTCTAACTCTCCAGAATCAAACATCTAACAACCCTAAACATGAATCCAGCCCTAAAACTCATTTATTTTCACTCAAGAACAAGAATCAAAGCCAAATGGAAAAAACGCTGAAAATTTCAGAGGTTCAATACATGCTTAATACTTGACCATTTTCAAAACTAAACATATCAGAATCATCAGTGAATCATGGAGAACCAATTAGCAACTTAAAAACACGTTTCTAGAAAAAATGTTATTGATGATACCTGAACTGAAGCTTTCGAAAATGGTGCTTTCTGGCCAGTTCTTTGCTTCAAACAAGCTCCAATGATCCTCCCCAAGTGTTTGTGATGCTTAGTTGGAGTTTATATGGCCTCAAAATGAAAATGGCAGAGGTTCAGTTTGTGAAATGTGGAAATCGTGTTTTTGATTCTAGAATTTTTAGGGCAAAGTGATGGTTGGGAAATGATCAGTGGATCATGGTGAGTTGTTATGTGAAGTTTGTTTTGAGGTTTGAGGCTTGTGTGATGTGATTCGAATGAAAATGAAAAGAGGGAAGTTTTTGTGAACTATGGTGATGCTCTGGTTTCAGGCTCCAAGATTGTGTGAAATGTGATCCTTGAGGCATGTATGTGAAGCTGTGATTGGTCAGAGTAGTTGGTGTGGCTCAGTTTGATTGGTATAGCTCAAGTTGCATAAAGTCAACATTTGTGTAAGTGGAGGTATGGGCTGGTTCAGTCATGGTACAAGGGCATGGTTCAAATCAACTTGCTTCAAGGAGGTCCATGGAAGTCATATTTGGCAGTTGGCACAAGTGGATTAAGGGTTATGGAGCATTTTGCAATTTTGTCCAACTTTGGCCCCTTTTGAGATTCTTGAAGTTTAAGGCATGGAACTTAAGAAATTTTTGAGCCAATCTGAAGTTTAGGTCACATATGATGTTCATGTAATGCTTAGACAACAATTAGAGGTCACATTTTGCCTTGGTACAAGAATTTGCAAGTTTCCCTCTTTGGCACATATGTGAATTTTTTTGTGATTTTGTCCAACTTTGCAAGGCCATAACTTTTGATCAAAAATGAATTAGATCAAGTTCTAGTATTTTTTGAAAATGGGAGGATCCAATATACAACTTTCATGACCAATGATTTTCCATTTGAAGCATTTTTGAATCAAAAAGAGGAGGTTGAAAAACTTTCCCAAAATGGAAAATTTTCATTACAAGTCACTTTCCCAAAATGGCAACTTTGCAAATGGCTTGAAAATATTCAATTTTGTGAAATTCTAACATCTTCCAAGATCAAATAAAGACCACACACATTCAAAATGATGGAGAATACCCTTTGGTTGTGTGATTGAGGGCCTCAGATGCCCTGATTTTGCACTGACTTGCTTAAGAAGTCATCTTTTGATCAAATGCCTTCCCCATTGAATTTCTTCATGAAAATTCGTATGCATGATCCTCATATCATATAGAGACCAATAGAAACAAGAATGACCAAAAAATTTGGAGTTATGGCCTCTGAAACCAAAACCCTAATTTTGGGTCATCTGTGTAGTTTAAGACTGGCTCTGCTTCCACACCTTCCTCAGTTCTTGTGATTCTTTGACTTCCTTGATCTTGGGAGGATATAATATGATGCTTGAACATACATGTACCCTCTTGAAATGATTCATGACCTTTGGAGTGGCTCAAATGGCTCAGGGATGGCTCAGATCACAAACCCTAGATGCAGATGACTTTGAATCAATGCGATGAAACAATAATGCAACATGTGATGCTATGGTTGAATCTATGCAAATGAAAGGAGTCACAAGCCATGGTGTGAAAGAGTGAGGGCAAATTTGGGGTGTTTACACATTCCCCAGAAGAGTTCCCAGCAAATCCCCAGTAAAAAGTAAATTATTTTCTTTCTATCTTACATTCGTCTTATGTCATGATACTTTCGGCAGCCGTACCTTGCCAAGTGATCGTCCTTCACCGTTTGATGTTCGTCCTTCATCATTTCCCCAGCGGAGTCTCCATTACTGGAACCCTTTACTACCCGACATTCGTCTTATGTCGTGATATTTTTAGCAATCATACCCTGCTAGGTGATCGTCCTTCACCTTTTGATGATCGTCCGTCATCACTTTAACCGATGGTCGTCCCCATCGTTGATCTTGTTATCTGACATTCGTCCTATGTCATGATAAAAACCGAGAGCAGCCGTACCCTGCTAAGTGATCGTCCTTCACCTCTTGATGATCGTCCTTCATCATGTTTATCCGATGGCCGCCCCCATCGTCGACATTTTCTATCTGGCATTCGTCCTATGTCGTAATATTTTCAGAGCGGCCGTCCCCTTCTAGGTGATCGTCCTTCACCTTAGATGACCTTTCCTTATCTTATCCCCAACAGAGCAGCCGTCCCCTGCTAGGTGATCGTCCTTCACCCTTGATGACCGTCCCTCATCATTTATTTCTTCAACCCGATGGTCGTCCCCATCATTTACCCTTAATCCCCAAAGAACCTTGTTACTGTATTTGATGGTCGTCCCCATCACAATCCTTTATTTCCCCAGCATGTCGGTTGTCCCCGTTATTGCTTATCCCCAGCAGTCATCCCCTGCTCGACGGTCGTCCTCCGTCGCCCGCACTTTATGATCATGTTACACTTTCCTTTTATAATCTATATCCCTTTTCTTCTTCATACTCGGTGAGTGCAAATTTTGGACTGTCTTTGGTATTCAACCACAAGTTATCTTGTTTGCCTGTTAAGTCGTTACTTACATCCTACACAGCTAACTCATGTTTGAATAGGGGCAGCTGTAAACACCCCAAATTTTCCCTCACTCTTTTCACCATGGCTTGTGATTATTTTCATATGCATAAGTTCAATCATAGCATCTCATATTGCATTTTTTCACTACATTGGTTCTAAGTCATTTGCATCTAGGGTTTGTGATCTGAGAAATCCATGGGCTATCTGAGCCACTCCAAAGGTCTTCAATCACCCCAAGAGGGTCCATGTGTGTTCAAGCATCATTTTAATCCTCCCAAGATCAAGAAAGCCAAAAAATCACAAGAACTAAGAAAGGCATGGAAGCAGAGCCAACTTTAATTGCATAGATGACCTAAAATTAGGGTTTTGGTTTCAGAGGCCATAGCTCCAAATTTTTTGGTCATTCTTGTTTCTATTGGTCTCTATATGATATAAGGATCATGCATACCAATTTTCATGAATCAATTCAATGGGGAAGGCATCTGATCAATAAATGACTTCTTGAACAAGTCAGTGCAAGATCAGGGCATCTGAGGCCCCCAATCATCCAACCAAGGGGTCTTATCCATCATTTTGGGTGTATATGATCTTTATTTGATCTTAGAAGAAGTTAGAAGTTCACAAAATTGAATAATTTCAAGCCATTTGCAAAGTTGCCATTTTAATGCAAACTTGCCATTTTGATTCAAAAATGCTTCAAATTAAAAATTCTTGGTCATGAAAGTTGTAGATTGGATCATTCCCTTTTCAAAAAGTACAAGAACTTGATCTAATTCATCATACAACTCATGTTATGGCCTTGAAAAATTGGGAAAAATCACAAAATTTCACTTATGTACCAAAGGGGGAAGTTTGTAAATTCTCATGTCAAGCCAATTTGGGACCTCTAATGCATATCTACACATCATACCATCCTAGTGCAACTCATTTGGATCAGATTTGTGCCTTGAATCACAAGCTTTAATGCCTTGAACTTCACAAATTTCAAAAGGGGCCAAAACTTCCATAATTTGCAATATGGTACAAAACATCTCATCCACTTGCCACAACTCATCAAATATGATTCACAAATATCCCTTGATCTTTGTTGCGCACAGCCATACCCAAATCCCAGCCTGCCACTTGCCCATACCTCAAGTACACCAACTCTTGACTTTATGCATTTTGCCCCATACCAATCAGCATAGCCCACAACAACTACACTGACCCATCCCAGCATGTTATGTGGCAAAGAAGCAAGCCATTTCACACAAGTTTGGAACCTGAATCCTCACATTGCTCAGCATACACAAAATCACTCCAACTTGCAAAAGCTTTCGAATTTCATAACTCAGCCAACAAACCTCCAAACTTTTTCCACCATTCAACTCCACATTCATCACTGATCATTTCCCACCCTTCATTTTGCCTTGAAACACTTCAAATCAAAAACACGATTTTCACATTTCTTGAACTGAGTTTCAGCCAACTTCATATAGAGGCCATATACACTCCAACCAAGCATTGCAAACTCTTCAGAAGGATCATTGGAGGTGATTTGAGGCAAAGAACTGGTCAGAAAGTTTCAAAGCTGAAAGCTCAATCTCAGGTATCATCAAGAACAATTTTTCCTGAAATGATTTCTTAAGTTCTTAGATTGTTCTCTATGCTTCACTGATCACACTGCACCTTTTGGTTTTGAAAATGATTTAGTTTTAAGCATGTATGAAGTTTCTGAAATTTCTGAAAGATTTTCCGTTTTGCTTCGAATCTCATTGTTCATGTGAAACAAATGTTATTTGATGGCTGATTCTTGTTTAGAATGGGGTGGGATCATTTCCGGAGAGTTGGTAATTTGGTTTTACGTATTGAGAGAGATTGAATGAGAGACTGGCCGGAGAAGATGACCGGAACACTGTTTCGGTCACCTGAAAGTCATTAGGGTTCAGATTAGGGCTTAATTGCGTAATTAGTGAAGTTTGAATATCAGCCATTCAGATGCGCACGCTGGTCAATTCCCGTGTCCTTAGTTTAAACCATGGCCCTTGGATTTGTTTACTTTTCATTTAAATCAATTTAATTTTCTTTTTATTTGCATTTTCTTTATCATTTTATTAAAAATAGCAAAACTCATCTAAAAAATTTTATTTTTTGCATCATGGTTGTAAATATTTTTCTCATTCTGAAAATAATTTTTATTTTATTTTTTGCATTAAAATTGTATTTTTTTGAAATATTTAAATGTTTATTTTAATTAATTAATGGAAATTAATTAATTAAAATACCATTTAAGTTTCTAAAAATCACCAAAAAAATCACATTGCATCTTGGCACATTTAGAGACATTATCAAACCATTCATACAAATTTCTTTTAGGTTCTTGATCCATTTTGACATTTTTCTTTTGATTTAGGGTCCTTAAAAATCAATATTTTGACCCTAACTTAGAAAAATCTTTTCTGCCCAACCATGAATAGTTTAATAATGGTTCTTTTTGCATTGCATTCCACATATCATGTAGTTTCTAGGATAAAATTGGCATGAATTTATCTTTCATTTTTGATTTGTTTTGCATTTTTCTTTGTGAGGTATCTTAAAACCCTAGCAAACTTAGCTTCTGACCTTCCCATTTGGGTAGTGAACTTGAATAGGTTTAGGGTACCTTTGATCCCATTTTCAATTTTTTATCTTATGATTTGCTTCTGATTTTGGATTTTACATTGCACTTTGTACATAAACCCTAATCTTTGCCTTCATTTGCATTCATTCTTCATAAGATTGCATACATGAACTTACCATGACATTTTGTGCATCCACATGATTCATAAGACATCTTAGGAAATACTAGAATCATGCTTGATCATTGCATCATCCATTTGCCATGCTTTTGTTTTCATTTGATGTCATATGCATTCATGAACTTTCATGTTTCCTTTCATGTCTCATTTGCATCTTCATTACTTGTATGATCATCCACATCTCTTGACATGCTTTCATACTCTCATAGCATCATTTGCATCATGATTATTCTTCTGACTTTGGTTTTAATCTTTTCATTTCATCTTATTTTCATTTCATTTCATTTCTTGTTGCGAACTTTTCAGGTGGTAAGTGTTTGAGAAGTGAATTTTCCTTCACTTCTCATAGTCTCTTCTCATCTCTCTTGTGCATCATTGCTGCATTTTATTTGTGAATTAGGATGATCTCGCTCATTCATGTTCCCTCCTCACCTTCTACCTCCAAGCAACTTGTCTTCTTAAGTGAATCCAGTTGTCTTGCTTCTTCCTGTTTCTCTTCCTTCATCCTGTTTCTTCCTTGGTGGCTTTTCTCTTTAAGATCTTCTTGCAAGCCTCATAAACCCTAGGAACAACCAATCATGATCACAATTAGGGTTTGATTAGTCCCCCCATTAGTTTTACCTTTGTGTCATCTTTGTGTCTTCTCTTCTCATCTCTTAATCAAGGACTAAACCTTAAAGGTTTTAAGGCTTTGTAATTAGGGTTATGCCTGTATCCTTCTATTAGGATGGAGTGTATAACTTTAATCCTAAGTGTTAAACCCTTAATGTGTTTAAATCCTTCAATCAATTCACCTAATAATCACTAAGACATCAAGCTTGTAACTTGGGCTTTGCATTAGGGTTCAAATTCTTCCTTAATTGGTTAAGAAAGACTAACCCTAGTGTTAATGGACAAGTCTCTCTCAAGTTGTCTTACAAACTTAAAATCCATTTCTTAATCTTATCATTAACTAAAATCCACTTTAATAAAGGCTTTGTTTTGTCATGAGTTTAATCCCTAATCATGGATTAAGTTGAGGTATCTTCCTCAGCTTAAATGTTCTCATCTATTACCCTTCCATTAGGATGGTGTAATGAGTCCATTAAATCTTTGATTATGGCTTAAACTCATTACTTAACACTAAACAAAAACTCCAAAAAACATCTAAATAATCACAAGTAGGTTAATGATCTTAACCCTACATCATGGTGATTAAGTGTGAGGTGTTTACTTCATACTTAAGGTATTCTCATTACCCCTAATCAGAGGGAAGATGTGATGAGTTTACTAGCCCTTGATTTAGGCTTAAGCTCAGTTTCTTATGACAAACACCAAAAGCAATAAAAGATTGAAAACACAAAAAAAAAACAAATAATAATTGTCTCCTCCAGGATTCTTTTCTCACCTCATTCACTCACAAACGAGAACTCGCTTCTTCCGTCTAATGCAAGACAGTTTGCACCTGAGCCAGACAGGTCATACACTTGAGTATAAGCAAGTAAGCAATTCACAAGTCAATTTATCTTTCAGTCTCTTCGAGTCGAACTACGCTATTCTGACTTCCTCATTGCACGATAGGATACGTAGGCATAACTTAACTGTTATCGAACAAAAGTCTCTATATATCCCCCCTCTTCCAGCATTATTCTTTAAGCCTCATTGTCTTGGGCTTTGCACTCTTTCCTTGCACAGACACTTTTTCATCTCACTTCACATTTCTTTTACACTGACATTTGCATTCTTTTCTAGCTTTTGCACACAAAAATAGCACTGACACTACCCTTTTAAACACAAACTTTCAAGCGTGGATCCCGTCGAGTACGACGGACGATCTGGTTGCTAATACCTTCCCAGGTTGTAACCAACCCCCTTTCTCAGTTTCTCTGGTTCGCAACCGTCTTATCCATCTTTTCCCAGGTTTATGCAGCATTACCTTTCCTTCGGGATAAAAATGCCTAGCTGGCGACTCTTTTCATTTCTCCTTTCACTGACCGTTCGCGGTTGTACCAGGATGCAAGTCTTCGGGAGAGACAAGATGTTGTGCTCCCCTATATTACTCTTGGTTGTTAAGACATTTTCCAAAATCAGATACTTTCCTGAACCCTTATCAGCCGAGGAACTGGGCTAAGAGATTGATTGCCCTTACATCAGAAGACATCAGATGGTGCACCCAGATCACCAAGGGAAAAGACATCATTACTAGCTGTAGGAAATATCCTAATGTGCCTTTGATTGGAGTAAAAGGTTGCATCAATTACAACCCTTTACTTTTTAAGAGACAATTAGGGTATGCTTTGGTTCATCCTCCGAGAGGGCAAGATTTGACTGAGAGCCTCTATTGTGAAATCCAACACAACTCTACTATTGTTAGACAGGATGGATCACTTAACCAAGATTGAGAAGATGGACGACTACATCAGAAAGGCTAGAGAAAGGGAGTTAGTACTGAAGAATGCTTGCAAGGAAGCAAGGACTCAAAAGGCTAGGGCAGAGCATTATTTAGAGGAATGCCAGGCTAGGTGGATAAGGATCACTGAAGCTCATGCACAAGAAGATCAAATAACTCAAGCTAAGATAGAGCAACTGGAGGCTAGTGAGAAGTAGAATCAGAAGGAGGCTAGTAAGATAGGCATTATTAGCAGCACAGAAGGAGATATCTGAATTGAAACTCCGAGCAGGGTTGAAGAGGTCAAAGGATCAGGATAAGCATAAGAAGTTAACCAGTGCCATTGCTACCAGGAACCTCCTCATTAGGACTATCACAGAGCACCCGTTTGGTCCAGTGACTGAGGCCCTCCTGAAGGAAGTCAGAGAAGATGACTTTGGGTTGGATGTTTGACTCTTTTTGTTTGTACTTCGTTTTGATTGTATTTTCTTTTTGTTGATGTATTTTGACCCACCATGGGAATGTATTGTAATCAAACTATGTATCTTCACTCTTTGTAATATATATGGTTTGTATTATTTTCGGTGGGCTTTATCTCTCTCTACAACATCATCAGCATTTCCTCGAGGTCTGGAAAGGTCAAAACCAAAGAACAAAACCGGATACCCTTGGAAGACAAATAGGCATCCTTCATTGCATACTAACATTCTATTTGTTTTGTAGGTTTTTGTTTTGTTATTGTTTCTTACTTTGTTGTGGTCTCAGGAAACATTGCTCACAGAAGAGTGTTCCATGTCAACAGAATACACTGGTACCTGACAAGAAACAAATTTCCGGGACTCCAGATGGATCAATTTCAACAGGACTTGAATGAAGTGAGGGCCCAGATGGCCAATGAAAGGGTTGAGATGAGAAATCAGATGACTCAATTCATAACAGTGATGACTGGTCTAGCTCAGAGCCAAGAAAGACTGAGGGATTTAGTTGAGCGACAAACTCCTGAGGAACACCATCCAGGTACAGGAGGTACCAGTAACAACGATCACATGCAGCCTCACACTGATCCACTAGAGTTTGGACCTCATCTGAACCTAGACATCAATGCCATAAGGAATACTCAAGGTAACACTGCTGGAGGAAGGGTCTTGCAGGAAGATCCTCAAGAAGAGCAGTTTACTGTGGTCGGGGCTAGAGACGAAGTTTATGACCGTCGGTTAGATGAAATTGCAGAGAAGCTGAGGTCTCTTGAATCCCAAAACTCTCTAGGTTTTGATGTCATGGACATGGGATTGGTGGAAGGGGTGAGAATTCCTCATAAATTCAAACCCCCGTGTTTTGAAAGATATAATGGCACATCCTGCCCACGTACCTACCTTCAGTCATTCTTGGGAAGATTAAAAGCACACACCATGGACGAGAAGCTGTGGATGTTTTACTTCGAGGAGAGCTTGACAGGGGCATCCTGGGAATGGTATTCTCACTTAACCAGGGCCACAGTAAGAAACTGGAAAGATTTGGCTGAAGCTTTTATCCGTCAGTATCAATATAACCTGTACATGGCTCCAAACAGGACCCTTCTGATGGGAATGTCTCAGTCTTCCCATGAAAGCTTTAGACAGTATGCCCAAAGGTGGAGGCAACTAGCTGCTGTTGTTCAGCCCCCAATGTCTGAAAGGGAGATGGCAGACTTGTTCATGAATACTCTCCAGGGTATCTATATTGATAGATTGGCTGCATTTTCTTCCACCAGCTTTGCAGATGTGGTGATAGCTGGGGACAGAATTGAGATCCTACTGAAAATAGGAAAGATCTCTGACAATGATGCCAGTTCAAGCAGTGCAAGAAGGCCATTTGCTGGGCCCCGTAGATCTGGTGAAACAAACTTTGTACACATGGGAAGAGGGAGACCCCAATATCTACCCAGATCAGTTGTTATTGTTATTATCCCTGCTCCACCTCCTCAGTATACTCAACAACCCCAACACTTTTCGCAACAATAACAATTTCCTCAACATAGATCTTATAACAACAACAACAATAATCAACAACAACGCCCTTTTCAATAGCGGCCATATCAGATCAACAGGGTGATTGACCCTATTCCAATGCCATATGCTACACTGCTGCCACAACTCCTAAAGCTCAATCTTATTGAGTTGAGGACATTGGCTCCGCCTGATCCTAAGAACCTTCTGGGAAACTACGATGTCAATTCTAGGTGTGCTTTTCATTCCAACGCACCCGGTCACTCTACGGAAAAATGCAGGGCTCTGCATATGAAGGTCCAGGATCTGGTAGATTCAAAGGCCCTAAACTTTTCACTTCCTCCTAATGTAATGAAAAATCATATGCCAAGCCATAGTGGGCCAAGGATTAATGATATAGGGGAAGGCTCACCCATGAGTTTAATAGAAGACATTGCATGTATTCAGACACCTCTGGCAGAGGTTAAAGCCCAGCTTTTGAAATGCCAAGTGTCTCTAGGTTGTGAGGCCTGTTGTGAATCATGCCAACTTTCCGAGAATGGGTGTGCAAGCTTGAGGATTGGAATTAATGGCTTGATCAGAGAAGGCATTCTGCAAATTACCACAACAGCTTCTACAATACCAGCAACCCTTTTGTCAAAAACAAGTGATTCTCCTACAACTGCAACAACCATTGTTCCTATTTATTTAGCTACAACTTCAGCAACCATTTCTTCCGTCACTTCAACAAACAACAGTTCCATTTCATCTCCTTCTACGACTCCAACAACCACCAACAATGATGTCTCCACAGTTACAATTTATTATGACCCTACAACGGTCCCAAATTCCAGCAACTTTCAACAGTCTCAACAACAGTTTCAACCAAGCTTCAATTCACCACCACCAACATCCATAATAAGTCCTGTCCTTATCTTTTATGATCCACAGAACATTAAGGTTCCAACTTCTACGGCAGTAAGCCCAGTCACCATCACGTTTCCGGGGCCGATTCCTTATGACAAAGACAGTGTTGTACCATGGCATTATGGTGCTGACCTTTACTGCAATGGAAAAAAAGTCCTTCTCGATTCTTCAGTTCCTACCCCACAAGTGGACAACGTCGGGGGAGGCGGAGGCTTCACCTAAAGTGGACGCCTCTTCGCGTCACAAGCTCCCAGAATTAATACTGAGGCAGAGGTTGCTGCCAAAGCCAAAGGGAAGAGTATGATACCTGAAGAATCTGCACCAAAAGAGACTCATAAATCATCCTTCGATCAGGATGTGGATGAATTTATGAGGATTATTAAAAGAAGTGACTATAAAGTTGTGGACCAGCTCCACCAAACTCCCTCTAAGATCACTATACTATCCTTGTTGTTGTGTTCCGAAGCCCATCGAGATGCACTACTCAAAGTTCTGCACGCTGCCTACGTGCCAGAAGAGATCACAGTGAATCAGCTTGAAACAGTGGTGTCTAATGTCAATACTAGCCATGGGCTAGGTTTCACTGATGCTGATTTGACCGTAGAAGGACGTCACCATAACAAAGCCTTGCACATAACCCTGGAGTGCAAAGGAGTTGTACTATCTCATGTTCTTGTAGACACTGGGTCCTCACTCAATGTCTTATCCAAGAAGCCTCTTGTCAAGCTTGAATATGATGGATTATCTCTCCGACCAAGCAACCGTGTGGTCATGGCTTTTGATGGCTCCAAGATATCTGTTCTTGGAGAGGTGGAGCTACCAGTGGTAATCGGTACGCAAGTCTTTAAGACCACTTTCTATGTGATGGACATTCAGCCGACCTACAACTATTTGTTGGGTCGACCATTGATTCACGTTGCAGTCGCGGTAACCTCGACCCTTCACCAGAAATTGAAATATGAATAGGAAGGACAAATTATCACCATCTGTGGTGAGGAGGACATCTTTGTTATCCATCTGGCTACATACAAGTATATTGAGGAGGACATCTTTGTTATCCATCTGGCTACATACAAGTCCCTCACAGAAGAAGACCACCTGGTAAATCTGTTGAAGTTATTCAAGCGTCTGAGGAAGTACCAATTGAAGTTAAACCCCAACAAATGCACATTCGGGGTGCGATCCGGTAAGCTGCTAGGATTTATTTTGAGTGAAAAAGGGATTGAAGTTGACCCTGATAAAGTTAAAGCCATTCATGAAATGCCTGTGCCAAAGACCAAAAAAGAAGTTCAGGGGTTTCTAGGTAGATTGAACTACATTTCACGGTTCATATCTCACCTTACAGCAACCTGTGAGCCTTTGTTCAAGCTGTTAAGAAAGGAACAAACGGTCAGGTGGAACGATGACTTCCAGAGGGCTTTTGACAAAATCAAGGAATATTTACAAGAGCCTCCGATCCTCATGCCTCCAGTTGAAGGAAGACCTCTAATCATGTACTTGACAGTATTAGAAGAGTCAATGGGGTGTGTGCTGGGCCAGCATGACGAGTCTGGTCGAAAAGAGTATGCAATATACTACCTTAGCAAAACATTTACCGACTGTGAGCAACGTTATTCACTTCTCGAGAAAACTTGATGTGCTTTAGCGTGGGCTGCTCGCTGATTGAGACAGTATATGTTGACCCACACCACTTTATTGATCTCGAAGATGGACCCAGTCAAGTACATTTTTGAGAAGCCAACACTTACCGGACGGGTCGCAAGATGGCAAATGATCCTCACAGAATATGACATTCAATACACATCTCAAAAAGCCATCAAGGGCAGTGTATTGTCTGATTATTTTGCTGAGCAACCCATTGATGATTACCAGCCTATGAGATTTGACTTCCCCGATGAAGACATCATGTTCATAAAAGCAAGAGATCATGAAGAGCCTATTCACACTGAAGGGCCTGACCCGGAATAAGAATGGACTATGATGTTTGATGGGGCTGTTAATATGAATGGTCGTGGTGTTGGTGCAGTACTCATTACACCTAAGGGAGTTCACATGCCTTTCTCGGAAAAACTCACTTTTAACTGCACTAACAACGAAGCTGAATATGAAGCTTGCATTATGGGTCTTGAGGAAGCCATTGACCTCAGGATCAAGACTTTAACTGTGTTCGGAGATTCAGCTTTGGTGATCAATCAAACCAACGACAAATGGTACACTCACCAGGATCATCTGATACCTTACCGGGATTATGCAAGGAGGTTATTGACTTTCTTCACAACAGTTAAGCTTGAGTATATCCCTCGAGATGAAAATCAGTTTGCAGATGCTCTGACTACCATTTCATCCATGATCAAAGTTCAAGCTACCAACTTTGTGCCTCGAATTTTAGTATCCAGACTTGACAGACCAGCTTATTTATTCTCAACAGACCTTGCTAGAGATGAAAAGCCTTGGTTCTATGACATCAAATGCTTCTTAAAGGATGAAACATACCCACCTGGGGCATCTTCCAATGATAAGAAAACTTTGAGAAGGCTAGCTGGTAGTTTCTTCCTGAATGCTGATTATTCCTTGTACAAGAGAAACTTTGATATGGTACTCCTCAGATGTGTTGATAGGGCAAAAGCAGACTTGTTGATGCACAAGGTGCATGAAGGATCTTTCAGTACTCATGCTGGAGGGCATGCTATGGCAAAAAAGTTGTTAAGATCAGGCTATTACTGGATCATAATGGATGCAGACTGTTGTGCGTATGCCAGGAAATGCCATAAATGCCAGATTTATGCAGATAAAGTGCATGTGCCTCCCAATCCTTTGAATGTGATGTCTTCACCTTGGCCTTTTGCCATGCGGGGAATTGATATGATTTGCCAGATTGAACCGACTGCTTCAAATGGACACAGATTCATCCTGGTAGCCATTGACTATTTTACCAAGTGGGTTGAAGCAGATTCATACGCAAATGTCACCAGGCAAGTGGTAGCCGGATTCCTGAAGAGAGACATCATCTGTCGGTATGGAGTGCCCGAGCGAATCATTACTGATAATGGTTCCAATCTGAACAATAAAATGATGACAGAACTGTGTCGGGACTTCAAGATCCAACATCACAATTCTTCTCCTTACAGGCCAAAGATGAATGGCGCTGTAGAGGCAGGTAACAAGAATATCAAGAAGATTGTGCAAAAGATGGTAGTCACCTACAATCAGAACGTCCACTAGGGCAACACCGTATCAACTTGTGTATGGTATGGAGGCAGTCCTACCTGTTGAAGTTGATTTACCCTCCTTGCGGGTACTGATGGATGTTAAGTTGAACGAAGCAGAATGGGTTCGATCCCGGTACGAACAATTAAGTCTGATCGAAGAGAAGAGGTTAGCTGCAATCTCTCATGTGTAGTTGTATCAGAAAAGAATGAAGAAAGCCTTCGATCAGAAAGTCAGGCTTCGAGAATACCAAGTAGGGGATCTTGTGCTAAAAAGACTCCTACCTCCTCATACAGACCACAGGGGCAAGTGGACACCGAATTATGATGGTCCGTTCATAGTAAAGAAAGTTTTCTCTGGTGGAGCACTGATGCTCAGTACTATGGATGGTGAAGACTTCTTGTCCCCTGTGAATTCAGATGCAGTTAAAACATACTTCGCATAAAAATGACCCGCTGGACATAAAAACAGAATGTAAGTCCAGGCAAAAATAGGGCATCCCGGCGAGTCAAAAACAGAATAAAAGACACGGGCAAAAATAAGGGAAAATTGAAAAAATGTATACCCGCTGAGTTGAAAAGCCACATTGGACAACTCAGGAAAAAATGGGTATCCCGGTGGATTGAAAACCCGAAAGGGCGATCCATGCAAAATAAGGGAATAAGCGAACAACTGCATTCTGAATTCGTCTGTATCACTTACAACATGGTAAGCTTCAAAAGGTTCAAGCTTCGGTCAGAATCAGCCTTCTTCAAAAGTAGGATGAGAAGAACATCAATGTCATACGAGTCATAGCGAAAGGGAAGCTCCTTGAAGCGTCATCAACGTTGCCAGCATCTTTTTGTTTATCAATTTGTAACAATCTCCTCATTTCAGGGGATCTGTTTCTTTGACTGTATTTTCCAATTCAGGGCATGCAAATTAATAAAATCAGATTTTCGGTCATGTTTCGCCTCGTACCTTCTATTTTCCTTTGCAAAAATGTCTGATATCCTTGATATAATGATTGCATAAATACCGATGCGCCTTTTCTGACATGCTTACAGGAAATATATTTGCTCCCGGGAGTGTCTAAACTCTGATGATGGAATCCAGTAAGGGGTACCTCGGGATACTTGTACGTTTCTTTGTCATACAGGATTGCAGGTATTCAAAGTACGACATGGGGCATGAGGGTTCTTCCTGTCGCTCCTACCAAATGACACCTGGTCAGAAGGGGTACAGACGCGAACGGTCGGTGAAAGAGAAGAATGAATAGAGTCGCCAGCTAGGCATTTTTATCCCGAAGGAAAGGTAATGCTGCATAAACCTAGGAAAAGATGGATAAGACGGTTGCGAACCAGAGAAACTGAGAAAGGGGGTTGGTTACTACCTGGGAAGGTATTAGCACCCAGATTGTCCGTCGTACTCGACGGGATCCACGCTTGAAAGTTTGTGCTTAAAGGGGTAGTGTCAGTGCTATTTTGTGTACCAAAACTGGAAAAGAATGCAAGTGTCAGTGTAAAATAAAGGTGAAGTGTATAAGAGATGTGTCAGTGTAAGAACAAGAATGAAATGCTCAAGACTATGAGGCTTAAAGAATAATGCTGGAAGGAGGGGGAATATACAGAGACTTTTGTTCGATAACTGTTAAGTTATGCCTATGTATCCTCTCGTGCAATGAGGAAGTCAGAACACCGTAGTTCGACTCAAAGAGACTGAAAGATAAATTGACTTGTGAACTGCTTACTTGTCTATGCTCAAGTGTATGACCTTTCTGGCTCAGGTGCTAACTGTCTTGCATTAGACGGAAGAAGCAGGTTCTCGTTTGTGAGTGAATGAGGTGAGAAAAGAATCCCGAAGGAGACGATTATTGTTTGTTTTTATGTTTTCAGACTTTTATTGCTTTTTGTGTTTGTCGTAAGAAAATGAGCTTAAGCCTAAACCAAGGGTTTAGTAAACTCATCACATCCTCCCTCTGATTAGGGGTAATGAGAATACCTCAAGTGTGAAGTAAACACCTCACACTTAATCACCATGATGTAGGATTAGGATCATTAACCTACTTGTAATTACTTAGATGTTTCTGTTGTTTTTGTTTAGTGTTAAGTAATGAGTTTAAGCCATAATCAAGGATTTAATGGACTCATTACACCATCCTAATAGAAGGATAATAGATGAGAACATTTAAGCTGAGGAAGGCTCCTCAACTTAATCCATGATTAGGGATTAACCTCATGACAAAACAAAGCCTTTATTAAAGTGGATTTTAGTTAATGGTAAGGTTAAGAAATGGATTTTATGGTTTGTAAGACAACTTGAGGGGGACTTGTCCATTAACACCAGGGTTAGTCCTTCTTAACCAGTTAAGGAAGACTTAGAACCCTAATGCAAGGCCCAAGTTACAAGCTTGATGTCTTAGTGATTATAAGATGGATTGATTAAAGGATTTAAACACATTAAGGTGTTAACACTTAGGATTAAAGTTATACACTCCTTCCTAATAGAAGGATACATGCATAACCCTAATCACAAAGCCTTAATTTAAGGTTTAGTCCTTGGTTATGAGATGAGAAGAGAAGACTCAAAGATGACACAAAGGTAAAACTAGATGGGGGACTAATCAAACCCTAATTGTGATCATGTTTGGTTGTTCCTAGGGTTTATGAGGCTTGCAAAAGATTTTCAGGAGAAAAACCACCAGGGAAGAAGCAGATGAGGAAGAAGAAGCAGAGAGAAGCAAGTCAACTTACTTCACTTAAGAAGATAAGTTGCTTGGAGAAAGAAAGTAAAAGATGAACATGAATGAGCAAGCTCACTCTAATACAAGGATAAAATGCAGCAATGATGCATAAGAGGGATGAGAAGAGATTATGAGAAGTGAAGGCAAATTCACTTCTCAAATACTTACCACCTGAAAAGTTAGAAAAAGGTATGAAATGCAATGAGAATGAGATGAAATGCAAAGATGCAAACCAAAATCAGAAGCATAAACATGATTTTAATGATGCTAAGAGATGATGCAAACACATGTCAAGAGTTGTGGATGATCATACATGGGGGAGGATGCAAATGAAGCATGCTTTGAACCATAAAGATTCATGAAAGTTTATGAAATGATATGAATGCATAACATGGCAAATGAGAGATGCAATGATCAAACATGATTCTAATATGTCCTAATATGTCTTATATGTCATGAGGATGCACAAAATATCATGGTAAGTTATTGAATGCAAGCAAATGAGAGGTGAATGCAAATGAAGAAGCAAATTAGGGTTTATGTACAACATGAGATGAAAAAATTCAAAATCAGAAGCAAAGCATGAGATAAAAAATTGAAAGTGGGATCAAAGGAACCCTAACCCTACACAAGTTCGCTGCCCAAAGGAGGGGACCTAACTCTTAACCTAATGGGTGTTATGATTTTCTCAAGTCAACTAGGGTTTCAAGGTACCTTAAAAGGAAAAATACTCATCATATTGAAAATGAAAGATAAATTCAAACTAATTTTACCCTAGAAACTACATGCTATGAAGGATGCAATGCAAGAAGAACCATCATCAAACTCTTCATGGTTAGGCAGAATGAATTTTTCTAAGTTTGAACAAAAATATTGCCTTTAAACAAATTTTATTCCAATGAAAATTGTCAAAATACATCAAGGACCAAAAAGAAATTTGTTTTGAGGGTTTGATAATGTTTCTAAATGTTATAAAATGCAATGTGAATTTTTTGGTGATTTTTAAATACCTAAATGCATTTTTAATTAATTAATTTCCATTAACTAATTAAAAATAAACATTTAAATGATTTAAGAATAATTTTTAATGCAAAAAATAAAAATAAAAATATTTTTGGGTTCTGAAAATTAATGAAATGTTTGACAAAAAAAAATCAGAATTTTTCAATGTATTTTCCTATTTTTAAAAATCCGTACAAGTTAAATATAAACAAAATGAATTAAAACAATAAAAATAAAAAGTCAACAGATCCAAAGGCTGTGGTTTGAATGAATTTGGAGGGAATTGACTGGCGCCAGATCCTAAGGCTGTAATTCAAACTGACTAAATTAAAACTAAACCTAATTAATTAATTTAATAAATCAGGGTTAGGGTTTAATGATGAATCTGGTCCACTCATACGCGCACGGGAAAGCCAGATCAAGGGCCAGAATTCAAAGTTGGCTAATTAATGAGATTAGGGCTTAATGACCCTCAGGTGGCCGGAGAAGACTTCCGGTCGTCTTCTCCGGCGAGACCTTCATCCTATCTCCCTCAAAACCTCACTAAAATGCATAAAAATCTCCAGATTCACTCAACTAAACATTCTAAACAGGAATCCAACAACAAAAACTATTTATTTTCCATGAATCAATAGAAACAAACAAAATCTTTTTCACGGGCAAAGTTTTAGACAGACCATACATCCTCATTTCTTCATCATTTTCAAAAATTCAAAGCTCATTGCATTCAGGGGAGCATGTAGATCATTTCAATAACTTAAAATAAGGTTTCTGGAAAAATGATTTTGCGAAGCTACCTGAAGTGAAGCTTTCAACTTGGAGCTTTCAGACTGCTTCTCTGCTTCAAAACTCCTCCAATAATCTCTCTGAATAAGATTTGAGGTTTAGTTGGAGTGTATGGTTGTTGGTTCTTGAGATTGATGAAGTTCTGACCAAGGGGAGTGGAAAGTCGTATTTCTTTTTGGGATGGTTTCAGGATCAAATGATGGTTGGGAAATGATCAGAGGATCATGGTGAGTGATTCTATGAAGTTTGTTTTGAGGTTTGTGGCTTGTGTATTGTGATTCGAAGAAAAATGCATAGAGAGGGATTTTGGAGAATGCTGACTTGTGGGAGAACTCAGGCTTGTGTGTGTGGTGTGTTGAGTTGCTTTTGGTCCATGTATCAAGTGGTGATAGGTTTGTGGAGTTGGTGTGGCCTATGCTGATTCGTATGGTCCATTTTGCCAAAAGTCAATGTTAGGTGTCCTTTGAGGTATGGGTCATGGCAGGCCAAGGACAAGGGCATGTCTTGTGCAGCTGTGATCAAGGATAACCATGGAAGTGAGATTGAGGCAAACCAGCAAGTGGATCAAAGCTTATGTGTGGTTTTGCAAATTTGTGAACTTTTGGCCCTTTTGAAGTTTCTTAATGCACAAGTCATGAAATTTGAGAATTCTTTGGTGCATTCTGAATTTTAGGCATTGCATTGTGTTTGTATGATGATTAGAAGTCACTTTGAAGTCACATTTAGCCTTGGCATGAAGTTTTGCAACTTTCCCTCTTTGTGCAAAAGTGAAATTTATGTGATTTTGTCCAACTTTGACAAGCCATAACTTTTGATCCAAAATGAATTAGAATGAGTTCTTGTAATTTTTGAAAATGGGAGGATCCATTCTATAACTTTCATGACCAAAGTTTTTCCATTTGAAGCATTTTTGAATCAAAAAGAGGAGGTTGAAAAACTTTCCCAAAATGGCAAGTTTACATTACAAGTCACTTTCCCAAAAAGGCAATTTTGCAAATGGCTTGAAATTCTTCAATTTTGTGAACTTCTAACATCTTCTATGATCAAATAAATATCATACACATTCAAAATGATGGAGAATGCCTTTTGTTTGGGTCATTGGGGGCCTCAGATGCCCTGATTTTGCACTGACTTGCTCAAGAAGTCATCCCTTGATCAGATGCCTTCCCCATTGAATTTCTTCATGAAAATTGATATGCATGATCCTCATAACATATAGAGACCAATAGAAACAAGAATGACCAAAATATTTGGAGTTATGGCCTCTGAAACCAAAACCCTAATTTTAGGTCATCTGTGTAGTTAAACCTGGCTCTGCTTCCATGCCTATCTTAGTTCTTGTGATTTCTTAAGTTCCTTGATCTTCTGAGGATATAATATGATGATTGAAAATACATGGACCCCTTTGGAGTGATTGATGACCTTTGGAGTGGCTTAGATAGCTCTTGGATTGCTTAGATGACTTTGAAACAACGCAGTGAAGCAAAAATGCAATATGAGATGACATGGTTGAACTTATGTAAAATGAAAAGATCACAAGCCATGGTGAAATGAGTGAGGGAAAATTTGGGGTGTTTACAGCTGCCCCTATTCAAACATGAGTTAGCTGTGCAGGATGTAAGCAACGACTTAACAGGCAAACAAGATAACTTGTGGTTGAATACCAAAGACAGTCCAAAATTTGCACTCACTGAATGAAGAAGAAAAAGGATATAGGTTGTAAAAGATAATAAAGTATGATTATAAAGGTGTGGGCGACGGAGGACGACCGTCGAGCAGAGGATGACTGCTGGGGATGAAGCAATGACGAGGACGGCCGACATGCTAGGGATATAAGATATTATGATGGGGACGGCCATCAAGTAAAGAAATAAGACTTTCTGGGGATAACAAGTCACTGATGGGGACGACCATCGAGTTAATTGAGATAAATGATGAGGGTCGGTCATCAAAGGTGAAGGACGATCACCTAGCAGGGGACAGCTGCTATGTTGGGGATAAGATGAGGGACGGTCATCTATTGGTTAAGGACGATCACCTGGCAAGGTACGGTTGCCAAAAGTATCGCGACATAGGACGAATGCCGGATAAAAAGGTCGACGATGGGGACGGCCATCGGATAAAATGATGAAGGACGATCATCAAGAGGTGAAAGACGATCACCTAGCAGGGGACGGCTGCTCTCGGGGTTTATCATGACATATGACAAATGTCAGATAACAAGATCAACGATGGGGATGGCCATCGGATAAAATGATGAAGGACGATCATCAAGAGGTGAAGGACGATCACCTAGCAGGGGATGGCTGCTAAAAATACCACGACATAGGACGAATTTCGGATAGGAAGGGGTTCTAATGAATAGAGACTCCTCTGGGAATGATGAAGGACGATCATCAAAAAGGTGAAGGACGATCACCTGGCAGGGTACGGCTGCCGAAAAGGTATCATGACATAGGACGAATGTCAGATAAAAGAAAATCAATTCTGCTGGGGAATGGTAAACACGGACAAATGTGTACATTCAAGAGATGAAAGGTATAAGTTAAAGATGCGGACGAGCATCCTTAAGACTATGATACGGACGAGTATCGATAGAAACAAACGCTGACGCATGTTCAGATATGATGATACGGGCGGGTACCAACTAGTTAACAAAGAACACGGACTAGTGTCGAATCTGAGGGGACTCTTCTGGAGAATGAGTGTCTAAATTCAAGAAGATAAGACATAAATGTCTTGACACGGTTTAAAGATGCAGACGAGCATCCTTAAAACTATGATACGGACGAGTATCAGTAGAAACAAACGCTTGACGCATGTTCATAGATGATGATACAGACGAGTACCAACTGGTTAACAAAGAACACGGACGAGTGTTGATTCTGAGGGGATTTAAGTGGTGTATACAAGATACGGACGAGTATCTGTATGAGTGAAAAGTGATGAGTGAGACACAGACGAGTGTTTAACTTGCTGGGGAGAGTGCGACACGGACGGGTGTCGGAAAAAGTGTATTATAAACAAGTATTTGTTTACAAAGTGTTTAGGTAACTGTGCTGGGGAAGGCGACACGGACGAGTGTCAGGGAAGTGTGTATATATGTATCTGTGTAGTGAGTGCAAAGGGGACGCCTTGGCTATCTGCTGAGGGATATGACACAGACGTGAGTCAAGAAACATCTGTAATGTATAAGCATCTGTTTGCTCGGGCAATTTTACTAGGGAATGATGACACGGATGAGTGCAAAAAGGAGCATGTTTCTGTATTCGTGAGTGTAAAGGAAATGCTTTGATATTCTGCCGGGGATTTTTTTTGAGGCATTTTGTATATTGTTGATGGAATATTGGTATTTACAAGTGTTCACATGGCTTATGACTATGCAATATGCTTGATTTTTGCCGTAATGCTCCGTATTGGACGGAATGCTACGCTCTGGGGGAATGTATGATGCGAATGCTATGATTATGCAAAGATACCGATCCGGGATTCGAATCCCGTTGCTGTGGAGATCTCTGGATGATCTGCTTGAAGTGGGTGTCCCAGCTGGGGATGAGATCATTGGTAGATCCGACATATATGACTCTGCATGGGGAAATAGATCACTGATAAACCTATATTGGTAATGAGGGACCCAGCTGGGGTCTGTAGAAGCTTTCGTCACTCTGTTGTGAGATCTTCGGGCATTGCTCTTCTGGATAGTGGCTGGAACTCTGCGGGGAGATGGTTCCCTGCGTTTGCACTTGTCTGAGAAGGAGTGATGACTAGCAACTCGGCTGGGGATGAAGAAAGATCACTGAAAGATCTTCCTATAGGTTCCTGTAGAGCTCCTGATGAGGATGATATTTGACAACTCAGTTGGGGATACGAGCACCTTCTGGTACTGCCCTGAAGGGAATGCTGGAGAAATGATGCCTGGCAGCTCTGGTGCTATTTGGAAGATGCGCTGAGTAGATAATGATTTGACAGCTTGCTGGGGAGAAACTTTCATGCCCCATGCTGTGCTTTGGATACCTGCAATCCTGTTATAACAAAAAAACGTACAAGTACCCTGAGGTATCCTTTACTGGATTCCATCATAAGAGTTTAGACAATCCCGGAAGCAAATATATTTCCTGTAAGCACGAATTTTTAGAAAAGAAACATTTGTATTTATACAATAAACATCTTAAGGACATCGGACATTTTGCAAATAAAAATAAAATGTACGAGACAAAATATGACTGAAAATATGATTTTATTAATTTATGTGCCCTGAATTGGCAAGATACAGTCAAAGAAACGGATCCCCTGAAATGAGGGGATCGTTACAAATTAAGAAACAAAAAGATGGTGGCAATGTTGATGATGCTTCAAGAAGCTTTCCTTTTGCTATGACTCGTATGACATTGACGTTCTTCTCGTCTTGCTTTCTGAAGAAGGTCGATTCTGACTGATGCTTTAACCTTTCGAAGCTTGCCATGCTGTAAGCGATACAGACGAATTCAGAATGAAGTTGTTCGCTCATTCCCTTATTTTGCGTGGATCGCCCTTTCGGGTTTTCAATCCACCGGGATACCCATTTTTGCATGAGCTGTCCAATACGGCTTTTCAACTTAGCGGGTGTACATTTTTTTATTTATTTTCCCTTACTTTTGCCCGAGTCTTTTATTCTGTTTTCGACTAGTCGGGATGCCCTATTTTTTCCTGGACTTACATTCTGTTTTTATGTCCAGCGGGTCTTTTTATGCAAAGTATTTTTTAACTGCATCTGAATTCACAGGGGACAGGAAGTCTTCACCATCCATAGTACTGAGCATCAATGCTCCACCGGAGAAAACTTTCTTTACTATGAATGGACCGTCATAATTCGGAGTCCACTTGCCCCTGTGGTCTGTATGAGGAGGGAGGAGTCTTTTCAGCACAAGATCTCCTACTTGGTATTCTCGGAGCCTGACTTTCTGATCGAAGGCTTTCTTCATTCTTTTCTTATACAACTGTTCATGACAGATTGCAGCCAATCTCTTTTCTTCAATCAAACTTAGTTGTTCGTATCGGGATCAGACACATTCTGCTTCGTTCAACTTGACATCCATCAATACCCGTAAAGATGGTAACTCAACTTAGACCGGTAGGAGTGCTTCCATACCATACACAAGCTGATACAGCGTTGCCCCAGTGGATGTTCTGATGGACGTACGGTACCCATGCAAGGCAAATGGTAGCATTTCATGCCAGTCTTTATAGGTAACTACCATCTTCTGCACAATCTTCTTGATATTCTTGTTAGCTGCCTCAACAACGCCATTCATCTTTGGCCTGTAAGGAGAAGAATTGTGGTGTTGGATCTTGAAGTCCCGGCATAGCTCTGCCATCATTTTATTGTTCAAGTTGGAACCATTATCAGTAATGATTCGCTCAGGCACTCCATACCGACAAATGATGTCTCTTTTCAGAAATCGGGCTACCACTTGACTGGTGACATTTGCATAAGAAGCTGCTTCAACCCACTTGGTAAAATAGTCAATGGCAACCAGGATGAATATGTGGCCATTTGAAGCAGTCGGCTCAATCTTGCCAATCATATCAATGCCCCACATGGCAAAGGGCCAGGGTGAAGACATCACATTCAGAGGATTCGTAGGCACATGCATTTTATCCGCGTAAATTAGGCATTTATGGCATTTTCTGGCATAAGCACAACAGTCTGCATCCATTGTGATCCAGTAATAGCCTGATCTTAGCAAATTTTTGGCCATGGCATGCCCTCCTGCATGGGTACCAAAAGATCCTTCGTGCACCTCGTGCATCAACAAGTCTGCTTCTGCTCTATCAACGCATCTGAGAAGTACCATATCAAAGTTTCTCTTGTACAAGGAACCATCAGCATTCAGGAAAAAACTGCCAGCCAGCCTTCTTAATGTCTTCTTGTCATTGGAGGATGCCCCAGGTGGGTATGTTGGATCCTCCAAGAAACACTTAATGTCATGGAACCAAGGATTATCATCCTTAGCAAGGTCTGCTGAGAATACATATGCTGGTCTGTCAAGTCTGGACACTGCAATTTGAGGCACAAAATTGACAGATTGAACTTTGATCATGGATGAAATGGTAGCCAGAGCATCTGCGAACTGATTTTCATCTCGAGGGATATACTCAAGCTTGACTGTTGTGAAGAAAGTCAATAACCTCCTTGTATAATCCTGATAAGGTATCAGATGATCTTAGTGCGTGTACCATTTGTCGTTGGTTTGATTGATCACCAGAGCCGAATCTCTGAACACAGTCAAAGTCTTGATCATGAGGTCAGTGGCTTCCTCAAGACCCATAATACAAGCTTCGTATTCGGCTTCGTTGTTAGTGCAGTTGAAGGTGAGTTTTTCCGAGAAAGGCATGTGAACTCCCTTGGGTGTAATGAGTACTGCACCGACACCACGACCATTCATATTAACAGCCCCATCAAACATCATAGTCCATTCTTCTTCCGGGTCAGGCCCTTCAGTGTGAATAGGCTCTTCATGATCTTTTGCTTTTACGAACATGATGTCTTCATCAGGGAAGTCAAATCTCATAGGCTGGTAATCATCAATGGGTTGCTCAGCAAGATAATCGGCAATACACTGCCCTTGATGGCTTTCTGAGATGTGTACTGAATATCATATTCTGTGAGGATCATTTGCCATCTTGCAACCCGTCCGGTAAGTGCTGGCTTCTCAAAAATGTACTTAACTGGATCCATCTTTGCGATCAATAAAGTAGTGTGGGTCAACATATACTGCCTTAGTCGGCGAGCAGCCCACGCTAAAGCACAGCAAGTTTTCTCGAGCAGTGAATAACATCGTTCACAGTCGGTAAACTTTTTGCTTAGGTAGTATATTGCATACTCTTTTCGACTAGACTCGTCATGCTGTCCCAGCACACACCCCATTGACTCTTCTAATACTGTCAAGTACATGATTAGAGGTCTTCCTTCAACTAGAGGCATGAGGATCGGAGGCTCTTTTAAATATTCCTTGATTTTGTCAAAAGCCCTCTGGCAGTCTTCATTCCACCTGAACGTTTGTTCTTTTCTTAACAGCTTGAACAAGGGTTCACAGGTTGCAGTAAGGTGAGATATGAACCTTGAAATGTAGTTCAATCTTCCTAGAAACCCCCGAACTTCTTTTTCAGTCTTCGGTGCGGGCATTTCTTGAATGGCTTTGACTTTATCAGGGTCAACTTCAATCCCTTTCTCGCTTACAATAAATCCCAGCAGCTTACCAGATCGCACCCCGAATGTGCACTTGTTGGGGTTTAACTTCAGTTGATACTTCCTCAGACGCTTGAATAACTTCAACAGATTCACCAGGTGGTCCTCTTCTGTGAGGGACTTGGCAATCATGTCATGGAATAATGTTACCATAGCCCGTTGATAAGTTGCACCAGCGTTCTTCAGTCCGATTGGCATCACCTTATAACAGAACGTGCCCCAGGATGTGATGAAAGTTGTCTTCTCCATGTCTTCAGGTGACATCTTGATCTGATTGTATCCTGAAAATCCGTCCATGAAGGAGAACACCGAGAACTTAGCCGTATTATCCACTAATACATCAATGTGAGGTAATGGGAAATCATCTTTCGGGCTGGCTCTGTTCAGGTCCCGGTAATCCACACACATCCTCACCTTGCCATCTTTCTTAGGCACAGGTACAATATTAGCGACCCACGGCGGATAACTAGTCACAGCAAGGAAACCGGCGTCCCACTGCTTTTGTACCTCTTCTTTTATTTTCATTGCCATATCTGGGCGAGTACAACGCAGCTTTTGTTTTACTGGCGGGCAGTCTTCCTTCAGAGGTAGCTTGTGCATGACAATGTCAGTGTCCAACCCTAGCATATCCGGATAGGACCAAGAAAACACATCCACATATTCCCATAGCATGTCAATCAGTTGCTCTTTTACTGAATCTTGCAGACAGGCCCCGATCTTAACTTCTTTCACGTCTTCTTCCGTACCAAGATTAATTGTTTCAATCTCCTCCTGATGAGGAGTGATAACCTTCTCCTCTTGTCTTAACAACCTGGCTAGCTCTTCAGGTAGCTCATAATCTTCTTCAACCCCTTCATCAGCTTGATTGATTCGATTGTCAAAGTCATATGAAGTCATAGTAGTGTTGTTGTCGGTGAAATCTGGAGGGCACTTTCTGCAAGGGTTTAGATTGGTTTATTTTAGTGATCATTTTTAATCTTGTTTAGAAAAAGGTGAAAATGAAGTTATTTGTTTTGAAAACATTGCCATTTTGTACAAAAGTGAAAAATGAAAAGACAGTGAGCGAAAAAAGAGACTCGTTTGCAAAAGATGTCCGATATTCATTGATTAATCCATTTGCACAAAATTACAAGATGGCCCGATTACAAAATGAGTCTTGACATCTTGGACAAGATGCAAGACTTGATGCATGCTTTAAAATACAGGAAATGATAATTACTCTGCAGGAGTAACTCTTTTAATTTCCTGGGAAGACCAGTTAAGGACTTGGCTCCCCGGGATCCTTGGACGTATCCAGCTCTCCAGGTTGCGGTCGCTTTCCTCCTCGTCTTCCAAATTGTTCACAGCATCCGGGGTGAGCATTCCCCTGCTGATAAAATTGGGCTCTTTGGCAGCCTCTGATTGATCTTACTGAGTTGGTTTGTAACCCAACCCAAATCTGTCTTCTTTCTTTTCCACGGGCAACAGCTTGCCCCGGCCTTGGGCAGTACCCTCTTCAACAACCTTCCGGGCTTGCTGATATGACGTTATGGAGGTCCCCAGTACATCAGATGCTTCATTAATGTTCAGGGCCTCAAACCCCTGGCTCATGGTTTCATGGATTTCTCCATCCATCTCAATGTACTTATACGTAGCCAGATGGCTAACAAAAATGTCCTCCTCCCCATAGATGGTGATGATCTGGCCTTCCCACTCGAATTTCATCTTCTGGTGAAGGGTAGACGTAACAGCGCCAGCGGCATGGATCCAGGGTCTACCCAACAAACAGCTGTAGGTCGGCTGAATGTCCATTACAAAGAAGGTAGTTTTAAAAGTCTGCGGGCCAATCATCATAGGCAGATCAAATTCCCCAAGCACTAATCTTTTAGAACCATCAAATGCTCTTACCACCAAATTACTCGGACGCAGTGCCAAGCCATCATACTCTAGCTTCACTAAGGCTTTCTTTGGCAGAACAATGAGTGATGACCCAGTGTCCACCAGCACATGAGACAGAACAGCACCCTTGCATTCCAAGGTGATATGTAAAGCCTTGTTGTGGTTACGTCCCTCCGTTGTTAAGTCAACATTGGTAAAGCCCAATCCATGACTGGTGTTGACATTTGCCACCACAGTTTCTAGCTTATTAACGGTAATCTCCTCCGGCACGTATGCTGCATGTAGGACTTTCAACAATGCGTTCCTGTGAGCTTCGAAACACATCAACAGTGATAAAATGGAGATTTTTGAGGGAGTTTGGTGAAGCTGATCCACCACCTTGTAATCACTCCTTTTTATGATCCTCATGAACTCGTCTACATCTTGTTCAAAAGATGTCCTCTGAGTTTCTTTGACAGTTGGCTCTTCAAGTACCACACTCTTTCCTTTTGCTTTGGCAGCAGCTTCTGCTTCAACATTAGGTCTTTGTATTTGTGAGGCAAAAAGGTGTCCGCTTCTGGTGAAGCCTCCGCCTCCCCCAACATTATCAACTTGTGGTGAAGAGGTTGATGAATCCAGAGTGATTTTCTCCCCGTTGCAGTAGAGATCAGAGCCATAATGCCAAGGTATGGCATTACTGCTTTCATAAGGAACGGGTCCAGGTACCGTAATGGTGACCGAACTGACTGCTGCAGAGGAGGGTACTGTGACAGTATGCAGATCATAGTAAATTGTGACTGGTGACCTGGCAGGAGGTGCCACTGTTTGTTGTTGGAAATTGCTGCTGGGAGAAACATTTGATGGATCATAGTAGATCGTAACTACTGAGACATCTTCATTAATTTTTGCTGGTGTTGTACAAGATTCTGCTAATAACATGGATGCTGATGTTGTAGAAGAAAGGGTTGTTGACATTTGACTTGTTGAAGTGATGGACGTAGCCATTGCTGATGATATTGATGAATCGGTAGGAATGATTGTTGCTGCAGTTGTAGAAGAATCGGGAATTGTTGTTAAAGGAATTGCTGGATTTGTAGGCGCCGTTGTTGAAATCTGAAGGATACCATCCTTGATAAGACCATCTATGCCGATTCTCAAATTTTCACACCCGTTCACTGCAATGTTGCAATACCCACAACCGAGCTCACACCCGAGAAACACTTGGCACTCTAGAAGCTGAGCTTTAATTTCGACCAGAGGTGTTCATATTTGTGCAACACTGGAGATCAAGGTAGATGGCTTATCTTCCTCAATGGCATTAATCCTCGGCCCACCATGATTAGGCATAGGATTTCTGTTGACATTCGGAGGAGGTGCGAAGTTGAGGGCTTTAGAATCCACTAGATCTTGAACTTTCATTTGCAGGGCCCTGCATTTCTCAGTATTGTGACCAGGTGCATTGGAGTGGAAAGCACATCTGGCGTTGACATTATAATTCCTTGGGAGATTGAGGGGATCTGGTGGTGCCAACGTCCTTAGCTCAACCAAGTTAAGCTTCAGGAGTTGTGGCAATAAAGCAGCATAAGGCATAGGGATAGGGTCAATCACCCTATTTTCCTGTGATGGTCTTTGTTGGAAGGGTCTTTGTTGTTGATTGCTATTGTTGTTGTTGTAGGTTCTCTGTTGCGGGTACTGAACTTGCTGTTGATAATGTGGTGGTTGTTGTTGTTGATATGCTGATTGTTGAGGAATCGGAGCTGGAATAGTGACAGCTGCTACTGATTTGTGGACATACTGAGGTCTGCCCCTGCTGGCATGGATGGAATTAGTCTCACCGGCTCTTCGGGGTCCCACAAAAGGCTTCCTGGGATTACTGGATGAACTTGCACCATTATCAAAAAAATTTCCCATCTTCAAAAGGCTTTCAATCCTTTCCCCAGCTATGACTACGTCTGCAAAACTGGTAGAAGAAAAGGAAGCCAATCTATCAATATATGTTCCCTTGCAAAGTATTCATGAACATGTCGGCCATTTCTCTTTCCGACATGGGTGGCTGGACAGCAGCAGCAAGCTGTCTCCACCTTTGGGCATATTCCCTGAAGCTTTCTCTGGAGGACTGGGACATTCCCATCAGAAGGGTCCTGTTAGGAGCCATGTCCAGATTGTATTGATACTTCTTGATGAAGGCTTCAGCCAAGTCCTTCCAGCATCTAATAGTAGCTCTGGTCAAGTGTGAATACCACTCTCTTGAAGCCCCAGTCAGACTGTCTTCAAAGTAAAACATCCACAACTTCTCATCCATAGAATAAGCTTTAAGTCTCCCCGGGAAAGACTGCAAGTGAGTTCGTGGACAAGAGGTTCCATTGTATTTCTCAAAGCACGGGGGTTTGAATTTGTGGGGAATTCTCACCCCATCCACTAGCCCCATATCCATTACATCGAAACCCAAGGAATTATGGGACTCCAATGATCTCAATTTCTCAGCAATTTCATCTAACCTCCTATCATAGACTTCTTCTCCTGCTCCCATGACAGTAAACTGCTCTTTTTGAGGATCTTCTTGCAAGATCCTGCCTGCAGCAGCATTACCCTGCACATTTCCCGGGATGTTGACTTCCGGATGTAGATGAGGTCCAAATACTGGAGGATTAACACGAGGCTGACCCCTCTCATTATTACTAGTTCCTCCAGTTCCAAGATAAGGTTCCTCGGGAGTTTGTCTCTCCACTAGTTTCCTTAACCTTTCTTGGCTTTGGGCCAAGCCAGTCATTACAACCATGAATTCAGTCATTTGGTTCCTCATCTCCACTCTTTCATTAGCCATCTGAGTTCTGACCTCTGTCAGGTCCTGCTGTACTTGCTCCATTTGGATACTAGGAAGGTTGTTGCGAGTAGGGTACTGGTGCGCGCGGTTGACAGGGAACACTCTTCTGCGAGCAATGGTTCCTGAGATGACAACAAAGTTAGAAACAAAGATAATAACAAAACCTTCAAAACAAAACTAAAGTTAGTATAAAATGCAGTATGCTTATTTGTTTTCCAAGGTATCCGGCTTGGTTCTTGGTTTTGACCTTTCCAAACCTCGAGGAATATGCTTTGATGTTTCTTGAGAAAAGAAAACCCAATGAAAGCAAACTAATATATTACAAAATGATGAACAATACATAGTTTGTTTTACAACACATGCCCCCTAGGGGATCAAAATACAACAAAAAGAAAAGTACATAAGATGTAAATGAACATCAAGCAAAGAAGTCAAACACCCAATCCAAACTCATCCTCCTTAACCTCCTTCAGAAGTGCCTCAGTCACTGGGCCAGCTGGATGCTCTGTAATAGTCCTAATGAGGAGGTTCCTGGTGGCAATGGCAGTGGTCAGATTCTTGTGCCTGTCCTGGTCCTTTGACCTCTTCAATCCAGCCCTAAGCTTCAACTCTGAAATCTCCTTCTGGGCTGCTAATAAAGCTTCCTGCTGCTTCTTTTCATTGGCCTCCAACTGTTCAATCTTGGCTTGAATTCTCTTATCTTCTTGTGTCTGGGCTTCAGTGATCCTGACCCACCTAGCCTGACTTTCCTGTAGACAGAGCTCAGTTCTAGCCTTCTGAATCTTGGCTTCTTTACAGGCATTCTTCAATATTTGCTCCCCAGCTCTTGCTTTTTTGATGTAATCCTCTGTCTTTTCAATCTTGGCATGATGCTCCACCCTAAGCTTTTCCAGCCTCTCAATGTCCAGACGACCATCACTCCTTTCCCAAAGAGTCTTCTTCAAAGCTTGAGACAGATTCTCATTCCTTTCCTTCAGCTTCACTAATTCTTCCAGGCTGACAGTGGTTGCTGGTTGTACTGTAGATGGTCCAGGTATGTCCTTCAAGGTGAAAGGCATTCCAGTAATCTGAGCTCTAGCATGGGACCAGTCATAGTACTTAGCTGAAGCAACATTGTTACACCTTCCAATAATAGCCATCCCTTTTGTATGGATGTTGTCCCATGCCCAAGATGCTTGTCTGACAACAGCTGAATTAGGCTTCACTTCACAATACAGGGTCTCAGCTAAATCTTGCACTCTAGGAGGGTGGAACAAAGCATAGCCCAGTTGTCTCTTAAACAGCAAAGGATTGTAGTTGATGCAACCCTTTACTCCTATCAGAGGCACATTTGGGTACTGCCCACAGCTGGTGATAATGTCATTGCCCTTGGTGCTCTGGGTGCACCATCTAATATCATCTGAAGTCAAAGCAATGAGCCTCTTGGCCCAATTCTTCTGTTGGTGAGGGTTCAGGAAGGCATCTGACTTAGGCAAGTGTTTGAGCAGCCAGGTGTGAAACAAAGGAGCACAACATCTCACCAACTTCCCCCTTTGTTTCTCATTCCTCTGATGAATGGAGTAATAGAAATCTCCCAGCAATGTGGTTACTGGGTTCCTTAGAAGGAAAAGATGGATGTCATTCTTGCAGATAAATTTGGGCTCATCTGCAAACAGTATAACCCCATATATGCTGAGGGCTAACAATGCACAGACTGCCCTCCACTCTCCCAATGAGGCCTTCAGGATGGCCTGAGAAACCAAAAAGTCCAAGTGCAAACTAGGGATCCCAGCTTTTGTTGTCATGCTTTGCTCAATCAAAGCAGGCTCTAGGTATAGTGCTTTTGCTACTTCTCCATTGCTGGGAAAATTCATCTCTGGGTTGAAAGGGAGTCCACCCCTGATAGGTACTCCAATTAAAGAGGAAAACTCTTCTAGTAGAGGCCCTAACTGAAAGTCTGGAAATGTGAAGCATCTCAAAGGAGGGTCATAAAACTGCAAGCATGTGTGGATCATGCTCCTCTAAGAAGGGTCAAGGTCCATAACCATATCAAGGATACCTCCATAATGCTCTCTAAACAAAGGGATGTGGTCTAGTTTGATAAGTGACTGGACCTTCCTGATACCAGTCAACACAGGCTCAAAGAAATGGTAGGAAATGTTGCTCTTCCTGGGAGCCATGAATGCTGCTGAAGAAACTGAAGATTAATACTGATGAAGATCCCAAACTGGTGCTGGAAATGAGCCACTGACTGGCTAATGCTGGTGATGATGAAGATAGCTGAAACAGATAACTGATGAAGCAGAGGTTTATGCAGATGAAGGGGTCAAAACCAAACCAGATACAATGTGGATACCCTGAAAAACAAATAAGCAAATGTTAAATGATGCAAATGATGAGTATGCAAATGATATGCAAGGGTTTGTGATCAAGCTGGATCTGATTATTTGTCTTGATATAAAGCCCATGTATGTTCAAGAAGTCCAGATGGAGGTTCAGAAATCCAGTAACCAAGGTGGGGGACTCAAATAAAGAGTCAGATGTCCAGGGTTAATCACAAGTACTGTCCAAAATGAGGTACTCTTAAACCAAATAGTAACAGGGTATGATGTGGCCATGTGTACCTGCAAACCTGTAAACAGCCCAACCCCCTGACAGGTAGTGTCTTAGAACAAGGGTCCTCAGACTTGGATCAATTTTGAGAAGTGTAAACACTTCTAACCCGGAGGTACAGTGTTTACAATAACCATAAAAGATCCTCCTCTAACTCACCTCAGCTTCTGAAGGTCATAATAAAGGTCATCCTGACTTAGCAGGCTTCCCAGATAGCCCTAGCACTACAGGAAATCTGTAGCACAGAGTTCTCAAGAATAAAATCCATATCTGAACCGTGTTTCATATTCCCGCACCAGACCGAAATGGAATGGGAAAGAACATGAACCACTCTAGCCTAGGTGTCACTCAGGTCCTAGGTATAGGACCTTAAACTCTCAATGAAACCCCACCCACCAAAACAGCAAACCACATCTATCAATGATAATGATAGTATGAAAATGTAAAACTGTAAAGAAAGCAATAAATAAAGTTGTACATGAAGCAATAAATAAAGCAAATAAACAAACACAATTAGCACATAACACCCCAGTAAACACAAATCAAACAAGCGCTAGGAGGAACCCACAAAAAGAACCAGGAGCCCTGGTTACAGTATAAGGTTCCCCCGCAGAGTCGCCAAGCTGTCGCTCCCACAAAATGACACCTTGTCAGAAGGGGTACAGACGCGAACGGTCGGCGAAAGTGAAGAGAACACACAAGGGTGAACTCAGAAAGACAAGATTCGCCAGCTAGGCATTTTTATCCCGAAGGAAAGGTAATGCTGCATAAACCTAGAAAGATATGGATAAGACGGTTGCGAACCAGAGAGACTGAGAAAGGCGGTTGGTTACAACCTGGGAAGGTATTAGCACCCAGATTGTCCGCCATACTCGACGGGATCCACGCTTGAAAGATTTGTGTTTAAAGGGCTAGTGTCTGTGCTATTTTGTGTGCAAAAGCTGGAAAAGAATTCGAGTGTCAGTGCAAAAGAAGTGTGAAGTGAATAAAAAGAGTGTCAATGTAAGGAAAAAGTGTAAATCTCAAGACAATGAGGCTTAAAGAGATAATACTGAAGGAGGGAGGAATATACAGATACTTTTTGTTCGATAACTGTTAAGTTATGCCTACGTATCCTCTCGTGCAATGAGGAAGTCAGAACATCGTAGTTCGACTCAAAGAGACTGAAAGATAAATTGACTTGTGAACTGCTTACTTGCCTATGCTCTAGTGTATGACCTGTCTGGATCAGGTGCAAACTGTCTTGCATTAGATGGAAGAAGCAAGTTCTCGTTTGTGAGTGAAGATGATGAGAAAAGAATCCCGGAGGAGACGTCTATTGTTTGTTTTTGTGTTTTCAGTCTTTTATTGCTTTTTTGGATTTGTCATAAGTTAATGAGCTTAAGCCTAAACCAAGGGTTAGTAAACTCATCACATCTTCCCTCTGATTAGGGATAATGAGAATACCTTAAGTATGAAGTAAACACCTCACACTTTATCACCATGATGTAGGATTAAGATCATTAACCTACTTGTAATTATTTAGATGTTTTTGGTATTTTTTGTTTAGTGTTAAGTAATGAGTTTAAGCCATAGTCAAGGATTTAATGGACCCATTACACTATCCTAATAGAAGGATAATAGATGAGAACATTTAAGCTGAGAAAGACTCCTCAACTTAATCCATGATTAGGGATTAACCTCATGACAAAACAAAGCCTTTATTAAAGTGGATTTTAGTTAATGGTAAGATTAAGAAGTGATTTTTATGGGTTGTAAGACAACTTGAGGGGGACTTGTCCATTAACACTAGGGTTAGTCCTTCTTAACCAATTGAGGAAGAATTAGAACCCTAATGCAAGGCCCAAGTTACAAGCTAGATGTCTTAGTGATTATTAAGTGAATTGATTAGAGGATTTAAACACATTAAGGGTTTAACACTTAGGATTAAAGTTATACACTCCATCCTAATAGAAGGATGCAGGCATAAGCTTAATCACAAAGCCTAAACACCTTTAGGGTTTAGTCCTTGATTATAAGGTGAGAAGAGAAAACTCAAAGAAAACTCAAAGGAAAGAGTCTGAGGGGGACTAAACAATCCTAAAATGTTGTCATGCTTGGAAGTACTAGGGTTTGTGAGGCTTAAGAGGAGAAATCTTCAAGGAGGCCACCAAGGAGAAGCATGATAGAAAAGGGATGATATGAGAAAAGAAAAGAGGGAAGAGAGGCACAAGTGAGAAAACTCACTCAAAGACAAGTAAAAATGCAGCAAGGGTGTAAAATGATAAGATGAGAAGAGGTAGGAGGTAAAGGCAAATTCACCTCCCAAACAAACATACCATTAGCCTGAAAAGTTAGTACAAGATGCATAAGGGAAGAAATGAGATGAAACAATGTATATGGATGGGAAAAGGCCAAAGTCAGAAACATACACATGATGCAAATGATGTCAAGAGATGGTGAAAAGTTAAACAAGATGCATATATGTGAGCACACAAGAGAATGGATGCATATGGGGCATGCCTTGAACCATGAAACTTCATGAAAGTTTATGAAATGGAATGAACATATAACATGGCAAATGAATGATGCAATGATCAAACATGAATCTAATGTGTCCTAATATGTCTTGTATGTCATGAGGATGCACAAAATGTCATGGCAAGTTCTTGAATGCAAGCATATGAGAGATGGATGCAAAGGAAGGCAAGAATTAGGGTTTATGCATAACATGTAACACAAAATTCAAAATCAGAGGCAAATGACATGATAAAAAAAAAAGAAAATGGGATCAAAGGAACCCTAACCCTACACAAGTTTACTGCCCAAAGGAGGAGACCTAAATCTAAACCTAATGGAAGTTATGATTTTTCTAAGTCAACTAGGGTTTCAAGGTACCTCAAAAGGAAAAATGCACATTAAATTGAAAATGCAAGATAAATTCAAATCAATTTTACCCTATAAACTACATGATATGAAGGATGCAATGCAAGAAGAACCATTATCAAACTCTTCATGGTTAGGCATAATGGATTTTTTCAAGTTAGGATCAAAATATTGCCTTTAAATAAATTTAATTCCAATGAAAATTGTCAAAATGCATCAAGGACCAAAAAGAAATTTGTTTTGAGAGTTGGATAATGTTTCTAAATGTTTTTAAATGCAATGTGAATTTTTTGGTGATTTTTAAATACCTAAATGCATTTTTAATTAATTAATTTCCATTAACTAATTAAAAAATAAACATTTAAATGATTTAAAAATAATTTTTAATGCAAAAAATAAAAATAAAAATATTTTTGGGTTCTGAAAATTAATGAAATGTTTGACAAAAAAAAATCAGAATTTTTCAATGTATTTTCCTATTTTTTAAAATTCGTACAAGTTAAATATAAACAAAATGAATTAAAACAATAAAAAGAAAAAGTCAACAGATCCAAAGACTGTGGTTTGAATGGATTTAGAGGGAATTGACTGGCGCCGAATCCTAAGGCTGTAATTCAAACTGACTAAATTAAAACTAAACCTAATTATTTAATTTAATAAATCAGGGTTAGGGTTTAATGATGAATCTGGTCCACTCATACGCGCGCGGGAAAGCCAGATCAAGGGCCAGAATTCAAAGTTGGCTAATTAATGAGATTAGGGCTTAATGACCCTCAGGTGGCCGGAGAAGACTTCCGGTCGTCTTCTCCGGCGAGACCTTCATCCTATCTCCCTCAAAACCTCACTAAAACGCATAAAAATCTCCAGATTCACTCAACTAAACATTCTAAACAGGAATCCAACAACAAAAACTATTTATTTTCCATGAATCAAGAGAAACAAACAAAATCTTTTTCACGGGCAAAGTTTCAGACAGACCATACATCCTCATTTCTTCATCATTTTCAAAAATTCAAAGCTCATTGCATTCAGGGGAGCATGTAGATCATTTCAATAACTTAAAACAAGGTTTCTGGAAAAATGATTTTGCGAAGCTACCTGAAGTGAAGCTTTCAACTTGGAGCTTTCAGACTGCTTCTCTGCTTCAAAACTCCTCCAATAATCTCTCTGAATATGATTTGAGGTTTAGTTGGAGTGTATGGTGGCTGGTTCTTGAGATTGATGAAGTTCTGACCAAGGGGAGTGGAAAATCGTATTTCTGTTTGGGATGGTTTCAGGATCAAATAATGGTTGGGAAATGATCAGAGGATCATGGTGAGTGATTCTATGAAGTTTGTTTTGAGGTTTGTGGCTTGTGTATTGAGATTCGAAGAAAAATGCATAGAGAGGGATTTTGGAGAATGCTGACTTGTGGGAGAACTCAGGCTTGTGTGTGTGGTGTGTTGAGTTGCTTTTGGTCCATGTATCAAGTGGTGATAGGTCTGTGGAGTTGGTGTGGCCTATGCTGATTGGTATGGTCCATTTTGCCAAAAGTCAATGTTAGGTGTCCTTTGAGGTATGGGTCATGGCAGGCCAAGGACAAGGGCATGTCTTGTGCAGTTGTGATCAAGGAGAACCATGGAAGTGAGATTGAGGCAAACTAGCAAGTGGATCAAAGCTTATATGTGGTTTTGCAAATTTGTGAACTTTTGGCCCTTTTGAAGTTTCTTAATGCACAAGTCATGAAATTTGAGAATTCTTTGGTGCATTCTGAATTTTAGGCATTGCATTTGTGTTTGTATGATGATTAGAAGTCACTTTGAAGTCACATTTATCCTTGGCATGAAGTTTTGCAACTTTCCCTCTTTGTGCAAAAGTGAAATTTATGTGATTTTGTCCAACTTTGACAAGCCATAACTTTTGATCCAAAATGAATTAGAATGAGTTCTTGTACTTTTTGAAAATGGGAGGATCCATTCTATAATTTTCATGACCAAATTTTTTCCATTTGAAGCATTTTTGAATCAAAAAGAGGAGGTTGAAAAACTTTCCCAAAATGGCAAGTTTACATTACAAGTCACTTTCCCAAAAAGGCAATTTTGCAAATGGCTTGAAATTCTTCAATTTTGTGAACTTCTAACATCTTCTATGATCAAATAAAGATCATACACATTAAAAATGATGGAGAATGCCTTTTGGTTGGGTCATTGGGGGCCTCAGATTCCCTGATTTTGCACTGACTTGCTCAAGAAGTTATCCCTTGATCAGATGCCTTCCCCATTGAATTTCTTCATGAAAATTGATATGCATGATCCTCATAACATATAGAGACCAATAGAAGAAAGAATGACAAAAATATTTGGAGTTATGGCCTCTGAAACCAAAACCCTAATTTTAGGTCATCTGTGTAGTTAAACCTGGCTCTGCTTCCATTCCTCTCTTAGTTCTTGTGATTTCTTGACTTCCTTGATCTTTTGAGGATATAATATGATGATTGAACATACATGGACCCCTTTGGAGTGATTGATGACCTTTGGAGTGGCTTAGATAGCTCTTGGATTGCTCAGATCACAAACCCTAGATGCAGATGACTTTGAAACAATGCAGTGAAGCAAAAATGCAATATGAGATGACATGGTGAAATGAGTGAGGGAAAATTTATGGTGTTTGCAACCTCCAAGTACACAATATTGACTTTTTTGCAAAACCTCCCATACCAATCAAGTTGTGTCACACCAACTCTCTGAACCAATCACTTTTGTTTATACTAACCTCAAGCATTCAAAAGATCACCACACACAAGCTCAGAACCTCCCACAAGTCAGAATTCACAAAATTGGCCAAAACTTTCATCTCTTCGAAACTCTCAGTACAAGCATCAAACCTCAAATCTTTTTCCACCGATCATCTCCACACATCACAAGGATCACAAACCACCCCTCACTTTGGCCAAAAGGCCACTGAATCACAAATACAATTTATGCCACACCAGAACCAAACATCACAAACCAAGCTACACAAACTTGTTCTAAGCATTGCAACATCATCAGGGAGTTCATTGGGGGTGGATTGAACCCAGAAAGAGGCTAGAAAGCTCCGGGAGTGGAAGCTTCATCTCAGGTATCATCAAGAACATTTTTTCCAGAACTCCTATTTTAAGTTCCTAATTGATTCTATATGTCTCTCTGATCATGGTGATATGTTTAGTTTTCAAAATGGTTAAGAATCAAGCATGTATTTAACTTCTGAAAGTATTGAATATTTTTCCGTTTTGCTTCGATTCATGATTTTGGTGGAACATAAATGTTATTTGATGCTTGATTCATGCTTAGGGATGTTAGAGGATGACCGGAGAAGTTGACCGGAGCTTGCTCCGGTCACCTGAGAGTGATTAGGGTTAGGTTTAGGGTTAATCAGCTCAGTTTAAATATGGACCATCGGATCTGGCTTCGCGCGCGTGTGTGTGGTTCATATCATTTCACTTAAATTTAAATTTTAATTAATTAAGTTAATCAGATTAATTAGCCAGCTTCAATCCAAGCCTTCCATCTGCGCGCGCAGTCAAGCCCAGTTTGAACCTCAAGCCTCAGATCAGTTGACTTCCACTTTATTTCATTTTTAATTCATTTTTATGGCATTTCTATTGCATTTTATTTAAAATAGTAAAACACATCAAAAAAATATAATCTTTTGCATTTCTGATCCAAATATTTTTCTCAACCCAAAAATGATTATTATTATATTTTTTGCATTAAAAAAGTATTTTTAAAATATTTAAATTTTATTTTTAATTAATTAATGGATTTTAATTAATTAAAAATACATTTAGGTTTCTAAAAATCACCAAAAAATTCATGAACCATTCCAATACACTTAGAAACATTGTCAAACTCATCATACAAATTTATTTTTAGGTTTGATCATAATTTCACAATTTTCTTTGAATTAGGGTTCTTAAAAATCACATTTTTTAACCCTAACTTAAAAAATTCATTTCTGCCTAACCATGATGTGTTTGAACTTGATTCGTTTTGCATTGTTTCACATATTTCATGTAGTTTCTAGGTTATTTTTCTCATGAATTTATCTTGAATTTTCAATTTGATTTGCATTTTCCATTAAGAATCACCTAAAACCCTAGCAAACTTAGAAAATCCATAATTCTCACTAGGATAAGCTTCTGACCTTTTCCTTTGGGGTGTGACCTTATATGGGATTAGGGTTTGATTGAGCTTGATTTCAATTTTTTATCATGTTGTATGCTTCTGTTTTGGTCATTTGCATCTCATACATTCATAAAACCCTAATTTCTCATGTTCATTTGCATTCACCTTTGCATATCATCATCATGTGAACTTGCCATGACATTCCAAGCATTTGTATGACATCTTAGACATCTCAAGACATGTTAGAACATTTCTTTATCATTTATTCATTCATTTGCCATGTCTTGCATTCATTACATTTCATAAACATCCATGTGTTTTCATGCTTCTAAGTATGCTTCCTTTGCCTTTCATCTTTGTATGATCATTCATATGCATATTGTTGACATTGCATCATCTCATATGCCTTTTACTTCACATTTTCACTTCTGACTTTGGTCTTCACATCTCATTTCATTTCATTTCCTTTTACTTTATACCTTATGCATTCATACTAACATTTCAGGTACCTTTGGTAAGTTATCTGGGAGGTGGATTTGACTTCACCTCCCACCTCTTCTTATCTCATTCATATGAATTTTCACATGTTTTTGAAGTGAATCTAATTCACTTATGTTCTATCCTTCTCACTTTCTTTCTTTCAAGTTACTTATCTTCTTCAGGAAGTAAGTAACTTGTTCTTCTTTCTCCTTCTCTTTTGATCTGCTTCTTCCATTGGTGGCCTTGAAGATCTTTCCTTTTAAGCCTAACAAACCATAGGATATCCAAGCATGATAACTTTTAGGGTTGTGTATAGTCCTGATTAGTCTTTTACCTTTGAGTCTCCTTGAGTCTCTCTTCTCATCTCAATAATCAGAGACTAAACTCTTAAAGTCTTAGGACTTTGGAATTAGGGTTATGCCTGCATCCTTCTCTTAGGATGGAGTGTAAAACTTTAATCCTGAGTGTTAAAACTTTAATTTGTTTACACCTCTTAATCAAATCACATTAATAATCACCAAGACTTTATCTTGTAACTTGGGCCTTACATTAGGGTTCTATCTCTTCCTTATGGTTAAGAAGGACTAACCATAGTGTTTAATGGACAAGTCCCCCTCAAGCTGTCTTACAAACTTAAAATCCATTTCTTAATCTCATCCCTTAATTAAAGCCCACTTAATAAAGGCTTGTTATATAATGAATTTAATCCCTAACCATGGTTTAAGTTGAGGTATCTTCCTCAGATTAAGTGTCCTCATCTGTTATCCTTCTATTAGGATGGTGTAATGAGTTCACTAATCTGTGATTAGAGTTTAAACTCATTACTTAACACTAAACAAAAACCCAAAAAAATCTAATTAATCACAAGTAGGTTAATGATCTTAATCTTCCATCATCATGGTAACTAAGTTGAGATGCTTATCTCATACTTAAGTAGGCTCATTATCCCTAATCAGGGAGGATATAATGAGTTTACAAGCCCTTGATTTAGGCTTAAGCTCATTAACTTATGCAAAACACCATAAATAATAAAAAACTGAAAACACACAAACAAGCAATAATCGTCTCCTACGGGATTCTTTTCCCATCACACTCATTCACAAACGAGAACTCGCTTCTTCCGTCTAATGCAAGATAGTTAGCACTCGAGCCAGACGAGTCATACACTTGAGCATAGGCAAGTAAGCATTTCACAGTCAATTTATTTTCAGTCTCTTTGATTTGAACTACGGTGTTCTGACTTCCTCATTGCACACGAGGATACGTAGGCATAACTTAACGGTTATCGAACAAAAGTCTCTTTGTCATCCCCCTCTTCCAGTACTCTTTAAAAGCCTCAGTTCCTGAGCAATTCACCTTTTTGCACTGACACTTGTACAATCATTATTTAGCTTTTGCACACAGATAACACATACACTTACCCCTTTTTAAACACAATCTCGTAAGCATGGATCCCGTCGAGTACGACGGACAATCTGGGTGCTAATACCTTCCTAGGTTGTAACCAACCCCCTTTCTCAGTTTCTCTAGTTCGCAACCGTCTTATCCATCTCTTTCCAGGTTTATGCAACATTACCTTTCCTTCGGGATAAAAATGTCTAGCTGGAGACTCTATTCAATTCATTTCATTTCTCTTTTCTCTGACCGTTCGCGTCTGCACCGGGATGCAAATCTTTGGGAGCAACACATATATGGTATCATCTTGTTTGTAGACGAGCCTAAGTTTGTAAGCAAGAGTGCTATCCATCTCTTCCTGCTAAAGAATCTAGTTCCTACATTACTAGGGGATTTCTACTACTTAGTGCATCAGAGAAATGAGAAGCCGATGAGACGACTTGTCAGATGTTGTGCACCTCTCTTCTACTGTTGGTTATTGAGACACCTGCCAAAGACAGAAGCTTTCCTGAATCCACATCAGTCAAGAAATTGGGCTAAGATAATGATTGCTCTAATTCCAGAAGACATCAGATGGTGCACTCAGAGCACCAAGGGCAGGGACATAATTATAAGTTGTGGACAATATCCTAATGTACCTCTTATAGGATTAAAGGGTTGCATCAACTACAATCCTTTGCTTTTCAAAAGGCAATTAGGGTATGTTCTATTACATCCACCAAGAGAGAAAGATCTAGCAGAGACCCTTTACTGTGATGTTTAAAATAATCATACCACTGTCCGACAAGCAGCCTAGGCTTGGGACAACATTCAGACAAAAGGGACTGCTATTCTTGGGAAGTGCAACAACATAGCTTCAACTCAATATATTGAATGGTCTCGCATCAAAGGACAGATCAACCACATGCCATTCACCTTAGAAGAAGTTCCAGGGCCATCAGCAAAAGAGCCTGTAGCTATAGTCAGTTTAGAAGAGTTTGAGAATTTGAAAGAAAGGATTGTTCAGCTTTCTGAAGCTCTAAAGAAGACCTTCTGAGAGAGGAATGATAGTCGTCTGGACAATGAGAGGTTAGAGAAGCTCCGGATCAAGCATATGACCAAGATTGATAAGACAGCTGATTACATCTGAAGAGCCCGAGCAATGGAGTTGGTATTGAAGAATGCTTGCAGGGACGCTAAGATTCAGAAGGCCAGAGCTGAGCACTACTTGGAGGAAAGTCAGGCTAGGTGGATCAGGATCACTGAGGCTCGTGTGTCGCTCCCACCAAATGACACCCGATCAAGAGGGGTACAGACGCGAATGGTCGGTGAAAGGAGAGCACACAAGGGTGAACTGAAAAGAGTCACCAGCTAGGCATTTTTATCCCGAAGGAAAGGTAATGCTGCATAAACCTAGGAAGAGATGGATAGAACGGTCGCGAACTAGAGAAACTGAGAAAGGGGGTTGGTTACAACCTGGGAAGGTATTAGCACCCAGATTGTCCGTCGTACTCGACGGGATCCACGCTTGAAAGATTTTTGTTTGAAGGGGTAGTGTCAGTGCTATTTTGTGTGCAAAAGCTGGAAAGGAATACAAGTGTCAGTGCAAAAGAAGTTTAAAGTGAAGAGAATAAGTGTTAGTGTAAGGAAAGAGTGTAATGCTCAAGACAATAAAGCTTAAAGAATAATGCTGGAAGAGGGGGAATATACAGAGACTTTTGTTCGATAACAGTTAAGTTATACCTACGTATCCTCTCGTGCAATGAGGAAGTCAGAACACCGTAGTTCAACTCAAAGAGACTGAAAGATAAATTGACTGATGAACTGCTTGCTTGTCTATGCTCAAGTGTATGACTCGTCTGGCTCGAGTGCTAACTGTCTTGCATTAGACGGAAGAAGCAAGTTCTCGTTTGTGAATGAGTGTGATGAGAAGAGAATCCCGGAGGAGACGATTATTGTTTGTTTTAGATGTTTTCAATCTTTTATTACTTTTCGTGTTTGTCATAAGTTAATGAGCTTTAGCCTAAACCAAGGATTAGTAAACTCATCACATCCTCCCTCTGATTATGGGTAATGAGAATACCTTAAGTATGAAGTAAACACCTCACACTTAATCACTATGATGTAGGATTAAGATCATTAACCTACTTTTGATTATTTATATGTTTTTGAGTTTTTGTTTAGTGTTAAGTAATGAGTTTAAGCCATAATCAAGGATTTAATGGTCCCATTACACCATCCTAATAGAAGGATAATAGATGAGAGAATTTAAGCTGAGGAAGATACCCCAACTTAACCTATGATTAAGGATTAACCTCATGACAAAACAATGCCTTGATTAAAGTTTATTTTAGTTAATGGTAAGATTAAGAATTAGATTTTATGGTTTGTAAGACAACTTGATGGGGACTTGTCCATTAACACTATGGTTAGTCCTTCTTAACCAATTAAGGAAGAATTAGAACCCTAATGCAAGGCCCAAGTTACAAGTTATTGTCTTAGTGATTATTAAGATGAATTGATTAAGATATTTAAACACATTAAGGTTTTAATATTTAGGATTAAAGTTATACACTCCATCCTAATAGAAGGATGCAGGCATAACCTTAATCACAAAGCCTTAAAACCTTAAAGGTTTAGTCTCTGATTATGAGATGAGAAAAGAGACACAAAAGAAGACACAAAGGTAAAAATAAAGGGGACTAATTAACCCTAATTATGATCATGCTTGGGTGTTCCTAGGGTTTATGAGGCTTGCAACAGATCTTCAAGGAAAAGCCACCAAGGAAGGAAGAGAAGCAGGAAGAAGCAAGTCAACTTACTTCACTTAAGAAGATAAGTTGCTTGAAGAAAGAAGGTGAAGAAGGAGCATGAATGAGGGAGCTCACTCTAATACAAAGATAAAATGCAGCAATTATGCATAAGAGAAATGAGAAGAGATTGTGAAAAGTGAAGGCAAATTCACTTCCCAAACACTTACCACCTGAAAAGTTAGCAAAAGGAAATGAAATGAAATGAGAATGAAATGAATGCAATGAGGCAAACCAAAACTAGAAGCATGTTCATGATGCTAATGATGAAAAGAGATGATTCAAATGTATGTGATGAGATATGAATGATCATACAAGTGATGAAGATGCAAATGGAGCATATAAGAAACATGAAAGTTCATGAATGCATATGGAATGTAATGAAAGCATAACATGGCAAATGGATGATGCAATGATCAAACATGGTTCTAATGTGTCCTAATATGTCTTATATGTCATGTGAATGTGTAAACACCCCAAATTTGCCCTCACTCATTCACACCATGGCTTGTGATCATTTCATATGCATAAACACAATCATACCACCTCATAGTACATTTTTGAATCTTTGCATTGGTTCTAGGTCATCTGCATCTAGGGTTTGTGATCTGAGCAATCCAAGAGCTTCTTGAGCCACTCCAAAGGTCAACAATCACTTAAAAGTGGTCCATATGTGTTCAAGCATCATATTATATCCTCTCAAAGTCAAGAATGCCAAAGAATCACAAGAACTGGGATTTGTGTGGAGGCAGAGCCAGGTTTGACTGCACAGTTGACCTAAAATTAGGGTTTTGGTTTCAGAGGCCATAACTCCAAATTTTTTGGTCATTATTGTTTCTATTGGTCTCTATATGGTATAGGGAGTGTGCATATCAATTTTCATGAAGAAATTCCATGGGGAAGTCATCTGATCAAGAGTTGACTTTCTGGACAAGTCAGTGCAAAATCAGGGCATCTGAGGCCCCCAATGACCCAACCAAGGGGTGATATTCATCATTTTGAGTGTATTTGATCTTTATTTGATCATGGGAGAAGGTTGAAGTTCACAAAATTCAAGAATTTGAAGTTTTTGCAAAGTTGACTTTTTAGGGCATGGTTGACTTTTAATGAAATGTCATTTTATGCAACTTTTTCAACCCTTACTTTTTGATCCAAAAATGCTTCAAATGGAAAAACTTTGGTCATGAAAGTTGTAGATTAGTTCTTTCCCTTTTCAAAAAGTACAAGAACATGACCTAATTCATTTTGGATCAAAAGTTATGGTGTGTCAAAGTTGGCAAAAATCACTAATTTTCAAGGTATGCACCAAATGAGAAACTTGCAAAAACTTTGTACCAAGGCATTTGTGACTTCTAATTCATGTGAAACCATTTCACAAACATCACATGTGACCTAAAGTTCAGAATGGACCAAGGGTTTCTCATGTTTCATGGTTTGTATAGCAAGATCTTTCCATATGAACCAAAAGTGATCAACTTGCAAAAACCATCATCACACCTCACCCACTTGTTGCCTTGGCTGCTGAACCAGCCCTAACATTTCCCCTCACCCTGCTGCGCCAGCCCACACACTTGTACTAGCCTAGAACCCAACCCATGCCTCTCTTACACAAAGGTTGACAATTTGCAAAAGTGGCCATACCAATCAATAAAGGGCAGGTCACATCATCTGACCAATGAAATTTGTTTATGTGGATCAAATGCTAGCAAAACATAACAACAAGCAAGGCTGAAGCTCACCACAACTCAGCATACACAAACTCACTCCAACTTGCATTTCTCCTCGAATCTCTCTACACAAGTCTCAAACACAAAGAAAAACTTCACAAATCATCTCAACTCACCTCACTGGTCAGAAACCAACCATTGTTTTGGCTTGAAACCCCCCAAATCACAAATACGAATTTCACATCCCCTTGGCCTGAGTTTCTGTAAACTTTCTCTAGAGGCTATATAAACTCCAACCAAAGGTCAAAAGCTTCTAAGGAGGATCATTGGGACTTGTTTGAGCCAAAGAAGCAGCCAGAAAGCACCTGAATCGAAAGCTCCATATCAGGTAGCTTCATGAACTTTTTTTCCAGAACTCCATTTTCTTGTTAGAATCTTGTTTTGTATGTTGCACTGATCATTGGGATCTATTTACTTTTGAAAATGAGTAAGAAATGAGTTTGTACTGAGGCTCTGAAATTTCACCCGTGAAATTTGTTTCCTTCGATTTGTTTGTTTCTTGGGGTTTAAATGATGTTTGAGGGTGAATTTGTATCCTAGGATGTTAGAGGATCACTTTGTTGTGTTTAATTTGATGATTGGTAGCCTGTATCATGATCTAGGGTTTTGATGCTGCCGGAGAAGATGACCGGAGCTTCCCTCCGGTCACCTGAATGTTATTAGCCCTAATCCCAGTCATTAAGTCCATTTGAATTTCACGCGTTGGATTGACTGACTTTGTTGACTTCGCGCGTACACGTGTGGTCCAGATGAGCTCTTTTTGCCCTAATCATCATTAGCCTGATTAATCCACTTAATTAATTCATAAAACTCAATTAAAGTCAGAATCAATCCAGACCATTCATCTGCGCGCCAAGTCAATGGTCTCCTCCCAACTTTGAACCTCATGCGTTGGATCAGAATACTTTCCATTTTATTTTGTTTTCTTTTATTTTCTTTCTATTTAACTTGTGCATTTTATAAAAAATAGCAAAAATCATTTAAAAATTATGAAACTTTTTGTCAAGAGTTTCATTAATTTTTAAAACACAAAAATATTTTTATTTTCATTTTTAGCATTAAAAAAGTATTTTTAAATATTTAAAGGTTTATTTTTAATTGATTAATGAAAATTAATTCATTAAAAATACTTGTAGGTATTTAAAAATCACCAAAAAATTCATGAAATGTTTTAAGACATTTAGAAACATTGTCCAACCTTCAAACCAAATTTATTTTTTGATCTTGATGCATTTTAAGAATTTTTCATTGAATTAAAATCTTTTTGATGCATTATTTTGATCCAAACTTCCAAAAATCATTTCTGCCTAACCATGAAGAGTTGGACCTTGATTCTTTTTGCATTGCATTGTGTTTAGCATGTAGTCTGTGAGATTAAATGGTCATGATTTGATCTTTCATTTTCATTTTGTTTGGTAATTTTCTTGTTAAGGAACCCTAAAACCCTAGAAATCTTAAGAAAATCATAACTTGAAATTGGTTAGGAGTTGAGACCTCTCCTTTGGGCAGTGGGTTAGTATAGGATTAGGGGTCCTTTGAGTGCATTTTCAATTTTTTGTAATGTGGTTTGCTTCTGATTTTGGTTTTTGTTTGTTGCATTGTTCATAAACCCTAATTTGGGCTTCCATATGCATCCATCTTGCATTCTCTTGCATAACATGACTTGCCATGACATTCCATGCTTCCATTTGATTCATTGAACATCACGAGACATATTGAAAACATGTTTGATCATTGCACCTTGCATTTGTCATGTTGTATGCCATATGCACCTCATAACTTTTCATGTATGTTCTTGGTTTTTAATTTGATTCATTTGCATCCATGAACTTGTGTGATCATTCTCATGTGTTGTCTCATGTTTTCATCATCCCATAACATCATTATCATCTCATACATACTTCTGGTTTTGGTTTGCATCATGTCATTCCATCCTATTTTTGCATTGCATTGCATCTTCTTTTCTAACCTTTCAGGTGGTAAGTGATTTTGGGAAGTGAATTTGCCTTCACTTCTCATACTTTCTTCTCATCTCTCTCTTGCATCCATGCTGCATTTTTATATGTGTTTGAAATTGAGCTTGCTCATTCCTCTTCTTCTTACTTTCTTTCTTCAAGTGACTTGACTTCTTGAATGAAGCAAGTCACTTTGTTTCTCTTGATCCTTTCATGTGCTTCCTGGTGGTTCCATTGAAGACTTCTTTCTTAAACCTCACAAACCCAAGGAATGACCAAGCATGACAATGATTAGGGTCTTGATTAGTCTCCCCACTTAGTTTTACCTTTGTGTCTCTTTGAGTCTTCTCTTCTCATCTCATAATCAGATACTAAACCCTAAAGGCTTTAAGGCTTTGTGATTAAGCTTATGTCTGCATCCTTCTATTAGGATGGAGTGTATAACTTTAATCCTAAGTGTTAAACTCTTAATGTGTTTAACTCCTCTAATCAATCCATCTAATAATCATCAAGACATCAAGCTTGTAACTTGGGCCTTGCATTAGGGTTCTAATTCTTCCTTAACTGGTTAAGAAGGACTAACCCTAGTGTTAATGGACAAGTCCCCCTCAAGTTGTCTTATAAACCCTAAAAATCACTTCTTCATCATATCATTAAATAAAATCCACTTAATAAAGGCTTTGTTTTGTCATGAGTTTAATCCCTAATCATGGATTAATTTGAGGAGCTTTCCTCAGCTTAAACATTCTCATCTATTATCCTTCTATTAGGATGATGTAATGAGTCTGTTTAATCCCTGATTATGGCTTAATCTCATTACTTAACACTAAACAAAAACACCAAAAACATCTAAATAATCACAAGTAGGTTAATGATCTTAATCCTGCATCAAAGGTGATTAAGTGTGAGAAGCTGACTTCACACTTAAGGTATTCTCATTACCCCTAATCAGAGGGAAGATGTGATGAGTTTACTAAATCCATTGGTTAAGGCTTAAGCTCATTAACTTATGACAAACTTTAACAAGCAATAAAAGACTGAAAACTCAAAAACAAACAATAATCGTCTCCTTCGGGATTCTTTTCTCATCATCTTCATTCACAAACGAGAACTTGTTTCTTCCGTCTAATGCAAGACAGTTTGCACCTGAGCCAGACAGGTCATACACTTGAGCATAGACAAGTAAGCAGTTCACAAGTCAATTCATCTTTCAGTCTCTTTGGGTCGAACTACGGTGTTCTGACTTCCTCATTGCACGAGAGGATACGTAGGCATAACTTAACAGTTATCGAACAAAAGTCTCTGTATATTCCCCCTCTTCCAGCATCATTCTCTTAGCCTCATTATCATGAGCATTTCACTCTTGTCCTTACACTGACACTGTACATTTATACACATCACATTTCTTTACACTGACACCTGTACATCCTCTTCCAGCTATTTTTATACATAAATTGCATTGACACTACCCCTTTAAAACACAAATCTTTTAAGCGTGGATCCCGTCGAGTACGACGGACAATCTGGGTGCTAATACCTTCCCAGGATGTAACCAACCCCCTTTCTCAGTCTCTCTGGTTCGCAACCGTCTTATCCATCTTTTTCTAGGTCTATGCAGCATTGCCTTTCCTTCAGGATAAAAATGCCTAGCTGGCGACTCTATTCATCTCCAGTGAGTTCACGGCTGTGTGTTCTCATTGTCCCTCTCGCCGACCGTTCGCGTCTGTACCTTTATCTGGGCCATTCCCATTTATCGGGAGCGACAAAATGCACAAATTGTCATGGCAAGTTCATGGATGCAAGCATATGCAAGATGAATGCAAATGAAGATGCAAAATTAGGGTTATATGAACATGTGAGATGCAAAACTCAAAAACTGAAGCAAATCATAAGATAAAAAATTGAAAATGGACTTAATGGAACCTTAAACCTATACTAGTTTACCATCCAAAGGGGGAGGTCAGAAGCTAAACCTAAAGGAAGTTATGAATTTTCTATGTTTTTTGGGTCTTAAGGGTGATCCTCAAGGTAAAATGCCAAACAAATTGAAAATGAAAGATAAAAATGAAACAAAAATGTTTTTAGAAACTAGATGACATGCATAGAACAATGCAAAAAGAATCACTCACAAACTCAACTTGGTTTAAAAGTTATGAACTTTTTAAGTTAGGGTTAGAAATGTAAAAATTTAAGAACCCTAATTCATTGAAAAAATGTCAAAGTGTGATCAAAACCAAAAATAAATTTGTGTGGTGAGTTTGTAAATGCTTCTAAATGTCCAAAGATGTTCTCATATTTTGTTTGTGATTTTTAAATACTTAAATGTATTTTTAATTAATTAAAATCAATTAACTAATTAAAAATAACATTTAAATTTCAGAATTTTTTGACTATTTTTACTATTTTTTAAAAATTCGTACAAATTAAATAAGAAAATAATGAAATAAAATTAAATAAATGAAAGTATGCAGAATGGAGAGCCAGGATGAAATCTGGGTTTAAAATATTTGACTGGGCACACATCTGAACGACCCAAATTCAAACTTCATTAAACTGATTAAATTAATTATTAATCCTAAAATTAAAACTAATGATTCAATCTGATCCACACACTGCACGCGGGAAAGAAGGATCTAACGGCCCACATTTAAAATACGCCCTAACCATAATTAATTAGGTTAATGACTTTCAAGTGGCCGGAAATGACCTCCGGTCATCTTCTCCGGCCACACTCTCCCCTGAAAATCCTCAAATCACTCCCCAGGCTATAACAAAATCCCCAAATCTCCATAAATGATCTCCAAACCCCATAGAACAAGAATTCAGCACCATAATTCATTTATCTTGCATCAAAATCATGATTCGAACAAAAACTTAAAAATGTACAAAATTTCAGAACATGCATACACAGTCAATACTCAACCATTCTTCAAAAAAAATGCTCATTGTAAACAGGAGAACAAACTCTACCATCTCATAACTAAAGAAACGATTTATGGAAAAATGTTTCAAAAGGATACCTGAGATGAAGCTTTGCCAATGGAGCTGCCTGGGCCTTCTTCTTGATGCAAACACTCTCCTCTGATCACCCTTGAGCTTCTTTGATGCTTTGCTGAAGTGTTTGTGACCTCTCTTTGAAGTTCAGTTCAAAAGGGGAAAAATCGTATTTGGTGTATGGTGTTTTTTAGGGCAAAATGAAGGGTGGTTTGTGATCAGTGATTGATTTGAAGATGAATGGTGGAAGAATTTTTAAGTTTTGATGTTTGTGCTGAGTGTTTCGAATGAAAATGAAAAGGAGGTGATTTTTTATAACTATGGCAATGTTGTGGTTTCAGGCTTGCTTCTTGTGTGTTATGAGTTTCATTTTGTCCACATTTCAAGCTGTGATAGGTCTGTGGAGTTGGTGTGGGCTATGCTGATTGGTATGACCTTCTTGCAAAAAAGTCCACAAAGTTGTACTTTGAGGTATGGGCTGGTTCAGGCCAAGGACAAAGGGGTGTCTGGTGCAGCTGGGATTCAGGATGTCCATGTAAACCATTTTGAGGCAAATCAGCAAGTTTGTGAAAGGTTATGTAGGTTTTGCAATTTTGTGAACCTTTGGCCCTTTTGAGATTTCTTTATGTACAAGTCATGAAATTTGGAAATTCTTGGGCCAATTATGAGTTTTAGGCAATGTGTTATGTTTGTATGATGATTAGAAGTCAATTTGAAGTCATAAAATAGATTGACAAGAGGTTTTGCAACATTCCCTCTTTGGCATGAAACATGAAATTATGTGATTTTTCCCAACTTTGGAAAGCCATAACTTGAGTTCCAAAATGAATTAGGTCTTGTTCTTGTACTTTTTGAAAATGGAATGATCCAATCTACAACTTTCATGACCAACAATTTTTTATTTGAAGCATTTTTGGTTAAGAAAGAGGAGGTTGAAAAACTTTCCCAAAATGGAATGTTTACATTACAAGTCATTTCCATTTTTTGCAACTTTTGTTTTAGCCCACTTTTCTTCAAATTTGTGAACTTCAAAGCACTTCAATGATCAAATAAAGATCATATACCTTCAATTTGATTAAAAAATCCACTTTGGTTCCCATGTTGGGGGCCTCAGATGCCCTGATTTGGCTCTGACTTGCTCAAGAAGTTACCCAGTGATCAGATGACTTCCACAATGAATTTCTTCATCAAAATTGGTATGTATGATCCTTATAACATATTGAGACCAATATAAACAAGAATGACCAAAAAATGTGGAGTTATGGCCTCTGAAACCAAAACCTTAATTTTAGGTCATCTGTGCAGTTAAACCCTAGCTATACTTCCATGCTTTGCCAGTTCTTATGATTCTTTAACTTCCTTGATCTTTGGGGGATATAATATGATGTTTGAACATACATGGACCCTCTTGATATGATTGAAGACCTTTGGAGTGGCTCAGATGGCTCATGGATTGCTCAGATCACAAACCCTAGATGCAGATGACTTTGAACCAATGCAGTGAAGCAAAAATGCAATATGAGATGATATGATTGAACTAATGCAAATGAAAAGATCACAAGCCATGGTGTGAACTTAGTGAGGACAAATTTGGGCTGTTATAGCTGCCCCTATTCAAGCATGAGTTATGTGTGCAGGATGTGAGCGCCTGGCTTAACAGACAAACAAGATAACTTGTGGTTGAATACCAAAGACAGTCCAAAATTTGCACTCACTGGGTGAAGAAGAAAAGGGATATAGATTGTAAAAGAAAGTAGAGTATGATTATAAAGTACGGGCGATTGAGGGCGACCATCGAGCAGAGGACGACTGTTGGGTATAAAGCAATGACGGGTCGACCGACATGCTGGGGAAATAAAGCAATCAGAATGGGGACGATCACCAAGCAAAGAAACAAGATTCTCTGGGGATTAAAAGGTAAGGGCACTGATGGGGACGACCATCTGGTTTGCAAAGTAAGGGTAAACAACGATGGGGACGACCATCGGGTTGACGAAATAAATGATGAGGGACGGTCATAAAAGGTGAAGGACGATCACCTAGCAGGGAACGGCTGATTCGTTGGGGATAAGGATGAGGAACGGTCATCCAGGGTGAAGGATGATCACCTAGCTGGGTACGGCTGCCGAAAGTATCACGACATAGGACGAATGCCGGATAGAAAAGGTCGACGATGGGGACGGCCATCGGATAAGTATGATGAAGGACGATAATCAAGAGGTGAAGGACGATCACATAGCAGGGTACGGCTGCTCTCGGGGTTTATCATGACATAGGACGAATGTCAAATAACAAGATCAACGATGGGGACGACCATCGGATAAAATGATGAAGGACGATCACCTAGCAGGGGACGGCTGCTAAATATCACGACATAGGACGAATTTCGGATAGAAAAAGGGTTCCAATAATGGAGACTCCACTAGGGGAATGATGAGGGATGGTCATCAAAAGGTGAAGGACGATCACCTGGCAGGGTACGGCTGCCGAATGTATCATGACATAGGACAAATGTCAGATAGAAAAGAAATTTTGCTGGAGATTTGCTGGGGAATAGTAAACACGGACGAGTGTTTACATCCAAGAAATAAAAGGTATAAGTGTTTGACATTGTGTATAGATTAAAGATGTGGACGAGCATCCTTATGACTATGATACGGACGAGTATCGGTAGAAACAAATGCTGACGCGTGTTCAGAGATGATGATATAGACGAGTACCAATTGGTTAACAAAGAACACGGATGAGTGTTGAATCTGAGGGGATACAAGTGGTGTATACAAGATACAGACGAGTATCTGTATGAGTAAAAATAAGCATGAGTGAGACACAGCCGAGTGTTCAATTTGCTGGGTAGAGTATGACACGGACGAGTGTCAAAAGAGAAAGCATATAAGTTAAGAACTTATAAGTGTAAAATATATCTGGTGATCTGTGGGGATTGGATGACACGAACGGGTGTCAATGAAAGTGTATTATAAACAAGTGTTAGGTTTACAATAAGTGTTTAGCCAACCATGCTGGGGAATGGTGACACGGACGGGTGTTCAAAGAGAGTGTATGGATATATCTGCAGGGGATTATATGAGATGACACGGATGAGTGTCGAGAAGAGTATATATGAACATGTATTTGTGAGTGCAAAGGGGACGCTTTGGCGTTTTGCTGGGACCGTGAGTCTTTATATTCATTGCTGACGGAACGTTGGTATTTACAGGTGTCTGATTCAAAACATGACTTGTGATTCATGCAATATGTTTGATTTTTTCCGTAATGCTCCGTATTAGACGGAATGCTACGCTCTGAGGGGAAATATGATGTACATGCCATGATTATGCAAAGATACCGATCCAGGATTCGGATCCCGCTGCCGTTGTGAAGATCCCCGATTGAACTGCTTTGAAAGAAAATCCCAGCTGGGGGGTGAGATCATTGGTAGATTTGATATATGGCTCTGCTTGGGGAAATAGGTCAATGGTAGGCCTATCTTGGTAATGGGGAGCCCAGCTGGGGTTGTGGAAGCTTTCGTCACTTTGTTGTGCGGGGAATTCAGACAATGCTGTTCTAGGAGAGGCTGGAGCTCTGTGGGGAGATGGTTCCCTGTCTAGTACTCGGTTGGGGGAGGAACAATCACTAAACGAACTTCCTAGAGATTTCTGTGAGGATCCTGCTGAGGATGATACTTGAAAACTCAGCTGGGGATATGAGCCCCTTCTGGTGCTGCTCTGAAGAAAGATGTGCCAGAGGAGTGATGCCCGACAACTCTGATGGCGAGAGAGTATTGCTGGTGCTGTTCGGAAGATGTGTCGAGGAAATAATGATTTGGCAGCTTTGTTGGGGGAAACCTTTCATGCCCCATGCTGCGCTCTGAATACCTGCAATCCTGTTATGACAAAGAAACGCACAAGTACCCCGAGGTATCCCTTACCGGATTCCATCATAGGAGTTTAGACACTCCCGGGAGTAAGTAATATATTTCCTGTAAGCATGTGATTAGAAAAGCGCATATGTATTTATGCAACCATTATATCAAGGAATATCGGAACATTTTTGCAAATGAAATAAAAATGTACAAGACGAAGTGTGACTGAAAATCTGATTTTATTAATTTGTGTGCCCTGAATTGGCAAGTATAGTCAAAGAAACAGATCCCCTGAAATGAGGAGATTGTTACAAATTGAGAAACAAGAAGGTGCTGGAAATGTTGATGACGCTTCAGTGAGCTTCCCTTTTGCTATGACTCGTATGACATTGACGTTCTTCTCACCTTGCTTTCTGAAGAAGGCTGATATCTTACCGACGCTTTAACCCTTCGAAGCTTGCCTTGTTGTAAGTGATACAGACAAATTCAGAATGCAGTTGTTCGCTTATTCCCTTATTTTTGCATGGATCGCCCTTTCGGGTTTTCAATCCACCGGGATACCCATTTTTGCCTGAATTGTCTAAATGTGGCTTTTCAACTCAGCGGGTGTACATTTTTCTTTTTTTTCCCCTTATTTTTGCCCGAGTCTTTTATTCTATTTTTTACTCACCGGGATGCCCTATTTTTGCCTGGACTTACATTCTAGTTTTATATCCAGCGGTTCATTTTATGTGAAGTATTTTTTAACTGCACCTGAATTCACAGGGGATAGGAAATCTTCGCCATCCATAGTAGTGAGCATCAGTGCTCCACCAGAGAAAACCTTCTTTACTATGAATGGACCATTATAGTTCGGAGTCCACTTGCCCCTGTGGTCTGTATGAGGAGGGAGAAGTGTTTTCAGCACAAGATCTCCTACTTGGTATTCCTGAAGCCTGACTTTCTGATTGAATGCTTTCTTCATTCTTTTCTGGTATAGCTGCCCATGTCAAATTTCAGCTAATCTCTTTTCTTCGATCAGATTCAGTTGATTGTAACGGGATCGGACCCATTCTTCTTCATTCAGTTTGACATCCATAAGTACCCGTAACGAGGGTAATTCAACTTCAACAGGTAGGACTGGCTCCATACTATACACAAGCTGATACGGTGTTGCCCCAGTGGATGTTCTGATTGAGGAACGGTACCCATGCAAGGCAAATGGTAGCATTTCATGCCAGTCTTTGTACGTGACCACCATCTTTTGCACAATCTTCTTGATATTCTTGTTAGCTTCCTCTACATCACCATTCATCTTCGGCCTGTAAGGAGAAGAATTGTGATGTTGGATTTTGAAGTCCCGGCACAGTTCTCCCATCATTTTATTATTCAAGTTGGAACCATTATCAGTAATGATTTGCTCGGGCACTCCATACCGACAGATAATGTCTCTCTTCAGGAATCGGGCTACCACCTGCCTAGTGACATTTGCATACGAAGCTGCTTTAACCCACTTGGTAAAATAATCAATGGCTACCAGGATGAATCTGTGGCCATTTGAAGCAGTTAGTTCAATCTTTCCAATCATGTCAATGCCCCACATGGCAAAGGGCCAGGGTGAAGACATTACGTTCAAAGGATTTGGAGGCACATGCATTTTTTCTGCATAAATCTGGCATATATGGCACTTTCTGGCATAGGGACAACAGTCTGCATCCATTGTTATCCAGTAGTAACCTGATCTTAGCAATTTCTTAGACATAACATGTCCTCCAGCATGGGTACCGAAAGATCCTTCATGCACCTCGTGCATCAACAAGTCTGCCTTTGCCTTATCAACACATCTGAGAAGTACCATGTCAAAGTTTCTCTTGTACAAGGAACCATCAGTATTCAGGAAGAAACTACCAGCCAACCTTCTTAGTGTCTTCTTATCATTGGATGATGCCCCAGATGGGTATGTTTGATCTTCCAAGAAGCATTTGATGTCATAGAACCACGGAGAATACGTATGCTGGTCTGTCAAGTCTTGATACTGAAATCCGATGTACAAAGTTGGCAGCTTGAACTTTGATCATGGAGAAAATGGTAGCCAGAGCATCTGCAAACTGATTTTCATCTCGAGGGATATACTCAAGTTTGACTGTGTGTAAACACCCCAAATTTGCCCACACTCTTCACACCATGGCTTGTGATCTTTTCATATGCATAAGTTCAATCATAACATCTCATTTTACATTTTTTGGTTCACTGCATTGATTCAAAGTCATCTGCATCTAGGGTTTGTGATCTGAGCCATCCCTGAGCCATTTGAGCCACTCCAAAGGTCATCAATCACTTCAAAGGGGTCCATGAATTTTAAAGCATCATATTATATCCCCACAAAGTCAAGAAAGTCAAATAATCACAAGAACTGAGAAAGGCATGGAAGCAGAGCCAAGTTTAACTGCACAGATGACCTAGAATTAGGGTTTTGGTTTCAAAGGCCATAACTCCAAATTCTTTGGTCATTATTGTTTCTATTGGTCTCTATATGGTATAGGGATCATGCATATCAATTTTCATGAAGAAATTCCATGGGGAAGGCATCTGATCAATAGTTAACTTCTTGAGCAAGTCAGTGCAAAATCAGGGCATCTGAGGCCCCCAATAACCCAATCAAAGGTTGTTCTTCATCATTTTGAATGTGTGTGATCTTTATTTGATCAAAGAAGATGTTAGAAGTTCACAAAATTGAATAATTTCAAGCCATTTGCAAAGTTGCCTTTTTGGGAAAGTGACTTGTAATGTAAACTTGCCATTTTGGGAAAGTTTTTCAACCTCCTCAAATTGATTCAAAAATGCTTCAAATGAGAAAACATTGGGCATGAAAGTAGTAGAATGGATCATTCCATTTTCAAAAAGTACAAGAACTCATTCTAATTCATTTTGGATCAAAAGTTATGGCTTGTCAAAGTTGGGAAAAATCACATGATTTCAAGTTTTGCACCAAAGAGGCAAAGTTGCAAAACCTCTTGCCAAGGCAAATTGTGACTTCAAATGGACTTCTAACCTTTGCACAAACATAAACCAATGCCTAAAAATCAGAATGCATCAAAGACTTGTCCATTTTCATGACTTATGCTTCAAGTAATCACAAAAGGTCCAAAAGATCACAAAGTTGCAAAACATCTCACAAACCCTAATCCAGTTGCTAATTGGCCTCAAGACTGATTCCATGGCTCTCCTCAATCCTTGCTATTTAGGACACCCCTTTGTACTTGGCCTGCCATTGACCCATACCTCTCTTACACAAAACATTGACTTTATGCAAAATGGCCCATACCAATCAAGATAGGCCACACCAACTCCTCTGACCTATCCAAGTGTGATACATGTACCAAATGGGACTCAACACAACACACACACAAGCCTGATCTCTCTCATAAGCCATAGTTCACAAAACTCCCCTCTTATGCACTTTCCTTCGAATCTCATCACACAATCATCAAACCTCAAAACCAACTTCACCATTCATTCAGAAAAGCTCCATAGAGCATAAACCACCCTTCACCTTGCCTTGAAACCACCTGAAACTAAAACACGATTCTCACCCCTCACTGAACAGAACTCCATCAATCTCATAAACCAGCCACTCTAAACTCCAACCAAGCTTCAAAGCTTCCTCAAGAAGATCATTGGAGCCATTCTGAAGCAAGGAGGCAGTCTGAAAGCTCCAAACTGAAAGCTTCACCTCAGGTAGCTTCGAAAATTATTTTTTCCAGAAGCTCTATTTTAAGTTCTCAACTTGTTAAGTTTGATTCCCTTAGTGCATTGAACCTTTTGCTTTTGAAAATGATGGAGATTTGAGCATGTATGACTTGTCTGAAATTTCTGCCATATTTGAATCTTGCTTCGAATCTTGTTAATGGTGAGAAATAAATTGTTTTTGAGGTCAGGGATGAGTTTAGGGAGGTGAGAGGAAGTGATATGGAGCTTTAGAGCTCCAGAAATAACCTAGGGAGTGAGTTTGGAATTTTCAGGGAGGGAAGTCACCGGAGAAGACGACCGGAGCTCTTCTCCGGTGACCTGAATGTCATTAGGGCATTAATCACGTTTAGGGTTCAGTTTGAATGTGGACCATGGATTGGGTTGACTAACATTGACTCCCGCGCGTTTGGATGGCCCAGATATCTCATTAAAACCCTAATCATAATTAATTAAATTAATTAATTCAGTTTAAATTAATTTGGTTAGTTTGAATTACAGCCGTTGGATGATGCATGCAGTCTTCTCTCCTTTTCCCAGTTTGAATCTCAGCCTCTGGAATTGCATACTTCTCATATTTTAATTTTTATTTCATTTTCTTTTCATTTAATTTGCACGAATTATTAAAAATAGTAAAATACATTTAAAAATTCTGAAAATTTTTATCAAATCTTTTAATAATTTTCAGAACCCAAAAATATTTTTATTTTTATTTTTTGCATTAAAAATCATTTTTAAATTATTTAAATGTTTATTTTTAATTAGTTAATGGAAATTAATTAATTAAAAATGCATTTAGGTATTTAAAAATCACAAAAAAATTCATATTGCATTTAGAAACATTTAGAAACATTATCAAACCCTCAAACCAAATTGCTTTTTTGTTTTTGATGCCTTTTGATCATTTTCATTGGAATTTATTTCATTTTAAGGCAATATTTTGGTTCAACCTTTGAAAAATCCTTTCTGCCTAACCCTTGAGAGTTTGATGATGATTCTTCTTGCATTGCATCCTTCATGGCATTTAGTTTATAGGATAAAATTGGTTTGAATTGATCTTGCATTTTCAATTTGTTTTGCATTTTTCTTGATAAGGTACCTTAAAACCCTAGTAATCTTAGGAAATTCATAACTTGCACTAGGTTAAGAGTTGGATCCCCTCCTTTGGGCAGTGAGCTTGTATAGGTTTAGGGTATATTTGATTGCACTTTCATTTTTTTTATCATGTCATTTGCTTCTGGTTTTGGATTTTTGCATTGCATGATGCATCTAACCCTAATTTGTGCCTTCCTTTGCATCCATTTCTCATTTGCCTGCATCCAATGACTTGCCATGAAATTTTGTGCATCCACATGATTCATGATACATCTTAGGACATATTAGAATCATGTTTGATCATTGCATCTTTCATTTTCCATGTTATATGTCCATTGCATTTCATAACTTTTCATGTACATTCATGGTTCAAAGCATGTTTCATCTGCACCCATATCCTTGTATGATCATTCTCATGTCTTGCCTCATGTTTGTATCATCTCTTAGCATCATTAACATCATGTAAATGCCTCTGACTTTGGTTTGCATCATGACATTTCCTCTCATTTGCATTGCATTTCATTTCTTTTGCTAACTTTTCAGGTGGTAAGTTGTTTTGAGAGGTGGATTTGCCTTCACTTCTCACAAATCTCTTCTTATCTCTCTTGCATCTTTGCTGCATTTATCTTGTGTATTTGAGTGACCTTGCTCATTCATGTTCATCTCTTACTTTCTTTCTTCAAACAACTTGTCTTCTAAAGTGAAGCAAGTTGTTTTGCTTCTCTCTGTTTCTTTCTCATTTCATCTGCTTCCTTCCTGGTGGTTCCTCTGAAGATCTTCTTGCAAACCTCATAAACCCTAGGAATAACCAAGCATGATAACAATTAGGTTTTGATTTAGTCCCCCATTGGCTTTTACCTTTGAGTCTCTTTGAGTCTTCTCTTCTCACCTCATAATCAAGGACTAAACCCTAAAGGCTTTAAGGCTTTGGGATTAAGCTTATGCCTGCATCTTTCTATTAGGATGGAGTGTATAACTTTAATCCTAAGTGTTAAACCCTTAATGTGTTTAAAATCCTTTAATCAATTCACTTAATAATCATCAAGACATCAAGCTTGTAACTTGGGCCTTGCATTAGGGTTCTAATTCTTCCTTAATTGGTTAAGAAGGACTAACCCTAGTGTTAATGGACAAGTCCCCCTCAAGTTGTCTTACAAACCTTAAAAAATCACTTCTTCATCTTATCATTAACTAAAATCCATTTAATAAAGGCTTTGTTTTGTCATGAGGTTAATCCCTAATTATGGATTAAGTTGAGGAATCTTTCTCAGCTTAAATGTTCTCATCTATTATCCTTCTATTAGGATGGTGTAATGAGTCCATTAAATCCTTGATTATGGCTTAAACTCATTACTTAACACTAAACAAAAACAACAAAAACATATAAATAATCACAAGAAGGTTAATGATCTTAATCCTACATCATGGTGATTAAGTGTGAGGTGCTTACTTCACACTTAAGGTATTCTCATTACCCCTAATCAGAGGGAGGATGTGATGAGCTTACTAACCCTTGGTTTAGGCTTAAGCTCATTTTTCTTATGACAAACATCAAAAAGCAATAAAGATTGAAAACACAAAAACAAACAATAATCGTCTCCTCCGGGATTCTTTTCTCACCTCATTCACTCATAAACGAGATCCCGCTTCTTCCGTCTATTGCAAGACAGTTTGCACCTGAGCCAGACAGGTCATACACTTGAGCATAGACAAGCAAACAGTTCATCAGTCAATTCATCTTTTAGTCTCTTTGAGTCGAACTACGGTGTTCTGACTTCCTCATTGCACGAGAGATACGTAGGCATAACTTAACAGTTATCGAACAAAATTCTCTGTACATTCCCTCCTCTTCCAGCATTATTCTTTAAGCCTCATAGTCTTGAGCTTCATTCTTTCCTTACACTGACACTTATCTTATACACTTCACACTTCTTTTACACTGACACTTGCATTACTTTCCAGCTTTGATACACAAATTGCACTGACACTACCCCTTTAAAACACAAATCTTTCAAGCGTGGATCCTGTCGAGTACGACGGACAATCTGGGTGCTAATACCTTCCCAGGTTGTAACCAACCCCCTTTCTCAGTTTCTCTGGTTCGCGACCGTCATATCCATATCTTTCTAGGTTTATGCAGCATTACCTTTCCTCCGGGATAAAAATGCCTAGCTGGCGACTCTTGTCTTTCTGAGTTCACCCCTGTGTGTTCTCTCCTCTTTCGCCGACCGTTCGCGTCTGTACCCCTTCTGACCCGGGTGTCTTTTGGTGGGAGCGACAGCTTGGCGACTCTGCTGGGGACCCTTATACTGTAACCAGGGCTTCAGGTTCTTTTTGTGGGTTCCTCCTAGCGCTTGTTTGATTTGTGTTTACTGGGGTGTTATGTGCTAATTGTGTTTATATATTTGCTTTATTACTGCTTTATGTACAGTTATTTATTGCTTTCTTTACAGTTTTTCATATTTCATACTGTCATTATAATTGCTGGATCTGTTCTTCTGTCTTGGTGGGTGGGGTTTCATTGAGAGTATAAGGTCCTATACCTGGGACCTGAGTGACACCTAGGCTAGAGTGGTTCATGTTCTTTCCCATTCCATTTCGGTCTGGTGCGGGAATATGAAACACGGTTCAGATGTGGGTTTCTTCTTGAGAACTCTGTGCTACAGATTTCCTGTAGTGCTAGGGCTATCTGGGAAGCCTGCTAAGTCTGGATGACCTTTATTATAGACCTTCAGAAACTGAGGTGAATTAGAGGAGGATCTTTTATGGTTATTGTAAACACTGTACCTCCGGGTTAAAAGTGCTTACACTTCTCATAAATGATCCAAGTCTGAGGATCCTTGTTTTAGAACACCACCTGTGAGGGGGTTGGGCTGTTTACAGGTTTGCAGGTACCATTGGCCACATCATACCCTGTTACTTATTGTGTTTAAGAATGCTTCACTTTGGACAGTTCTTGTGATTTAACCCTGGACATGTGACTCTTTATTTGAGTCCCCCACCTTGGTTACTGGATTTCTGAACCTCCATCTGGACTTCTTGAACATACATGGGCCTATATCAAGACAATAATCAGATCTAGCTTGATCACAAACCCTTGCATATCATTTGCATACATCAACATTGCATCATTTAACATTTGTTTATTTGCTTTTCAGGGTATCCACATTGTATCTGGCTTGGTTTTGACCCCTTTATCTACATAGACCTCTGTTTCATCAGTTATCTACTTCAGCTATCTTCATCAGTTGTTTGCTTCAGTTATCTTCATCATTATCATTTTATCAGTGGCTCATCTCCAGTACCAGTCTTGATTTTCATCAGCACTTGTCTTCAGCTCTTCATCAGCAGTCATGGCACCCAGGAAGAGCAACATTTCATACCATTTCTTTGAGCCTATGCTGACTGGCATCAGGCAGGTCCAGACACTTATCACTCCAGACCACATCCCATTATTCAGAGAGCATTATGGAGGTATCCTTGATATGGTCATGGACCTGGATCCTTCTCAGAGGAGCATGATCCACACTTGCCTACAGTTTTATGACCCTCCTTTGAGATGCTTCACTTTCCCAGACTTTCAGCTAAGACCTCTGTTGGAGGAATTTTCATCATTGATTGGAGTGCCTGTCAGGGGTGGGATCCCCTTCAACCCAGAGATGACTTCTCCCAGCAATGGAGAATTGGAAAAAGCACTGTACCTAGAGCCTACTTTGATTGAGCAGAACATTGCAACGAAAGCTGGGATCCCTGGTTTACACTTAGACTTCTTGATTTCTCAGGCCTTCCTGAAGGCCTCTTTGGGAGAATGGAGGGCAGTTTGTGCATTGCTAGCTCTCAGCATATATGGGGTTGTACTGTTTACAGATGAGCCCAAATTTATTAGCAAGAATGCCATTCATCTTTTCCTTCTGAGAAACCCAGTACCCACGTTGCTAGGAGACTTCTATTACTCCATTCATCAGAGGAATGAGAAACAAAGGGGAAAGTTGGTGAGATGTTGTGCACCTTTGTTTCAAACTTAGTTGCTTAAACACCTGCCCAAGACAGATGCCTTCCTGAATCCTCACCAACAGAAGAATTGGGCTAAGAGGCTTATTGCCTTGACTTCAGATGACATCAAATGGTGTACCCAGAGCACCAAAGGCAAAGACATCATCACTAGCTGTGGGCAATACCCAAATGTGCCTCTGATAGGAGTAAAGGGTTGCATCAATTACAATCCTCTGTTGTTTAAGAGACAACTGGGCTATGCTTTGGTTCACCCTCCTAGAGTACAAGATTTAGCTGAGACCCTGTATTGTGAGATAAAACCTAATCTAGCTGCTGTCAGACAAGCATCCTGGGCTTGGGACAACATCCAGACAAAAGGGATGGCTATTCTTGGAAGGTGCAATAATGTTGCTTCAGCTCAGTACTATGACTGGTCTCATGCCAGGGCTCAGGTTACTGGAATGCCCTTCACCCTTGAAGATATACCTGGACCATCCACAGCACAGCCATCAGCCATTGTCAGCCTAGAAGAGTTTGAGAAACTGAAGGAAAGGAATGAGAATCTGTCTCAAGCTCTGAAGAAGACTCTTTGGGAAAGGAGTGATGGTCGTCTGGACATTGAGAGGTTGGAGAAGCTTAAGGTGGAGCATTTGGCTAAGATTGAGAAAACGGAGGACTACATCAAGAAAGCAAGAGTTGGGGAGCAAATATTGAAGAATGCCTGCAAAGAGGCCCAGTTTTAGAAGGCTAGGACTGATCTCTATCTACAAGAAAGTCAGGCTAGGTGGGTTAGGATCACTGAAGCCCGAACACAAGAAGATCAGAAAACTCAGGCCAGGATTGAACAGTTAGAGGCCAATGAAAAGAAGCAACAGGAAGCTTTGCTGGCAGCCCAGAAGGAGATTTCAGAGTTGAAGCTTAGGGCTGGATTGAAGAGGTTAAAGGACCAGGACAGGCACAAGAAGCTGACCACTGCTATTGCCACCAGAAACCTCCTCATCAGGAACATTACAGAGCATCCAGCTGGCCCAGTGACTGAGGCACTTCTGAAGGAGGTTAAGGAGGATGAGTTTGGACTAGATGTTTGACCTTTTGATTGTTGTTGTTTTCATTTGATGTACTTTTCTTTTGTGTTGTATTTTGACCCTTCAGGGGCATATGTTGTAAAACAAACTATGTATGGTTCACCATGTGTAATATATTTTAGTTTGTTTCAATTGTGGGGTTTCTTTTTCTCAACAACATCAAAGCATCTTCCTCTGGGTCTGGAAAGGTCAAATCCAAGAACCAAGCCAGATACCTTGGAAAACAAATAAGCATACTGCATTGCATACTAACTTTTGTTTTGTTTTGTAGGTTTTTGTTATTAGTTTGTTTGTTACTAACTCTGTTGTGGTTCAGGAATTATTGCTCGCCGTCGGGTGTTCCCTTTCAACCGTCTGCACTGGTATCCTACTCACAAAAACCTTCCTGGTATCCAAATGGACCAAGTACAGCAGGACCTGACAGAGGTCAGAACTCAAATGGATAACGAAAGAGTCGAGATGAGAAACCAAGTGGCTCAATTCATGACTGTAATGACTGACTTGGCCCAAAGTCAAGAGAGGTTAAGGGCATTGGTAGAAAGACAAAACCCCGAGGAACCTCATCCTGGGACTGGAGGAACTAGTAATAATGAGGGAGGTCAGCCTCATGTTAACCCACCAGTATTTGGACCTCATCTAGATCCGGAAGTCAACATCCCAAGGAATGTACCGGGCAACACTGCTGCAGGCAGGATCTTGCAAGAAGATCCTCAAGAGGAGCAGTTTACTGTAATGGGAGCTGGAGATGAAGTTTATGATAGGAGGTTTGATGAAATTGCTAAGAAGTTGAGATCTCTGGAGTCTCAAAATTCCTTAGGCTTCGATGTAATGGATATGGGGTTAGTGGATAGGGTAAGGATTCCCCACAAGTTTAAACCCCCGTGCTTCGAGAAGTACAATGGAACTTCCTGTCCACGAACCCACTTACAGTCCTTCCTGGGGAGACTTAAAGCATATACCATGGATGAAAAACTGTGGATGTTTTAATTTGAAGATAGCTTGACTGGAGCTTCAAGAGAGTGGTATTCACACTTGACCAGAGCTACTATCAAATGCTGGAAGGACTTAGCTGAAGCTTTCATCAGACAGTACCAATACAATCTGGACATGGCTCCTAACAGAACCCTTCTGATGGGAATGTCTCAATCCTCCAGAGAAAGCTTCAGGGAATATGCCCAAAGGTGGAGACAGCTTGCTGCCGCTGTCCAACCACCCATGTCGGAGAGAGAAATGGCCGACATGTTCATTAATACTCTGCAAGGAACATATATTGATAGGCTAGCTGCCTTTTCTTCCACCAGTTTCGCTAACGTAGTCATAGCTGGGGAAAGGATTGAAAGCCTTTTGAAGATGGGTAAGATTTTTGAGAATGGTGCAAGTTCGTCCAGTAATCCCAGGAAGCCTTTTGTGGGACCTAGAAGAACCGGTGAGACAAATGCCATTCATGCCAGCAGGGGCAGACCTCAGTATGTTCACAGATCAGTGGCAGCTGTCACTATTCCAGCTCCGATTCCTCAACAACCAGCGTATCAACCACAACAACAACCACATTATCAACAACAATTTCAGTATCCGCCACAGAGAACCTACAACAACAACAACAACAACAACAATCAACAACAAAGACCTTTTCAGCAAAGACCGTCACAGGCAAATAGGGTAATTGACCCTATCCCTATGCCTTATGCTGCCTTATTGCCACAACTCCTGAAACTCAACTTGGTGGAATTAAGGACATTGGCACCACCAGATCCCTCCAATCTTCCAAGGAATTATGATGTCAACGCCAGATGTGGTTTCCACTCCAATGCACCTGGCCACAATACTGAGAAATGCAGGGCTTTACAAATGAAAGTACAAGATCTGGTAGATTCTAAAGCCCTCAACTTCGCACCCCCTCCAAATGTCAACAAGAATCCTATGCCTAACCATGGTGGGCCAAGGATTAATGCCATTGAAGAGGGCAAGCACTCTACTTTGATCACCAGTGTTGCACAGATTTGAACACCTCTGGTTGAAATTAAAGCCCAGCTTCTAGAGTGCCAGATGTTCCCCGGGTGTGAGCTCGGTTGCGGGTATTGCAACATTGCAGTCAACGGGTGTGATAACTTGAGAAGCGGCATAGATGGTCTTATCAAAGATGGAATCCTTCAAATCTCAACAACAGCGCCTACAAATCCAGCAAATCCTTTGACAACAATTCCTGATTCTCCTACAACTGCAGCAACAATCATTCCTACCGATTCATCAATATCATCAACAATGGCTCCGTCCATCACTTCAACAAATCAAATGTCAACAACCCTTTCTTCTACAACATCAGCATCCATTTATTCAGTAGAATCTTCTACAACACCAGCAGAAATTAACGAAGATATCTCAGCAGTCACCATCTACTATGATCCGTCAAATGTTCCTCCAAGCAACAACTTTCAACAACAAACAGTGGCACCTCCTGCCAGGTCACCAGTCACCATTTACTACGATCCGCACACCATTTCAGCACCCTCCTCTGCTGCAGTCAGTCCAGTTACTATCACGGTACCTGGACCAGTTCCATATGAAAGCAGTAATGCCATACCTTGGCATTATGGCTCTGATCTTTACTGCAATGGGGAGAAAATCACTTTGGATTCTTCAAGCTCTTCTCCACAAATTGATAATGTTGGGGGAGGCAGAGGCTTCACCAGAAGCGGACGCCTTTTTGCCTCGCAAGTGCAAAGACCTAATGCTGAAGCAGAAGCTGCTGCCAAGGCAAAAGAAAAGAGTGTGGTATTTGAAGAGCCGGCTGCCAAAGAAACTCAGAAGACATCTTTTGAACAAGATGTAGACGAGTTTATGAGAATTATAAAGAGAAGTGATTACAAGGTGGTGGATCAGCTTCACCAAAATCCCTCAACAAGGCTTTACACATTACTCTAGAGTGCAAGGGTGTTGTTTTATCTCATGTACTGGTGGACACTGGGTCATCGCTCAATGTCCTACCAAAGAAAGCCTTGGTGAATTTGGAGTATGATGGATTAGCATTGCGTCCGAGTAATTTGGTGGTAAGAGCATTTGATGGATCTAAAAGATCAGTGCTTGGGGAGATTGATCTGCCCGTGATGATTGGCCCGCAGACCATCAAAATTACCTTCTATGTGATGGACATTCAGCCGGCCTACAGCTGTTTGTTGGGTAGACCTTGGATCCATGTCGCTGACGCTGTTACGTCTACCCTTCACCAGAAGCTGAAATTCGAGTGGGAAGGCCAGATCATCACCATCTATGGGGAAGAAGACATCTTTGTTAGCCATCTGGCTACGTATAAATACATAGAGATGGATGGAGAAATCCATGAAACTATGAGCCAGGGATTTGAGGCCCTGAACATTAATGAAGCATCTGTTGTACTGGGAACTTCCATGACGTCTTATCAGCAAGCCAGGAAGGTTGTTGAAGAGGGTACTGCCCAAGGTTGGGGCAAGCTGCTTCCCGTGGAAAAGAAAGAAGATAGATTTGGGTTGGGTTACAAACCAACTCAACAAGATCAATCAGAGGCTGCCAAGAAGCCCAACTTTGTCAGTAGGGGAATGCTCACCCCGGATGCAGTAAACAACTTGGAAGACGAGGAAGAAAGCAACCGCAACCTGGAGAGCTGGATACGTCCAAGGATCCCGGGGAGCCATGTCCTTAACTGGTCTTCCCAGGAAATTATAAGGGTTACTCCTGCAGAGTAATTATTATTTCCTGTATTTTAAGCATGCATCAAGTCTTGCATCTTGCCCAAGATGTCAAAACTCATTTTGTAATCGGCCCAACTTGTAATTTTGTGCAAACAGATCAATCAATGAATATCGGATATCTTTTGCAAATGAGTCTTTTTCCTTTTCCGCTCACTTTTTTCCATTTTTCTTTTTGTACAAAAATAAAATGGAAATGTTTTCCAAAATGGTAACTTCATTTCACTTTTTCTAAACAAGATTAAAATCGATCACTAAAATGAACAATCTAAACCCTTGCAGAGAGTGCCTTTCAGACTGCACCGACAACAACATAGCTATGACTTCGTATGACTTTGACAATCTAATCAATCAAGCCGATGAAGGGGTTGAAGAAGATTACGAGCTACCTGAAGAGCTGGCTAGGTTGTTAAGGCAAGAGGAGAAGGTTATCACTCCTCATCAGGAGGAGGTAGAAACGGTTAATCTTGGTACGGAAGAAGACGTGAAAAATGTCAGGATCGGGGCCTGCTTGCAGGACTCAGTGAAAGAACAACTGATTGACATGCTTCGGGGGTATGTGGATGTTTTTGCTTGGTCTTATCAGGATATGCCAGGGTTGGACACCGATATCGTCATGCACAAGCTGCCTCTGAAAGAAGATTGCCCGCCGGTAAAACAGAAACTGCGTCGTACTCGCCCAGATATGGCAATGAAGATTAAAGAAGAGGTACAAAAAGCAGTAGGACGTTGGGTTCCTTGCTGTAACTAGCTATCCGCCGTGGGTTGCTAATATTGTACTTGTGCCTAAGAAAGACGGCAAAGTGAGAATGTGTGTGGACTACCGGGATCTGAACAGAGCCAGCCCAAAAGATGATTTCCCTTTACCTCACATTGATGTATTGGTTGATAATACGGCTCAATTCTCGGTGTTCTCCTTCATGGACGGGTTCTCAGGATACAACCAAATCAAGATGTCACCTGAAGACATGGAGAAGACAACTTTCATCACACCCTGGGGCACGTTCTATTATAAGGTGATGCCATTCGGACTGAAAATGCTGGTGCAACTTATCAACGGGCTATGGTAACATTATTCCATGACATGATCCATAAAGAAATTGAATGTTTTGTGGATGACATGATTGCCAAGTCCCTCACAGAAAAATACCACCTGGTAAATCTGTTGAAGCTATTCAAGCGTCTGAGGAAGTACCAACTGAAGTTAAAACCCAACAAATGCACATTCGGGGTGCGGTCCGGTAAACTGCTGGGATTTATCGTAAGTGAAAAAGGGATTGAAGTTGACCCTGACAAAGTTAAAGCCATCCAAGAAATGCCTGCACCAAAGTCAGAAAAAGAAGTTCGGGGTTTCTTAGGTAGATGGAACTACATTTCACGGTTCATATCTCACCTTACAGCAACCTGCGAACCTTTGTTCAAGCTGTTAAGAAAAGAACAAACGGTCAGGTGGAACGAAGACTGCCAGAGGGCTTTTGACAAAATTAAGGAGTACTTGCAAGAGCCTCCGATCCTTATGCCTCCAGTTGAGGGAAGACCTCTAATCATGTACTTGACAGTATTAGAAGAGTCGATGGGGTGTGTGCTGGGCCAGCATGACGAGTCTGGTCGAAAAGAGTATGCAATATACTACCTAAGCAAAAAGTTTATCGACTGTGAACAACGTTATTCATTGCTCGAGAAAACTTGATGTGCTTTAGCGTGGGCTGCTCGCCGACTAAGGCAGTATATGTTGACCCACACTACCTTGTTGATCTCAATGATGGACCCAGTCAAGTACATATTTGAGAAGCCAGCACTTACCGGACGGGTTGCAAGATGGAAAATGATCCTCACAGAATATGACATTCAGTACACATCTCAAAAAGCCATCAAGGGCAGTGTATTGTCTGACTATCTTGCTGTACAACCCATTGATGATTACCAGCCTATGAGATTTAACTTCCCTGATGAAGACATCATGTTCCTAAAAGCAAAAGATCATGAAGAGCCTATTCACACTGAAGGGCCTGACCCAGAAGAAGAATGGACTATGATGTTTGATGGGGCTGTTAATATGAATGGTCGTGGTGTTGGTGCAATACTCATTACACCTAAAGGAGTTCACATTCCTTTCTCGGCAAAGCTCACTTTCAACTGCACTAACAATGAAGCTGAATACGAAGCTTGTATTATGGGTCTTGAGGAAGCCATTGACCTCAGGATCAAGACTTTGACTGTATTCGGAGATTCAGCTCTGGTAATTAATCAAACCAACGGCAAATGGTACACCCACCAAGATTAACTGATACCTTATCGGGACTATACAAGGAGGTTATTGACTTTCTTCACAACAGTCAAGCTTGAGTATATCCCTCGAGATGAGAATCAGTTTGCAGATGCTCTAGCTACCATTTCATCCATGATCAAAGTTCAAGCTGCCAACATTGTGCCTCGGATTTCAGTGTCCAGACTTGATAGACCAGCATACGTGTTCTCAGCAGACGTTGTTAAGGATGATAAGCCTTGGTTCCATGACATTAAGTTCTTCTTGGAGGATCAGACATACCCACCTGGGGAATCTTCCAATGATAAGAAGACATTAAGAAGGCTAGCTGGTAGTTTCTTCCTGAATACTGACGGTTCCCTGTACAAGAGAAACTTTGATATGGTACTTCTCAGATGCGTTGATAAGACAGAGGCATACTTGTTAATGCACGAGGTGCACGAAGGATCCTTTGGTACCCATGCTGGAGGGTATGCAATGGCTAAAAAGTTGTTAAGATCAGGCTATTACTGGATCACAATGGATTCTGACTGTTGTGCTTATGCCAGAAAATGTCATAAATGCCAGATTTATGCGGATAAGGTGCATGTGCCTCCCAATCCATTGAATGTGATGTCTTCACCCTGGCCCTTTGCCATGTGGGGCATTGATATGATTGGCAAGATTGAACCGATCACTTAAAATGGCCATAGATTCATCCTGGTTGCCATTGACTATTTCACCAAGTGGGTTGAAGAAGCTTCATATGCAAATGTTACAAGGCAAGTGGTAGCCCGATTTATGAAGAGAGATATCATCTGTCGGTATGGAGTGCCCGAGTGAATCATTACTGATAATGGTTCCAACTTGAACAACAAAATGATGGCAGAACTGTGCCGGGACTTCAAGATCCAACACCACAATTCTTCTCCTTACAGACCAAAGATGAATGGCGTTGTAGAGGCAGCTAACAAGAATATCAAGAAGATTGTGCAAAAGATGGTGATCACCTACAAAGACTGGCATGAAATGCTACCGTTTGCTTTGCATGGGTACCGTACGTCAATCCGAACATCCACTGGGGCAACACCGTATCAACTTGTGTATGGTATGGAAGCAGTCCTACCTGTTGAAGTTGAATTACCCTCCTTGCAGGTACTGATGGATGTTAAACTGGATGAAGCAGAATGGGTCCGATCCCGATACGAACAACTGAGTCTGATTAAGGAGAAAAGATTGGCTGCAATCTGTCATGGGCAGCTGTATCAGAAAAGAATGAAGAAAGCCTTCGATCAGAAAGTCAGGCTCCGAGAGTACCAAGTAAGAGATCTTGTGCTGAAAAGACTCCTCCCTCCTCATACGGACCACAGGGGCAAGTGGACTCCGAACTATGAAGGACCATTCATAGTAAAGAAAGTTTTCTCTGGTGGAGCACTGATGCTCAGTACTATGGATGGTGAATACTTCCTGTCCCCTGTGAATTCAGATGCAGTTAAAAAATACTTCGCATGAAAATGACCCGCTGGACACAAAAACAGAATGTAAGTCCAGGCAAAAATAGGGCATCCCGGCGAGTCAAAAACAAAATAAAAGACTCAGGCAAAAATAAGGGAAAATAAATAAATAAAATGTACACCCGCTGAGTTGAAAAGCCGCATTGGACAACTCAGGCAAAAAATGGGTATCCCGGTGGATTGAAAACCTGAAAGGGCGATCCATGCAAAATAAGGGAATAAGCGAACAACTGCGTTTTGAATTCATCTGTATCACTGACAACCTGACAAGTTCCGAAAGGTCTTAGCGTCGGTCAGAATCATCCTTCTTCAGAGAGCAGGATGAAACGAACGTCAATGTCATACGAGTCATAGCAAAAGGGAAGCTCCTTAAAGCGTCATCAACGTTGCCAGCACCTTTTTGTTTCTCAATTTTGTAACGATTTCCTCATTTCAGGGAATCCGTTTCTTTGACTGTATCTTGCCTATTCAGGGCACATGAATTAATAAGATCAGATTTTCAGTCACGTCTCGTCTTGTATATTTTATTTTCATTTGCAAAATGTATGATGTCCTTGAGATATTTGATTGCATAAATACAGATGCTTTCTTTCTAAAAAATGCGTGCTTCCAAGAAATATATTTGCTCCCGGGAGTGTCTAAACTCCTATGATGGAATCCAGTAAGGGATACCTCGGGGTACTCGTGCGTTTCTTTGTCTTTACAAGATTACAGGTAATTCAAAGCACAACATGGGGCATGAAAGTTTCTCCCCAGCAGGCTGCCAGATCACTATTTCATCAGCACACCTTCCAAGCAGCACCAGAGATGCTTTCTCCCCATCAGAGTTGCCAGGCATCACTTCTCCAACATTTCCTTCAAAGAGCAGCACCAGAAGGTGTTCATATCCCCAGCTAAGTTGTCAAGTATCATCCTCAGCAGGATCCCCCACAGAAATCTCTAGGAAGATCTTTCAGTGATCTTTCTCCTTCCCCAGCCGGGTGACAGACAGGGAACCATCTCCCCACTGAGTTTCAGCCTCTATCCAGAAAAGCAACGCCTAAAGATCTCACAACAGAGTGACGAAAGCTTCTACAAACCCCAACTAGGTCCCACATTACCGAGATAGATCTATCAGTGATCTACTTCCCCAGGAAAAGTCATATCAGATCTACCAATGATCCCTATCCCTAGTTGGGATGTCTACTTCAAGCAGATCAGCCAGAGATCTTTACAGCAACGGGATCCGAATTCCGGATCGGTATCTTTTGCATAATAATAGCATTAGCATCATATTTCCCACAGAGAGTAGCATCCCGTCTAATACGGAGCATTACGGCAAAAATCAAACATATGGCATAATCATAAGCCATGTGTCGAACTGAACACTTGTGAATACAATATACAAAATATTTCCCCAATTCCTCACCAGAAAGACAGAACAGTTCCCTTTCAGATACAGATACACACTCCCTTTGGCACTCGTCCGTGTCAACATTCCCCAGTAAAGCCGCCCGAGCATTCTTTACAAACAGACGACTCATATATTACCGCTGCTTCCCGACACTCGTCCGTGTCATATTCCCAGCAGAAGACCAAAACTTCCCCTTTGCACTCGCAGATACATATATACACAATTCCTTGACGCCCGTCCGTGTCACCTTCCCCAGCATAGTTGCCCAAACACCCATTGTAAACCAAACACTTGTTTATAGCATACTTCTTCTGACACCCGTCCGTGTCATCTTATCCCCACATATCTTCAGAATATCTTTTACACTCATAACTTATACACTTCCTCTTATGATACTCGTCCATATCATACTCTCCCCAGCAAGTTGAACACTCGTCTGTGTCTCACTCATGTTTACTTTTTACTCATACAGATACTCATCTGTATCTTGTATACACCACTTATCTTTCCCAGATTCAACACTCGTCCGTGTTCTTTGTTAACCGGTTAATACTCGTCTGTATCATCATCTCTGAACATGCGTCAGCGTTTGTTTCTACCGATACTCGCTCGTATCATAGTCTTAAGGATGCTCGTCCGCATCTTTAATCTATACACAGCGTCAAACACTTATACCTTTCCTTTCTTGAATGTAGACACTCGTCTGTATCTACCATTCCCCAGCAAATCCCCAGTAAAAAAGAAAAAAATTTCTTTTCTATCTAACATTCGTCCTATGTCGTGATATTTTTTAGCAGTCGTACCCTGCTAGGTGATCGTCCTTCACCTTTTGATGATCGTCCTTCATCATTCCCCCAGCGGAGTCTCCATTATTGGAACCCTTTCCTATCCGACATTCATCCTATGTCGTGATATTTCTTAGCAGCCGTACCCTGCTAGGTGATCTTCCTTCACCTTTTGATGATCGTCCTTCATCATTTTATCCGATGGCCGTCCACGTCGTTGATCTTGTTATCTGACATTCGTCCTATTTCATGATAAACCCCGAGAGCAGCCGCACCCTGCTAGGTGATCGTCCTTCACCTCTTGATGATCGTCCTTCATCATGCTTATCTGATGGCCGTCCCCATCGTCGACCTTTTCTACCCGACATTCGTCCTATGTCGTGGTACCTTCGGCAACCGTACTTTGCCAGGTGATCGTCCTTCACCTTGGATGACCGTCCCTCATCCTTGTCCCCAACAGAGCAGCCGTCCTCTGCTAGATGATCGTCCTTCACCTCTGATGACCATTCCTCATCATTTATTTCTCCAACCCGATGGTCGTCCCCATCATTTACCTTTAATCCCCAGAGAATTTTGTTTCTTTTTTTTGATGGTTGTCCCCATCATAATCTCTTATACCCCCAGCTTGTCGGCCGTCCCCGTCATCGCTTTGTTTCCCGCATCTTCCCCCAGCATGTCGGTTGCCCCCGTCATTGCTTCATCCCCAGCAGTCGTCCTCTGCTCGGCGGTCGTCCTCCGTTGCCCGCACTTTATAATTATACTTTATTTTCTTTTACAATCTATATCCCTTTTCTTCTTCATTCAGTGAGTGCAAATTTTGGACTGTCTTTGGTATTCAACCACAAGTTATCTTGTTTGCCTGATAAGCCGTCGCTTACATCCTGCACAGCTAACTCATGTTTGAATAGAGGCAGCTGTAAACACCCCAAATTTGCCCTCACTCTTCACACCATGGCTTGTGATCTTTTCATATGCATAAGTTCAATCATAACATCTCATTTTACATTTTTTGGTTAACTGCATTGATTCAAAGTCATCTGCATCTAGGGTTTGTGATCTGAGCCATCCCTGAGCCATTTGAGCCACTCCAAAGGTCATCAATCACTTCAAAGGGGTCCATTAATGTTCAAGCATCATATTATATCCCCACAAAGTCAAGAAAGTCAAAGAATCACAAGAACTGAGAAAGGCATGGAAGCAGAGCCAGGTTTAACTGCACGGATGACCTAGAATTAGGGTTTTGGTTTCAAAGGCCATAACTCCAAATTTTTTAGTAATTCTTGTTTCTATTGGTCTCTATATGGTATAGGGATCATGCATATCAATTTTCATGAAGAAATTCCATGGGGAAGGCATATGATCAATAATTAACTTCTTGAGCAAGTCAGTGCAAAATCACGGCATCTGAGGCCCCCAATGACCCAACCAAAGGTTGTTCTTCATCATTTTGAATGTGTGTGATCTTTATTTGATCAAAGAAGATGTTAGAAGTTCACAAAATTGAAGAATTTCAAGCCATTTGCAAAGTTGCCTTTTTGGGAAAGTGACTTGTAATGTAAACTTGCCATTTTGGGAAAGTTTTTCAACCTCCTAAATTGATTCAAAAATGCTTCAAATGAGAAAACTTTGGTCATGAAAGTTGTAGAATGGATCATTCCCTTTTCAAAAAGTACAAGAACTCATTCTAATTCATTTTGGATCAAAAGTTATGGCTTGTCAAAGTTGGGAAAAATCACATGATTTCAAGTTTTGCACCAAAGAGGCAAAGTTGCAAAACCTCTTGCCAAGGCAAATTGTGACTTCAAATGGACTTCTAACCTTTGCACAAACATAAACCAATGCCTAAAAATCAGAATGAATCAAAGACTTGTCCATTTTCATGACTTATGCTTCAAGTAATCACAAAATGGCCAAAAGATCACAAAGTTGCAAAACATCTCACAAACCCTAATCCACTTGCTAATTGGCCTCAAGACTGATTCCATGGCTCTCCCCAATCCTTGCTACGCAGGACACCCCTTTGTACTTGGCCTGCCATTGACCCATACCTCTCTTACACAAAACATTGACTTTATGCAAAATGGCCCATACCAATCAAGCTAGGCCACACCAACTCCTTTGCCCTATCCAAGTGTGATACATGTACAAAATGGGACTCAGCACAACACACACACAAGCTTGATATCTCTCATAAACCATAGTTCACAAAACTCCCCTCTTATGCACTTTCCTTAGAATCTCATCACACAATCATCAAACCTCAAAACCAACTTCACCATTCATTCAGAAAAGCCCCATAGAGCATAAACCACCCTTCACCTTGCCTTGAAACCCCCTGAAACTAAAACACGAATCTCACCCCTCACTGAACAGAACTCCATCAATCTCATAAACCAGCCACTCTAAACTCCAACCAAGCTTCAAAGCTTCCTCAAGAAGATCATTGGAGCCATTCTGAAGCAAGGAGGCAGTCTGAAAGCTCCAAACTGAAAGCTTCACCTCAGGTAGCTTCGAAATTTATTTTTTCCAGAAGCTCTATTTTAAGTTCGCAACTTGTTAAGTTTGATTCCCTGAGTGCATTGAACCTTTTTCTTTTGAAAATGATGGAGATTTAAGCATGTATGACTTGTCTGAAATTTCTGCCATTTTTGAATCTGTCTTCGAATCTTGTTAATGGTGAGAAATAAATTGTTTTTGAGGTCAGGGACGAGTTTAGGGAGGTGAGAGGAAGTGATCTGGAGCTTTAGAGCTCCAGAAATAACCTATGGAGTGAGTTTGGAATTTTCAGGGAGGGATGTCACCGGAGAAGACGACCAGAGCTCTTCTCCGGTGACCTGAATGTCATTAGGGCATTAATCACGTTTAGGGTTCAGTTTGAATGTGGACCATGGATTGGGTTGACTAACATTGACTCCCGCGCGTTTGGATGTCCCAGATCTCTCATTAAAACCCTAATCATAATTAATTAAATTAATTAATTCAGTTTAAATTAATTTGGTTAGTTTGAATTACAGCCGTTGGATGACGCGCGCAGTCTTCCCTCCTTTTCCCAGTTTGAATCTCAGCCTCTGGAATTGCATACTTCTCATATTTTAATTTTTATTTCATTTTCTTTTCATTTAATTTGCACGAATTATTAAAAATAGTAAAATACATTTAAAAATTCTGAAAATTTTTATCAAATCTTTTATTAATTTTCAGAACCCAGAAATATTTTTATTTTTATTTTTTGCATTAAAAATAATTTTTAAATTATTTAAATGTTTATTTTTAATTAGTTAATGGAAATTAATTAATTAAAAATGCATTTTGGTATTTAAAAATCACAAAAAATTTCATATTGCATTTAGAAACATTTAGACACATTATCAAACCCTCAAACCAAATTTCTTTTTTGTTCTTGATGCCTTTTGATCATTTTCATTGGAATTTATTTCATTTTAAGGCAATATTTTGGTTCAACCTTTGAAAAATCCTTTATGCCTAACCCTTGAGAGTTTGATGATGATTCTTCTTTCATTGCATCCTTCATGGCATGTAGTTTATAGGATAAAATTGGTTTGAATTGATCTTGCATTTTCAATTTGTTTTTCATTTTTCTTGATAAGTTACCTTAAAACCCTAGTAATCTTAGGAAATTCATAACTTGCACTAGGTTAAGAGTTGGATCCCCTCCTTTGGGCAGTGAGCTTGTATAGGTTTAGGGTATCATTGATTGCATTTTCAATTTTTTTATCATGTCATTTGCTTCTGGTTTTGGATTTTTGCATTGCATGATGCATGTAACCCAAATTTGTGCCTTCCTTTGCATCCATTTCTTATTTGCTTGCATCCAATGACTTGCCATGACATTTTGTGCATCCACATGATTCATGATACATCTTAGGATATATTAGAATCATGTTTGATCATTGCATCTTTCATTTGCCATGTTATATGTCCATTGCATTTCATAACTTTTCATGTACATTCATGGTTCAAAGCATGTTTCATCTGCACCCATATCCTTGTATGATCATTCTCATGTCTTGCATCATGTTTGTATCATCTCTTAGCATCATTAACATCATGTAAATGCCTCTGACTTTGGTTTGCATCATGACATTTCCTCTCATTTTCATTGCATTTCATTTCTTTTGCTAACTTTTCAGGTGGTAAGTTGTTTTGAGAAGTGGATTTGCCTTCACTTCTCACAAATCTCTTCTTATCTCTCTTGCATCTTTGCTGCATTTATCTTGTGTATTTGAGTGAGCTTGCTCATTCATGTTCATCTCTTACTTTCTTTCTTCAAGCAACTTGTCTTCTAAAGTGAAGCAAGTTGTTTTGCTTCTCTCTATTTCTTTCTCCTATCATCTGCTTCCTTCCTGGTGGTTTCTCTGAAGATCTTCTTGCAAACCTCATAAACCCTAGGAATAACCAAGCATGATAACAATTAGGTTTTGATTTAGTCCCCCATTAGCTTTTACCTTTGAGTCTCTTTAAGTCTTCTCTTCTCACCTCATAATCAAGGACTAAACCCTAAAGGCTTTAAGGCTTTGTGATTAAGCTTATGCATGCATCCTTCTATTAGGATGGAGTGTATAACTTTAATCCTAAGTGTTAAACCCTTAATGTGTTTAAAATCCTTTAATCAATTCACTTAATAATCATCAAAACATCAAGCTTGTAACTTGGGCCTTGCATTAGAGTTCTAATTCTTCCTTAATTGGTTAAGAAGGACTAACCCTAGTGTTAATGGACAAGTCCCCCTAAAGTTGTCTTACAAACCTTAAAATGTCACTTCTTCATCTTATCATTAACTAAAATCCATTTAATAAAGGCTCTGTTTTGTCATGAGGTTAATCCCTAATCATGGATTAAGTTGAGGAATCTTTCTCAGCTTAAATGTTCTCATCTATTATCCTTCTATTAGGATGGTGTAATGAGTCCATTAAATCCTTGATTATGGCTTAAACTCATTACTTAACACTAAACAAAAACAACAAAAACATATAAATAATCACAAGAAGGTTAATGATCTTAATCCTACATCATGGTGATTAAGTGTGAGGTGCTTACTTAACACTTAAGGTATTCTCATTACCCCTAATCAGAGGGAGGATGTGATGAGCTTACTAACCCTTGGTTTAGGCTTAAGCTCATTTTTCTTATGACAAACATCAAAAAGCAATAAAAGATTGAAAACACAAAAACAAACAATAATCGTCTCCTCCGGGATTCTTTTCTCACCTCATTCACTCATAAACGAGAACCCGCTTCTTCCGTCTAATGCAAGACAGTTTGCACCTGAGCCAGACAGGTCATACACTTGAGCATAGACAAGCAAGCAGTTCATCAGTCAATTCATCTTTCAGTCTCTTTGAGTCGAACTACGGTGTTATGACTTCTTCATTGCACGAGAGGATACGTAGGCATAACTTAACAGTTATCGAACAAAAGTCTATGTACATTCCCTCCTTTTCCAGCATTATTCTTTAAGCCTCATAGTATTGAGCTTCATTCTTTCCTTACACTGACACTTTTCTTATACACTTCACTCTTCTTTTACACTGACCCTTGCATTCCTTTCCAGCTTTGATACACAAATTGCACTGACACTACCCCTTTAAAACACAAATCTTTCAAACGTGGATCCCGTCGAGTACGACGGACAATCTGGGTGCTAATACCTTCCCAGGTTGTAACCAACCCCCTTTCTCAGTTTCTCTGGTTCGCGACCGTCTTATCCATATCTTTCTAGGTTTATGCAGCATTACCTTTCCTCCGGGATAAAAATGCCTAGTTGGCGACTCTTGTCTTTCTGAGTTCACCCCTGTGTGTTCTCTCCTCTTTCGCCGACCGTTCACGTCTGTACCCCTTCTGAACCGGGTGTCTTTTGGTGGGAGCGACACTGTGGTGAAGAAAGTCAGTAATCTCCTTGTATAATCCCGGTACGGAATCAGATGTTCCTGGTGAGTGTACCATTTGTCGTTTGTTTGATTGATTACCAGAGCTGAATCTCCGAATACAGTTAAAGTCTTGATCCTGAGGTCAATGGCTTCCTCAAGACCCATGATACAGGCTTCGTATTCAGCTTCATTATTAGTGCAGTTAAAAGTGAGTTTTGCCGAGAAAGGCATGTGAACTACTTTAGGTGTAATAAGTACTGCACCAACACCACGACCATTCATATTAACTGCCCCATCGAACATCATTGTCCACTCTTCTTCTGGGTCAGGCCCTTCAGTGTGAATAGGCTTTTCATGATCTTTTTCCTTTATGAACATGATGTCTTCATCAGGGAAGTTAAATCTCATAGGCTGGTAATCATCAATGGGTTGCTCAGCTAGATAGTCAGACAGTACACTGCCTTTGATGGCTTTTTGAGATGTGTACTGAATGTCATATTCTGTTAGAATCTTTTGCCATCCTGCAACTCGTCCGGTAAGTGCTGGCTTCTCAAATATGTACTTGACTAGGTCCATCTTTAAGATCAATAAGGTAGTGTGAGTCAACATATACTGCCTCAGTCGGCGAGCAGCCCACGCTAAAGCACAACAAGTTTTCTCGAGCAGTGAATAACGTTGTTCATAGTCGGTAAACTTTTTGCTTAGGTAGTATATTGCATACTCTTTTCGACCAGACTCGTCATGTTGGCCCAACACACACCCCATTGACTCTTCTAATACTGTCAAGTACATTATTAAAGGTCTTCCTTCAACTGGAGACATAAGGATCGGAGTGGAGGCTCTTGTAAGTATTCCTTGATTTTTTCAAAAGCCCTCTGGCAGTCTTCATTCCACCTGACCGTTTGTTCTTTCCTTAACAACATGAACAAGGGCTCACAGGTTGCTGTAAGATAAGATATGAACCTTGAAATGTAGTTCAATCTACCTAGAAACCCCAAAACTTCTTTTTCAGTCTTTGGTGCAGGCATTTCTTGAATGGCTTTGACTTTGTCAAGATCAACTTCAATTCCCTTTTCACTCACAATAAATCCCAGCAGTTTACCGGACCGCACCCCGAATGTGCATTTGTTGGGGTTTAGCTTCAACTGGTATTTCCTCAGACGTTTGAATAGCTTTAACAGATTCACCAGGTGGTCTTCTTCAGTGAGGGACTTGGCAATCATGTCATCCACATAACATTCAATTTCTTTATGGATCATGTCATGGAATAATGTTACCATAGCCCGTTGATAAGTGGCACCAGCATTCTTCAGTCCGAATGGCATTACCTTATAACAGAGTGTGCCCTAGGGTGTGATGAAAGTTGTCTTCTCCATGTCTTCAGGTGACATCTTGATCTGTTTATATCTTGAAAATCCATCCATGTAGGATAACACCGAGAACTGAGCCGTATTGTCGACTAATACATCAATGTGAGGTAATGGGAAGTCATCTTTCGGGCTGGCCCTGTTCAGATCCCGGTAGTCCACACACATCCCCACTTTGTTGTCCTTCTTAGGCACAGTCACAATGTTAGCAACCCACGGCAGGTAACTAGTTACAGCAAGGAAACCGGCGTACCACTATTTTTGTACCTCTTCTTTTATTTTCATGGCCATATCCGGACGAGTACGACACAACTTCTGTTTTACTAGAGGACAATCTTCTTTTATTGGCAGATTGTGCATAACAATGTCGGTATCCAGACCTAGCATATCCTGATAAGACCAGGCAAAAACATCCACATATTCCCGAAGCATGTCCATAAGTTGCTCTTTCACTGAATCTTGCAGACGGGCCCCGATCTTCATTTCTTTTAAGTCTTCCTCGGTACCAAGATTAACCATCTCAACTTCCTCCTGATGAGGAGTGATAACCTTCTCCTCTTGCCTTAACAACCTGGCTAGCTCTTTGGGTAGCTCATAATCTTCTTCAACCCCTTCATCGGCTTGATTAATCGGATTGTCAAAGTCATACGAAGTCATAGCGGTGTTTAGATTTGTTCATTTTAGTGATCAGTTTTATCTTGCTTAGTAAAAGTGAAAATAAAAAACAGTGAACGAGATAAAAGAGACTCATTTTCAAAAGATTTCCTGATATTCATTAATTGATAGTTTGCACAAAATACAGGATGGCCCGATTACAAAATGAGCCCTGACATCTTGGGCAAGATGCAGGACTTGATGCATGCTTAAAGACAGGAAATAATAATTACTCTGCAGAAGTATCCAGTTTGAGACATGGTTCCCTGGGATCCTTGGACGTATCCAGTTTTCCAGGTTGCGTTCGTCTTCTTCCTCATCTTCCAAACTGTTCACAGCATCCGGGGTTAGCATTCCCCCATTGACAAATTTGGGCTCCATTGCAGCCTCTGGTTGATCTTGTCGAGTTGGTCTGTAACCCAACCCGAATTTGTCTTCTTTCTTTTCAACTGGCAGCAACTTGCCCCAGCCTTGAGCGGTACCCTCTTCAACAACCTTCCGGGCCTGTTGATATGAAGTGATGTAGGTTCCAGACACAGTAGATGCTTCATTGATGTTAAGGGCCTCAAACCCCTGACTCATGGTCTCATGGTCTCATGGATCTCCTCATCCATTTCTATGTACTTGTACGTAGCCAGCTGGCTAACAAAATTGTCCTCCTCCCCACAGATGGTGATGATTTGGCCTTCCCACTCGAATTTTAACTTCTGGTGAAGGGTAGACGTAACAGCGCCAGCGGCGTGAATCCAGGGTCTACCCAATAGACAGCTGTAGGCCGACTGTATGTCCATCACAAAGAAGGTAGTTTTAAAGGTTTGTAGGCCAATCATCACAAGTAGATCGATCTCTCCAAGCACCGATCTTTTAGAGCCATCAAATGCTCTCACAACCAAATTACTTGGACGCAATTCCAAGCCATCATACTCCAACTTTACCAAGACCTTCTTTGGGAGAACGTTGAGCGAAGACCCAGTGTCCACCAGTATGTGAGAAAGGACAGCACCTTTGCATTCCAAGGTGATGTGCAAAGCCTTGTTATGGTTGCGCCCCTCCGTTGTTAAATCAGCATTTGTAAAGCCCAGTCCGTGACTGGTGTTGACATTTGTGACCACAGTTTCTAACTGATTAACAATAATCTCTTCCGGCACGTATGTTACGTGCAGGACCTTCAACAATGCATTCATGTGGGCTTCGGAACACATTAATAGTGATAATATAGAGATTTTGGAGGGGGTTTGGTGAAGCTGGTCCACCACCTTGTAATAACTCTTCTTTATTATCCTCATGAATTCGTCTACCTCTTGCTCAAAAGACGTCTTCGGATTCTCTTTAACAGCTGACTCTTCAGATACCACATTCTTCCTTTTTGCCTTAGCAGCAGTTTCTGCTTCAGCATTAGGTCTTGGTGTTTGTGAGGCAAAAAGGCGTCCGCTTCTGGTGAAGCCTCTGCCTCCCCCAACATTGTCAACTTGTGGTGAAGAGGTTGATGAATCTAGGGTGATTTTCTCCCCGTTGCAGTAGAGATCAGAGTCGTAGTGCCAAGGTATGGCATTACTGCTTTCATAAGGAACAGGCCCAGGTACCGTAATGGTGACTGGACTGATTGCTGCAGCGGAAGGAACTGTGATGGTGTGCGGATCGTAGTAGATTGTGACTGGAGATCTGACAGGAGGTGTTGCAGTTTGTTGTTGTAAATTGTGGTTGGGATGAACATTTGCTGGGTCATAATAGATTGTAACCGTTGAGACATCTTCATTAGCTTTTGCTGGTGTTGTAGGCGTTTCTGTTGATAAAATGGATGTTGATGTTGTAGAAGAAAAAGTTGTTGAACTCTGATCTGTTGAAATAATGGATGGAAGAACTGCTGGAGTTGTGGAAGAATTAGTGGGAATGATAGTTGTTGCTGTTGTAGGAGGATTTATTGTTGCTGAAGAAAGGATTGTTGATGTTGTAGGAGATTCCATTATTGCTGAAGAAAAAGTTGTTGAAGAAGCCGTTGTAGTAATCTACAAGATTCCCTCTCTGATGAGGCCATCTATACCAAACCTTAGCTTCTCACAACCATTAATAGCAGTCTTGCACAATTCACAGTAGGCCCTACAGCCCGGGAACACTTGGTATTTTAAAAGTTGAACTTTGACTTCAGCCAGTGGTGTTTGAATCTGTGCAACATTATCAATCAATGTAGATGGGTGATCTTCCTCTATGGCATTAATCCTGGGCCCACCATGATTAGGCATAGGATTTCTGTTAACGTTCGGAGGAGGTGCGAAATTGAAAGCTTTTGAATCGACCAGATCTTCAACCTTCATCTGCAAGGCTCTACATTTCTCATTACTGTGACCAGGTGCGTTGGAGTGAAAGGCACACCTGGTATTAGCATCATAATTCTTAGGGAGATTGAGGGGATCTGGTGGTGCCAACGTCCTTAACTCAACCAGGTTAAGCTTCAAGAGTTGTGGCAATAAAGCAACATAAGGCATAGGGATGGGATCAATCACCCTATTTGCTTGAGATGGCCTCTGTTGAAAGGGGCGCTGTTGTTGGTTGCTATTGTTGTTGTTGTAAGCTCTTTGTTGCGGAAAATGAGATTGTTGCTGATAATGATGTTTTTGTTGTTGAGGATAAAGTGGTTGTTGTGGAACCGGAGCCGGGATGGTAACAGCTGCTATGGATCTGTGAGAATACTGGGGTCTGCCCCTGCCTGCATGGATAGCATTTGTTTCACCCGCCCTACGGGATCCTGTAAAAGGTTTTCTGGAGTTGCTGGAGGAACTTGCACCATTGTCAGATATTCTTCCCATCTTCAGAAGACTCTGAATTCTCTCACCAGCTATAACTACATCGGCAAAACTGGTGTAAGAGAAAGCAGTAAGTCTATCAATATAAGTTCCCTGCAATGTGTTCATAAACATGTCAGCCATTTCTCTTTCTGACATGGGTGGCTGGACAACAGCAGCAAGCTGTCTCCACCTCTGAGCATAATCCTGAAAGCTCTCCCTTGAAGACTGAGACATGCCCATTAGAAGAGTTCTATTGGGAGCCATGTCTAGGTTGTATTGGTACTGACGGATGAAGGCCTCGGCCAAGTCTTTCCAACATCTTATGGTGGCCCTTGTCAGATGTGAATACCATTCTCTTGAAGTTCCAGTCAGGCTGTTCTCAAAACAGAACATCCATAACATCTCATCCATGGTATAAGCCTTGAGTCTTCCTAAGAAGGATTGCAGATGAGTATGCGGGTAAGAGGTACCATTATATTTCTCAAAGCATGGGGGTTTGAATTTTTGGGGAATCCTCACCCCATCTACCAGCCCCATATTCATTACGTCAAAGCCCAAAGAATTCTGAGATTCCAAAGATCTTAACTTTTCAGAAATCTCATCCAATCTTCTGTCATACAGCTCATCCCCAGACCCAATAACAGTGAATTGTTCTTCTCGGGGATCCTCTTGCAGGATTCTGCCCCCAGCAGTATTTCCTTGAACATTCCTAGGGATGTTAACATCTGGATTCAAATGGGGTCCATACTCTGGTGGGTCAATACAAGGCTGCCCCCGTTCATTATTGTTGGTTCCTCCTGTCCCAAGGTGGGGATCTTCAGGTGTCTGTATTTCTACCAGCTCTCTCAACCTTTCTTGACTCTGGGCTAAGCCAGTCATCACAACCATAAACTGGGTCATTTGGTTTCTCATTTCGACCCCTTCATTAACCATCTGATTTCTGACCTCATTCAGGTCCTGTTGTACCTGCTCCATCTGAATGCCTGGAAGTTTGTTACGCGTAAGGTACCGGTGTGTGCGGTTGACAGGGAACACTCTGCGACGAGCAATGTTTCCTAAAAGCACAACAAAGTGAGAAACAAATAATAAACAAAAACCTACAAAACAAAGAAAATGTTAGTATGCAATGAAGTATGCTTATTTGTTTTCCGAGGTATCCGGTTTGGTTCTTGGTTTTGACCTTTCCAGACCTCGAGGAAGATGCTTGATGTTGTTGAGAAAAGAAGCCCAATGAAAACAAACTAAATATATTACAAATGATGAAAAAATACATAGTCTGTTTTACAGTACATGCCCATGGTGGGTCAAAAATACAACAAAAGAGAAAAGTACATCAAAAGAAAAGAAATACAAGCAAAGAGGAATCAGACATCCAATCCATAATCATCTTCCCTGACTTCCTTCAGGAGTGCCTCAGTCACCGGACCAGCTGGGTGCTCTGTAATGGTCCTAAAGAGGAGGTTCCTAGTAGCAATGGCAGTAGTCAGCTTCTTATGCCTGTCCTGATCTTTGGATCTTTTTAACCCTACTTGTAGCTTCAATTCTGATATCTCCTTCTGAGCTTCAATTCTGATATCTCATTCTTCAATATTTGTTCCACAGCTCTTGCTTTCCTTATGTAGTCATATGTTCTCTCAATCTTGGTAAGGTGCTCAGTCTTGAGCCTTTCCAATCTTTCAATGACTAGACGACCGTCATTTCTTTCCCAAGGAATCTTCTTCAGGGCTTCAGACAGCTTATTATTCCTTTCTTTCAGCTTTTCAAATTCCTCCAGGCTAACTGTTGCTGCAGGTTATACTGTAGATGGTCCAGGTGTGTCTTCCAAGGTGAAAGGAATTCTGGTAATCTGAGCTCTAGTATGGGACCAGTCTGAATACTGAGTTGAAGCAACATTGTTACATCTTCCAAGGATGGCTACCCCCTTTGTCTGGATGTTGTCCCAAGCCCAGATAGCTTGTCTGACAACAGCTGAATTAGGCTGCACTTCACAGTATAGGGTCTCAGCTAAATCCTGCCCTCTGAGAGGGTGAACTAAGGCATAGCCCAATTGTCTCTTAAACAGTAAAGGGTTGTAGTTGATGCAACCTTTTACTCCTATTAGAGGCACATTAGGGTATTTCCCACAGCTGGTGATAATGTCCTTGCCTTTGGTGCTTTGGGTGCACCATCTGATATCATCTGAAGTTAAGGCAATGAACCTCTTGGCCCAATTCCTTTGTTGGTGTGGGTTCAAGAAAGCATCTAATTTAGGCAGGTGTTTGAGTAGCCAAGAGTAGAAAAAGGGAGCACAACATCTGACCAACTTCCCCCTTTGTTTTTCATTTCTCTTATGGATGGAGTAGTAAAAATCCCCTAGCAATGTAGGCACTGGATTCCTCAGCAGGAACAAGTGGATGGAATTCTTACTGACAAATTTAGGCTCATCTGCAAATAATATAGCCCCATATATGCTGAGGGCTAAAAGTGCATAGACTACCCTCCATTCTCCCAATACAGCCTTCAGGGTGGCTTGAGAAATCAAGAAGTCCAGATGTAAACCAGGAATCCCAGCTTTTGTTGTCATGTTTTGCTCAATAAGGGCAGGCTCCAAGTATAATGCCCTTGCTATCTCTTCACTTCTGGGAGCAGTCATTTCTGGGTTAAAGGGGATTCCTCCTCTGATAGGCACTCCCATCAACACAGAAAACTCTTCCAACAAAGGCCCTAACTAAAAGTCAGTAAAGGTGAAGCACCTAAGTGGAGGATCATAAAACTGCAACCATGTGTGGATCATGATTCTCTGAGAAGAATCAAGGTCCATAACCATGTCCAAAATACCCCAATAGTGCTCTCTAAACAGTGGGATGTGGTCAGGGGTGATGAGTGACTGGACCTGCCTGATACCAGTCAATATGGGCTCAAAAAAGTGATGAGATATGTTTCTCTTCCTGGGAGTAGCCATGAGTGCTGCTGAAGAAGCTGAAGGCAAATGCTGATGAGTGTCGTACCTCGAAAAATACGATCCTCGCGAATGCGGTCGCGGCTGGGCTGACTTGAGAGTCGCCACCTAATTTTGATTTATTCCCAAAGAGGGAAAGGGAAAATATAGATAAAACCCTAGAAGAAAGGATAAAGACAAGGTCATCGTAACCATTGTCGGGGTTCGGAAGCCGGTTATGCAGGGGGAAGGTATTAGCACCCCCTACATCCATCGTACTCGATGGGAACCTTCTAAGTTGTCATGTGTGAAAGGATGTCTATGCCTAATGAATTTACTTGCTAAAAGAGGAAAAGGATTTAAATTTTATTATCTTTCTTTAGGAGTCGAATTGCACTAAAGACTATGGATAGTTTATTCCGAACCAACAAGCCAAGTGTCTTGCGACGGAATAATCGGAGCGAATAACGAGAGCTCGTAATCCTCCTTTCTACCACTTAAGGCTTGTGGCGTGCAATATTTCTCATATTATTAAAGTATTTTAATACCTAAGACCGCTTGACATTGGATCAAGGGTTTGGATTTAAATAAACATTTTGGTAGGTTGATTGCGAGGCATAAAGCGATCGCGAAGGGTGAGTGCAAAATGGAGGTTAAAGGTTAATGGTTATGCGAGATCGATTCATAATACTAAGCTAAGTTAGAGTCGTTGGAGCTCGAATTAAACCGAAAGCACCGAAATGTTGCTCTTTAACTATCTTAGAATCGATTCAAATTTAGAATCATTCTATGAGAAGTCGAGCGTTACTTTTATAATCAAATCATTATTTAAATAAAAGAAATGTGATAAAAATAAATAATTGGTCTCATATTGATTTAAATAACATTGATTTGTTGAAATCGGATATTTAAATCGTTTGTTATATCATCGACCATAAAAATAAAATAAAGTTGAAATAATAATAAAATAATAGTTTGGCCTCATATTTAATTTAAATAACATCGATTTATTTGAAATCGAATATTTAAATATTTATTCATCGAATATCACCACTTATCATTAGGGGATAACGTCGATTTATTAGAAATCGAATATCACCACTTATCATTGGCCGATAAAAGAATAAAGTCGATAAATAATAACGAATCTAAAATTAATTAGAAACCATAAAATAATAGAAAACGGTCTCATATCAATTTGGACAACGTCGCAAAGTGGAATGTCACAAATCGGATAATAATATCATAGACCACAATAAAAATGAGGAATAAATCAAGAAATCGATAAATAATGAAAAATGGAAAAGTTGGCCTCAAATTGGTTTAGACAACGTCACTAATTGGAATGTCAATAAACCATATTTTTATCATAGGCCCATAAAATAAAATAATGAAAGAATAACGGAATCGGTCTCAATTTAATGGATAACGTCGATTAAAATAATCGAATATCATATTTTATCATTAACCGAATAACAAATTGAATAATCTATTAAATAAATAGCGAAAAAATAAGAATGGCCTCATATCGGTATAGACAACGTCGGATCGAAATGATCGAATGTCAACCTTATATTATATCACCGGCCCAATAAATCATTCAAGAGAAAACAAGCAATAAAGTTGAAAAATAATAAATCCAGAATATATTGAATCATGAATAAATAAATAAACACCAAATATAAACCATAAAAACAAGGAAATTATAATAAAAAATATATATAAAAAAAACAAGAATGGGAGTGTTGTTGGATCTGGTAGACATTAGAATTAACATCATCTTCATGGGCTTAGACAAACCCATACAAAGAGAAAAGTATAATAAAAAGAACAGATTTAAATAATAAAGATAAATAAATTCAGAATGAAAATAGATATTTCATAAATTCATTTTTTTGAGAATGGGTCAAAATCAAAAAGGGGAAAAGCACCCCTGCTTAAAAACAGTGAACGCGAAGGAAAAGGTTCAACCTCATCCACCATTAAAACGGCGGCCGCATAGCTCTCACGGTTTGTGGTTTTGCTTCGAAAATCTCACGGTGGCTTCAGGTTGTTTCGCCGTTCACACATCGTCTTGCGGAGGTTTTCAATCTCTCACGTTCCGACTCGGTTTCCGCTCTCACGGCCTGCGATGGGTCTCTCAACAATCTCTCTGCACTCTGTCTCTCGCGCAATGACCTCAAATCGGTTTCGGTGAATCTCGCGATTCCGCTTCGACCTATGAAGACTCACGGCGGAGGTGGCGATTTGCTCAGGATTTTAACACGCTTTGTGTTTATCTTCGATTTTGGTAAGTTTTGAGTGTGAGCTTGCTTTTGATTAGGGTTTTGTTCAGAGCGTCCTCTTTTTGAGTATCTAGGGTTTCTAATGTGTTTTGGGAAAAGATTGATTTGCACTGATTTTTCTTCTTCTCTTTTTTTTTAGGTGAAGATTGGACATGCGAGAGTTCACATTTATGCACATTACCGGCAAAAACAATGTACGAGTCAAACACCAAGACCCTTCATTAGACCGAGAAACACCAGCTTGTAAGTACTAAGTTCTCTTCAAGCCTTAATGCAAATTTTAACTTAGGATTTTCCAGCTTCGAATTACTCCTGGTATTTCTTGAGTTTCTTTTTTGAATTTCGTCGGGTCGTTGTTATCGTTGACAGTACTGACATGGGATCCTTAGCGTATTCTTTGAAATTATTTTAATGTCATGTTTTGAAGATGATTTTTCTATTGATTTTTGCTGTTGTTAATCTTGCAGGTGACTAAGATGATGATGGATTTGATGTAGATGTTATAAGAGTTTTTGTGCAGCTTGGCGTGGCTAACGGCATGAGATAACTTGAGTTTGCCGAAGGGTAAGTAGCAGCCATGGCTTACAATCTCCTGCGATTCCTATGAAAATAAGTGTTGTATTACTACAAACTTGGAATTATGAACTTTGTTCTGATTTGGCCTGAACTGCGTCGGAAATCTTTCATGAAATTTCGAAAAGGATAAGCTCTTTCTTCTTTGTGTTTTAAATATCCTGACTGACATTGAGTTTACTTTTGTATTCAGGATTCCCTTATGCTAATCTTTGACTTTATGATGTTCAATGAAGAAATGATGAAGCTTGGAGATTGGAAAAGATTCTGATGGAAACATGTGGTACAGCAGCGACATAAACGAGCTTGGCCTTGGCGCAAAGAGTCATGACCATGGCTGATTTTTAAATGAAGAAAAGTTTGAAAGTCTTGTTTCTGATTGCCATAAAATCGTTGCTTTGAATTGTACACACATTTTCTAATGCCTTGTTGATGTCTTGGAGATTTTGAAAAGTTGGATGAGGAAATTGATGAGACTTAATATGAAGAAGTTGGTGAGGGAACTGTCATGAAGGTATTGTTTTCTTTTGTTTATTTTTGTTTTGAAGAGGGTATTTTGTGATAGTGTTGGTTGTGGAGCTCGGGCCAGGAGTCCCGCGGACTACGGTTAAAGGGCAATTTGATGAGGAAGGGCCAGAGCTGTCTTGAGATGGAAAAGTAAAGTTCAGGATCAAACCTGCCACCGGAGAGTTTACAAAGGATGCAGCTGATGCAACTAAACATAAACGCATTCTTCAGCCCACTGGATACAGCATATGTCACAGTTCATCATTATGGCATTGTCCTAGATGTTACTGTCATCAACCGAACTAAAGACACTCTCCAGAATTTATGTTCGGAGTTAGCAACTATGGGTGATCTCAAACTTGTTGAGCGTCCACAAAACTATACTCTGGCTCCCGATTCAAGCAAACAGATTAGGGCCAATATCCAAATTTCTTCAACTGAAACTAGAGTTATATTTGATAACATAGTTCATGAGACATCCTCAAATGTTCTTTGAAAATCCACGAACTCTCCAGCAAGCCATGGAATCTGAAATAAAACAGTCACATGGATGCTTCTGACCGGCATCCAAATGGTATGGTCGATCCCTGCAATTTCCTTCTGAATTTGGCTTTCTGTGATTTCCCGAAATCCCATTATCTACTATGGCCACTCAATCCGCTCGTTCATCTCCTCTGTAGGCTGATCATCATTTCGGAGCATCGACGTTTTGCTTGGTGCAAAGTAACTCGGCTTTGTTAGACGCTGTGGCGAGTGATCTAGAGGGGGGGTGAATGGATCACACCCTTGTTTTCACGGATTTAAAACGTTTTTCAGAGTTTTCAAAGTATTATGGAAGCAAAGGTCCCGAATAGAATAAGCGTCTATTCTGAACCGGCCACTAGAAGACCAGACAAGCGATAACGTGCTGGATTTAACGATTGCTATGATAAAGAATAAACCACACGATATGAAAACAGTTGAATGCACCTATCACTAAATCAATTTCCAATGAATCGAAAAACAAATTTAAAACAAAAGTAAAGATAGAGAGGAGAAACAATACGCCGAGATTTGGTAAGGAAGTTCCCCACGGTCGTCCTCGCGTGTGGGTACGTCTCCCTCTCAATTTCAAATCGAAATTGAGAATTCTTATATCAAAGTTGCTGAATCCGTTGATTACAAGGTTCGAATACAAAATCCAGAATTCTAAACTCCTAGAATTTCCTATTATATCAACCTCCACTCGATTTGAGCCCAATCTAGATTTTCCGCAAGTTATACAATCAATCCACCGGTTCCACGACTCTCGCTGCGGCTGAATCTGACTTGTATAACGTGACTCACAAAACCCTCAAGAACACGCCCGTTCTTGAAGGAAAACCCAGCTGGTTTTTCCCTTGAAACCTTCTATCAATCTTCAACTCAGCTAGATCTACGATCGTACCACTGAATGTTGTCTCTAAAGTCTTCAATTCACAGGACAGCAAACACTCTTGTTGATGTTCTTGAATAAGATCTTTGAGAAGATGATGAAGATGTCTTGATTCTAGGTTCCAAGCATGCTCAACAAATTGAAGTTCCAACACTCCAAAAACCCTATCTTGATGTGTTCTTCAATGTTCAATCACTACAGAATTCGTCTTTACAATTTATGTAATTTGTGATCTATATCTGACATGAAAAACAAACACATATATATATTGCAGAATCTGTTAGGCAAATAACAGAAGAATGAATCGATTCAAGCTTCGATGAATCGATTCATACTGATTGATTTTTAGAAAAACAGAATTAGTTAAACTGTATGAATTGATACATCAAAGGATGAATCGATTCATTTTGTGAAAACCAGAATCCACACTACAGCATGAATCGATTCAAGCCATAATGAATCGATTCATTATGCGTATTTTTCAACAAATGCATAAACAATGAAGACCAAGAAAACCACAACAGCATGAATCGATTCAAGCCATAATGAATCGATTCATTATGCGTATTTTTCAGCAAATTCATAAACAAAGAAGACCAAGAGAACCAAAGTGATAAAAGCATATGTCTTAACATAGAACAATCACAAAACACTTTAAAATTCATAATCGATCAAAAACTAAGGGTGCTCACAAACTCCCCCTTTTTGATGATGACAAATTTTGAAGTGTGAGAGAGAACTCCCCCTGAGTTTGTGCTCATCATTTTTGTCACACATTTTCTCCCCCTTTGTCAACAGCAAGAAAGGGTTATTGATGATGGGCGAAAAACAGCAAAACTAAGATACAATGGCAAAAGTCACTCACAAAGAATGAAAAAGAAAGCGTAAACAATTGAAACAAAAGCAAATGACATAAACAAGCAATGAAATTGTCTAGAAAAGATACGAATTACAAAGCCAAACCAAAACAAATTGTTCAAACATGAAATGCAAAATATGTCTTAAGCAACACACAAATATGAAATGCAAAATGAAATGCTTCAATGAGGAGTATGGCCACCACACGACTCCGCATCATCACGATCAGGGTCACGGAAGCTTGGAGGAGGCGGTGGAGGAGGCATCTCATCTGGATTCTGCCCCATGAACGCATAACGCCGAAAATGCCTCTGGACTTCGGTACTTTGAAACCTTTCCATAATGCCCGGGTGCGAACGGCAGTCATCCATAAAGCCTGACATCTCATTATAAAACACTTGATGCCACTTAACTAGCTCCGTATGCCAGGAATATTGATTGTGGTACATGCGAGTATGTTCGTCGTGCCACTCACGATGCTCCTTATGCCATTCAGATTGCTGGACATGCCAAGCACGAGCTTCCTCATGCCGGGAATTGTTTGCCACTTCCATTTGTGCAAACATATCGGTGAGATAAGCTGGAGCAGCAGTGGAGGAAGTCGGTGCAGCCTTCGAGGGAGCAGGATCATAATTAGTGGGATACCACCTTTGTGGTATCCACTCACCCCAACCGGTGTTTGCCGGTGCATCGGGAGCAGGAATTTCAGCTTCTTCCATATCTTCATCTATGATTTCTTCTACATATATGTGTTCATCCGGGTTATCAAAGTTGTAAATGCGAGTACGTGTGTTACGTTCAAAGAAGTAGTAACACCGACACTCGATGTCCCATCGATACCCCATATGAGAAAGTGTAGCATTGTTGAATTCCTGCACACTTGAGACTGGTAGAAGAGGCACAGGAGGAAAAGTAACTTTCCAAAACTTTAGAATCCGCATAATTTGAGAAGCATAGGCAAGAGTGATGTTCTTGGAGCTGTTTCGTGTCAGGAAAATGCGTTTGACAAAGTAATTTGCCCAATTTAATGGGATCTTTTTCTGCAAAATATATAGCAAATGAATATCCGGTTTGTCCAGACGAGAATGAGCACCGGACCTTGGACGCAATATGTGCGAAAGAATCCAATGCAGGATTTGTGGTACACTTTTGATCATCCCTGAAGTTAGTGGCTCATCATCAGCAAGGGGTCTATCCAACTTAGAGATGGATGCACAGAATACCTTCAAATTGAACTTAGTGTCGAAATTCTGGTCATGCCACATTTGCAAATCGTCCAACTCAGATGGCATACCGAACACAGTAGCCCAGTCAGTAGCTTCAAAACTGTATGTTCTTGTTCCAATTGAACATTTAAACATATATCCTCTTGCAGTTCTCACACCAGCATAAAAGGCACGGATAAAATCCTCATGATACTCATCTTTAACATATAAAAAGAAACCAAGGTTTTGTGCATCAACCAAATCAGCAACTTCTTCTAATCCTAGAGTACGTGCATCACTAGGATCAAACATATGAGGTTTCATAACTAACCTTGATTTGAAGGAAGTTTCAAATTCTTCAATGACAGCCGGATGAAGGATAGCAGACCCGAATGGAGGGATTTCTGGAACAGGAGGAGCTTGAGAAGAAGACCCAATATGTTGCTTTCCTTTTCTCTTGCTTCTTTCTCTTGGGACCATGACTCTTGAAGGCATTGTGAAGGTTTTAGGGTTTGAGAGAAGAAGAGGGGTTTTTAGGTTTATGATGCAAATTATGTAACTGATGTAATGAGATAATGAGAGAGATAATGGAGATAATGGGAGTTTGAAACAGTTACAAATGTAATGGAGGATGCTGATGTGTCGATTCATTAAAAAAAACTGAAATTTCGTCAGTATGAATCGATTCATTGATGTTTGTATCGATTCATTATTCGAAAATTTTAAAAAGAACTGCTATGAATCGATTCAAAAGAGTATGTATCAATACATACTGTAACTATCTAAAAAAAATTGACAAAATTAATTCATGCATCGATTCAAGCTAGTTGGGATCGATTCATATTGCGAATTTTTGAATTTGTAAATGAGAATGAATCGATCCAAGTGAGTATGAATCGATTCATACTGTAACTGAATTTTAAAAAATTTGCAGAATTAAATCATGAATCGATTCATGAATGTTGGGATCGATTCATATTGCGAAATTTTGAATATTTCAGTGATTTTTCAAGAATGGACACACTTATGCAGAATCAAAACACTCATTATGCATTTAAATGAAATTCAATAAGATATGCAAGCTTAAGAATACCAAAAATCAAAGATCAAACACTCATATGAACAGAAGTTCATGTAAACAAATGATCATTATTCAACACATACATTGATCATATAATATTATCAAGGAGAGGAGAGGAAATGATATTACCTCCATTGTAGTATTCTCATAAGGCATTATTGAAGACTACAATCAAAACTTAGAAAATATGATGAGATAAGTGGAAGTAATATCAATCAAGCTTAAGACAACAAAGCGGAGAGATCAAGAATTCCCAACTCGCGACGAATGTTGAAAAACGGTTCAGTTGCCAAAGGTTTAGTGAAAATGTCAGCAAGCTGATTTTTAGTATCAACATGCTCAAAAATGACATCGCCTTTTTCAACATGATCGCGAAGAAAGTGATGACGAATCTCAATATGTTTGGTGCGCGAGTGTAAAACAGGATTCTTAGAAAGGTTAATGGCACTAGTGTTGTCACACTTAATTGGAATATGTTTCAGTTCAATATCAAAGTCTTGTAGTTGTTGTCTTAGCCACAGAATTTGAGCACAACAGCTACCGGTTGCGACATACTCAGCTTCTGCAGTAGACAAAGCTACGAATACTTGATTTTTACTATGCCAACTTATCAAAGAATTTGAAAACAGATGACAAGTGCCACTAGTGCTTTTCCTTTCTGATTTGCAGCCAGCAAAATCAGAATCAGAATAACCTAATAAACTACAATCACTTCCTTTGGAATACCACAACACATATTTAGGTGTTCCATTGAGATACCTAAATATATGCTTGACTGATTTTAGATGATATTCCTTAGGATTTGATTGATATCTTGCACACATACACACACTAAACATGATGTCTGGTCTAGACGCAGTAAGATACAAAAGAGATCCGATCATACCTCTATACCTCTTGACATCAACACACTTACCATGTTCATCTTTATCCAAGTTTCCATTGGTAGACATAGGAGTGTCAATTGGTTTAGAATCATTCATTCCAAATCGTTTGAGCAACTCTCTACAGTATTTTGTTTGACATACTGTCGTACCTTCATCAATTTGCTTTATTTGGAGGCCTAAGAAGTAATTCAACTCCCCCATGAGACTCATCTCAAACTCACCCTGCATAACATTAGAAAATTCCTCGACCAAGTGTATGTTAGTTGAACCAAATATGATATCGTCTACATAAACTTGAACTAAAAGAATGTGTTTTCCTTTGTGTTTGATGAAGAGTGTATTATCCACTTTACCTCTAGAATATCCATGATCAAGTAAATATTTACTAAGTCTTTCATACCACAAACGAGGTGCTTGCTTAAAACCATATAAAGCACGTTTTAACTTGTAGACATGATCTAGATATTCAGGATTTTCAAAACCAGGAGGTTGTGAAACATATACCACTTCATTTATAACACCATTTAAGAACACACTCTTTACGTCCATTTGGTAAAGCTTAAAATTCATGGAACACGCATAGGCAAGCAAAAGCCGTATAGCTTCAAGGCGAGCAACAGGAGCATAAGTCTCCTCATAATCTATGCCCTCCTCTTGGTTATACCCTTGTGCTACCAAGCGTTCCTTATTTCTAGTTATCACTCCGCTTTCATCTAGTTTATTCCTAAAAACCCATTTAGTGCCTATAATGTGATGATCTCGTGGACGAGGGACAAGTTCCCAAACGTCATTTCTTTTAAATTGATTTAACTCTTCTTGCATGGCCATTAGCCAAAATTCATCAACCAAGGCCTCTTTGGCGTTTTTAGGTTCCACTTGTGATACAAAAGCGAAGTGAGAACAAAAATTACTTATCTTAGAACGAGTCAAGACTCCCTTTGAAATGTCTCCCAATATATTGTCTATGGGATGGTCTTTAGAGGATTTCCAAGATAGTGGAAGATCCTTTACTTCGGATGTTCCTTCCTCTTTATCTTTTTCAATACATGTATCTTCCTCCTTCTCAATAGCAACCGCTTCGGATTGATCAATTTCCGAACCAGCTTCTTTGAGTATGTCTTGTGTAGATACACCTGCATCATTAAAAGAGATACCTTTTCCGACAATTTTTGGGTAAGACTCATCAAAAGAAACATGGACATATTCTTCGACATAAAGTAAACGCCTATTATAAACTCTATATGCTTTGCTTGATTGAGAGTAACCTAGAAAAATGCCTTCATCAGCATTGGCATCAAACTTCCCAAGATTTTCCTTACCGTTATTCAAGACAAAACATTTACAACCGAACACATGAAGATGAGACAAGTTGGGCTTTCTACCTTTTAGGATTTCATAAGGAGTTTTATTCAAAATAGGACGAATTAGAATCCTATTTAGAACATAACAAGCCGTACTTATTGCATCGGCCCAAAAGTATTTTGGTAAGCCACCCTCATTGAGCATTGTTCTTGCCAATTCCTCTAAAACTCGATTTTTCCGTTCCACAACACCATTTTGTTGTGGAGTTCGAGTAGCTGAAAAGTTATGCTCAATGCCATACTTGTCACAAAATTTATCAAAGAGGTGGTTTTGAAATTCACCTCCATGATCGCTTCGGATTGTAACTATTTTAGAATTCATTTTATTTTGGGACAGCTTTGCAAAACTTTTGAAAGCAGAAAAAGTTTCATCTTTGCTATGAAGAAATATAGTCCAAGTAAATCTAGAGTAGTCATCTACTATTACGAAACCGTAATAGTTTCCACCTAAGCTCTTTGTCCTAGATGGTCCAAAGAGATCCATATGGAGAAGCTCAAGGGGTCTTGAAGTTGAAATTATATTTTTAGATTTAAAAGACACCCTTGTTTGTTTTCCCATTTGGCAAGCATCACATAGGTGGTCTTTTGAAAACTTTATTTTTGGAAGACCTATCACTAGATCCTTGGATATAACCTTGTTAAGCAAATCGAAATTAACATGCGCTAAGCGTCTATGCCATAGCCATGAATCATCATTTAAGGCAACTAGACATTTAGTGCTTGTTAAGGATACACTCAAAAGATCAAGCATATATATATTGTTTACTCTAACACCCTTAAACACAATATTTTGTTTGGTATGTTCAATTTTGCAACATGTTTTTGTGAAAGACACTTTATAACCTTTGTCGCATAGTTGACTTATACTTAACAAATTGTGTTTAAGTCCCTCTACAAGATGTACATCAGAAATAGTAGTGGTAGAGGGATTACCTAAACTACCTTTACCAAGTATTGCTCCTTTGTTATTGTCTCCATAAGTAACATATCCCTTTTTCTTTGCTTTGAAGTCAATAAAAAGTGATATGTCACCCGTCATGTGCCTTGAACATCCGTTGTCCAGAAACCATCTTCCTTCCATGGATGCAAGACACTCATCCTTTTTATCATCATTTTTCTTCTTGTGATGGGACTGATTTTTGGTGTGAGCCATAAGACACAAATTTGCGGTTTCATCGCTATCACTTGTGCATTGTGTACTTGATGATTCACTATCACTTTCCCAAGCAATGTAAGCTCTTCTTTGCTTATTATTATACCTTCTTGGAGGAGATTTTCCTTTATCCTTTTTCTTTAAAGGGCAATCCTTTTATAATGACCGGACTTGCCACAATTAAAACAAGAACCTCTTTCTTTATTCTTCTTAACCTCTTCTTGTTTTGTATCCATAGATTGTCTTCTAAAGTTTATGAGATTTTTGTCGGAATGCTTTATTCCATTCTTTCTAATGAATCTATTATATCTCCTAACAAAAAGTCCCATTTCTTCGTTATCGGAGTCTTCATCACTACTTGACTCATTGTTGCTTAGATCTTTTTGTGAGGACTTTGAGTTTGAAGCCATAAGAGCTATAGGCCTCTTCTCACCCTCTTTGTCTTTGTTCTTCTCTTTTCCCTTTTTACTTTTGTTTTCAAACTTTTCTAGACTTTCTAGTTCTTGCTGATGTTCCTCTAGCTTTCCAAACAAAGTAGTCATTGTGAGTGTCGTTAGATCATTGGCTTCCTTGATAGCTGTCACTTTAGGTTGCCATTCCCTGCTAAGACATCTCAGAATTTTATTAGTAGCAATATCATTGGAAACCGGTTTTCCAAGTGCATTCAAACGATTAATAAGATGAACAAATCTCTTTTGCATGTCGGGAATTGATTCTCCTTGTTTCATGCGAAAGAGTTCGAACTCTTGATTAAGTGTGTTAATGCGGGACTGTTTTACTTCAGTTGTACCCTCATGAGCAATTTCTAAAGCATCCCACATTTCTTTAGCTGTCGAGCAATGGGAAACTCGATAATACTCATCTGCACTAAGTGTTGAAATTAGCATATTTCGAGCTCTCCAATCGCTTGACCACTTTTTCTCATCTTTTTCATCCCAATCATCTTCTGTTTTAGGTATTATGGCTCCTGCCTCATTCATCATGGTAATTTGAAAAGGACCATTTTGAATGGCAGCCCATACGCGCCTATCAACAAAATTTATATGTACTCACATGTAGTCTTTCCAATAGCCATAATTTTCACCGTTGAAAACAAGAGCTCTATTGTACGCCCCCTTTGGTTCAGAATCCATAACATTACAGGCAGCCACAAAGCACCAGCGAACCGGTGCTCTGATACCACTTGTTAGACGTTGTGGCGAGTGATCTAGAGGGGGGGTGAATGGATCACACCCTTGTTTTCACGGATTTAAAACGTTTTTCAGAGTTTTCAAAGTATTATGGAAGCAAAGGTCCCGAATAGAATAAGCGTCTATTCTGAACCGGCCACTAGAAGACCAGACAAGCGATAACGTGCTGGATTTAACGATTTCTATGATAAAGAATAAACCACACGATATGAAAACAGTTGAATGCACCTATCACTAAATCAATTTCCAATGAATCGAAAAACAAATTTAAAACGAAAGTAAAGATAGAGAGGAGAAACAATACGCCGAGATTTGGTAAGGAAGTTCCCCACGGTCGTCCTCGTGTGTGGGTACGTCTCCCTCTCAATTTCAAATCGAAATTGAGAATTCTTATATCAAAGTTGCTGAATCCGTTGATTACAAGGTTCGAATACAAAATCCAGAATTCTAAACTCCTAGAATTTCCTATTGTATCAACCTCCACTCGATTTGAGCCCAATCGAGATTTTCCGCAAGTTATACAATCAATCCACCGGTTCCACGACTCTCGCTGCGGCTGAATCTGAATTGTACAACGTGACTCACAAAACCCTCAAGAACACGCACGTTCTTGAAGGAAAACCCAGCTGGTTTTTCCCTTGAAACCTTCTATCAATCTTCAACTCAGCTAGATCTACGATCGTACCACTGAACATTGTCTCTAAAGTCTTCAATTCACAGGACAGCAAACACTCTTGTTGATGTTCTTGAATAAGATCTTTGAGAAGATGATGAAGATGTCTTGATTCTAGGTTCCAAGCTTGCTCAACAAATTGAAGTTCCAACACTCCAAAAACCCTATCTTGATGTGTTCTTCAATGTTCAATCACTACAAAATTTGTCTCTACAATTTCTGTAATCTGTGATCTATATCTGACATGAAAAACAAACACATATATATATTGCAGAATCTGTTAGGCAAATAACAGAAGAATGAATCGATTCAAGCTTGGATGAATCGATTCATACTGATTGATTTTTAGAAAAACAGAATTAGTTAAACTGTATGAATCGATACATCAAAGGATGAATCAATTCATTTTGCGAAAACCAGAATCCACACTACAGCATGAATCGATACAAGCCATAATGAATCGATTCATTATGCGTATTTTTCAACAAATGCATAAACAATGAAGACCAAGAAAACCACAACAGCATGAATCGATTCAAGCCATAATGAATCGATTCATTATGCGTATTTTTCAGCAAATTCATAAACAAAGAAGACCAAGAGAACCAGAGTGATAAAAGCATATGTCTTAACATAGAACAATCACAAAACACTTTAAAATTCATAATCGATCAAAAACTAAGGGTGCTCACAGGCTTGCTGCATACGTTAGAACTCGTTGTGCTTTGTGGATCCAATTTTGTTTGAAACTGCTAGTTTGCTCAAAATGATCATGGCCTTATTAACACCTTTGTATCCGTATTCCGCAGGTTTCAACATGGCAGCATAGCCAAAGCTCTGGCAGGCTGATTATGAGTTGAAATTGGTTGCATCCATCTACAATGATACTTGCATTTTACTTATTTCTTCTCATACTTTGTATAGACCGGCACCCTGTTGATAGTGTCTTTGTTTTATTGCAGGTATGGATTACAGGGTGTAGCTAACATGTGACCTTGCAACCTACAGTAAGGGTCCTTGTGTCGAGTTGATCTCTTGCGTCTTTATGCGACACAGGTCTTTGTTTCTTGCTCTTGCACGGGAAGAGAATGACGTGGATTGTGCCGTCATACTTCATCCGAGCGAATACAGGTGACCTGCTACATCTTATCCTTAGATCACCCTGCTGCAAAATACCCAAGTTAACTTCCGATTTCTTGTGTAGGTAATAGGATTTGGACTGGAAGTTATGGCTGATGTTTCTGAGTTTCTGTTTGTAGCAGTGGATGAGCAAGTCAAGTCCAATGTAAGCTCTGATACGAAGTCAAAGTGATTGGCTTGCAATGTTGCGGTTTGAAGCTGACTTGGTTGAATGGGAAACTTGGAATGATGGATCTTAACGCGGTTGTTTCGTCTTCTTAATTCTATAACTTTCCTGTTTGTTTGCCTTGCATTGATCAAATTCGTTATTACTTTCTTGTGTATTTCTACGAAAACCCGAAATTTTGCTCATGACCTTTGCCCTGTTTTCTTTTGCTTACACTAATAAGCTTCCTTGCTCGGTATTGCGCAGATTTAAAATGGCTGCATAACCAATGCTTTGGCGAGCTTGAAATCGGCATATAACGTGGAAATTGGATGGGCTTGGTGATGTGAAGCAAAATATGTGTGATGCTAGCTCTTGTAACTTCACACCTGACGGAAACCGGCTGGAACTTTGATGCTGATGACATGAGGAAATCAAAACATCGTAAGTTCATAGCTGGAAACGACGTGTGACTTTGTATAGGGTTGAATTTTCGTGATGTGGCTTTAATTTAGAAAAGACGAGCCGTGCAATTCATGGCTTAGGCTTGAAATTTGTTGAACTTAAGAATTCATGTATCTCCCTGTAGCTTTTACTGCATTGCTTGTACATCAATACCACCTGCTTTTTTTTATCTTGGAATCTTACTTGGTTGAAACTCTTCATGGTTGCCATCATAATTCTCTAATGCACTTTTTAAATTTCTTAGGCTAGAACGTAACGGCACAACCACATGAGCATGTGAACTTAGATATTCCTGATTCCTAGAACATTTGACATGATTCTTGAAACAAAAGAAACCCAAGGCTCTAGAATAAATGGACATGGCTACTCCACCCAACTCATATCCTTTCAACCAACTCAAATAGCTCATATACTTCAACATCTCGAATTCGTGCCATGAGTTCAAAAGAATTGAATTTAAAATGGGTAAATGATATCCAATTTGAATTGAATCCAATCCCGAGAATCCATTTAAAATTGATTTACATCCATTTGGATTCTTTCAACATAAAAAAAAAATTGATTCCATTATCTGAGTCAACTTCACCAATATTGGAAAAGAACCTTAAAACACCAATTGATTATGCCTTGAAAATCTTGACCCCAAAAAAAACGAAACCTTGTATCTACTTGAATTTAATGTACCTGCGCAAATGTTAGTCCTAAAAAGCAATGCACATAGAAACTTTATGACCTAATTTCTAAAAGATCATAGCCATAAACCATATGTTCTCTCAGAAAAATAAAAAATAAAAAAAAATAAAAATAAGAAAAGGTAGGACAAATTTAGGGTATGACAGATGCCCCTATCTAATTGTCTTGCACCTGAGAAATTGAACTATTGTGAAATATTCGATTTCAGGGTAAAAGTCAATTGGATATAACAATAACCGAAAATTTGTCCAACGTAGAATGCAATGACCAAAAATGCAACATGATATGCTTGGCGAATGCAAATGCTGGGGACTAAATGTAATACGATATGAAACGTGATGACATAACGTCTGCGGGGATGATGAAATGAATGTAAATAATAAGGTAATGAGGATTTGGTTAGAAAAAACAAAACATTTCTGAGAATCTGTCTGTACGACGAAGAATAATCAGGAATACTTGAGATGAGAGAAATAAACCCTGAGAAAGGTATTACAGACATCCAGAGAAATCTATGGATGCACAAACACCAAATTTAGAAATCAACGCCCGAAACATATAATAACATTAGATGTGGAATGAGACCAACTTATGAGGGTATACCAAGGGAAAGATCAAACTTCTCATCTAGAAATAAATATTCTTTCCAGATTCTTAATGGGATTAACCAGAGAAAGAAATGTGAATATAATGAAACTCTTAATAAGGTTGTTAGAGGATCACACTTTGAAATTCCTCAATGGGATTAACCGAAGAGAGAAATTAGAAGGACACAAATAACTTCTCAATGGGAACAACCGGAGTGAGAAATTTGAAGAAAATAAGAACTTCTCAATGGGATTAACCAGAGTGAGAACTTCGAAGGAAACAAATGGCTTATCAATGGGAGCAACCGGAGCGAGAAATTTAAAGGAAATAAGAACTTCTCAATGGGATTAACCGGAGCGAGAAATTTAAAGGAAAAAAGAACTTCTCAATGGGATTAACCGGAGTGAGAACTTAGAAAGAAACGAATATCTTCTCAATGGGAACAACCGGATTGAGACAGTTGAAGGAAATAAGAATTTCTCAATGGGAACAACCGGAGCGAGAAATTAGAAAGAAACAAATAACTTCTCAATGGGAACAACCAGAGTGAGAAAGTCAAAAGAAATATAGGAATTTCTCAATGGGAACAACCGGAGAGAGAAATTTGAAAGTAATAATAACTTTTCAATGGGAATAACCAGAGTGAGAAAGTTGGATCCAGGAATAATATTGGATGAAAGACAGAGTGACAGACACGATTGCTTTGGTAAGTGCCAAGTGAGTTGGACTTTGACTTTTGTTGGTTGCCAATAGAAATTGGACTTTAAGGATGCCAAACAAAATTGGACTTTGACCACAAGGTAAGACGACAAGACCTCAGGAAATGCATATGAACATGAAGTAAACTTCGTGCTATGCTTGATATGAATTTGTATGATGCAAATGGTGCAATGATTGCAATGCAAATGCTGAGACCACAGGATAAGACTCTTTTGGAACAGTGCGGCTGAAGAAACTGATTCCACAACACAGTGAACTTTTGCCAACTACAACCTTTGAAAGATGTCTTGAACACAACTTCAACCATTCTTGTATGAAGTATCAAGATGCTGATCTTTTAGGAAGAAGTGATAAGCTTTGCTTGGGGGTCGCTCGAAGTAGACTGCCCCATGCTGAATGATTCCGAAGTGACTGCTTGACTGGTCGCTTGAAATTTTTGCCCCAGCCCGAGTCCAGAAAGAGAAATTCTTCTGAGTAACAAGATCTTGGACTGCAAGGTGCCCCTGATAAGATCACCGGTCAAGTTTCTCAATAGTTTAGGATTCCTTGATGATGAATGCTTACTTGCAAATAAAATATTCATTCAAAAAATGTTAGTTTTAATGCAATGCTCAAGCACAAATTTTGAAATCAAAAATCATTATTGGAATGATATTGGTGTAAAGAAAATGAAATACTGGCAAAGAATGCACTGTTTATTAAGTCATGCAAAATGCAAAGTGAAAGATAATGCAAATTGAAAAATAATGCAAAAGGTATGATACCAAAGCAAATGATTGGCAAATCTCCTGGGGAGTCAGCTTACGCAACCTTGTTGAGATATGCTTTCGAAACAAACCGAACTTCAATTAGGTCTTTAAAGGGTTGTAACATGGCTTGGTTCACGGTTTATGAAACAAAGGATATCAGGCTCAAAATTTAATTTTACCCAACCCATTCTCTGTGATGATCTCCAGTCCTATGCTCAATTAATTCAACCTATACATTCAGGTTATTTGAGGTTGCACCAATGAGGATTGGATAGCAGTCATTGCTTATTTCCCAACATTTGTTGGTTTATTTGATGAGGATTTTGGATCGTTTCATTCTTGTATTTGTTGAGGAATTTTGGTGACCTCTCATGATTTGAAATTCTTATTATCCCTTAATTTTGCCTGGACTGTATTTTCGACACTTTCAGTCTAGCGGGATGCTTTTATTTTGCCTAAGTCGCCTTTTAGGTGTTGACTTAGCGGCTTTTTTCATTTTTGATTTGGCCAATGCCTGCCATTAATTTCCTCGACAATTGTGCGAAGGAAATCTTGGACTAGAAATCCTTATTGAAAGGTGCAATGAATAATATTCCTGAAATTGAATGCATATTTGAATTAATTGAGAACTACCCTGCCCCGGGTTAAAATTATGGGTTTTTTCGTGTAGAAAGAAACTCCAACTTCTAGGCTCAAAGGGGTTGGCAACGGATTATCTTCCTTATTTCTCCAGTGTTTGGGAGTTGAAACAATGCTTGTATATCATCAGCAAGGTTTTATTTTGAAAGCATATCATTCAACAATTCGGGTATTTTTCGTCATCCTCCCTCCAATCATTGCTTAAACAACAGATGAATAAGAGAAAAAAAAAGTGGCATATATATTTTTTGGAAATTTTGAAAATGAAAAGCACGAATACGCATGAATATGAAGGTGAATGAATTGATTCAAAAACATGCGATGCTCATTTCATTAACATTAACATTAAAGAACAAACAAAGTCTTTAAACAAGTACATATAATACAAACAAGGAAATTAAAACTGAAGAGAAACAAGGCCTAGTGTCTAATCAGTAGCAAGGATGAGTTTTCCCGTCTGATCCACTGGCTTTAGGTAGTAACTTGCGATTCTTCTACCAAATCTTCAGCCACTTTGCTTTGGCATGGGATCTATTTCAACCCTGGGAACCTTTCTCGGTGTAAAGGTGAGCAAGTCTCCCCTGACCAAGTCTTGAACTCGAGCTTGGAAAGCGTAACAGTTCTCAATATCATGACCTGCAGCTCCTTCATGGAATGGGAAATGAAGATCGGTCCTAAATCCAGGTGGAAGAGGATTTGGAGGATTGAGAGGTCTAGTAGTAATAAGACCTTTTTTGAACAGTTCAGGGAAAACCTCAGCATATTTCATGGGAATAGGATCAATAGGAGCCCTGGGCCTAGGATTGCGAGTCTGATTCTGACCAACATTCCTTTGTGGAGGAGCTCGAGCTGGTGGAGCATTAACCATAGGAGCAACTGCGGCTACTTGGGCTTCACCATACTTTTGTTGCCTGTAGTAGGGTCTTCTTTCAGTGTTGACAGCATGAGTATCACCCTCTTTCTTCTTCTGAAAGTTCCCGGAGGACTTTTTCGCAGCATTAGAAGCTTCGGCACTTCCAAACTTGCCCTTTCTAATTCCTTCCTCTAGTCGTTCTCCAATAGTGACTAGGTCAGCAAAACTAGATGATACACTGCCAATCATCCTTTCCCAGTAAAGAGGTTGAAGAGTGTCCATGAACAGACCATTCAGCTCTTTCTCTGCCAAGGGAGGCTCAACCTGAGCAGCTAGCTCTCTCCAGCGCTGAGCATACTCCTTGAATGATTCCTTTTCTTTCTGAGACATATTTTGAAGCTGACGGCGATCAGGTGCCATGTCCAGATTGTATTTGTATTGTTTTAGGAATGCATCAAGCAAATCCTGCCAGCATTGGATACGTCTTTTCTCGAGTCCCATATACCATTTCAAAGATGCTCCACTCAAACTATCTTGGAAGCAATGGATGAGCAGTTTGTCTTTGTCAGCATGATCGGCCATTTTGCGGCAGTACATGATCATGTGGCTCTTTGGGCAAGTGTCTCCCTTGTATTTTTCAAATATTGGCATTTTGAACTTGTCTGGCATAACCAAATTCGAAACCAAGCACATGTCTGATGCAGCAGCGTTGAAGACATCAAATCCTTCGACAACTCTTATCCTCTTTTCCAAAGTCATACATTGTTCCCTAACATCCTCAAAATTCCCAGCCTCACCTTGTACCGATGATGGTGGATTATGCACGAAGGGAGGATTCACATAAGCAGTTTGGGCAACAATATGCACATTAGGTTGAGAGTCAGTGAACATTCCAGGTTCGAAAAAAGTGGATGTACCAGTCATCTGAGTAGTCACAAATGGCGGAGTATAACCCGGTGGCAATCCAAATTCTGGCCATGTGCTAGCGGGTCTTGAAGACACTGCGTTAATGACAAAACTATTGTCTTCAGAGGTGACGGTCTTCTGAGCTGGAGTGTCTTTAGTTACCAAGATTTGGAGCATATCCATGATCTTGCTCAAACTGCTCTTTAGGTCATCAATGTCTTCCCTGACTCGCTTATTGTGTTCTTCTTGTTCAGCCATTCTTCTTCTTTCGTGGGCCCTAGTTCTATATCTGCGTGGAGGAATCAGCTTGACGGGTACTCAACAACTCTGAAGACGAGAACGAATGAACATGAGCGACTATGAATGCAAATATGAAATGCAATGATATGTAAATAAAATATGAAAACATGTTAAACATAAAGTCATGGTATCATAAGTCCAAGGTACGGATGGAGGATATTCAGATTGCTTTCCTTACAAGGATTTTGCCGGATAGGCTATAAAGTTAAAAGGAAACCCCAAAGTTAACAATCCCTATGGTTGTTCATCACACACGCCATAAGCATGACGGTTGATTGACTCCACCATATGAATCTCCTTTGGGTGAGATCTTCGTATCGAGCCACGCGAGAGGGGAAGCTCTCGGTGCCCCATACTACGTGATCACCGACACGAGGTTTAAAACAAAGTCTCAGAGTTATGGACCTTTCTCAATTGTTTGATGCACGTGTCAGCTTTATATATTACTGACAGTCAACCAACTCCATTGAGTAAGTCTATTCCAAGTGAGGTTTTCGTATCGAGCCACGCGAGGGCGAACCTTGGTGCCCCATACTACACAACCATCGATCGATGTTTTAACCAAAAGGTTCTAAAGGTCCTCAGAGTTGATGACCCTAATGCAAACAACTGAGCACACACGCCAAGGACTTGACGGTTGTCAGTATTCTCATTAGAATCTAATCCAAGTGAGGTTTTCGTATCGACAACCCATGAGAGTGGTTCTCTCAGGAGCCCATACTACACAACCTCGCTAACTTATTTTTACCCTCGAAAGCCCGGGTATAGAGCCCTTCACTCAAGTTTCAAAATATCGATCCAAGAACCACAAGGTATAATATGGAAAGCAATAAAGAAAGCGATAAAAATAATCAAGTAAAACATAACGGTAAGCATACAAACAAGCGTAAAGCAACCTAGATTAGGCTTGACTTGCATAGGGGTGAACAAGTCCCCAGCAGAGTCGCCAGCTGTCGTACCTCGAAAAATACGATCCTCGCGAATGCGGTCGCGGCTGGGATGACTTGAGAGTCTCCACCTAATTTTGATTTATTCCCAAAGAGGGAAAGGGAAAATATAGATAAAACCCGGGAAGAAAGGATAAAGACAAGGTCATCGTAACCATTGTCGGGGTTCGGAGGTCGGTTATGCAGGGGGAAGGTATTAGCACCCTATACATCCATCGTACTCGATGGGAACCTTCTAAGTTGTCACGCGTGAAAGGATGTCTATGCCTAATGAATTTACTTGCTAAAAGAGGAAAATGATTTAAATTTTATTATCTTTCTTTAGGAGTCGAATTGCACTAAAGACTATGGATAGTTTATTCCAAACCAACAAGCCAAGTGTCTTGCGACGGAATAATCGGAGCAAATAACGAGAGCTCGTAATCCTCCTTTCTACCACTTAAGGCTTGTGGCGTGCAATATTTCTCATATTATTAAAGTATTTTATTACCTAAGACCGCTTGACGTTGGATCAAGGGTTTGAATTTAAAGAAACATTTTGGTAGGTTGATTGCGAGGCATAAAGCGATCGCGAAGGGTGAGTGCAAAATGGAGGTTAAAGGTTAATGGTTATGCGAGATCGATTCATAATACTAAGCTAAGGTAGAGCCGTTGGAGCTCATATTAACTAGAACCGAAAGCGCCGAAATGTTGCTCTTTAACTATCTTAGAATCGATTCAAATTGAGAATCATTCTATGAGAAGTCGAGCGTTACTTTTATAATCAAATCATTATTTAAATAAAAGAAATGTGATAAAAAAAATAATTGGTCTCATATTGATTTAAATAACATTGATTTGTTGAAATCGGATATTTAAATCGTTTGTTATATCATCGACCATAAAAATAAAATAAAGTTGAAATAATAATAAAATAATAGTTTGGCCTCATATTTAATTTAAATAACATCGATTTATTTGAAATCGAATATTTAAATATTTATTCATCGGCCGGAATAAAATAAATTGAGATAATGAGAAATAATAAGAAAAATAAAAGTGGCCTCAAATTAGGGGATAACGTCGATTTATTAGAAATCGAATATCACCACTTATCATTGGCCGATAAAAGAATAAAGTCAATAAATAATAACGGATCTAAAATTAATTAGAAACCATAAAATAATAGAAAACGGTCTCATATCAATTTGGACAACGTCGCAAAGTGGAATGTCACAAATCGGATAATAATATCATAGACCACAATAAAAATGAGGAATAAATCAAGAAATCGATAAATAATGAAAAATGGAAAAGTTGGCCTCAAATTGGTTTAGACAACGTCACTAATTGGAATGTCAATAAACCATATTTTTATCATAGGCCCATAAAATAAAATAATGAAAGAATAACGGAATCGGACTCAATTTAATGGATAACGTCGATTAAAATTAATCGAATATCACATTTTATCATTAACCGAATAACAAATTGAATAATCTATTAAATAAATAGAGAAAAAATAAGAATGGCCTCATATCGGTATAGACAATGTCGGATCGAAATGATCGAATGTCAACCTTATATTATATCACCGGCCCAATAAATCATTCAAGAGAAAACAAGCAATAAAGTTGAAAAATAATAAATCCAGAATATATTGAATCATGAATAAATAAATAAACACCAAATATAAACCATAAAAACAAGGAAATTATAATAAAAAATATATATAAAAAAAAACAAGAATGGGAGTGTTGTTGGATCTGGTAGACATTAGAATTAACATCATCTTCATGGGCTTAGACAAACCCATACAAAGAGAAAAGTATAATAAAAAGAACAGATTTAAATAATAAAGATAAATAAATTCAGAATGAAAATAGATATTTCATAAATTCATTTTTTTGAGAATGGGTCAAAATCAAAAAGGGGAAAAGCACCCCTGCTTAAAAACAGTGAACGCGAAGGAAAAGGTTCAACCTCATCCACCATTAAAACGGCGGCCGCACAGCTCTCACGGTTTGTGGTTTTGCTTCGAAAATCTCTCGGTGGCTTCAGGTTCTTTCTCCGTTCACACAGCGTCTTGCGGCGGTTTTCAATCTCTCACGTTCCGACTCGGTTTCCGCTCTCATGGCCTGCGATGGGTCTCTCAACAATCTCTCTGCACTCTGTCTCTCGCGCAATGACCTCAAATCGGTTTCGGTGAATCTCGCGATTCCTCTTCGATCTCACACAGTGGTGTTTTTCTTTTGATTTTGAATCAGTGGCGGCCTATGAAGACTCACGGCGGAGATGGCGATTTGCTCAGGATTTTAACACGCTTTGTGTTTATCTTCGATTTTGGTAAGTTTTGAGTGTGAGCTTGCTTTTGATTAGGGTTTTGTTCAGAGTGTCCTCTTTTTGAGTATCTAGGGTTTCTAATGTGTTTTGGGAAAAGATTGATTTGCACTGATTTTTCTTCTTCTCTTTTTTTTTAGGTGAAGATTGGACATGCGAGAGTTCACATTTATGCACATTACCGGCAAAAACAATGTATAAGTCAAACACCAAGACCCTTCATTAGACCGGGCAACACCAGCTTGTAAGTACTAAGTTCTCTTCAAGCCTTAATGCAAATTTTAACTTAGGATTTTCCAGCTTCGAATTACTCCTGGTATTGCTTGAGTTTCTTTTTTGAATTTCGTTGGGTCGTTGTTATCGTTGACAGTACTGACATGGGATCCTTGGCGTATTCTTTGAAATTGTTTTAATATCATGTTTTGAAGATGATTTTTCTATTGATTTTTGCTGTTGTTAATCTTGTAGGTGACTAAGATGATGATGGATTTGATGTAGATGTTATAAGAGTTTTTGTGCAGCTTGGCGTGGCTAATGGCATGAGATAGCTTGAGTTTGCCGAAGGGTAAGTAGCAGCCATGGCTTACAATCTCCTGCGATTCCTATGAAAATAAGTGTTGTATTACTACAAACTTGGAATTATGAACTTTGTTCTGATTTGGCTTGAACTGTGTCGGAAATCTTTCATGAAATTTCGAAAAGGATAATCTCTTTCTTCTTTGTGTTTTAAATATCCTGACTGACATTGAGTTTACTTTTGTATTCAGGATTTCCTTATGCTAATCTTTCACTTTATGATGTTCAATGAAGCAATGATGAAGCTTGGAGATTGGAAAAGATTCTGATGGAAACTTGCGGTACAGCAGCGACATAAACGAGCTTGGCCTTGGCGCAAAGAGTCATGACCATGGCTGATTTTTAATTGAAGAAAAGTTTGAAAGTCTTGTTTCTAATTGCCATAAACTCGTTGCTTTGAATTGTACACACATTTTCTAATGCCTTGTTGATGTCTTGCAGATTTTGAAAAGCTGGATGAGGAAATTGATGAGACTTAATATGAAGAAGTTGGTGAGGGAACTGTCATGAAGGTATTGTTTTCTTTTGTTTATTTTTGTTTTGAAGAGGATATTTTGTGACGGTGTTGGTTGTGGAGCTCGGGCCAGGAGTCCCGTGGACTACGGTTAAAGGGCAATTTGATGAGGAAGGGCCAGAGCTGTCTTGAGCTGGAAAAGTAAAGTTCAGGATCAAACGTGCCACCGGAGAGTTTACAAAGGATGCAGCTGATGCAACTAAACGCAAACGCATTCTTCAGCCCACTAGATACAGCATATGTCACAGTTCATCATTATGGCATTGTCCTAGATGTTACTGTCATCAATCGAACCAAAGACACTCTCCAGAATTTATGTTCGGAGTTAGCAACTATGGGTAATCTCAAACTTGTTGAGCGTCCACAAAACTATACTCTGGCTCCCGATTCAAGCAAACAGATTAGGGCCAATATCCAAATTTCTTCAATTGAAACTAGAGTTATATTTGATAACATAGTTCATGAGACATCCTCAAATGTTCTTTGAAAATCCACGAACTCTCCAGCAAGCCATGGAATCTGAAATAAAACAGTCACATGGATGCTTCTGACCGGCATCCAAATGGTATGGTCGATCCCTGCAATTTCCTTCTGAATTTGGCTTTCTGTGATTTCCCGAAATCCCATTATCTACTCAGGCCACTCAATCCGTTCATTCATCTCCTCTGTAGGCTGATCATCATTTCAGAGCATTGACGTTTTGCTTGGTGCAAAGTAACTCGGTTGCTGCATACGTTAGAACTCGTTGTGCTATGTGGATCCAATTTTGTTTGAAACTGCTAGTTTGCTCAAAATGATCATGGCCTTATTAACACCTTTGTATCCGTATTCCGCAGGTTTCAACATGGCAGCATAGCCAAAGCTCTGGCAGGATGATTATGAGTTGAAATTGGTTGCATCCATGTACAATGATACTTGCATTTTACTTATTTCTACTCATACTTTGTATAGACCGGCACCCTGTTGATAGTGTCTTTGTTTTCTTGCAGGTATGGATTACAGGGTGTAGCTAACATGTGACCTTGCAACCTACAGTAAGGGTCCTTGTGTCGAGCTGATTTCTTGCGTCTTTATGCGACACAGGTCTTTATTTCTTGCTCTTGCACGGGAAGAGAATGACGTGGATTGTGCCGTCACACTTCATCCGAGCGAATACAGGTGACCTGCTACATCTTATCCTTAGATCACCCTGTTGCAAAATACCCAAGTTAACTTCCGATTTCTTGTGTAGGTAATAGGTTTTGGACTTGAAGTTATGGCTGATGTTTCTGAGTTTCTGTTTGTAGCAGTGGATGAGCAAGTCCAGTCCAATGCAAGCTCTGATACGAAGTCAAAGTGATTGGCTTGCAATGTTGCAGTTTGAAGCTGACTTGGTTGAATGGGAAACTTGGAATGATGGATCTTAACGCGGTTGTTTCGCCTTCTTAATTCTATAACTTTCCTGTTTGTTTGCCTTGCATTGATCAAATTCGTTATTACTTTCTTGTGTGTTGCTACGAAAACCCGAAATTATGCTCATGACCTTTGCCCTATTTTCTTTTGCTTACACTAATAAGCTTCCTTGCTCGGTATTGCGCAGATTTAAAATGGCTGCATAACCAATGCTTTGGCGAGCTTGAAATCGGCATATAACGTGGAAATTGTATGGGCTTGGTGATGTGAAGCAAAATATGTGTGATACTAGCTCTTGTAACTTCACACCTGACGGAAACCGGCTGAAACTTTGATGCTGATGACGTGAGGAAATTAAAACATCGTAAATTCATAGCTGGAAACGACGTGTGACTTTGTATACCATTGAATTTTCGTGATGTGGCTTTAATAGAGAAAAGACGAGCCGTGCAATTCATGTCTTAGGCTTGAAATTTGTTGAACTTAAGAATTAATGTATCTCCCTGTAGCTTTTACTGCATTGCTTGTACATCAATACCACCTGCTTTTTTTATCTTGGAATATTGCTTGGTTGAAACTCTTCATGGTTGCCATCATAATTCTCTAATGCACTTTTTAAATTTCTAAGGCTAGAACGTAACGGCACCACCACATGAGCATGTGAACTTAGATATTCCTGATTCCTAGAACATTTGACATGATTCTTGAAACAAAAGAAACCCAAGGCTCTAGAATAAATGGACATGGCTACTCCACCCAACTCATATCCTTTCAACCAACTCAAATAGCTCATATACTTCAACATCTCGAATTCGTGCCATGAGTTCAAAAGAATTGAATTTAAAATGGGTAAATGATATCCAATTTGAATTGAATCCAAAACCAAGATAATTTCATATATTCTTCGTTGCACTTCTAAAACCAATCCCGAGAATCCATTTAAAATTGATTTACATCCATTTGGATTCTTTCAACATAAAAAAAAATTTGATTCCATTATCTGAGTCAACTTCACCAATATTTGAAAAGAACCTTAAAACACCAATTGATTATGCCTTGAAAATCTTGATCCCAAAAAAAACGAAACCTTGTATCTACTTGAATTTAATGTACCTGCGCAAATGTTAGTCCAAAAAAGCAATGCACATAGAAACTTTATGACCTAATTTCTAAAAGATCATAGCCATAAACCATATGTTCTCTCAGAAAAATAATAAATAAAAAAAATAAAAATAAGAAAAGGTAGGACAAATTTAGGGTATGACAATGAGGATCACAAATTGAGAAGCTGAAGGTAAGTCTCTGACAGACTGATGTTGGTGGGTCTCTGACAGACTGATGGAAGTGTTGAAGGAGATAGCTGAAAAAGAGGTCTAAGCAACAGAAGGGGTCAAAACCAAACTAAGATATAATGAGGTGGATACCCTGAAAAACAAATAAACAAATGTTAAATGATGCAATGATGATATATACAAATGATATGCAAGGGTTTGTGATCAAGAGCTGGATCTGATTATTTGTCTTGGTATAAGGTCCATGTGTGTTCAAAGGTCCAGATGGAGCCTCAGAAATCCAGTAACCAGGGTGGGGGACTCAAATAAAGAGTCACATATCCAGGGTTAATCACAAGAACTGTCCAAAGTGGAGTACTCTTAAACAAAACAGTAACAGGGTATGATGTGGCCAAGGGTTCCTGCAAAACCTGCAAGAATCCCAACCCTCTCACATGTAATGTTCTAGAACAAGGATCCTCAGACTTGGATCAGTTATGAGAAGTGTAAACACTTCTAACCCGGAGGTACAGTGTTTACAATAACCATAAAAGATCCTCCTCTAATTCACTTCCCAAACACTTACCACCTGAAAAGTTAGCAAAAGGAAATGAAATGAAATGAGAATGAAATGAATGCAATGAGGCAAACAAAAACCAGAAGCAAGTTCATGATGCTAATGATGTAAAGAGAAGATGCAAATGTATGTGATGAGATATGAATGATCATACAAGTGATGAAGATGCAAATGGAGCATATAAGAAGCATGAAAGTTCATGAATGCATATGGAATGTAATGAAAGCATAACATGGAAAATGGATGATTCAATGATCAATCATGGTTCTAATGTGTCCTAAGATGTCTTATATGTCATTTGAAAGCACAAAATTTCATGGCAAGTTCATGGATGCAAGCATATGCAAGATGAATGCAAATGAAGATGCAAAATTAGGGTTATATGAACATGTGAGATGCAAAACTCAAAAACAGAAGCAAATCATAAGATAAAAAGTTGAAAATGGACTTAAGGGAACCTTAAACCTATACTAGTTCACCATCCAAAGGGAGAGTTCAGAAGCTAAACCTAAAGGAAGTTATGAATTTCCTATGTTTTTAGGGTTTTAAGGGTGATCCTCAAGGTAAAATGCCAAACAAATTGAAAATGAAAGATAAAAATGAAACAAAAAGAATGGAAAAAGAACAATTCACAAACTCAACTTGGTTTAAAAGTAATGAACTTTTGAAGTTAGGGTTAGAAATGTACAAATTTAAGAACCCTAATTCATTGAAAAAATGTCAAAGTGTGATCAAAATCAAAAATAAATTTGTGTGGTGATTTGAAAATGCTTCTAAATGTTCAAAGGTGTTCTCTGATTTTTTTTGTAATTTTTAAATACTTATTTGTATTTTTAATTAATTAAAATCAATTAACTAATTAAAAATAACATTTAAATGATTTAAAAATATTTTTTTAATGCAAAAAATAAAAATAAAAATATTTTTGGGTTCTGAAAATTAATAAAAGGTTTGATAAAAATTTTCAGAATTTTTTGACTATTTTGACTATTTTTTAAAAATTCGTACAAATTAAATAAGAAAATAATGAAATAAAATTAAATAAATGAAAGTATGCAGAATGGAGAGCAAGGATGAAATATGGGTTTAAAATGTTTGACTGGGCGCGCATCTGAACGGCCCAAATTCAAACTTTATTAAACTGATTTAATTAATTATTAATCCTAAAATTAAAACTAATGATTCAATCTGATCCACACACTGCACGCGGGAAAGAAGGATCTAACGGCCCACATTTAAAATATGCCCTAACCCTAATTAATTAGGTTAATGACTTTCAGGTGGCCGGAAATGACCTCCGGTCATCTTCTCTGGCCACACTCTCCCCTGAAAATCCTCAAATTACTCCCTAGGCCATAACAAACTCCCTAAATCTCCATAAATGATCTCCAAACCCCGTAGAACAAGAATCCAGCACCATAATTCATTTATCTTGCATCAAAATCATGATTCGAAAAAAAACATGAAAATGTACAAAATTTCAGAACATGCATACACAGTCAATACTCAACCATTCTTCAAAAATAAATGCTCATTGTAATCAGGAGAACAAACTCTACCATCTCATAACTAAAGAAACGATTTCTGGAAAAATGTTTCAAAAGGATACCTGAGATGAAGCTTTGCCAATGGAGATGCCTGTGCCTTCTTCTTGATGCAAACACTCTCATATGATCACCCTTGAGCTTCTTTGATGCTTTGCTGAAGTGTTTGTGACCTCTCTTTGAAGTTCAGTGAAGTTCAGTTCAAAAGGGGAAAAAATCGTATTTGGTGTATGGTGATTTTTAGGGCAAAATGAAGGGTGGTTTATGATCAGTGATGGATTTGAAGATGAATGGTGGAAGAATTTTTAAGTTTTGATGTTTGTGCTGAGTGTTTCGAATGAAAATGCAAAGGAGGTGATTTTTTGTAACTATGGCAATGCTGTGGTTTCAGGCTTGCTTCTTGTGTGTTATGAGTTTCATTTCGTCCACATTTCAAGCTGTGATAGGTTTGTGGAGTTGGTGTGGGCTATACTGATTGGTATGGCCTTCTTGCAAAAAAGTCCACAAAGTTGTACTTTGAGGTATGCGATGGTTCAGGCCAAGGACAAAGGGGTGTCTGGTGCAGCTGAGATTGAGGATGTCCATGGAAACCATTTTGAGGCAAATCAGCAAGTTTGTGAAAGGTTATGGAGGTTTTGCAATTTTGTGAACCTTTGGCCCTTTTGAGATTTCTTTATGTACAAGTCATGAAATTTGGAAATTCTTGGGCCAATTATGAGTTTTAGCAATGTGTTATGTTTGTATGATGATTAGAAATCAATTTTAAGTCACAAAATAGATTGACAAGAGGTTTTGCAACATTCCCTCTTTGGCATGAAACATGAAATTATGTGATTTTTGCCAACTTTGGAAAGCCATAACTTGAGTTCCAAAATGAATTAGGTCTTGTTCTTGTACTTATTGAAAAGGGAATGATCCAATCAACAACTTTCATGACCAACAATTTTTCATTTGAAGCATTTTTTGTTAAGAAAGAGGAGGTTGAAAAACTTTCCCAAAATGGAAAGTTTACATTACAAGTCATTTCCATTTTTGGCAACTTTTGGTTTAGCCCATTTTTATTCAAATTTGTGAACTTCAAAGCACTTAAATGATCAAATAAAGATCATATAACTTCAATTTGATGAAAAATCCACTTTGGTTCCCATGTTGGGGGCCTCAGATGCCCTGATTTGGCTCTGACTTGCTCAAGAAGTTACCCAGTGATCAGATGACTTCCACAATGAATTTCTTCATAAAACTTGGTATGTATGATCCTTATAACATATTGAGACCAATAGAAACAAGAATGACCAAAAACATTGGATTTATTGCCTCAGAAACCAAAACCCTAATTTTAGGTCATTTGTGCAGTTAAACCCTAACTCTGCTTCCATGCTTTGCCAATTCTTCTGATTCTTTGACATCCTTGGTCTTTGGGGGATATAATATGATGTTTTAACATACATGGACCCTCTTGAGATGATTGAAGACCTTTGGAGTGGCTCTGATCAGATCACAAACCCTAGATGCAGATGACTTTGAACCAATGCAGTGAAGCAAACATGCCATATGAGATGATATGATTGAACTTATGCATGTGAAAAGATCACAAGCCATGGTGTGAACTTAGTGAGGACAAATTTGGGGTGTTTACATCGTGTACAAGAAGATCAGAAGACCCAGGCTAGGATAGAACAGCTGGAGGCTAGTGAGAAGAAGAGTCAGGAGGCCCTGTTAGCAGCACAGAAGGAAATCTCCGAATTGAGACTCCGGGCGGGGTTGAAAAGATCAAAAGACCAGAGCAAGTACCAGAAGATGACAAGTGCCATTACAACTAGGAACCTTCTTATCGGGACCATCAAAAAGCATCGAGATGGACCAGTGACTGATGTTATCTTGAAGGAAGTCAAAGAGGATGACTTTGGGCTGGATGTTTTATTTCTTTGTACTTGCATTTTATTTTGGTTGTAATTTGATTGTACTTCATGACTTTGTTGTTTTTTGACCCACCATGGGAACTTGTTGTAATCATAAACTATGTATCTTTTGCATTTGAAATGTATGTGTCGCTCCCACCAAATGACACCTCAGGTCAGAAGGGGTACAGACGCGAACGGTCGGCGAAAGAGAAAGAAAGAATAGAGTCGCCAGCTAGGCATTTTTATCCCGAAGGAAAGGTAATGCTGCATAAACCTAAGAAAATATATGGATAAGACGGTTGCGAACCAGAGAAACTGAGAAAGGGGGTTGGTTACAACCTGGGAAGGTATTAGCACCCAGATTGTCCGCCGTACTCGACGGGATCCACGCTTAAAAGATTTGTGTTTTAAAGGGGTAGTGTCAGTGCAATTTGTGTATCAAAGCTGGAAAGAATGCAAATGTCAGTGTAAAAGAAGTGTAGTGTATAAGTAAAGTGTCAGTGTCAGGAAAGAGTGAAATGCTCTTGATAATGAGGCTTAAAGAATGAAGTTGGAAAGAGGGGGAATATACAGAGACTTTTGTTCGATAACTGTTAAGTTATGCCTATGTATCCTCTCGTGCAATGAGGAAGTCAGAACACCGTAGTTCGACCTAAAGAGACTGAAAGAAAAATTGACTTGTGAACTGCCTGCCTGTCTATGCTCAAGTGTGTGACCTGTCTGGCTCAGGTGCTAACTGTCTTGCATTAGACGGAAGAAGCTAGTTCTCGCTTGTGAATGAAGGTGATGAGAAAAGAATCCCGAAGGAGACGATTATTGTTTGTTTTTGTGTTTTCAGTCTTTTATTGCTTTTGGAGGTTTGTCATAAGAAAATGAGCTTAAGCCTAAACCAATGGGTTAGTAGACTCATCACATCCTCCCTCTGTTTAGGGGTAATGAGAATACCTTAAGTATGAAGTAAACACCTCACACTTAATCACCATGATGTAGGATTAAGATCATTATCCTACTTACATTTATTTAGATGTTTTTTTTTTTTTTTTTAGTGTTAAGTAATGAGATTAAGCCATAATCAGGGATTAAACAGACTCATTACACCATCCTAATAGAAGGATAATAGATGAGAATATTTAAGTTGAGAAAGACTCCTCAACTTAATCCATGATTAGGGATTAACCTCATGACAAAACAAAGCCTTTATTAGATGGATTTTAGTTAATGATAAGATGAAGAAGTGAGTTTTATGGTTTATAAGACAACTTGAGGGGGACTTGTCCATTAACACTAGGGTTAGTCCTTCTTAACCAATTAAGGAAGAATTAGAACCCTAATGCAAGGCCCAAGTTACAAGCTTGATGTCTTGATGGTTATTAAGTGAATTGATTAAAGGATTTAAACACATCAAGGGTTTAACACTTAGGATTAAAGTTATACACTCCATCCTAATAGAAGGATGCAGGCATAAGCTTAATCACAAAGCCTTAAAGCCTTGAGGGTTTAGTCCCTGATTGTGAGGTGAGAAAAGAATACTCAAAGAGACACAAAGGTAAAAGCTAAGTGGGGGACTAATCAAACCCTAATTGTTATCATGCTTGGTCATTCCTAGGGTTTGTGAGGCTTAAGAGAGAAATAAATCTTCAAAGAGCCACCAAGGAGAGAAGCAGATGAAAGGATCAAGAAGAAGCAAAACAACTTGCTTCACTTAAGATGACAAGTTGCTTGAGGAAAGAAGGTAAGATGAACAAGAATGAGCAAGCTCAATCCAAAGCACAAGATAAAATGCAGCAATGATGCATAAGAGAGATGAAAAGAGATTGTGAGAAGTGAAGGCAAATTCACTTCTCAAACAACTTACCACCTGAAAAGTTAGCAAAAGAAATGAAATGCAATGCAAAATGGGATGCAATGTCATGATGCAAACCAAAACCAGAAGCATGAGTATGATGTTAATGATGCTAAGAGATGATGCAAACATTAGGCAAGGCATGAGAATGATCATACAAACATATGGATGCAAGAGAAGCATGTTTGGAACCATGGATGTTCATGAAAAGTTATGGAATGCAAAAGACATATAACATGGCAAATGAAAGATGCAATGATCAAACATGATTCTAATATGTCCTAAGATGTATCATGAATCATGTGGATGCACAAAAGTCATGGCAAGTCATGGTATGCAAGCAAATGGAATATGGATGCAAAGGAAGGCATAAATTAGGGTTATATGCAACACACAAAGCAAAAATCCAAAACCAGAAGCAAATGACATGATAACAATTTGAAAGTGCAATCAAAGGAACCCTAGACCTATACAAACTCACTGCCCAAAGGAGGGGATCAACTCTTAACCTAGTGAGAGTTATGAATTTCCTAAGATTGCTAGGGTTTTAAGGTACCTTGTCAAGAAAAATGCCAAACAAATTGAAAATGCAAGATCAATTCATTCCAATTTTATCCCATAAATTACATGTTATGCAAAATGCAATGCAAAAAGAATCATTGTCCAACTCTCAATGGTTAGGCAGAAATGAATTTTTGAAGTTTGTCACAAAATATTGCCTAAAAATGAATTTAATTCCAACGAAAATAATCAAAAGGCATCAAGATCAAAAAATAAATTTGGTTTGAGAGTTAGACAATGTTTCTAAATGTTTTCAAATGCTATGTGAATTTTTTTGTGATTTTTAAATACCTAAAAGTATTTTTAAATAATTAATTTTCATTAATTAATTAAAAATAGACTTTTAAATTATTTAAAAAATAATTTTTAACGAAAAAAATAAAAATAAAAATATTTTTGTGTTCTGAAAAATAATGAAAATCTTGAAAAATAGGAAAGTCAACTGATCTGAGGGTTGTGGTTCAAATAAAAAGGGAGGGAATTGACCAGCGCGCGCATCTGGACGACTCACATTCAAACTTGCCTAATTACGTCCTTAAGCCCTAATCTGAACCCTAAACACTCTCAGGTGACCAGAACAGTGTTCCGGTCATCTTCTCCGGCCAACCAAAATCTCAATCTCTCTCAAAACGTATCAAAACCTCACAAAACTCTCCAGAATCAATCTATGATCATCACTAAACATAAACCCTAACACAAACACCATTTATTTTTCGTGAATCAAAGGAAACAAGCAAAAACAATTTCGCGAGCAAACATTCAGAACATCATAGCATGCTTGTTTCTGGCTCATTTTCAAAAATAATTAGATCCCCATGACCAGGGCAACATACAGAACAACATTCTAACAAGAAATCAAAGTTCTGGAAAATTTGCTCATCATGTTACCTGAGTTTGAGCTTTCAGTCCAGGAGCTTTCTGCTTGCCTCTTTGCCTCAAAATGATCCTAATGGTCCTCCTGATGAAGTTATGAAGCTTGGTTAGAGTTTATAATGGTTTGTTTGTGAGTTTGCAGAAGTTCTGTTCAAGAGGGGGGAGGAGTCGTGATTTAGTTTGAGGAGGTTTCAGGGATGAATGAGGGTATGGAAATGATCAGGGGAGTGTGCTGAGTGATCCTATGGAGTTTGTTTCTATGTTTGATGCTTGTATGATGATTTTCGAAGGAAGTTGCAAGTTGGAGGATTTTTGGTAACTATGGCTTGGAGAGTGTTTCAGCATGAGTTGTGTGTTGTGTTGAGTTCCATTTTGTCCACTTATCACTCTTGGATAGGTATGTGGAGTTGGTGTGCCCTATTGTGATTGGTATGGGTCTTTTGCAAAAAAGTCAAGCTTTGTGTAAGAGAGGTATGGGCCAATAGTGAGCCAAGGACAAGAGAGGTTTCCTGCGTAGCAAGAAGTGAGGAGGACCATAGGATCAATTTTGAAGTCAGCCAGCACATGGATTAGGGTTTGAGTGAGGTTTTGCAACTTTGTTCATCTTTGGCCCTTTTGAAGTTTCTTGATCCACAAGCCATGAAAATGAGTAAAATTTTGATGCAATATGAATTTTAGACATTGGTTCATGTTTGTATGAAGATTAGAAGTCCATTTGATAGCACAATTTGTCTTGGCAAGTGATTTTGCAACTTTGCCTCTTTGGTGCATAACTTGAAATTATGTGATTTTGGCCAAATTTGACAAGCCATAACTTTTGATCCAAAATGAATTAGAAGGAGTTCTTGTACTTTTTGAAAAGGGAATGATCCATTCTACAACTTTCATGACCAAAGTTTTCTCATTTGAAACATTTTTTAATCAAATAGCAAGGGTTGAAAAAGTATCCCAAAATTGCAAGTTTCCATTACAAGTCACTTTCCCAAAAAGTCAACTTTGCAAATGGCTTGAAATTCTTCAATTTTGTGAACTTCTAACATATTCTATGACCAAATAAAGATCATACACCATCAAAATGATGAAGAACACCCTTTGGTTGGGTCATTGGGGGCCTCAGATGCCCTGATTTTGCACTGACTTGCTCAAAAAGTCAACTCTTGATCAGATGCCTTCCCCATGGAATTTCTTCATGAAAATTGATATGCATGATCCATATACCATATAGAGACCAATAGAAACAAGAATGACCAAAAAATTTGGAGTTATGGCCTTTGAAACCAAAACCCTAATTCTTGGTCATCTGTGCAGTCAAACCTGGCTCTGCTTCCATGCCCATCTCAGTTCTTGTGATTTTTTGACATTCTTGACTTTGAAAGGATATAATATGATGCTTGAGCATACATGGACCCATTTGAAATGATTGATGACCTTTGGAGTGGCTCAAATGGCTCTTGGATTGCTCAGATCACTAACCCTAGATGCAGATGACTTTGAACCAATGCAGTGAAGAAAATATGCAATATGAGATGCTATGATTGAACTTATGCATATGAAAAGATCACAAGCCATGGTGTGAATGGGTGAGGGCAAATTTGGGGTGTTTATAGCTGCCCCTATTCAAGCATGAGTTAGTTGTGTAGAATGTAAGCAACGGCTTAACAGGCAAACAAGATAACTTGTGGTTGAATACCAAAGACAGTCCAAAATTTGCACTCACTGAATGAAGAAGAAAAGGGATATAGATTGTAAAGGAAAAATAAAGTATGATTATAAAGTGCGGGCGACGGAGGACGACCGTCAAGCAGAGGACGACTACTGGGGATAAAGCAATGGCGAGGACGACCGACATACTGGGGAAAATGCGGGAAATAAAGCAATGACGGGGACGGCCGACAAGCTGGGGATATAAGATATTATGATGGGGACGGCCATCAGGTAAAGCTATAAGACTCTCTAGGGATCATTGGTAAATGATGGGGACGACCATCAAGTTCAAGGTATGAATGAAATAAATGATGAGGTACGGTCATCAAAGGTGAAGGATGATCACCTAGCAGGGGACGGCTACTCTGTTGGGGATAAGATGAGGGACGGTCATCTAAGGTGAAGGACGATCACCTGGCAGGGTACGGCTGTCGAAAGTATCACAACATAGGACGAATGCCGGATAGAAAAGGTCGACGATGGGGACGACCATCGGATAAGCATGATGAAAGACGATCATCAGGAGGTGAAGGACGATCACCTAGCAGGGGACGGCTGCTCTAGGGATTTATCATGACATAGGACGAATGTCAGATAACAAGGTCAACGATGGGGACGGCCATCGGATGAAATGATGAAGGACGATCATCAGGAGGTGAAGGACGATCACCTGGCAGGGGACGGCTGCTCAAAATATCACAACATAGGACGAATGTCGGATAAGAAGGGGTTCTAATAATGGAGACTCCGCTGGGGAAGGGATGAGGGACGGTCATCCAAGGGTGAAGGACGATCACCTGGCAGGGTACGGCTGCCGAAAAGGCATCATGACATAGGACGAATGTCAGATAGAAAGGAAATAGTTCACAGGGATTTGCTGGGACAAGTAAACACGGACGAGTGCCTATATCCAAGAAATGAGGGATATCAGTGTTTGGTGACGGTGTATAGATTAAATATGCGGACGAGCATCCCTAAGACCATGATACGGACGAGTATCAGTGGAAACAAACGCCTGGCGCGTGTTCAGGGATGATGATACGGACGAGTATCAACTGGTTAACAAGGAACACGGACGAGCGTCGATTCTGTGGGGACTCTTCTGGGGAATGTTAGACACACACGAGTGTCTAAATTCAAGAAGACATAAGTGTTTGACACGTGTACGGATTAAAGATGCGGACGAGCATCCTTAAGACCATGATACGGATGAGTATCAGGTTATAACAAACGCTGACGCGTGTTCTGAGATGATGATATGGACGAGTACCAACGGGTTAACAAAGAACACGGACGAGTGTCGATTCTGAGGATGTATAAGCGGTATATACAAGATACGAATGAGCATCTGTATGAGTGAAACAGGAGTAATAAGTACAAGTGGTGCACGGACGAGTGTTTAACTTGCTGGAGAGTGTGACACGAACGGGTGTCGGAAAAAGTATATTATAAACAAATAAATGCTTTACAAAGTATTCAGGTAGTTATGTTGGGGAAGGTGACACAGACGGGTGTCAGGGAATCTGTACGGATATATGTATCTGTGAGTGCAAAGAGGACGCTTTGGCTTTCTACTGGGGATATGACACGGACGGGTGTCAAGAAGTATCTGTAATATATAAGTGTCTGTTTGTAAAGAATGCTCAGGCAACTTTACTAGGGGGAATGATGACATGGCCGAGTGCCAAAAGGAGTGTGTATTTGTATTCATGAGTGTAAGGCAAATGCCTCGGCTTTCTGCCGGGGGATTCGAAGAGTTTTCTGTATATTGCTGATGGATTGTCGGTACTTACAAGTGTTTGATTTAGATCATGGCTTATGATTATGCAATATGTTTGATTTTTGCCGTAATGCTCCGTATTAGACGGAATGCTACGCTCTGTGGGGAGAATATGATGCGAATGCTATGATTATGCAAAGATACCGATCCGGGATCCGGGTCCCGTTGCTGAGGAGATCTCTGACTGATCTGCTTGAAGTGGACATCCCCGCTGGGGAAAGATCATTGGTAGATCTGACATATGGGACTCTGCTTGGGGATATAGGTCACTGATAGGCCTATCTTTGGTAGTGAGGGACCCAACCGGGGTTTGTAGAATCTTTCTTCACTTTGTTGTGAGATCCTCAGGCATTGCTCTTCCGGATAGAGGCTGAAACTCTGTGGGGGGATGGTTCCCTGGCCTTTGTACTTGGCTGAGGAGGAAGTAACAAATGGCACCACAGCTGGGGAAAGAGCACCTCCGGTGTTAAGACCGAGTAGATAATGATTTGTCAGCTTGCTGGGATGAAGTTTTCATGCCCCATGCTGTGCTTTGAATACCTGCAATCCTGAAAAGATAGAGAAACGCACAAGTATCCTGAGGTATCCCTTACCAGATTCCATCACAAAAGTTTAGACACCCCTGGGAGTAAGTATATTTCCTGCACGCACGTATTTTAGAAGAGAAACATCTGTATTTATGCAATCAGTATATTAAAGACATCAGACATTTTGCAAACGAAAATAAAATGTACGAGACGAAACATGACTGAAAATATGATTTTATTAATTCATGTGCCCTGAATTGGCAAATACAGTAAAAGAAACAAATCCCCTAAAATGAGGAGATTGTTACAAATTGAGAAATAAAAGGTATTGGCAATGTTGATGACGCTTCAGGGAGCTTCCCTTTGCTATGACTCGTATGACATTCGACGTTCTTCTCGTCTTGCTTTCTGAAGAAAGCTGATTCTGAAAGAAGCTTGATCCTTTTGAAGCTTACCAAGTTGTGAGTGATACAGACGAATACAGAATGCAGTTGTTCGCTTGTTCCCTTATTTTGCATGGATCGCCCTTTCGGGTTTTCAATCCATCGGGATACCCATTTTTGCCTGAGTTGTCCAATGTGGCTTTTCAACTCAGCGGGTGTACACATTTTTACTTATTTTCCCTTGCTTTTGCCCGAGTCTTTTATTCTGTTTTTGACTCGCCGGGATGCCCTATTTTTGCCTGGACTTACATTCTGTTTTTATGTCCAGCGGGTCATTTTATGCGAAGTATTTTTTAACTGCATCTGAATTCACAGGGGACGGGAAGTCTTCACCATCCATAGTACTGAGCATGAGTGCTCCACCAGAGAAAACATTCTTTACTACGAATGGTCCTTCATAGTTCGGAGTCCATTTGCCCCTATGGTCCGTATGAGGAGGGAGGAGTCTTTTCAGCACAAGATCCCCTACTTGGTACTCTCGGAGCCTGACTTTCTGATCGAAGGCTTTCTTCATTCTTTTCTGATACAGCTGCCCATGGCAGATTGCAGCTAATCTCTTTTCTTCGATCAGACTCAGTTGTTCGTATCGGGATCGGGCCCACTCTGCTTCGTTCAGCTTAACATCCATCAGTATCCGCAGGGAGGGTAATTCAACTTCAACAGGTAGGACTGCCTCCATACCATACACAAGTTGATACGGTGTTGCCCTAGTGGACGTTCTGATTGACGTACGGTACCCATGCAAGGCAAATGGTAGCATTTCATGCCAGTCTTTATAGGTGACTACCATCTTCTGCACAATCTTCTTGATATTCTTGTTAGCTGCCTCGACAGCGCCATTCATCTTTGGCCTGTAAGGAGAAGAATTGTGGTGTTGGATCTTGAAGTCCCGGCATAGTTCTGCCATCATTTTGTTGTTCAAGTTGAAACCATTATCAATAATGATTCGCTCGGGCACTCCGTATCGACAGATGATATCTCTCTTCAGAAATCGGGCTACCACTTGCCTTGTAACATTTGCATAGGAAGCTGCTTCGACCCATTTGGTGAAATAGTCAATGGCAACCAGGATGAATTTGTGTCTCTTTGAAGCAGTTGGTTCAATCTTGCCAATCATATCAATGCCCCACATAGCAAAAGGCCAAGGTGAAGACATCACACTCAGAGGATTCAGAGGTACATTCACTTTATCCGCATAGATCTGGCATTTATGGCACTTTCTGGCATAGGCACAACAGTCGGCATCCATTTTGATCCAGTAATAGCCTGATCTTAACAACTTTTTGGCCATGGCAAGCCCTCCTGCATGGGTACCAAAGGATCCTTCGTGCACCTCGTGCATCAACAAGTCTGCTTCTGTTCTATCAACGCATTTGAGGAGTACCATATCAAAGTTTCACTTGTACAGGGAGCCGTCAGTATTCAGGAAGAAACTACCAGCAAGCCTTCTCAATGTCTTCTTATCACTGGAAGATGCCCCAGGTGGGTATGTCTGATCCTCCAAGAAGAATTTAATGTCATGGAACCAAGGCTTATTATCTTTGACAATATCTGATGCAAATACATACACTGGTCTGTCAAGTCAGGACACTGAAATCCGTGGTACAAAGTTGGCAGCTTGAACTTTGATCATGGATGAAATGGCGGCAAGAGCATCTGCAAATTGATTCTCGTCCCGAGGGATATACTCAAGCTTGACTGTTGTGAAGAATGTCAATAACCTCCTTGTATAATCCCTGTAAGGTATCAGATGATCCTGGTGCGTGTACCATTTGCCGTTGGTTTGATTGATTACTAAAGTTGAATCTCCGAACACAGTCAAAGTCTTGATCCTGAGGTCAATGGCTTCCTCAAGACCCATAATGCAAGCTTCGTATTCAACTTCGTTGTTAGTGCAATTAAAGGTGAGCTTTTCCGAGAAAGGCATGTGAACTCCTTTAGGTGTAATGAGTACTGCACCAACACCACGACCATTCATATTAACAGCCCCGTCAAACATCATAGTCCATTCTTCTTCTGGGTCAGGCCCTTCAGTGTGAATAGGCTCTTCATGATCTTTTTCTTTTATGAACATGATGTCTTCATCAGGGAAGTCAAATCTCATAGGCTGGTAATCATCAATGGGTTGCTCAGCAAGATAATCAGACAATACACTGCCCTTGATGGCTTTCTGAGATGTGTACTGGATGTCATATTCTGTAAGGATCATTTTCCATCTTGCAAACCGTCCGGTAAGCGCTGGCTTCTCAAAAATGTACTTAACGGGATCCATCTTTGAGATCAACAAGGTAGTGTGGGTCAACATATACTGCCTTAGTCGGTGAGCAGCCCATGCTAAAGCACAACAAGTTTTCTCGAGCAGTGAATAACGTTGTACACAGTCAGTAAACTTTTTGCTTAGGTAGTATATTGCATACTCTTTTCGACCAGACTCGTCATGCTGGCCCAGCACACACCCCATTGACTCTTCTAATACTTTCAAGTACATTATCAGAGGTCTTCCTTCAACTGGAGGCATAAGGATTGGAGGCTCTTGTAAGTATTCCTTGATCTTGTCAAAAGCCCTTTGGCAGTCTTCGTTAAACCTGACTGTTTGTTCTTTTCTTAACAGCTTGAACAAAGGCTCACAGGTTGCTATAAGGTGAGATATGAACCGTGAAATGTAGTTCAATCTACCTAGAAACCCCCTAACTTCTTTTTCTTGAATGGCCTTGACTTTATCAGGGTCAACTTCAATCCATTTCTCACTTACAATAAATCCCAGCAATTTACCAGACCGTACCCCGAATGTGCACTTGTTGGGGTTTAACTTCAGTTGGTATTTCCTCAGACGCTTGAATAACTTCAACAGATTTACCAGGTGGTCTTCTTCTATGAGGGACTTGGCAATCATGTCATACACATAACATTCTATTTCTTTATGGATCATGTCATGGAATAATGTTACCATAGCCCGTTGATAAGTCGCACCAGCATTCTTTAGTCCGAATGGCATCACCTTGTAACAGAACGTGCCCCAGGGTGTGATGAAAGTTGTCTTCTCCATGTCTTCAGGTGACATTTTGATCTGATTGTATCCTGAAAATCCATCCATGAAGGAGAATACCGAGAACTGAGTCGTATTATCAACCAATACATCAATGTGAGGTAAAGGGAAATCATCTTTCGGACTGGCTCTATTCAGATCCCGGTAGTCCACACACATCCTCACCTTGCCATCTTTCTTAGGCACAGGTACAATATTAGCAACCCACGGAGGATAGCTAGTCACAGCAAGGAAACCGGCGTCCCACTGCTTTTGTACCTCTTCTTTAATCTTCATTGCCATATCTGGGCGAGTACGGCGCAATTTCTGTTTTACTGGCGGGCAGTCTTCTTTCAAAGGCAGCTTGTGCATGACAATATCGGTGTCCAACCCTGGCATATCCTGATAAGACCAAGCAAACACATCCACATATTCACGAAGCATGTCAATCAGTTGTTCTTTCACTAAATCTTGTAGGCAGGCCCCGATCTTAACTTCTTTTACGTCTTCCTCCGTACCAAGATTAACTGTTTCAATCTCCTCCTGATGAGGAGTGATAACCTTCTCCTCTTGCCTTAACAACCTGGCTAGCTCTTCAGGAAGCTCATAATCTTCTTCAACCCCTTCATCAGCTTGATTGATTGGATTGTCAAAGTCATACAGAGTCATAGCTGTGTTGTTGTTGGTGCAATCTGAAAGACACTCTCTGCAAGGGTTTAGATTGTTCATTTTAGTGATCGATTATAATCTTTGATTTAGACAAAAGTGAAGTAAAGTTATCATTTTGGAAAACATTGCCATTTTATTTTTGTACAAAAAGAAAAATGGAAAAACAGTGAGCGGAAAAGAAAAAAGACTCATTTGCAAAAGATGTCTGATATTCATTGATTGATCTGTTTGCACAAAATTACAAGATGGCCTGATTACAAAATGAGTCTTGTCATCTTGGGCAAGATGCAAGACTTGATGCATGCTTAAAATATACAGGAAATAATAATTACTCTGCAGGAGTAACCCTTATAATTTCCTGGGAAGACCAGTTTGAGATATGGCTCCCCGGGGTCCTTGGACGTATCCAGCTCTCCAGGGTGCACTCATATTCTGACTCATCTTCCAAGTTGTTCACTGCATCCGGGGTGAGCATCCCCCCGCTGACAAAGTTGGGCTTCTTGGCAGCCTCTGATTGATCTTGCTGAGTTGGTTTGTAACCGGGTTACAAATCTATCCTCCTTCTTCTCCACAGGTAGCAGCTTGCCCCAGCCTTGGGCAGTACCCTCTTCAACAACCTTCCTGGCTTGCTGATAAGATGTCATGGAGGTTCCTAGTACAGCAGATGCTTCATTTATGTTCAGGGCCTCAAACCCCTGGCTCATGGTTTCATGGATTTCTCCATCCATCTCAATGTATTTGTACGTAGCCAGATGGCTAACAAAGATGTCCTCTTCACCACAAATAGTGATGATCTGGCCTTCCCACTCGAATTTCAGCTTCTGGTGAAGGGTAGACGTAACAGCGCCAGCGGCATGGATCCAGGGTCTCCCCAACAAACAGCTGTAGGTCGGCTGAATGTCCATCACATAGAAGGTAATCTTAAAAGTCTGCGGGCCAATCATCACAGGCAGATCAGTCTCTCCAAGCACTGATCTCTTAGAGCCATCGAATGCTCTCACTACCAAATTACTTGGACGCAATGCCAAGCCATCATACTCCAACTTCACCAAGGCTTTCTTTGGTAGGACATTGAGTGAAGACCCGGTGTCCACCAGTACATGAGATAGAATAGCACCCTTGCATTCTAGAGTGATGTGTAAAGTCTTGTTGTGGTTACGCCCCTCAGTTGTCAAGTCAGCATTGGTAAAGCCCAGCCCATGACTGGTGTTGACATTAGCTACCACAGTTTCTAGCTGATTAACAGTGATCTCCTCTGGCACGTATGCTGCGTGCAAGACTTTCAGTAATGCATTCCTGTGAGCTTCAGAACACATCAACAGGGATAATATGGAGATCTTTGAGGGAGTTTGGTGAAGCTGATCCACCACCTTGTAATCACTTCTCTTTATAATTCTCATAAACTCGTCTACATCTTGCTCAAAAGATGTCTTCTGAGTTTCTTTGACAGTCGGATCTTCAAATACCACACTTTTCCCCTTTGCTTTGGCAGCAGCTTCTGCTTCGGCATTAGGTCTTTGTAATTGTGAGGCAAAAAGGCGTCCGCTTCTGGTGAAGCCTCCGCCTCCCCAAACATTATCAATCTGTGGAGAATAAGTTGAAGAATCCAAGGTGATTTTCTCCCCGTTGCAGTAAAGATCAGAGCCATAATGCCAAGGTATGGCATTACTGCTTTCATATGGAACTGGTCCAGGCACCGTAATGGTGACTGGACTGACTGCTGCCGAGGAGGGTACTGAAATGGTGTGCGGATCGTAGTAGATGGTGACCGGTGACCGGGCAGGAGATGCCACTGCTTGTTGTTGAAAGTTGTTGTTTGGAGGAACATATGACGGATCATAGTAAATGGTGATTGCTGAAATATCTTCATCAATTTCTGTTGGCGTTGTAGAAGATTCTGCTGAATAAAGGGGTGCTGATGTTGTAGAAGAAATGGTTGTTGACATCTGACTTGTTGAAGTGATGGACGGAGCCATTGTTGATGATATTGATGAATTGGTTGGAATGATTGTTGTTGTAGTTGTAGAAGAGTCAGGAATTGTTGTTAAAGGGATTGCTGGATTTGTAGGCGCTGACGTTGTGATCTGAAGTATACCACTTTTGATAAGACCATCTATGTCGCTTCTCAAATTATCACACCCGTTGACCGAAATGTTGCAATAACCACAACCGAGCTCACACCCGGGGAACATCTGGCACTCTAGAAGCTAAGCTTTAATTTCGACCAGAGGTGTTCGAATTTGTCAAACACTGGTGATTAAGAAAGATGGCTTGTCTTCCTCAATGGCATTAATTCTTGGTCCTCCATGATTGGGCATGGGATTCTTGTTGACATTTGGCGGGGGTGCAAAGTTGAGGGCTTTGGAATCTACTAGATCTTGTACCTTAATTTGTAAAGCCCTGCATTTTTCTGTATTGTGGCCAGGTGCATTAGAATGAAAAGCACACCTGGCGTTGACGTCACAATTTCTTGGAAGATTGGAGGGATCTGGTGGTGCCAATGTCCTTAGTTCAACCAGGTTGAGTTTCAGGAGTTGTGGCAATAAAGCGGCATAAGGCATAGGGATAGGGTCAATCACCCTATTTGCCTGTGATGGTCTTTTCTGAAAGGGTCTTTGCTGTTGATTGATGTTGTTGTTGTTGTAGGTTCTTTGTGGCGGATACTGAACTTGCTGCTGATAATGTGGTTGTTGTTGTGGTTGATATGCTGGTTGCTGAGGAATTGGAGCTGGAATAGTGACAGCTGCTACTGATCTGTGGATATACTGAGGTCTGACCCTGCCAGCATGAATGGCATTTGTCTCACCGGTCCTTCTAGGTCCCACAAAAGGCTTTCTGGGATTACCTGACGAGCTTGCACCATTATCAGAAATCATACCCATCTTCAGAAGGCTCTCAATTCTTTCTCCAGCTATGACTACGTCAGCGAAGCTGGTGGAAGAAAAGGCAGCTAGCCTATCAATATATGTTCCTTGTAGAGTGTTCATAAACATGTCGGCCATTTCTCTTTCCGACATGGGTGGCTGGACAGCAGAAGTAAGCTGTCTCCACCTCTGGGCATATTCCCTGAAGCTTTCTCTGGAGGATTGAGACATTCCCATTAGGAGGGTCCTGTTAGGAGCCATGTCCAGATTGTATTGGTACTGCCTGATGAAAGCTTCAGCTAGGTCCTTCCAGCATCTGATGGTAGCCCTGGTCAAGTGAGAGTACCACTCTCTTGAAGCCCCAGTCAAACTATCTTCAAAGTAAAACATCCACAGTTTTTCATCCATGGTGTATGCCTTAAGTCTCCCCAGAAAAGACTGCAAGTGAGTTCGTGGACAGGAAGTTCCATTGTATTTCTCGAAAAAATGGGGTTTAAACTTGTGGGGAATCCTTACCCCATCCACTAACCCCATGTCCATAACATCAAAACCTAGGGAATTTTGAGACTCCAGAGATCTCAACTTCTCAGCAATTTCATCAAACCTCCTATCATAAACTTCATCCCCAGCTCCCATCACAGTAAACTGCTCTTCTTGGGGGTCTTCTTGTAAGACTCTTCCTCCAGTAGTATTTCCCTGCACATTACCCGGGATGTTGATTTCCGGATGTAGATGAGGCCCATATACTGGTGGATTAACATGAGGCTGTCCCCTTTCATTGTTACTTGTTCCTCTAGTTCCTAGAGGAGGCTCTTCTGGAGTTTATCTTTCTACCAATGCCCTTAATCTTTCTTGACTTTGAGCCAAGCCATTCATTACTTCCATGAATTGGGTCATTTGGTTTCTCATCTCCAGCCTTTTGTTAACCATCTGGGTTCTGACCTCTGTCAGCTCTTGTGGTACTTGGTCCATCTGGATACCAGGAAGGTTGTTGCGAGTATGATATCTGTGCGGACGGTTGAGAGGGAACACTCGACGGCGAGCAATAATTCCTGAACCACAACAGAGTTAGAAACAAAATAAAGTAAAGACAAAACCTACAAAACAAAATAGAAGTTAGTATGCAATGCAGTATGCTCATTTGCTTCCAAGGTATCCGGCTTGGCATTTGGTTTTGACCTTTCCAGACCCTGAGGAAGATGCTTTGATGTTGCTTGAGAGAAAAGTAACTTAGTGAAACAAACTAACAAATATATTACAAATGGTGAATCAATACATAGTTTGTTTTTACAACATATGCTCCTGAGGGGTCAAAATACAACATAAAAGAAAAGTACATCAAACGGAAATAACAACAAGCAAAGTAATCAAACATCTAAGCCAAACTCATCCTCCTTAACCTCCTTCAAAAGTGCTTCAGTGACAGGACCAGCTGGATGCTCTGTGATGTTTCTGATAAGAAGGTTCCTGGTGGCAATAGCAGTGGTCAGCTTCTTGTGCCTGTCTTGGTCCTTTGACCTCTTCAGACCAACCCTAAGCTTATATTCTGAAATTTCCTTCTGGGCTGCCAGTAAAGCCTCCTGTTGCTTCTTCTCATTGGCCTCCAACTGCTCAATCTTGTCTTGAGTTCTCTTATCCTCTTGAGTACGAGCTTCAGAGATCCTGACCCACCTAGCTTGACTTTCTTTCAGATGGAGATCAGTCCTAGCCTTCTGAAACTGGGCCTCTTTACAGGCATTCTTCAAAATCTGCTCTCCAGCTCTTGATTTCTTGATGTAGTCCTCTGATTTCTCAATCCTGGCTAGATGCTCCACCTTAAGCTTTTCTATCGTCTCAATGTCTAGACGAACATCACTCCTCTCCCAGAGGGTCTTCTTTAGAGCTTGAGACAAATTTTCATTCCTCTCCTTCAATTTCTCAAATTCTTCCTGGCTGACAGTGGCTGGAGGTGGTACTGTGGATGGTCCAGGTGCATCCTCAATGGTGAAAGGCATCCCAGAAATCTGAGCTCTAGCATGAGACCAATCATAATACTGAGTTGAAGCCACATTATTGCATCTCCCAAGAATGGCCATCCCTTTGGTCTGAATGTTGTCCCAAGCACAGGATGCTTTTCTTACAACAACTAGATTAGGCTTTATCTCACAATACAGGGTTTCAGCCAAGTCTTGCATTCTAGGAGGGTGAACCAAAGCATAGCCCAATTGTCTCTTAAACAGCAAAGGATTGTAGTTGATGCAACCCTTTACTCCCACTAGAGGTACATTGGGGTACTGCCCACAGCTTGTAATTATGTCCCTGCCTTTGGTGCTCTGGGTGCACCATCTGATGTCATCTGAGGTCAAAGCAATAAGCCTCCTGGCCGAATTCTTCTGCTGGTGAGGGTTCAGGAAGGCATCAGTTTTGGGTAAGTGTTTAAGCAGCCAAGTATGGAATAAAGGAGCACAGCATCTCACCAATCTCCCCCTCTGCTTCTCATTCCTCTGATGAACAGAATAATAGAAATCTCCCAGCAAGGTGGGTACTGGGTTCCTCAAAAGGAAGAGATGAATAGCATTCTTGCTGATAAACTTGGGCTCATCTGCAAATAGTATAACCCCATATATACTGAGGGCTAACAATGCACAAACTGCCTTCCATTCTCCCAAGGAGGCCTTCAGGATGGCCTGAGAAGTCAGAAAATCTAGGTGTAAACCAGGGATTCCAGCCTTTGTAGTCATGTTCTGCTCAATCAAAGTAGGTTCTAAATACAGTGCCTTTGCCACTTCTTCATTGCTGGGAGAGGCCATCTCTGGGTTGAAGGGGATACCACCCCTGACAGGTACTCCAATCAATGATGAAAACTCCTCCAACAGAGGTCCCAACTGAAAATTCTGGAAAGTGAAGCATCTCAAAGGAGGATCATAGAACTGTAGGCAAGTGTGGATCAGACTCCTCTGAGAAGGGTCTAAGTCCATAACCATATCAAGGATGCCTCCATAATGCTCTCTGAATAATGAGATGTGGTCTGGAGTAATAAGTGCCTGGACCTGCCTGATGCCAGCCAGCACATGCTCAAAGAAGTGGTATGACATGTTGCTCTTCTTGGGTGCCATGACTGCTGATGAAGAGCTGAAAACAAATGCTGATGATGAAGACTAATACTGGAGACGAGTTACTGATAAGCTGATGATGAAGGTAACTGAAGCAAACCACTGATGAAGATAGCTGAAGCAGATAACTGGTGAACAAGGGTCTATGCAGATGAAGGGGTCAAAACCAAGCCAAATGTAAAGTGGATACCCTGAAAAACAAATAAACAAATGTTAAATGATGCAATGATGAGTATGCAAATGATATGTAAGGGTTTGTGATCAAGCTGGATCTGATAACTGCCTTGATATAAAGGTCCATGTATGTTTAAGATGTCCAGATGGAGGTCTAGAAGTCCAGTAACCAAGGTGGGGGACTCAAATAAAGAGTCACATGTCCTGGGTTAAATCACAAGAACTGTCCAAAGTGAAGCATTCTTAAACAAAACAAGTATCAGGGTATGATGTGGCCAAGGGTTCCTGCAAACCTATAAATAGCCCAACCCCTCACAGGTGATGTTCTAAAACAAGGATCCTCAGACTTGGATCAGTTATGAGAAGTGTAAACACTTCTAACCCGGAGGTACAGTGTTTACAATAACCATAAAATATCCTCCTCTAATTCACCTCAGTTTCTGAAGGTCAAAAATAAAGGTCATCCAGACTTAGCAGGCTTCCCAGATAGCCCTAGCACTACAGGAAATCTGTAGCACAGAGTTCTCAAGAAGAAACCCACATCTGAACCGTGTTTCATATTCCTGCACCAGACCGAAATGGAATGGGAAAGAACATGAACCACTCTAGCCTAGGTGTCACTCAGGTCCCAGGTATAGGACCTTAAACTCTCAGTGGAACCCCACCCACCAAGACAAAAACCAGATCCAGCCAGATAATAGTATGACAGTATGATGTATAAAGGTGTAAAGGAAGCAATAAATAACTGTACATAAAGCAGTAAATAAAGTAAATATACAAACATAAATAGCACATAACACCCCAGTAAACACAAATCAAACAAGCGCTAGGAGGAACCCACAAAAAGAACCAGAAGCCCTGGTTACAGTATAAGGGTCCCCAGCAGAGTCGCCAAGCTGTCGCTCCCACCAAATGACACCTCAGGTCAGAAGGGTTACAGACGCGAACGGTCGGTGAAAGAGAAAGAAAGAATAGAGTCGCCAGCTAGGCATTTTTAACCCGAAGGAAAGGTAATGCTGCATAAACCTAAGAAAAGATATGGACAAGACGGTTGCGAACCAGAAAAACTGAGAAAGGGGGTTGGTTACAACCTGGGAAGGTATTAGCACCCAGATTGTCCGCCGTACTCGAAGGGATCCACGCTTAAAAGATTTGTGTTTTAAAAGGGTAGTGTCAGTGCAATTTGTGTATCAAAGCTGGAAAGAATGCAAATGTCAGTGTAAAAGAAGTGTAGAGTATAAGTAAAGTGTCAGTGTCAGGAAAGAGTGAAATGCTCTTGATAATGAGGCTTAAAGAATGAAGCTGGAAAGAGGGGGAATATATAGAGACTTTTGTTCGATAACTGTTAAGTTATGCCTACGTATCCTCTCGTGCAATGAGGAAGTTAGAACACCGTAGTTCGACCCAAAGAGACTGAAAGAAAAATTGACTTGTGAACTGCCTGTCTGTCTATGCTCAAGTGTGTGACCTGTCTGGCTCAGGTGCTAACTGTCTTGCATTAGACGGAAGAAGCTAGTTCTCGCTTTTGAATGAAGGTGATGAGAAAAGAATCCCGAAGGAGACGATTATTGTTTGTTTTTGTGTTTTCAGTCTTTTATTGCTTTTGGAGGTTTGTCATAAGAAAATGAGCTTAAGCCTAAACCAATGGGTTAGTAAACTCATCACATCCTCCCTCTGTTTAGGGGTAATGAGAATACCTTAAGTATGAAGTAAACACCTCACACTTAATCACCATGATGTAGGATTAAGATCATTATCCTACTTACATTTATTTAGATGTTTTTGTTGTTTTTGTTTAGTGTTAAGTAATGAGATTAAGCAATAATCAGGGATTAAACAGACTCATTACACCATCCTAATAGAAGGATAATAGATGAGAATATTTAAGTTGAGAAAGACTCCTCAACTTAATCCATGATTAGGGATTAACCTCATGACAAAACAAATCCTTTATTAGATGGATTTTAGTTAATGATAAGATGAAGAAGTGAGTTTTATGGTTTATAAGACAACTTGAGGGGGACTTGTCCATTAACACTTGGGTTAGTCCTTCTTAACCAATTAAGGAAGAATTAGAACCCTAATGCAAGGCCCAAGTTACAAGCTTGATGTCTTGATGGTTATTAAGTGAATTGATTAAAGGATTTAAACACATCAAGGGTTTAACACTTAGGATTAAAGTTATACACTCCATCCTAATAGAAGGATGCAGGCATAAGCTTAATCACAAAGCCTTAAAGCCTTGAGGGTTTAGTCCCTGATTGTGAGGTGAGAAGAGAAGACTCAAAGAGACACAAAGGTAAAAGCTAAGTGGGGGACTAATCAAACCCTAATTGTTATCATGCTTGGTCATTCCTAGGGTTTGTGAGGCTTAAGAGAGAAATAAATCTTCAAAGAGCCACCAAGGAGAGAAGCAGATGAAAGGATCAAGAAGAAGCAAAACAACTTGCTTCACTTAAGAAGACAAGTTGCTTGAGGAAAGAAGGTAAGATGAACAAGAATGAGCAAGCTCAATCCAAAACACAAGATAAAATGCAGCAATGATGCATAAGAGAGATGAAAAGAGATTGTGAGAAGTGAAGGCAAATTCACTTCTCAAACAACTTACCACCTGAAAAGTTAGCAAAAGAAATGAAATGCAATGCAAAATGGGATGCAATGTCATGATGCAAACCAAAACCAGAAGCATGAGTATGATGTTAATGATGCTAAGAGATGATGCAAACATTAGGAAAGGCATGAGAATGATCATACAAACATATGGATGCAAGAGAAGCATGTTTGGAACCATGGATGTTCATGAAAAGTTATGGAATGCAAAAGACATATAACATGGCAAATGAAAGATGCAATGATCAAACATGATTCTAATATGTCCTAAGATGTATCATGAATCATGTGGATGCACAAAAGTCATGGCAAGTCATGGTATGCAAGCAAAGGAACCCTAGACCTATACAAACTCACTGCCCAAAGGAGGGGATCCAACTCTTAACCTAGTGAAAGTTATGAATTTCCTAAGATTGCTAGGGTTTTAAGGTACCTTGTCAAGAAAAATGCCAAACAAATTGAAAATGCAAGATCAATTCATGCCAATTTTATCCCATAAACTACATGTTATTCAAAATTCAATTCAAAAAGAATCATTGTCCAACTCTCAATGGTTAGGCAGAAATGAATTTTTGAAGTTTGTCACAAAATATTGCCTAAAAATGAATTTAATTCCAAAGAAAATAACCAAAAGGCATCAAGATCAAAAAATAAATTTGGTTTGAGAGTTGGACAATGTTTCTAAATGTTTTCAAATGCTATGTGAATTTTTTTGTGATTTTTAAATACCTAAAAGTATTTTTAAATAATTAATTTTCATTAATTAATTAAAAATAGACTTTTAAATGACTTATAAAATAATTTTTAATGCAAAAAATAAAAATAAAAATATTTTTGTGTTCTGAAAAATAATGAAAATCTTGACAAAAATTTTCATAATTTTTAAACATTTTTTGCTATTTTAATTAATTCGTGCAAAATAAATCAAAACAAATGAAAATAAAATGAATTTTAAATGAAAAATAGGAAAGTCAACTGATCTGAGGGCTGTGGTTCAAATAAAAAGGGAGGGAATTGACCAGCGCGCGCATCTGGACGACTCACATTCAAACTTGCCTAATTACGTCATTAAGCCCTAATCTGAACCCTAAACACTCTCAGGTGACCGGTACAGTGTTCTGGTCATCTTCTCCGGCCAACCAAAATCTCAATCTCTCTCAAAACGTATCAAAACCTCACAAAACTCTCCAGAATCAATCTATGATCATCACTAAACATAAAACCTAACACAAACACCAATTATTTTTCCTGAATCAAAGGAAACAAGCAAAAACAATTTCGCGGGCAAACTTTCAGAACATCATAACATGCTTGTTTCTGGCTCATTTTCAAAAATAATTAGATCCCCATGACCAGGGCAACATACAGAACAACATTCTAACAAGAAATCAAAGTTCTGGAAAATTTGCTCATCATGTTACCTGAGTTTGAGCTTTCAGTCCAGGAGCTTTCTGCTTGCCTCTTTGCCTCAAAATGATCCCAATGGTCCTCCTGATGAAGTTATGAAGCTTGGTTAGAGTTTATAATGGTTGGTTTGTGAGTTTGCAGAAGTTCTGTTCAAGAGGGGGGAGGAGTCGTGATTTAGTTTGAGGAGGTTTCAGGGATGAATGAGGGTATGGAAATGATCAGGGGAGTGTGCTGAGTGATCCTATGGAGTTTATTTCTATGTTTGATGCTTGTATGATGAGTTTCGAAGGAAGTTGCAAGTTGGAGGATTTTTGGTAACTATGGCTTGGAGAGTGTTTCAGCATGAGTTGTGTGTTGTGTTGAGTTCCATTTTGTCCACTTATCACTCTTGGATAGGTCTGTGGAGTTGGTTTGCCCTATTGTGATTGGTATGGGTCTTTTGCAAAAAAGTCAAGCTTTGTGTAAGAGAGGTATGGGCCAATAGTGAGCCAAGGACAAGAGGGGTATCCTGCGCAATAAGAAGTGAGGAGGACCATAGGATCAATTTTGAAGTCAGCCAGCACATGGATTAGGGTTTGAGTGAGGTTTTGCAACTTTGTTCATCTTTGGCCCTTTTGAAGTTTCTTGATCCACAAGCCATGAAAATGAGTAAACTTTTGATGCAATCTGACTTTTAGACATTGGTTCATGTTTGTATGAAGATTAGAAGTCCATTTGATAGCACAATTTGTCTTGGCAAGTGGTTTTGCAACTTTGCCTCTTTGGTGCATAACTTGAAATTATGTGATTTTGGCCAACTTTGTCAAGCCATAACTTTTGATCCAAAATGAATTAGAAGGATTTCTTGTACTTTTTGAAAAGGGAATGATCCATTCTACAACTTTAATGACCAAAGTTTTCTCATTTGAAACATTTTTGAATCAAAAAGCAAGGGTTGAAAAAGTTTCCCAAAATGGCAAGTTTCCATTACAAGTCACTTTCCCAAAAAGTCAACTTTGCAAATGGCTTGAAATTCTTCAATTTTGTGAACTTATAACATCTTCTATGACCAAATAAAGATCATACACCATCAAAATGATGAAGAACACCCTTTGGTTGGGTCATTGGGGGCCTCAGATGCCCTGATTTTGCACTGACTTGCTCAAAAAGTCAACTCTTGATCAGATGCCTTCCCCATGGAATTTCTTCATGAAAATTGATATGCATGATCCCTATACCATATAGAGACCAATAGAAACAATAATGACCAAAAAATTTGGAGTTATGGCCTTTGAAACCAAAACCCTAATTCTAGGTCATCTGTGTAGTCAAACCTGGCTCTGCTTCCATGCCCATCTCAGTTCTTGTGATTTTTTGACATTCCTAACTTTGAAAGGATATAATATGATGCTTGAACATACATGGACCCATTTGAAATGATTGATGACCTTTGGAGTGGCTCAAATGGCTCTTGGATTGCTCAGATCACTAACCCTAGATGCATATGACTTTGAACCAATGCAGTGAAGCAAATATGCAATATGAGATGCTATGATTGAACTTATGCATATTAAAAGATCACAAGCCATGGTGTGAATGGGTGAGGGTAAATTTGGAGTGTTTACAGTATGGTTTATGTATTACTTGGATTTTTTCCTTTGGGCTTCATTTCACTTCAACATCATCATTCCTCGCGGTGTGGAAGGTCAAAACCAAAGAACCAAACCGGATACCCTTGGAAGACAAATAGACATACTGCATTGTATACAAACTTCATTATTTGTTTTGCATGTGTTTTTGTTTTTTGTTTCTCACTTTGTTGTGTGTTTGAGGAAACATTGCTCGTAGAAGGGTTTTTCCCATCAATAGAGTCCACCGGTATCCAACCAGAAACAACCTTCTGAGCTTAAAGATGGATCAATTTCAAAAAGATTTGACTGATGTGAGAACCCAGATGGCTAATGAAAGAGTTGAGATGAGAAATCAGATGAACCAATTCATGGCAGTGATAACTGGATTAGCTCAGAGCCAAGAAAGATTAAGAGAGTTAGTCGAGCAACAAACTCCTGAAGAGAATCATCCAGGTACGGGAGGTACTAGCAACAATGATCACGGGAAGCCACGAACAGATGCGCCAGAGTTTGGGCCTCATCTCAATCCTGAAGTCAATGCTATCAGAAATACCCAAGGTGTAGAAGCATACTTCAAGCTCTTTGTTTTGATGACGTCAACATTATCCAAGCTCATTCCAGATTGCAAAAAGTCGAGATGACAACAAATGATCAAGACCATGGCTATGCATCATAAATGGAATGTTTCCGATCGATTCAAGATTTTGTGCTACACTTTCAAGACTTGTCTCAAGGCTTAGGTATATCAATAATTACCTCTTAAATATGATATACAAGTGTTCAACATAATCTTCATAATTTTATTGCATGTGCATATTTTTTTGAAAAAGAAATTGGAACTGGTTTAACACTTTTAACAGAAATATTTTTCTGTATTTTAACAGTGTTAACCGGTTAACCATATGGGTTAACCGGTTAACGACAACAATTTTTCAATTCTGTGGTAACGTTCATAGGCGTTAACCGATTAACCTATTTAGTTAACCGGTTAACACTGAAGAAATGTTGCAACTCGACTCAATCTCAAGGATGTTTGCCTCAACACGGCGTTCGTGTCTCAAATTGAACCAACAAAAATCGATGAAGCCTTAGACGATGATCAACGGATAATAGCTATGCAAGAAGAACTCAACCAATTCGAAAGGAACCAAGTTTGGACTCTTGTACCAAGACCGGACAACAAACATATCATAGGCACAAGATGGGTGTTCAAGAACAAACTTGACGAGAATGGGATCATAGTTCGTAACAAAGCAAGATTGGTCGCACAAGGCTACAACCAAGAAGAAGGAATCGACTTTGATGAAACATTCGCTCCTGTAGCAAGGATGTAAAACCGATAGAAAGAGTACAAGTGGTACTTGTCACATTCTCGGGAATGCACTAGTGTCGTGGGCATGCAAGAAGCAAGCATGCGTTGCACTTAGCACAGCCGAAGCAGAGTACATTGCAGCAGGAAGTTGTTGTGCTCAAATCTTGTGGCTTAAGCAACAACTTCTCGATTTCGGTATAGATCTCGGTTGTATCCCTCTCCGGTGTGACAACACAAGTGCCATCAATATCACGAAGAACCCGGTCATGCATTCAAGAACAAAGCACATTGATATCCGGCACCACTTCCTTCGAGATCATGTTCTAAATGGAGATGTCGATGTTACATTCGTGGATACACGCAATCAACTCGCCGATATATTCACAAAACCGTTGGCTAAAGAGCAATTTTACAAGATTCGACGAGAACTTGGTATTCTCAATGAAGGTGACATCTAACCTTTACTTTAAAATTGCTTATTGTATGTCTTTATTGCATTTTATGTATGTTTGTTCACTTTTTAGTCATAAAAGGCTAGCACTCCCATTTCGCCGTTTTTTCATTTTTTTCACTTTCGTATACCCGAAAATAATCGGTTTCAAAAACTTTTTTGATCGAAAGTTGCGTTTTGATGAGTACTAACACTTTATGAAATTTTTTTTGTGAAAAAGTGATTATTTTTAGGCTAAAACATGCTGCTGGATTTTTCAAAAAATTCAAATTTTTTAACCGTTAACCGGTTAACCTATTACGTTAACCGGTTAACACATCCAAAACTTGGATTTCCAACGCAGGTTTCAGCTTTTGTTTGTTTGAATTGTTTTTTGTTTTATTTGTTTTACTATGTTTTATTATATTATTCGAGTACACATATTGCATGTTTGGTTCATTCTCTTCCACATGTTTTAAACTTTTAAACTCTTTGACTACCAAAAACACTATTTATCATCCTCTTCCAACTTCCAACCTTCAACAATTTAAACCCTCATTTAAACCCACTATCTCTACATCTTTATAATACCCTTCAAACTAAATAAAACTCACCAAATATTATCTCCTCCATAAACTCTAACTCCATCATTGTTCATGGCACCCTGTCGCTCCCACTAAATGAAGCCGTGTCAAATAGGGTACAGACGCGAACGGTCGGCGAGAGGGACAATGAGAACACACAGGAGTGAACTCACTGGAGATGAATAGAGTCGCCAGCTAGGCATTTTTATCCCCGGGGGAAAGGCAATGCTGCATAGACCTAGAAAGATATGGATAAGACGGTTGCGAACCAGAGAGACTGAGAAAGGGGGTTGGTTACAACCTGGGAAAGTATTAGCACCCATATTGTCCGCCGTACTCGACGGGATCCACGCTTAAAAGATTTGTGTTTTAAAGGGGTAGTGTCAGTGCAATTTGTGTATAAAAGAGCTGGAAAAGGATGTACAGGTGTCAGTGCAACAGGAGTGTAAAGTGTGATATATACAGTGTCAGTGCAAGGAAAAGAGTGAAATGCTCAAGATCATGAGGCTAAAAGAATGAGGCTAGAAGGAGGGGGAATGTACAGAGACTTTTGTTCGATAACTGTTAAGTTATGCCTACGTATCCTCTCGTGCAATGAGGAAGTCAGAACACCGTAGTTCGACCCATAGAGACTGAAAGATGAATTGACTTGTGAACTGCTTACTTGCCTATGCTCAAGTGTATGATCTGTCTGGCACAGACGCTAACTGTCTTGCATTAGACGGAAAAAGCAAGTTCTCGTTTATGAGTGAGTGAGATGAGAAAAGAATCCCGGAGGAGACGATTATTGTTTGTTTTTGGGTTTTCAGTCTTTTATTACTTTTGAAAGTTTGTCATAAGTTAATGAGCTTAAGCCTAAACCATTGGATTTAGTAAACTCATCACATCTTCCCTCTGATTAGGGATAATGAGAATACCTTAAGTGTGAAGTCAGATTCTTACACTTAATCACCTTTGATGCAGGATCAAGATCATTAGCCTACTTGTGATTATTTAGATGTTTTTGGTGTTTTTGTTTAGTGTTAAGTAATGAGGTTAAGCCATAATCAGGGATTAAACAGACCCATTACACCATCCTAATAGAAGGATAATAAATGAGAATGTTTAAGCTGAGGAAAGCTCCTAAACTTAATCCATGATTAGGGATTAAACTCATGACCAAACAAGCCTTTATTAGATGAACTTTATTTAATGATATGATGATGATGTGATTTTTAGGGTTTGTAAGACAACTTGAGGGGGACTTGTCCATTAACACTAGGGTTAGTCCTTCTTAACCAATTAAGGAAGAATTAGAACCCTGATGCAAGGCCCAAGTTACAAGTGTGATGTCTTGATGATTATTAGATGGATTGATTAAGAGATTTAAACACATGAATGGTTTAACACTTAGGACTAAAGTTATACACTCCATCCTAATAGAAGGATGCAGGCATAAGCTTAATCACAAAGCCTTAAAGCCTTTAGGGTTTAGTCCCTGATTATGAGATGAGAAGAGAAGACTCAAAAGAGACACAAAGGTAAAACTAAAAGGGGAGACTAATCAAAACCCTAATCATTGTCATGCTTGGTTGTTCCTAAGGTTTGTGAGGTTTATAAGAACAATCTTCAATGGAACCACCAGGAAGCAGATGAAAGGATCAAGAGAAGCAAAGCAACTTGCTTCATTCAAGAAGTCAAGTCACTTGAAGAAAGAAAGTAAGAAGAAGAGGAGTGAGCAAGCTCAATCTCAAACACATACAAAAATGCAGCAAGGATGCATAAAAGAGATGAAGAGAGAGTATGAGAAGTGAAGGCAAATTCACTTCTCAAACAACTTACCACCTGAAATGTTAGAAAAGAAAATGCAATGCTATGCCAAATGAGATGAGATGACATGATGAGAAACAAAACCAGGAGCATTTACATGATGTTAATGATGCTATGAGGTGCTACAAACATGAAACAACACATGGGGATGATCATACAAGCTCATGGATGCAAATGGAGCAAGTTAAGAAGCATGAACATACATGAAAAGTTATGACATGCAAATGTCATACAACATGGCAAATGCAAGATGCAATGACCAAACATGCTTTCAATATGTCTTATGATGTCAAATGAATCAAATGGAAACATGGAATGTCATGGCAAGTCATGTTATGCAAGATGGATGCATATGGAAGCCCAAATTAGGGTTTATGATCAATGCAACAAACAAAAACCAAAACCAGAAGCAAACAACATTATAAAAAATTGAAATTGCACTCAAAGGACCCCTAATCCTATACTAACTCACTGCCCAAAGGAGAGGTCTCAACTCCTAACCAAATTCAAGTTATGATTTTCCTAAGTTTTCTAGGGTTTTAGGGTTCCTAAACAAGAAAATTACCAAACAAATGGAAAATGAAAGATCAAATCATGGCCATTTAATCTCACAAACTACATGCTAAACAACAATGCAATGCAAAAAGAACCAAGGTCTAACTCTTCATGATTAGGCAGAAATGATTTTTTGAAGTTTGGATCAAAATAATGCATAAAAATGATTTTAATTCAATGAAAAATTCTCAAAATGCATCAAGATCAAAAAATAAATTTGGTTTGAAGGTTGGACAATGTTTCTAAATGTCTTAGAACATTTCATGAATTTTTTTGGTGATTTTTAAATACCTAAAAGTATTTTTAATAAATTAATTTTCATTAATCAATTAAAAATAAACCTTTAAATATTTAAAAATACTTTTTTAATGCTCAAAATGAAAATAAAAATATTTTTGTGTTTTAAAAATTAATGAAACTCTTGGCAAAAAGTTTCATAATTTTTAAAACATTTTTACTATTTTAAATAAATTGTACAAATTAAATGAGAAAAATTGAAATAAAAATCAAAATAAACTGAAGTCAACTGAATGGAGGGCTAGGATTTGCTCTGGGTTTGAAAATGTTGACTGCGCGCCAGATCTAGTGGCCTGGGTTGGTCCTGATTAAATTAATTTAATTATAATTAATTAAACTAACTAAAGGGGATTAGGGCAAATGAACGAATCTGGGCCATACGTGCACGCGGGAAGTCAACAAAGTCAGGCCATCTAACGCATGAGATTCAAATGGACTTAATGACTGGGATTAGGGCATAATAACATTCAGGTGACCGGAGAGAAGCTCCGGTCATCTTCTCCGGCGACAACAAAACCCTAGATCCTGATTTAGGCTTCTAAACATCAAATTAAACACAACCAAGTGATCCTCTAACAACCTAGGACACGAATCCACCCTCAAACATCATTTAAACCCCAAGAAACAAGCAAATCGAAGGAAACAAAATTCACGGGTGAAATTTCAGAGTAACAATACAAACTCATTTCTCATCTATTTTCGATTCTAAGAGTATCCTCATGACCAGCAAGACATAAGCAATCAATTTATAACTTAAAATGCAAGCTTTGGGATAAACAATCCATGGTCATACCTGAGCTGGAAAGCTTCAATACTGAGCTTTCAGAGCCTCCTTTGTGTGCAAATGAGCTTCTTTGACTCCCTTGAACTCAAAGAGAAGCTTCAAAGTTCTTGTGGATGGCTGGTTTAAAGGGAAGTGCTCTGGTGTAGCAGGTTTCACAGTCAGGAAATGTGAGGTTTCAGGCTACTCCAATGGTGGATTCTTGCTCCTTTGAGTGTGTTTGACTTGTTGGTGAAGAGAAATGGGGTGTTTGATGGCTGGAAAGTGAGATTCGAAAGTTCTGGCTTTGAGGATGAAAAATGGTGAAGCTCAGTTCTTGCTTGGTTCAGGCCTAAGTCTTGCTGGTTTTGGCTCAGTGAAGCAAAGTGAGTTGATGAGTGGAGTTGGTTTTTGTGTTTCTGAGTTGTGTAATCAGTTTCGAAAGGTTTTGCTTGAGGGAGTGAGTTTGTGAATGTGATGTTCTTGTGTGTTTTTGCCTTGCTTCTTCTATGAAATGGCTAGCAATTGATCCACATAAACAACTCTCATTGGTCAGATGATGTGACCTGCCCTTTATTGATTGGTATGGCCACTTTTGCAAATTGTCAACTTTTGTGTAAGAGAAAGCATGGGCAACTTCTAGGCTAGTACATGGGCTGTGTGCTGCGCAGCAAGGTGAGGGGAGAGGGCTAGGGTGGTTCAGCATCCAAGGCAACAAGTGGATGGAAGTGTGATGATGATTTTGCAACTTGATCACTTTTGGTTCATATGAAAAGATTTTGCTATACAAACCATGAAACATGAGAATTTTTGGTTCAAATATGATTTTTAGGTCACATGTGATGTTTGTGTAATGGTTAGACATGAATTAGAAGTTACAAATGCCTTGGTACAAAGTTTTTGCAAGTTTCTCATTTGAGGCATATCTTGAAAATTAGTGATTTTTGCCAACTTTGACACACCATAACTTTTGATCCAAAATGAATTAGATCATGTTCTTGTACTTTTTGAAAAGGGAAAGATCTAATCTACAACTTTCATGACCAAAGTTTTTCCATTTGAAGCATTTTTGAATCAAAAAGCAAGGGTTGAAAAAGTGGTATAAAATGACATTTCATGAAAAGTCAACCATGCCCTAAAAAGTCAACTTTGCAAAAACTTGTAATTCTTGAATTTTGTGAACTTCAACCTTCTTCCATGATCAAATAAAGATCATATACACTCAAAATGATGAAGATCACCCCTTGGTTGGGTTATTGGGGGCCTCAGATGCCCTGATTTTACACTGACTTGTCTGAAAAGTCAACCCTTGATCAGATGACTTCCCCATGGAATTTCTTCATGAAAATTGATGTGCATACTCCCTATACCATATAGAGACCAATGGAAACAAGAATGACAAAAAAAAATGGAGTTATGGCCTCTGAAACCAAAACCCTAATTTTAGGTCAACTGTGCAGTCAAACTTGGCTCTGCTTCCATACCAATCCCAGTTCTTGTGATTCTTTGGCATTTTTGACTTTGAGAGGATGTAATGTGATATAAGAACACACATGGATCCCTTTGAAGTGGTTGATGGCCTTAGGAGTAGCTCAAGAGGCTCTTGGATTGCTCAGATCACAAACCCTAGGTGCAGATGACTTTGAATCTATGCAGGAAATCCAAATGAGATATGAGATGATATGATTGTGTTTATGCATATGAAAATGATCACAAACCATGGTGAATGGGTGAGGGCAAATTTGGGGTGTTTACAGCTGCCCCTATTCAAACATGAGTTAGCTGTGCAGGATGTAAGCTATGGCTTAACAGGCAAACAAGATAACTTGTGGTTGAATATCAAAGACAGTCCAAAATTTGCACTCACAGAATGAAGAAGAAAAGGGATATAGATTGTAAATGAAAATAAAGAATATTGTAAAGTGTGGGCGACGGAGGACGACCGTCGAGCAGAGGACGACTGCTGGGTAAAGAGCAATGACGGGGACGGCCGACATGCTGGGAAAAGTGTGTGGAGTAAAGCGATGACGGGGACGGCCGACATGCTGGGGATAAAAAAAGGTATTATGATGGGGACGGCCATCAAGATAAAGTTGTAAGATTCTCTGGGGATTGGTGAAACATGACGGGGACGGCCATCAAGTTCATAAAGTAAAGTAACCAACGATGGGGACGGCCATCGGGCTAAAAAGAGAAGGAAAAGGGACCACGACGGGGACGGCCATCGGGTTAAAGAATAAATGAAATAAACAGATGATGAGGTACGGTCATCAAAGGTGAAGGAGGATCACCTAGCAGGGGACGGCTGCTCTGTTGGGGATAAGATGAGGGACGGTCATCTAAGGTGAAGGACGATCACCTGGCAGGGTACGGCTGCCGAAAATATCGCGACATAGGACGAATGCCGGATAGAAAAGGTCAACGATGGGGACGGCCATCAGACGAGCATGATGGAGGACGACCATCAAGAGGTGGAGGACGACCACCTAGCAGGGGACGGCTGCTCTCAAGGTTCATCATGACATAGGACGAATGTCAGATAACCAAAAAATCAACAATGGGGACGGCCATTGGATAAAATGATGAAGGACGATCATCAAGAGGTGGAGGACGACCACCTAGCAGGGGACGGCTGCTAAAAACAACGATGGGGACGGCCATCGGATGAGCATGATGGAGGACGACCATCAAGAGGTGGAGGACGACCACCTAGCAGGGTACGGCTGCTCTCAAGGTTATCATAACACAGGACGAGTGTTAGATAAAAAAGAAAATTTGTTTTGTTGGCGATCTACTGGGGAATAGTAAACACGGACGAGCGTTTACATCCAAGAAACAAAAGGTATAAGTGTTTGGTATGCTTGTGTATAGATTAAAGATGCGGACGAGCGTCCCTAAGACTACGATACGGACGAGTATCGGGTAGAAACAAATACTGACGTGTGTTTAGAGATGATGATACGGACGGGTATCAACTGGTTAACAAGGAACACGGACGAGTGTTGAATCTGAAAGGATTCTTCCGGGGAACGGTAGACACAGACGAGTATCTATATTCAAGAAGACATAAGTGTTTGACACGGTGTATGGATTAAAGATGCGGACGAGCATCCTTAAGACTATGATACGGACGAGTATCAATTGGAAACAAACACTTGACGCATATTCTGAGATGATGATACGGACGAGTACCAACTGGTTAACAAAGAACACGGGCCAATGTTGAATCTGTGGGGACGAGTACCAACTTTTGTTTTGATGAACATGATGTCTTCATCGGGGAAGTCAAATCTCATAGGTTGGTAGTCATCAATGGGTTGCTCAGCAAGATATTCAGATAGTACACTGCCTTTGATGGCTTTTTGAGAGGTGTACTGGATGTCATATTCTGTGAGGATCATTTGCCATCTTGCAACCCATCCGGTAAGAGCTGGCTTCTCAAATATGTACTTGACTGGGTCCATCTTTGAGATCAATAAAGTAGTGTGGGTCAGCATATACTGTCTCAGTCGGCGAGCAGCCCACGCTAAAGCACAGCAAGTTTTCTCGAGCAGTGAATAACGTTGTTCACAGTCGGTAAACGTTTTGCTCAGGTAGTAAATTGCATACTCTTTTCGACCAGACTCGTCATGCTGGCCCAGCACACACCCCATTGACTCTTCTAATACTGTCAAGTACATTATCAGAGGTCTTCCTTCAACTGGAGGCATAAGGATTGGAGGTTCTTGCAGGTATTCTTTGATCTTGTCAAAAGCCTTCTGGCAGTCTTCGTTCCACCTGACCGTCTGTTCTTTTCTTAACAGTTTGAACAAGGGTTCACAGGTTGCTGTAAGGTGAGATATGAACCGTGAGATGTAGTTCAATCGACCTAAGAACCCTCGAACTTCTTTCTCTGTTTTCGGTGCAGGCATCTCTTGAATAGCTTTGACTTTATCAGGGTCAACTTCAATCCCCTTCTCGCTTACAATAAACCCCAGCAGCTTCCCAGATCGCACCCCGAATGTGCATTTGTTGGGGTTCAACTTCAATTGGTACTTCCTCAAACGCTTGAATAACTTCAGCAGATTTACCAGGTGGTCCTCTTCTGTAAGGGACTTGGCGATCATGTCGTCCACATAACATTCTATTTCTTTATGAATCATATCGTGGAATAATGTCACCATAGCCCGTTGATATGTCGCACCGACATTCTTCAGTCCAAACGACATTACCTTGTAACAGAACTGGCCCCAGGGTGTGATGAAGGTTGTCTTCTCCATGTCTTCAGGTGACATTTTGATCTGATTGTATCCTGAAAATCCGTCCATGAAGGAGAATACCGAGAACTGAGCCGTATTATCCACCAATACATCAATGTGAGGTAGTGGGAAGTCATCTTTTGGGCTGGCTCTGTTCAGATCCCGGTAGTCAACACACATCCTTACCTTACCATCTTTCTTAGGCACAGGTACTATATTAGCAACCCACGGCGGATAGCTAGTCACAGCAAGGAACCCGGCGTCCCATTGCTTTTGTACCTCTTCTTTGATCTTCATTGCCATGTCTGGGCGAGTACGGCGCAGTTTCTGTTTGACCGGTGGGCATTCTTCTCTTAAAGGCAGCTTATGCATGACGATATCGGTGTCCAACCCTGGCATATCCTGGTAAGACCAAGCAAACACATCCACATACTCTTGAAGCAGGTCAATCAGTTGTCTCTTCACTGAGTCTTGCAGGCAGGCCCCGATTTTAACCTCTTTCACGTCTTCATCTGTACCAAGATTAATCATTTCGACCTCCTCCTGATGAGGAGTGATGACCTTTTCCTCTTGTCTCAACAATCTAGCTAGCTCTTCAGGAAGCTCATATTCTTCTTCAACCCCTTCATCAGCTTGATTGATTGGATTGTCAAAGTCATACGAAGTCATAGCCGTGCTGTTGTCGGTGCTGTCTGGAAGGCACTCTCTGCAAGGGTTCAGTTTGTTCATTTTAGTGATTGATTTTAATCTTGTTTAGAAAAGTGAAATAAAGTTGTCATTTTGAAAACATCGCCATTCATTTTTTGTACAAAAAGAAAAAATGGAAAAACAGTGAGCGGAAAAGAAAAAGACTCATTTGCAAAAAGATGTCTGATATTTCATTAATTAATCTTGTTGCACAAAAAGTACAGATGGCCCGATTACAAAATGAGTCTTGTCATCTTGGGCAAGATGCAAGACTTGATGCATGCTATAAAAATACAGGAAATAATAATTACTCTGCATGAGTAACTGTTATAATTTCCTGGGAAGACCAGTTTGAGATACTGCTCCCCGGGACCTTTGGACGAATCCAGCTTTCCAGGTTGCGTTCTTCTTCCAGCTCGTCTTCCAAATTGTTGATAGCATCAGGGGTGAGCATCCCCCCACTGACAAAACCGGGCTTCTCAGCAGCCTCTGTTTGATTTTGTTGAGTTGGTCTGTAACCCAACCCAAACTTGTCTTTCTTCTCCTCCACAGATAAAACCTTGCCCCAGCCTTGGGCAGTTCCTTCCTCAACAACCTTTCGGGCTTGTTGATAAGATGACATGGAGATTCCAGATACAGCAGATGCTTCATTAACATTCAGGGCCTCAAACCCTTGGCTCATTGTTTCATGGATCTCCCCATCCATCTCAATATACTTATAAGTAGCCAGATGGCTAACAAATATATCCTCCTCCCCACAGATGGTAACGACTTGGCCTTCCCACTCAAATTTTAACTTATGGTGAAGGGTAGACGTTACTGCGCCAGCGGCATGAATCCATGGTCTACCCAACAAACAGCTGTAGGCAGGCTGAATGTCCATCACGTAGAAGATCGTTTTAAAGGTTTGTGGGCCAATCGTTACAGGCAGCTCAATTTCCCCCAGAACCGATCTCTTAGAACCATCAAAGGCTCTTAATACCAGGTTACTGGGACGCAATGCTAATCCTTCATACTCTAGCTTCACCAGGGCCTTTTTTGGTAAGACATTAAGGGATGACCCTGTGTCTACCAGCACATGGGAAAGGACTGCACCTTTACATTCCATGGTGATGTGCAAGGCCTTGTTATGGTTGCAGCCTTCCGTTGTCAAGTCAGTATTGGTGAACCCTAGCCCATTGCTAGCAGTAACATTTCCAACCACGGTTTCCAACTAATTGACAGTGATCTCTTCAGGCACGTAAGCTGCGTGCAAGACTTTGAGTAGTGCATTCCGATGGGCTTCGGAGCACATAAGCAATGATAAGATAGAGATTTTGGATGGCGTCTGGTGAAGCTGATCCACTATTTTGTAATCACTCTTTTTGATGATTCTCATGAACTCATCAACTTCTTGATCGAATGGTGTTTTCAAAGCTTCCTTAACAGCTTGATCTTCCTGCACCGGGCTCTTTCCTTTTGCCTTGGCAGCAGCTTCTGCTTCGGCAGTGGGTCTTTGAATTTGTGGAGCAAAGAGATGTCCGCTTTGAGTGAAGCCTCCGCCTCCTCCCATATTGTCTATTTGTGGTGCAGGTGTTGATGGTTTAAGGGTGATTTTCTGTCCCTCGCAGTATATGTCATAGTCGTAGTGCCAAGGGATGGCCCTATTGCTTTCATAAGGTACTGGTCCAGGCACCGTGACAGTGACTGGACTGATGACAGCTGCAGAAGGGACTGTGATAGTTTGTGGATCATAATAAATTGTGACTGGTGCTCTGATGGGAGCAGCACTTTCTGAGTTGTAGGCAGAGTTGTTTTCAGGATCATAAAATATTGTGACAGTTGAGACATCTTCATGATTTGTTGCTGATGTTGTAGGAGATATTGTTGGAAGGATGGGCGTTGTTGTTGTAGGAGATTCGGAATGGAGTGATGCTGAAGTTGTAGAAGGAACATTTGTTGATATTTGGTCAGTTGAGATGACAGATGAAGTACTTGTTGATGAAGCCGAAGAGTTGTCGGGAACAATGGTTGTTGCAGTTGTAGGAGATACAGGAATTGCTGCTGATGAGATTGCTGGATTTGTTGGAAATGATGTGGTGATTTGAAGTTGGCCACTCTGAATGAGACCATCTATGCCATTCCTCAGGTTATCGCACCCATTTACTGAGATATTGCAGTAAGCACACCCTAACTCACACCCCGGGAACATTTGACATTCGAGGAGTTGAGCCTTAATTTCTACCAACGGTGTTCGAATCTTACCCACACTGGTTATTAAATAAGACGGCTTGTCTTCTTCAATAGCGTTGATTTTGGGACCACCGTGGTTTGGCATGGGGTTCTTATTGACATTGGGTGGTAGTGCGAAATTCAGGGCCTTAGAGTCTATCAGGTCTTGTACCTTCATGTGCAGGGCTCTGCACTTTTCTGTACTATGGCCAGGTGCATTTGAATGAAAAGCACATCTGGCGTTGGAGTCATAATTCCTGGGTAGACTGTTGGGATCTGGAGGTGCCAATGTCCTTAGCTCAACTAGGTTGAGTTTCAGGAGTTGTGGTAGCAATGTAGCATATGGCATAGGGATCGGATCGATCACCCTGTTGGCTTGAGATGGCCTCTGCTGGAATGGCCTTTGCTGGTTATTGTTGTTGGTGTTGCTGTTGTTGTAATTTCTCGGAGGGTACTGAGCTTGTTGATGGTACTGAGGTTGTTGCTGATAGTTTTGCTGCGGAGGTTGATAAGCTGGTTGTGGATGAGCTGGAGCGGGAATGGTGACTGCTGCCACAGATCTATGAACATATTGGGGCCTGCCCCTGCTGGTGTGGATAGCATTGGTTTCACCAGTTCTTCTTGGGCCTGTAAAAGGCTTTCTTGCATTACTGGATGAGCTTGCACCGTTGTCTGAGATCTTACCCATCTTCAATAGGCTTTCAATTCTCTCCCCGGCTATGACTACATCTGCAAAGCTGGTAGATGAGAAGGCAGCTAGCCTATCAATGTAAGTCCCCTGAAGGGTGTTCATGAACATATCAGCCATCTCCCTTTCTGACATAGGTGGCTGGACAGCAGCAGCAAGCTGTCTCCATCTTTGAGCATACTCTCGGAAGCTCTCTCTAGATGACTGTGACATTCCCATTAGGAGGGTCCTGTTGGGTGCCATATCCAGATTATACTGATACTGTCTGATGAAGGCTTCTGCCAGGTCCTTCCAGCATCTAACAGTTGCTCTTGTCAGATGGGAATACCATTCCCTCGAAGCTCCAGTCAAGCTATCCTCAAAATAGAACATCCACAGCTTCTCGTCCATGGTATAGGCTTTTAGCCTCCCGAGAAAAGATTGTAGATGGGTCCGGGGACAGGAAGTCCCATTATACTTCTCAAAGCATGGTGGCTTAAACTTGTGGGGAATCCTGACCCCATCTACCAAGCCCATATCCATAACATCAAAACCCAAAGAGTTTTGAGACTCTAAGGATCTTAATTTCTCAGCTATCTCATCTAGCCTTCTATCATAGGCCTCCTCCCCGGCTCCCATCACTGTGAACTGGTCTTCCTGGGGGTCTTCTTGCAGTACCCTCCCTGCTGTGGCAGTCCCTTGTATATTGACAGGGATGTTGGCCTCTGGATGGAGGTGGGGTCCAAAGACTGGGGGATTGACATGAGGTTGGACTCTTTCATTGTTGCTAGTCCCAGCAGTCCCTGGCTGATGATCTTCCTGATTTCTCCCTTCCACCAGTGCTCTGAGCCTCTCCTGGCTTTGAGCCATGTTGTTCATTACCTCCATAAACTGTGTCATTTGGTTCCTCATTTCCAACCTTTCGTTGGTCATTTGGTTCCTGACCTCGGTAAGGTCCTGCTGCATCTGATCCATCTGTATGCCCGGAAGATTGTTACGGGTGGGGTATCTGTGTGGTCGGTTGAGTGGAAACCCTCGTCGTCGAGCAATAATTCCTGAGATCACAACAGAGTTAGTATCAAATAAACAAAAACCTACAAAACAAGGTAAAAGGTTAGTATGCAATGCAGTGTGTCTATTTGTTCCCAAGGTATCCGGCTTGGCACTTGGTTTTGACCCTTCCAGACCCTTGAAGATGCTTGTGATATTGCTTGAAGAAAACTCAGATGAAACAAGCCAACACAAATATATATTACAGAAAGTAAAACAATATAACTTGTTCTTTTTACAACACAAGCCCTCCGAGGGGTCAAAAATACAACATAAAGAAAAGTACATAAAATGAAAGCAACAACAAGCAAAAAGTCAAACACCAAGGCCAAATTCATCCTCCTGGACTTCCTTGAGAAGTGCTTCAGTCACAGGATCAGCTGGACGCTCTGTAGGATTCCTGATAAGGAGATTCCTTGTGGCAACAGCTGTAGTTAGCTTCTTGTGCTGATTTTGGTCCTATGACCTCTTCACTCCAGCTCTGATTTTTAGCTCTGATATCTCCCTCTGGGCTGCTGCCAGGGCTTCTCGTTGCTCTTTTGCACTAGCTTCCATCTGTTCCATCTTATCCTGAGTCCTTTTGTCCTCTTGAGTACGAGCTTCGGTGATCCTGACCCACCTAGCCTGACTCTCCTTCAAATACAAATCAGTCCTGGCTTTCTGGAACTGAGCCTCCTTGCAGTCATTCTTCAGGATTTGTTCTCCAGCCATAGACTTCTTAATGTAATCTTCAGACTTCTCAATTCTAGCCAGATGCTCCACTTTCAACTTTTCCAGCCTCTCAATATCCAACCTACCATCACTCCTTTCCCAAAGGGTCTTCTGTAGAGCTTGAGTCAGCTATTCATTCCTCTCTTTCAATTTCTCAAACTCCTCTAAGCTGACAGTTGCTGGAGGTGGTGCTGTGGAAGGTCCAGGCATATCTTCAATAGTGAAAGGCAATCCCGAAATTTGACCCCTAGTATGTGACCACTCATAGTACTGGGCAGAGGCTACATTATTGCATCTTCCAAGAATGGTTACTCCCTTAGTCTGCACATTGTCCCAGGCCCAGGCTGCCTGTCTGACAACAGCCAGATTAGGCTTGATTTCAACATAAAGGGTCTCAGTCAAATCCTGTGCTCTAGGAGGGTGGACTAATGCATAGCCCAGTTGTCTTTTGAACAGCAGGGGGTTGTAATTGATGCAACCCTTCACCCCAATTAGAGGCACATTGGGAAATTGCCCACAGCTTGTAATGATGTCTCTGCCCTTGGTGCTCTGAGTGCACCATCTGATGTCATCTGAGGTTAGAACAACAAGCCTTCTAGCCCAGTTCTTTTGCTGGTGAGGGTTCAGGAACGCATCAGTCTTTGGCAAATGTCTGAGTAGCCAGGTATAGAACAAAGGTGCACAGCATCTCACTAATCTCCCCCTTTGCTTTTCATTCCTCTGATGAACTGAGTAGTAAAGATCTCCCAGTAAGGTGGGCACTGGGTTTCTCAGGACGAAAAGATGGATGGCACTTTTGCTAACAAACCTAGGTTCATCTGCAAACAAAATGACCCCATATATGCTGAGGGCCAACAGAGCACAGACTGCCTTCCACTCCCCTAGGGAGGCCTTCAGGCTAGCCTGAGAAATCAAGAAATCCAGATGGAAACCAGATATTCCAGCTTTAGATGTCAGATTTTGCTCAATCAGAACTGGTTCCAGGTGTAATGCTTTGGCTATCTCCTCATTACTTGGGAAAGCCATCTCAGGGTTGAAGGGGATTCCACCCCTGATGGGTATACCAACCAAAGATGAATATTCCTCCAGCAAAGGTCCCAACTGGAAATTCTGAAATGTAAAGCACCTCAGGGGAGGGTCATAGAACTGCAGGCAAGTATGTATCAGACTCCTCTGTGAAGGGTCCAAATCCATAACCATATCCAGGATCCCTCCATAATGTTCTCTGAAATATGGTATATGGTCTGGAGTGATCAGGGTCTGAATCCTCCTGATGTTAGCTAGCTCAGGCTCAAAGAAGTGATAGGAGATATTACTCTTCTTAGGTGCCATGCTGCTGAAGACTGGGTGTTGATGATGATGACTGAAGACAACACTGAAGATGGGCCACTGGTAGGCTGCAGGTGACTGAAGCAGCAAGTGTTGATGAAGGCAGGTCTAAGCTGATGATGGGGTCAAAACCAAGCCAAAATGATAGGATGGATACCCTGAAACACAAATAAGCACATGTTAAAAATGATGCAATGAGGATGTATGCAAATGATATGCAAGGGTTTGTGACTGAGCTGGATCTGATCAAGTGCTCTGACATAAGTCCAAGTGTGTTCAAGAAAACCATATGGAGGTCTATAAGTCCAGTAACCAAGGTGGGGGACTCAAATAAAGAGCCACATGTCCAGGGTTTTAGAATCACAAGAACTGTTCCAAAATGGAGTACTCTTATTCAAACAAAGTAACAGGGTATGCTGAAGTCAAGGGTACCTGCAAACCTGTAAACAGCCCAACCCCCTCACAGGTGGTGTTCTAAAACAAGGATCCTCAGACTTGGATCAGTTATGAGAAGTGTAAACACTTCTAACCCGGAGGTACAGTGTTTACAATAACCATAAAAGTTCCTCCTCTAATTCACCTCAGTTTCTGAAGGTCAATACTAAAAGGTCATCCAGACTTAGCAGGCTTCCCGGATAGCCCTAGCATTGCAGGAAATCTGCAGCACAGAGTTCTCAAGAAGAAACCCATATCTGAACCGTGTTTCATATTCCCGCACCAGACCGAGATGGAATGGGAAAGAATATGATTCACTCTAGCCTAGGTGTCACTCAGGTCCCAGGTATAGGACCTTAACTCTCAATGGAACACCCACCCACCAAAGCAAACAAAAGATCCAGCCAGCAGCACAGTATGACAATATGATAATATGTAAAGCTATAAAGAAGATAGTAAAGCAACTGTACATAAAGCAAAAATAAATACAAATATACAAACACAAATAAGCACATAACACCCCAGTAAACACAAATCAATCAAGCGCTAGGAGGAACCCACAAAAAGAACCAGAAGCCCTGGTTGCAGTATAAGGGTCCCCAGCAGAGTCGCCAAGCTGTCGCTCCCACTAAATGAAGCCGTGTCAAATAGGGTACAGACGCGAACGGTCGGCGAGAGGGACAATGAGAACACACAGGAGTGAACTCACTGGAGATGAATAGAGTCGCCAGCTAGGCATTTTTATCCCCGGGGGAAAGGCAATGCTGCATAGACCTAGAAAGATATGGATAAGACGGTTGCGAACCAGAGAGACTGAGAAAGGGGGTTGGTTACAACCTGGGAAGGTATTAGCACCCAGATTGTCCGCCGTACTCGACGGGATCCACGCTTAAAAGATTTGTGTTTTAAAGGGGTAGTGTCAGTGCAATTTATGTATAAAAGAGCTGGAAAAGGATGTACAGGTGTCAGTGCAACAGGAGTGTAAAGTGTGATATATACAGTGTCAGTGCAAGGAAAAGAGTGAAATGCTCAAGATCATGAGGCTAAAAGAATGAGGCTAGAAGGAGGGGGAATGTACAGAGACTTTTGTTCGATAACTGTTAAGTTATGCCTACGTATCCTCTCGTGCAATGAGGAAGTCAGAACACCGTAGTTCGACCCATAGAGACTGAAAGATGAATTGACTTGTGAACTGCTTACTTGCCTATGCTCAAGTGTATGATCTGTCTGGCACAGACGCTAACTGTCTTGCATTAGACGGAAAAAGCAAGTTCTCGTTTATGAGTGAGTGAGATGAGAAAAGAATCCCGGAGGAGACGATTATTGTTTGTTTTTTGGTTTTCAGTCTTTTATTACTTTTGAAAGTTTGTCATAAGTTAATGAGCTTAAGCCTAAACCAATGGATTTAGTAAACTCATCACATCTTCCCTCTGATTAGGGGTAATGAGAATACCTTAAGTGTGAAGTCAGATTCTTACACTTAATCACCTTTGATGCAGGATCAAGATCATTAGCCTACTTGTGATTATTTAGATGTTTTTGGTGTTTTTGTTTAGTGTTAAGTAATGAGGTTAAGCCATAATCAGGGATTAAACAGACCCATTACACCATCCTAATAGAAGGATAATAGATGAGAATGTTTAAGCTGAGGAAAGCTCCTCAACTTAATCCATGATTAGGGATTAAACTCATGACCAAACAAGCCTTTATTAGATGAACTTTATTTAATGATATGATGATGAAGTGATTTTTAGAGTTTGTAAGACAACTTGAGGGGGACTTGTCCATTAACACTAGGGTTAGTCCTTCTTAACCAATTAAGGAAGAATTAGAACCCTGATGCAAGGCCCAAGTTACAAGTGTGATGTCTTGATGATTATTAGATGGATTGATTAAGAGATTTAAACACATGAAGGGTTTAACACTTATGACTAAAGTTATACACTCCATCCTAATAGAAGGATGCAGGCATAAGCTTAATCACAAAGCCTTAAAGCCTTTAGGGTTTAGTCCCTGATTATGAGATGAGAAGAGAAGACTCAAAAGAGACACAAAGGTAAAACTAAAAGGGGAGACTAATCAAAACCCTAATCATTGTCATGCTTGGTTGTTCCTAAGGTTTGTGAGGTTTATAAGAACAATCTTCAATGGAACCACCAGGAAGCAGATGAAAGGATCAAGAGAAGCAAAGCAACTTGCTTCATTCAAGAAGTCAAGTCACTTGAAGAAAGAAAGTAAGAAGAAGAGGAGTGAGCAAGCTCAATCTCAAACACATACAAAAATGCAGCAAGGATACATAAAAGAGATGAAGAGAGAGTATGAGAAGTGAAGGCAAATTCACTTCTCAAACAACTTACCACCTGAAATGTTAGAAAAGAAAATGCAATGCTATGCCAAATGAGATGAGATGACATGATGAGAAACAAAACCAGGAGCATTTACATGATGTTAATGATGCTATGAGGTGCTACAAACATGAAACAACACATGGGGATGATCATATAAGCTCATGGATGCAAATGGAGCAAGTTAACAAGCATGAACATACATGAAAAGTTATGACATGCAAATGTCATACAACATGGCAAATGCAATATGCAATGACCAAACATGCTTTCAATATGTCTTATGATGTCAAATGAATCAAATGGAAACATGGAATGTCATGGCAAGTCATGTTATGCAAGAGAATGCAAGATGGATGCATATGGAAGCCCAAATTAGGGTTTATGATCAATGCAACAAACAAAAACCAAAACCAGAAGCAAACAACATTATAAAAAATTGAAATTACACTCAAAGTACCCCTAATCCTATACTAACTCACTGCCCAAAGGTGAGGTCTCAACTCCTAACCAAATTCAAGTTATGATTTTCCTAAGTTTTCTAGGGTTTTAGGGTTCCTAAACAAGAAAATTACCAAACAAATGGAAAATGAAAGATCAAATCATGGCCATTTAATCTCACAAACTACATGCTAAACAACAATGCAATGCAAAAAGAACCAAGGTCTAACTCTTCATGATTAGGCAGAAATGATTTTTTAAAGTTTGGATCAAAATAATGCATAAAAATGATTTTAATTCAATGAAAAATTCTCAAAATGCATCAAGATCAAAAAATAAATTTGGTTTGAAGGTTGGACAATGTTTCCAAATGTCTTAGAACATTTCATGAATTTTTTTGGTTATTTTTAAATACCTAAAAGTATTTTTAATAAATTAATTTTCATTAATCAATTAAAAATAAACCTTTAAATATTTAAAAATACTTTTTTAATGCTAAAAATGAAAATAAAAATATTTTTGTGTTTTAAAAATTAATGAAACTCTTGGCAAAAAGTTTCATAATTTTTAAAACATTTTTACTATTTTAAATAAATTGTACAAATTAAATGAGAAAAAATGAAATAAAAATCAAAATAAACTGAAGTCAACTGAATGGAGGGCTAGGATTTGCTCTGGGTTTGAAAATGTTGACTGCGCGCCAGATCTAGTGGCCTGGGTTGGTCCTGATTAAATTAATTTAATTATAATTAATTAAACTAACTAAAGGGGATTAGGGCAAATGAACGAATCTGGGCCATACGTGCACGCGGGAAGTCAACAAAGTCAGGCCATCTAACGCATGAGATTCAAATGGACTTAATGACTGGGATTAGGGCATAATAACATTCAGGTGACCGGAGGGAAGCTCCGGTCATCTTCTCCGGCGACAACAAAACCCTAGATCCTGATTTAGGCTTCTAAACATCAAATTAAACACAGCCAAGTGATCCTCTAACAACCTAGGACACGAATCCACCCTCAAACATCATTTAAACCCCAAGAAACAAGCAAATCGAAGGAAACAAAATTCACGGGTGAAATTTCAGAGTAACAATACAAACTCATTTCTCATCTATTTTCGATTCTAAGAGTATCCTCATGACCAGCAAGACATAAGCAATCAATTTATAACTTAAAATGCAAGCTTTGGGAGAAAAAATCCATGGTCATACCTGAGCTGGAAAGCTTCAATACTGAGCTTTCAGAGCCTCCTTTGTGTGCAAATGAGCTTCTTTGACTCCCTTGAACTCAAAGAGAAGCTTCAAAGTTCTTGTGGATGGCTGGTTTGAAGGGAAGTGCTCTGGTGTAGCAGGTTTCACAGTCAGGAAATGTGAGGTTTCAGGCTACTCCAATGGTGGATTCTTGCTCCTTTGAGTGTGTTTGACTTGTTGGTGAAGAGAAATGGGGTGTTTGATGGCTGGAAAGTGAGATTCGAAAGTTCTGGCTTTGAGGATGAAAAATGGTGAAGCTCAGTTCTTGCTTGGTTCAGGCCTAAGTCTTGCTGGTTTTGGCTCAGTGAAGCAAAGTGAGTTGATGAGTGGAGTTGGTTTTTGTGTTTCTGAGTTGTGTAATCAGTTTCGAAAGGTTTTGCTTGAGGGAGTGAGTTTGTGAATGTGATGTTCTTGTGTGTTTTTTCCTTGCTTCTTCTATGAAATGGCTAGCAATTGATCCACATAAACAACTCTCATTGGTCAGATGATGTGACCTGCCCTTTATTGATTGGTATGGCCACTTTTGCAAATTGTCAACTTTTGTGTAAGAGAAAGCATGGGCAACTTCTAGGCTAGTACATGGACTGTGTGCTGCGCAGCAAGGTGAGGGGAGATGGCTAGGGTGGTTCAGCATCCAAGGCAACAAGTGGATGGAAGTGTGATGATGATTTTGCAACTTGATCACTTTTGGTTCATATGAAAAGATTTTGCTATACAAACCATGAAACATGAGAATTTTTGGTTCAAATCTGATTTTTAGGTCACATGTGATGTTTGTGTAATGGTTAGACATGAATTAGAAGTTACAAATGCCTTGGTACAAAGTTTTTGCAAGTTTCTCATTTGAGGCATATCTTGAAAATTAGTGATTTTTGCCAACTTTGACACACCATAACTTTTGATCCAAAATGAATTAGATCATGTTCTTGTACTTTTTGAAAAGGGAAAGATCTAATCTACAACTTTCATGACCAACGTTTTTCCATTTGAACCATTTTTGGATCAAAAAGCAAGGGTTGAAAAAGTGGTATAAAATGACATTTCATGAAAAGTCAACCATGCCATAAAAAGTCAACTTTGCAAAAACTTGTAATTCTTGAATTTTGTGAACTTCAACCTTCTTCCATGATCAAATAAAGATCATATACACTCAAAATGATGAAGATCACCCCTTGGTTGGGTTATTGGGGGCCTCAGATGCCCTGATTTTACACTGACTTGTCTGAAAAGTCAACCCTTGATCAGATGACTTCCCCATGGAATTTCTTCATGAAAATTGATGTGCATACTCCCTATACCATATAGAGACCAATAGAAACAAGAATGACCAAAAAAAATGGAGTTATGGCCTCTGAAACCAAAACCCTAATTTTAGGTCAACTATGCAGTCAAACTTGGCTCTGCTTCCATACCAATCCCAGTTCTTGTGATTCTTTGGCATTTTTGACTTTGAGAGGATGTAATGTGATATAAGAACACACATGGATCCCTTTGAAGTGGTTGATGTCCTTAGGAGTGGCTCAAGAGGCTCTTGGATTGCTCAGATCACAAACCCTAGGTGCAGATGACTTTGAATCTATGCAGGAAATCCAAATGAGATATGAGATGATATGATTGTGTTTATGCATATGAAAATGATCACAAACCATGGTGAATGGGTGGGGGAAAATTTGGGATGTTTACACACCCCAAAGGAAAGGAAAGGAACTGACTTCTGTGTCAGAAGAAGCTCCAGCTGTAGAAACAATGGAGTCTACCAAGAAGAGGAGGCTGGATTTCAAAGTCAGAGTCAGACCACTGCTTAAGGGTAAATATGTTCTTCTGAAATCCTTCAAACCTCCAACATTTAAATTTCCTACATTGCTAGAATTTCAAGGGATGCTTGATTTTGTTGCTGACAATGGGAGAATTTACCCGGATTTGGTCCAATCCGTTATGCATAACTTTTCTCTCAACATGGATAGGCATGGTAAACATAAGTTGCATACTCTTGTTAGGAATTGTGAAATTAAGGAAGATTTAGGTGCTTTGGCTGCATACTTGAACATTCCTTTTTCCGGTGTGTTTCTCCGCGAAGGTGTGAATCACATGGATGACATTTGGTCCGGCTACAACAAAATGGAGTATTATTACTCAATCTGCCATTTTCCAAAGGATGTTGTGACATCGGGACAACGCACTTCAAGAACTCTATGCTATGCGAAGAATTTGACCGTTGATGATCGATTGTTACACTCTATCATTTGCTATGTGCTGCTGCCCAAGGATTCAAACCACTCTCAAATCAACGACTTGGAGATGCAAGTTCTATTTGCTATCAAGAAAAGGGTAAAGATTAATTGGATGCTTACTATGATGTATCACTTGAAGCAACAACTCTCTTTTAAGACAAGACTTCCGTATGCTAGGCTCATTTCTCGGATCATTGAGCAAACCGACTTGGTTATTGGTAGGGAGCCTTTTATCGCCATGAAGGCTACGGCGAATGAAATCAATGAGATTACTATTGTGAAGAATACAGGAATTGTGTTACGCAACAATGGTTCTTATGAATATGTCGATGGTTCTTCCGCTCCATCCTTTCCTATTCCCGAAGGCGGCATAACCAATGACTTCCTTTACACCACCATCATGACACACCACCGAGAAGCTCAACAAAACCACCGTGAAACCCAACGCACTCTCAAAAGTCTTCGGAAATTGATTATCGGTTCTCACAACCAAACCGAAGAGGAAGATGAAAGTGAAGCCGGTAGTGAAGATGCTAAAGATGGTGAAGATTAAAGTGATGATATGTCGGAAGAGGAATGACCATGCATGTCTTGTTGTTTTTATTGTTTTAGTTTTAAAAATTCTGTTATAAGTCATACGTTTGTTAGGCAATTTTGATTTCATTTCGGTTATGTTTTCGTACTCTTATCCGTTTCAATCCAATTATGTTTTTGCTATATGTGTGTGTTCATATATGCTTTCATACTAAGTTGCATCATGCTGGATTTTATGCTATATTTTTTCATATTTATGCTTTATCCTCTCTTCCTTTTTATTAATGACAAAGGGGGAGAAGAGCTTTGGTTTCTAATATCTCTCTGTGCAGATTTTTGCCTCTGTTTTAGATAGGGGGAGCTGCTTTACATAGGGGGAGAAGCAAGTCTAGAACATGATTGATCGATCAAAGCTTGTACGCAAATTCGCTCGGTTGTCATCATCAAAAAGGGGGAGAATGTAGAAGCATACTTCAAGCTCTTTGTTTTGATGACGTCAACATTATCCAAGCTCATTCCAGATTGCAAAAAGTCGAGATGACAACAAACGATCAAGACCATGGCTATGCATCATCAATGGAATGTTTCCGATCGATTCAAGAATTTGTGCTACACTTTCAAGACTTGTCTCAAGGCTTAGGTATATCAATAATTACCTCTTAAATATGATATACAAGTGTTCAACATAATCTTCATAATTTTATTGCATGTGCATATTTTTTGGAAAAAGAAATTGGAACTGGTATAACATTTTTAACAGAAATATTTTTCTGTATTTTAACAGTGTTAACCGGTTAACGGCAGCAATTTTTCAATTCTATGGTAACGTTCATAGGCGTTAACCGATTAACCTATTTGTTTAACCGGTTAACACTGAAGAAATGTTGAAAAATTGTTTCTTTTCAAATTCAAATATTTTGTTAAAGTTATACCTCTTCATGATTTTATTTCATAAAGTTTTATACCTTTTCAAAAGAAATTCTTTTCAAATTTTCATACCTTTTTGAATAGGTGTTTCAACTATTATAAATTCTAACAATTTCAAATTCATAAACACCTCCTAGAAAAATTAAAAATATTTCCATACAATCAAATTCACTTTATTCAAATTATCTTCATCTTTCAAAAGTGTTCATAAGCTCATAATTTTCATATTTTGTCTTGAACACTTGTGTTGAATATTTATAGTGAATTCTTGATTATAGGAGAAGTTCCATTTTATTGATATCATTTCATTGTACTCACTCAAACAATATTATAGAAAGTGTATTTCTATTTTGTAACTTGTGTTCCAAGGATTGTTTGGACATAAGGGTAAGTGTGGCAAGAGGATTGTTCTTGCACACTTGTTTGTATAGTTTGCTAGAAAGTAGGCCTCACCATTGAAGGTGTGATAGGTTGTACTGTTCTAAAGAAAACTAGTAGAAATCTCTTTCGTGTTGAAAGGGGACTGGATGTACCTTCGGATTGTGAAGGGAAACAGGATAAACCTCCGTGTGTTCTTTACTTTTCTGCTTTACAATTTTTGTTCTTTAACCATAAAAGCAAAATCCATCCATCTAAGAAAAAGAATCGACAAAATTGTGATAACACCTAATTCACCCCCCTCTTAGGCGCATTCTGATTCTACACAAGGAAACGCTGGAGGTCGTGTTCTGCAAGAAGACCCTCAAGAGGAACAATTTACAGTAATTGGTGTTGGGGATGAGTCTATGATCGTCGTCTGGAAAAAATAGCAGAATAGCTGAGATCATTGGAGTCTCAATCCTCCTTGCTTTGAGAGATATAATGGTACCTCTTCTCCATGTACTCACCTTCAATATTTTCTGGGAAGACTGAAAGCATATACCATGGATGAAAAATTGTGGATGTTCTACTTTGAGGACAGTCTAACCCGGGCATCCCGTGAATGGTATTCTAACCTATTCAGGGCTACAATCAGGAATTGGAAGGACTTAGCTGAAGCTTTCATACGCCAGTATCAGTATAACCTGGATATGGCTCCCAATAGGACCCTCCTAATGGGTATGTCTCAATCTTCGAGAGAAAGCTTCCGTGAATATTCCAAAAGATGGAGACAGCTTGCTGCTGCTGTCCAACCTCCAATGTCTGAAAGAGAAATGGCCGACATGTTTATGAACACCCTACAGGGGACTTACATTGACAGACTTGCTGCTTTCTCATCCACCGGCTTTGCAGATGTAGTCATAGCTGGTTAGAGAATTGAGAGTCTGCTGAAGATGGGCAAAATCTCAGATAACGGTGCCAGTTCCAGCAATACAAGGAAACCTTTCACAGGACCTCGTAGGACAAGTGAGACCAACTCAGTACATATGGGCAGAGGTAGGCCTCAATACATGCCAAGATCAATAGTTTTTATCACCATTCAGGCACCAGCACCTCAACAACAGGATCCTCAACAACCACAACACTTTCCACCGCAACAACAATTTCCACAACAAAGATCTTACAATAACAACAATCAGCAACAACGTCCATTTCAACCAAGAACTTCACAAATCAATAGGGTTATTGATCATATTCCAATTCCCTAAGCTGCCTTACTTCCACAACTTTTTAAACTCAATTTGGTTGAATTGAGGACTCTGGCTCCACCAGATCCCCAAAATCTCCCTAGAAACTATGATGTCAACGCCAGATGTGCTTTCCACTCTAATGCACCTGATTGACAATGTTGCAAGCATTCGGACACCTCAGGCCGAGGTTAAAGCCCAACTTTTAAAATGCCAAGTGTTTCCAAGTTGTGAGGCCTGTTGTGAAGCTTGCAAGACTTCCATCAACGGTTGTGCAAATTTGAAGACCGGTATCAATAATCTTATCAAGGAAGGCACATTATAGATCACTTCAACAGTTCTAGCTCCTACAACATCAGCAACCATTCCTTCTACAACTCCAGCAAATATCATTTCATCAGATACAACAGACATTTCTCCTACAACATCAACAACAATCATTCCAACAGATTCTTCTACAACATCAACAACCATCGCCTCTTCAACTTCAACAAATATCATTGCAACACCTCCTTCTACAACAACAACAACAACCATTAATGAAGACATCTCCACAATGTCGCGGTGAGAATCGGATACCAAGCTATTAAGTGAGCTTGAATCGCAAAACATTTATGTTCACCACCGACTTTAATTTAATCCAAAGGGAAAAGGGAAAAAGATTGTAAAAACCCTAAATGAGGAGAAACTAGGTTCGGGGGTTGATTATACCTAGGGAAGGTGTTAGCATCCTAAGCATCCGCAGTATCCTACGGGAACCTCTTGTTAATATTTGTATTTTGTTGTTTATTGCTTGCTAAAATTAAGGGAACCTAAGGTTTTTATTTCTAATGGTGCTCGCACAACATCGCATCGATGCCTACGTATCGGGTATAGAATCAGAGCACTCGTAGTTCTCCTAAGGATTAACGAACACTTGGTTACGCTCAAGGTTCGCGGGGGAAGGTAAGTGTTATGGCAAACACTCACGTGACTTTGGCAAAGTCACAAAAAGTTGTAAAATAAAAATTCCTAATGGCTAAGGTTGAGGGAACTAGGGATGGCTAAACTTCCTATGACATTGAGTCAACTGCAGGAGTTCTTTCCCTCTTGGATTGAAATGAGAAAAAATAAAGTAAATAAATGAGGGTGCAAGCTCCTAAGTCTAAGGCATAGGTTGCTACTTGCAAAAAATAAACTGAATGAAGTAAATGGAAAATGCAAAGATAAAAGGCTTAGTAACCGGGCTGTGACTCGATATATGGATCGAGAATGCGGGGGTGGAAAACAAGCGTAGTGCGTCAATTTGTTTAAGTTGGAAAGTTGTGAAGTGTAAAGACCGTGCAGATGGCGATCGTAAACGACCGACTTACGTGTGTGAGTGAATGTGAAGTGAACTTGGCGTTGGACCAAGAATTTATTATCTTGAAAAATTAAAATTAATATGGTGTAAAAGCGTGAGAAATAAATAATAAATAATAAATAAAGTGAAATAAATTATGAAATATAATAAATAAAATAAAATAAATAAAATAAATAGAATAAAAAAATAAATAAGTGAATGGCCTCATATTGGTCACGATTAATCGGAAACGATTTATCGTGACTTTTTATCATATCATCGGCCCGAAAAATAAAATCAAGAAATTATATTTATACTTTAATACACTTTTCTAAAAAAGAAAATTACTAACCAAGAAAATTAGAATAAAAGAAATAGATTATAAAATAAAAACATATTTCTAACATTATTAAATCATAACAAAAATAATGAAAATTTTAAAACTATATAAAAAAACAGAGGAGAATTTGGCGTAGAGATGATTGGTGCGATTAGCAAGAACAAAAGATTATGACACGGGCCTGTGCTAAGCCCAACAACATTTAAAAGAAAAACCTAAGTGAAAAAATAAATGAAACTGATTATATTAGAACAAATAAAAAGGGTTTTATATGATAATAAAAAAAAGTACTGACTCATTGCTTCAATAAAAGAAATTGCGTTTAAAAAAAAGTAAAATCACGTTTAAAAAACCAAACGCGTTTCAGAAAGCCTACCAAAATTCTCTCTATACCGCCGGCGGCCTCTATCACTCGCGACGCGACTCTCTCAAAACGAAGGCCTAAGCTCTCTCACCCTTGCTCGTGATTACCCTCTCTCGGTTTCGGATTTGATGGTTTTCACTCAGCGATTTGGTTCATGTTCGTTTGGGTGTTTCGCGGTGAAGGTTAGGTCGACGGTGGTTGAACGATGGAAGAAGGTTGAAGCACATGGTGGTGAAGGTGATGGTTCGAAGGGGAAGATGATGGTGCGGCTTGCGGTTCAAAGTGTTGGGTCTGTCTCAGGTCCATGATACTCTCGGTCGTGTTCGTTACGGTTTCGATTTGGAGAGGTTGTTGTCATTCATGGTTTTGTGTTCCTGAACCTTTTTTAGGGGTTAGTGTTTTGTGTTTTTCTGGATTCGTGTTCGTCTCTCCTCAACTCTCGATATCTCAGGCTCGGTTTCGTGGACCTTTCTCAGTCAATCGCACTCTCACCTCAACTTCAGTCAATTTAGATTTCGTGGCGGCTCAAGATGAGATTTATGGTGGTTTCGGTGAAGGGCTCATGGTAAAGCTTGCGGCTATGGAGGTGGTTGGTGTGAGCTGCGGTACGTTTGAGGTTATGGGGTTTGATAATGGTTTGATGGAGGGTCGGTGTCTTCACGACTCTGGTTTATTGATGGTGTGAAGAGTATGGTATGTTTGGCAGAGCTTTTCTGGTTTTCTGACTCGGAGTTGAAGGAAGTGGTGTTGCAAAGAGTGTGAGGCCGTGTGGTAGTGAAGGTGTGAGCAGCAGGTTTGGGTATTGTTCTGTGTTTGTTGTTGTTTTTTGATGAAGAAGAGGGGTTATGTGTTGTCGTAGTGATGTTTGTTTGAAGGTGAAAGGTAATGGAGTGGGTCTTCTCTCAGCCCTTGGCGGCTTCAGGTGAAAGGTTTGTGAGTTTGAGAGGTGAGTTTTTATGGTTGTTTCAGAGGTTTGATTTGGAGGAGTTGTAATGAGGTTTAATGGATCTGTGTTTGTGCGATGGAAACGAGTGAGGGTATAAAACAGTTGTTTTTTGGTTTTGTGGTGTTTGAAAAAAATATCAGAGGTGTGTGGTTTTGAGTTTTTGTAGGTAGTGAGAGGAGTGAAGGAAACAAATTAAAGGTGTTTATGGTTCTGTAGAAGTTTGAATGGTGAGTAGTTTGTTGTTGTTATTGTTATTGATGTGTTGTTATGGAGGAAGGTGAAGAAATGAATATGGGTTTGGTTAGGGGTGAGTTTTATGAAGGTTTAGGTTGCAGAGGTAACACGATTTTGGCGAGGGCGTTTGGGTGGTATGATGGTTTAGAGCTGAAGTTATTGTGGAGGTTGGGTTTAGGCTTGTAGGTGATGAATAAAGGTTCGTCTGTGTGATGGTGATTGAAGGAAATGGATTAAGAAATATAAGAGTGAATATTTTGTGTTTTCGGCTATGGTGAGTGAGGAGAGTCTCTTTCTCTGTGTTCTTCTTATTTACAAATGTTGTTGTTGATTTAAAAAAAGGTTTTAAGTATTTTTTTTTTTGAAGTTTTAACATGAAGTTTGTTTTTGTATGCAGGTTTGAAATTGAAAAATAAAGCTGAGAAGAAAACTAACTATGGACAAATGCTAACAAGAGGTGAAGGAGAGGAAGAAAAAGATATTACCGACCCGAACGTTATCGGGGTGAAGGATTCGCGAATGGTAGCCTACTATTCCTCTGAATTTTCTTGTTTTCCCTTTTGTTATTGCTGAAATTTGTGTTCTCTCTTTTCTTCCTCTCCCCTTTTTTGTGGTTTTTTGGTTGTGGAATGCTTGCTGAATTTTCTGTGTTGTTTTTGGTGTTTTTATGGCTGTTTTTGTATTGCTCTGAGGCTGTTCTGTGTTGATGTTGAGGGCTGATTTTCTTGTTCTTGTTTTGGATATAACAGTGTCTGTTTGGGGCTTTTTTGTGGCTGTTTATGTAGTTCTGTTTTCAGTTGGGATTTTGGGATGTAACTGTGTTGTTTGTATGACTGAATTTGTGGTTTTTTGGGGCTGTTTGCAGTATTGAATTTGGATATCACAGTGGCTTTTGGGGCTGTATTTTGTAGTGTGTTTGATGGCTTTTTGGGGCTGTTTAGTGGCTGTTTTGTAGCTGTTTTGGATGTAACAGTATGTTTTTGATGCTGAGTTTTGATGAAATAAATAGTAACATATATATGACAGGTTTAGGGTTTGTGATTTGAAATTGAAAACTTGTTGAGGAAGCATGGGGAGACAATGTCTGAGTTGTTGTTGTAGAATGGTAGTGGAGCAGAGCCCCTGCATTTTGCAGGCCTGCTGTGTGTGCTGGCTGTCTGCTGATTTTTGTGCTGTTTGTTGTTGTTTTTGCTGAATTTTTGTGGCTGAATTTTGTACCTGTTTTGGGCTGAATTTTGTAACTGTTTTCTTAGCTCTTCTTTATAAAATTTGTGACAAAACTATGTTAATACATGATGCAAAATAAATATGTAAAAAAAATGTAATGAATATGGTTATGCTTAAATGATTATGTTTATGTGAAATGATGAATGATTATGTATATGGATTGATGCTTGGATTGATATGATAAACTTGGTTCTTTTTGTAGGGAATTTATGAGGAATTCAAGAATTGAAGCATGGAGTTTTGGCATGAAGAATAGAAACTAGGCATGAAAATTGTATTCTTGCTAGGCTTAGAATTTTGTACCTCATAAACTAATTCTTGTATCAATTGAGCTATGAATGCAAATGAAAGAACATGTATATGAATCAATGCTTGAATGTAATGAACATAATGTGTTGAAGATGAATGTAGTGAATGAATGAAGGTTATGGAATAAATGAATGTGAATGAATGGCTAGAAATATAGAAACTTGTTAAGGTTTGAAACTTGAATTGAGATTTGAATAGAAAAAGAATTGAGTGAAATTTGAATTGAAATGAAGTGTAGAAAAATTGAGTTGGAATTTGAAATTGAACTTGGAATAGAAATTGTAATTTTAAAAAAAAAAAAAAAATGGAATAGAAATAAAACATGGACTTTGAAAAATAAAAAAAATGGGATTAAATTCGGAATTAGAAATTTTAGATTTTAAGAATAAGCTTGGACTTAGAAATGTTAGAATAAACTTAGAATTGAATGGAAACTAAAAAAAATAAGTTTTGAACTTGAATTTGGGATTGGATTTAGCTTATAAAAAAAATTGAAATTTAGAAATGGAAATTGAAATTAAATTTAGAAAATTAAAAAAACTTGAAAATGAATATAAATAAAGAATAGAAAAAATAGAAAATAAAAAAAAATCAAAAACTTGAAAAAGAAATAAATTAGAATTATATTTATAAATAAAACTTGACAAATAATAATTAAAAAAAAAACTTGTTGCAAAAAAAATCTAAGGTGACTAAATGCATCATGGCATACTAATGACGATGTGAATGTATGAATCGAAAGTTAGGGGTAAAATTTGGGGTGTGACAGTTGCCCCTATTTAAATAACTTTACCAGATGGTGTGAATGACGATAGACACTCAGGCGATCAGGGTGAAAGGTATTTAAATATATAAATAACCGGAAATTTTGCCCCTAAATGCAATGTTATGCTGGACTACAAATCTATCTAACTCTGCAGCTCTTATGCAATGAAATGATGATCATGGTATGAATGATTAGAATGAGAATAAATCGACGACCACAAGCCAAGACTCACTGAGGATGACAAACACTGGGGATAAAGAAACGAAAACGGGAAATATTCAAAGTGATAAATCAACAGGTTCAAGTGTAACTGTCGACACTAAGAATAACAAAAGACGGGAACAAAAGGAAATCCAAATCGTTGTATCAAAGAACACAGATAAAATAAAATAAAATCCAAAGTGACTGCACAGTGGCTTGATGCGACCAACTGGCACTAAAAATAAAACAAGACAAGGAAATAAATCGAAGTGGTTGACCAATGGCTCTATGCGACCAAATGACTTTGAGAAGTAAAAGGCAACATATTCAAAGTGAATGCGCAGCGGCTCGATGCGACCAACTGACACTAAGAATATAACAAAATAAACATTCAAAGGGAAAGTGCAGCGGCTCTATGCGACCAACTGTCACTGAAAATGATAATCATAATATTCGAAGTGAATGCGCAGCGGCTCGATGCGACCAACTGACACTAAGAATAATCATAAAAAATATTCAAAATGAATGCGCAGTGGCTCGATGCGACCAACTGTCACGGGAAATGATAACGACACAAAATTCAAAGTGAATGCGCAGCGGCTCGATGCGACCAACTGACACTATGAATACAACGAAATAATCATTCAAAGGGAATGTGTAGCGGCTCGATGCGACCAACTGTCACTGAAATAGGAACAAAAATATTCGAAGTGAATGCGCAGCGGCTCGATGCGACCAACTGATACCAAGAATAGAAATGACACAAAATTCAAAGTGAAATGCGCAGCGGCTCGATGCGACCAACTGACACCAAGAATAATCAACAGATATATTCCAAATGAATACGCAGTGGCTCGATGCGACCAACTGATACTAAGAATAGAAATGACACAAAATTCAAAGTGAATGCGCAGCGGCTCGATGCGACCAACTGACACTAAGAATACAACAAAATAAACATTCAAAGCGAAATGTGCAGTGGCTCTATGCGACCAACTGTCACTGGAAACGATAAACGTAATATTCAAAGTGAATGCGCAGCGGCTCGATGCGACCAACTGACACTAAGAATAATCAACAAAAATAAACATTCAAAGTGAATGCACAGCGGCTCGATGCGACCAACTGTCACTGGGAATGACAAAAGGCTTATTCAAGGTGAATGCGCAGTGGCTCGATGCGACCAACTGACACCAAGAATAATCAATAAACATTCAAAGTGAATGCACAGCGGCTCGATGCGACCAACTGTCACTAAGAATGACAAAAGGCTTATTCAAGGTGAATGTGCAGCGGCTCGATGCGACCAACTGACACCAAGAATAACAACAAAAATATTCGAAGTGGAAGCACAATAGATTCGAAACCTATTGACACTAAAAAAGAAAGCCAAGACACACCCAAAGTGGATGCGCAACAAGTTGAAAAACGGTTGACACTAAGAATGATAAAGACAAAGTAGTCAAAGTATTCAAAATGGTAAATTAGCAGGTTCAAATGTAACTGCTAACACTGAGGATAAGGAAGGAAATCACAATGATTTAGTAGCGGCTCTATGTGACCTGCTAACATTGGGGATAGAATGCAGATCACCCAAAGATAGATCAACGGCTCTAAGAGACCGGCTAACACGAAAAAGTAACAACCAAAATATGTTTGAATCTTCAAATAAGATAACAACATCCAACCTCTGGAAATTCCTTCAGGAACCATCAGGAGAAAGGTACAAGTATGTGCCAAAATCAAATGGACTTGGATTTTAAGCAAAAGGTTTCAGGACCTGCTTAACAGACTTGTGTCAATGACAATTGGACTTCAAAGAGACATTGGTGTTCATAAAGACAAAAACCAATCACAATTAGAATTCCACGGGGAACACCAGCAATTACTGGGGACAAAAGCATCGATAAACCAAACCTCGGGTACCAACGACAATGAATTCTCAAATTGAACACTAATGATATCTGGACTGGGGAAAGACAAATGCTAATGTCAAATGCGCATGATTGAGCATGATGCGAATGATCATGATATGCAAATGTTGACTCAAAAGAGACAAAGAGTTTTGACAAGACTCAAAGAGGAGTAGGCTCTCAACACTAATACTCAGATGAGCAACATGAAAAACACTGGGGAGATGTCTTCGAACTTGGAAATCATGCTTGGTCCAAGGATCCATCCAAGAGTGTTATCAGTTTTGAACTTCTATGGGGATTTCTGTAATAATAGTATAAAAGTGTTGTTGCAAACCAGGACTTCTTGGGGAAACAGAAGGATTTTCCAATTTTCCCAAAGTCAAAGAAACTTAAAAGTTTTTTCGTGTGTTTTCAAAAACATTTCCTTTTAAAAATAAAAAAAACTTGTCATTTTCAGAGTTAAATAGTAATCAAATGATGGCATTTTGCATAACAAAAGAAAATAAGAAAGCTGAACGACAAAATTCATAGGCAAAGTTTGTATTTATTTTAAGAATGGTAGCTTGCCAATGGCAAAGACTCCATGGGAAATTACAATTTGAAAATGGCAATGGGGAAAGGTCTACATTGAATCCAACGACCACTACAATCCCTAATAACTAAGACTGCCCGACACCTTGCTTATGACAAGAGCAATTGGATTGGTCTTCCAGTATGATTTTTCAGTAATGGTAAACACCATCTGACACAGTCAAATGCCTTTCTCCCTAACTTTTGCCTGGACCGCCCTTTCGGGTTTTCAATCCACCGGGACGCTCTTTTTTGCCTAAGCCGCCCTTTCGGGTTTTCAACTTAGCGAGCTCTTATTTTTCATTTTTATCCCTAACTTTTGCCTGGATCTCCTTCATAGGTTTTGATCCACCGGGATACCCATTTTTGCCTAGGTCACCATTTCTGGTTTTCGACCTATCGGGTTTTATTTAGGCATAATATTTTTTGACTGCATCGGAATTCACCGGGTGCTTCAGCTGTTCGCCATCCATAGTTGTAACGATTAAGGAACCTCCGGAGAATGCCACCTTCACAACATATGGGCCTTCATAGTTAGGACTCCATTTTCCACGCATGTCTTTGTGGACTGGCAAGATTTTCTTGAGTACAAGATCTCCTTCTTTGAATTCTCGGAGACGGACTTTCTTGTCAAATGCTCTTTTGATGCACTTATGGTACAACTGGCCATGGCACATGGCGGTCATTCTCTTCTCGTCAATGAGGTTCAGTTGGTCAAACCTGTTTTGGACCCACTCAGCTTCCTCCAGTTTGGTTTCCATCAAGATTCTCAAAGATGGTATCTCCACTTCAATAGGGAGAACTGCATCCATCCCATACACCAAAGAGAAAGGGGTTGCCCCTGTTGAAGTGCGGACTGATGTTCTGTATCCGTGTAAAGCATATGGTAACATCTCGTGCCAATCTTTGTAAGTTTTTACCATCTTCTGCATAATCTTTTTGATGTTCTTGTTTGCAGCTTCAACAGCTCCATTCATCTTCAGACGATACGGAGAAGAGTTATGATGTTCAATCTTGAATGTCTCACACAACTCTTTCATTGTCTTGTTGTTCAAATTGGTCCCATTATCTGTGATGATTCGGCTTGGGATTCCATAACGGCAGATAATTTGGTTCTTGATGAAGCGGGCAACCACTTGCTTTGTCACATTGGCGTAGGAAGCTACTTCTACCCATTTGGTGAAATAATCAATTGCGACCAAGATAAACCGGTGACCATTGGAAGCTTTAGGCTCAATTGCCCCTATCATGTCAATGCCCCACATTGAGAAAGGCCAAGGCGATGACAGAACATTCAAAAGTGTTGGAGGTACGTGCACCTTGTCGGCATAAATCTGGCATTTATGACACTTCCTGGCATACTTGAAACAATCTGATTCCATGGTCAACAAGAAGTATCCAGCTCTCAAAATCTTCCTGGACATGGCATGTCCATTGGCATGTGTTCCAAATGATCCTTCATAGATTTCCCTGATTAATAAGTCTGCTTCGCTCTTGTCCACACATCTGAGCAGAACCATATCATGATTTCTCTTGTAAAGCACATTGTTGCTGAGGAAAAACTTGGACGCCAATCTTCTTAAAGTCTTCTTGTCTAGATTTGTTGCATCAGCTGGGTACTCTTGATTTTGCAAATAGTTCTTGATGTCAAAGAACCATGGTTTGTCATCAGTTTCTTCTTCGACCAGTAGACAGTAGGCTGGTGCAGTTCATCGCTCGATTGTAATGAGTGGAGCTTCATTAAGAAATCTGACTTGGAACATAGAGGCCAACATAGCCAAGGCGTCTGCTATCTGATTTTCTGCCCTTGGAACTTGATGAAAAGTGACTTCATCAAAGTATTTGATCAATTCCACATTGTGGGCCCGGTATGGGATCAACTTCTCATCACGGGTCTCCCATTCACCTTTAACTTGGTATATTACCAAAGGTGAGTCTCCATATACATCAAGGATCTTGATTCTGGTATCAATTGCAGCTTCGATACCTAAAACACAGGCTTCATACTCTGCGATGTTGTTTGTACATTCGAAACATAATCTGGCTGTGAAAGGAGTATAACCACCATCAGGATTCATCAAAACAACTCCTACACCATGCCCCATGTAGTTAGAGGAACCATCAAACATCATCTTCCAACGAGACCCTAGCTCGGGACCTTCATCTGGACCTGGAACTTCACAGTCCTTTATCAACATAATGTCCTCGTCCGGGAAATCGAATTTCAAAGGTTCATAATCTTCGACAGGATGATCAGCAAGGTATTCAGACAAAACACTACCTTTAATAGACTTCTGGGTTACATATTGGATGTCGTATTCGGATAACAACATGTGCCAACGCGCGAGTCTTCCAGTCAAAGCAGGCTTCTCAAAGATGTACTTTATTGGATCCATTTTCGAGATCAACAAAGTAGTGTGACAAATCATGTACTGCCTGAGGCGTCTGGCCGCCCATGCCAAGGCACATCAAGTTTTCTCTAAAAGCGAATATCTTCTTTCACAGTCTGTGAACTTCTTGCTTAAGTAATAAATGGCGTGCTCCTTATGACCAGTTTCGTCTTGTTGGCCTAATACGCAACCCATAGATCCCTCGAGCACCGTTAGGTACATGAAGAGAGGCTTCCCTGGAGTAGGTGGGATCAAGATGGGAGGTTCCTGTAGATAAACCTTAATCTTCTCAAAAGCCAGCTGACAATCAGGACTCCACTCAATTGCTTGATTCTTCCGGAGTAACTTGAATAAAGGCTCACAAGTAGCAGTCATGTTGGAGATAAATCTGGAGATGTAGTTCAATCTTCGAAGGAAGCCTCTGACTTGCTTTTCTGTTTTGGGAGCTGGCATCTCTTGAATTGCTCTGACCTTGTCCGGATCTACTTCAATACCTTGTTGACTAACAATAAAACCAAGTAACTTTCCTGATCAGACACCAAAGGTACACTTAGCTGGATTCAGACGCAGTTGGAACTTTCTGAGGCGCTCAAATAACTTCAGGAGATGATGCAAATGATCCTCCTCACTCTGTGATTTGGCAATCATATCATCCACATAAACTTTTATCTCTTTATGCATCATATCATGGAAAAGGGTGACCATTTCCCTTTGATAAGTGGCTCCTGCATTTCTAAGACCGAATGGCATAACTTTGTAAGAATAAGTGCCCCATGGTGTGATAAAAGTGGTCTTTTCCATATCATCAGGATCCATCTTAATCTGGTTATATCCTGAAAATCCGTCCATGAAGAAGAAAACAGCGAACATAGCAGTATTGTCAACCAATGTATCAATGTGCGGAAGAGGGAAATCGTCCTTCGGACTGGCTTTGTTCAAATCCCTATAGTCCACACACATTCTGACTTTGCCATCCTTTTAAGGGACTGGCACAATATTAGCTACCCACTCAGGGTACTTTGCAACTGCGAGCAATCCAACATTAAACTGCCTTTTGACCTCCTCTCGAATCTTCAGAGCCATGTCCGGTCTTGTTCTTCGGAGCTTTTGCTTTACTGGGGGACAATCTGGTCGAAGAGGCAACTTGTGGACCACTATATCTGTGTCTAAACCGGGCATATCTTGATACGACCATGCAAACACATCTGCATATTCTTTGAGAAGCTTGACCAATATTTCTCTGACATCTGCCCCAAGTGTTGTACCAATCTTAACTTCCTTCTTGTCTTCATCAGTGCCAAGATTGATGGTCTCTACCTGCTCCTTATGTGGCTGAAGATCTGTGTGCTCATACTCAACTAATCTTTCCAGTTCTTCCGGAATGTCACAATCTTCCTCACTTTCATCTTCCGCTTGGTAGATGGGCGAATCAAAGTTAGTAGAGAATGTTGAGTCATAGGATTCAACAAGGTTTTCGTTTATTCTGCATATGAGAATGATTTGCTTTTGTTAAAAGTGGAAAATAGAGAAATGCAAGAGAAAAAGCTTTTTATTGGTTTTGAAAGATTGCCATTTTCTTTTAAAAGTGAAAAGAGAGAAAAACAGTAAATGATCAAAATAAGAGTTTAACAAAATGCCTTCATTGATAATAACTTTAAAAATGAGAAGGGGCCCTACAAAATACTCCCATAGCCTTGGGCAGAGCTAGGGAACTTTGAAAACATTTAAAAACAACAAATTACTTCGACAATGGAAACAACTCTGGGATCTTGACTGCCTCCCAATTGTCCAAGGCTTCTTCACACTGATACACCAAATGATTCACATCTTCGTCTTCAGAAACTCCATCAATTGCATTGACCTGATAACCAGCACTGGAAAACACTTCTTGAATGGTCTTCAGACGTCCTTTAACGGAGGTTGACGCTCCTTCCTTCACATGAGTCGGTTTGTAACCCAACCCGCAACAATCTAGCTTCTTCTTGACTTAGACGACATCACCCCAACCTTCATAGCTTCTTTCTTCAATGGTGGAAATGGTACTCTTCAGCGATGCAAAAGATGGGATACCCTTCCCTTTTGGTTCCTCTACTTCCAAAAGGACAGCATTGGCTATCTCAAGAGCTTGGAAAGAAGTTTCCAAAGCATCTTCATCAGCCTCAATATAGCTAAAGGATGAAAGGTTTCTAACCATGAGATCTTCTTCCCCAGACACGGTTACCAGCTTGTTATCGACCACAAGCTTCATCTTCTGATGTAGGGTAGAAGTGACTGCCCCAGCAGCATGGATCTAAGGTCTTCCCAGCAAACAACTGTAATTAGCATTGATGTCCATAACCTGGAAAGTAATTTTGAAGACCTGTGGCCCAATCAAGATTGGTAGGTCTACTTCTCCAATAACAGTCCTCCTTGACCCATCAAAAGCTTTTACAATCAATGCACTGGGCATCATCTCTTCCCCTTGATAAGATAACTTAGCAAGTGTTCTTTTCGGCAAAACATTCAATGAAGATCCTGTATCCACAAAAACTCTTGCTAAAGTATCCTCTTGACATTTCACGGATATGTGGAGAGCACGGTTATGGTCCAAGCCTTCCTTTGGAAGATCCTCCATACTGAAACTGAGGTTGTTACATGCAGTGATATTGGCAATGACTCCATCAAACTGATTCACTGTTATATCATGTGTAACATGAGCTTGGGCTAGCAACTTCTGAAGCGCACTTCGATGAGCCGGAGAATGCATAAGCAGTGATAGGATAGATATTTTTGAAGGCGTTTGATGTAGCTGATCAATAACCTTATAATCACTCTTCTTAATGATTCTGAGAAATTCTGCATCCTCTTCTCCCAAGACTACCCCTTTGTCCTGGTTGACAACAGCTGGAATGACTTCTTTAGGCGGAGCCGTATTGGCTTGCTGAGTATAAACACGACCACTGGGAGTCAAACGACCTGCACCCGCTATGTCAGCACTTGCAACTTTTGAACCTTCCTTCTGACTAGCTTTATCAATCTTCTGATGAACTTTCCCTGTATCATACTTCCATGGAACTGCTTTAGTGTCTTCATAACGGAAAGAGTTACTCCTTTGTTCAAACCTTGGCTCAGGTATATTGAAAATGGGAACCACAGATGCTGGAATATTGAAGATGGGTTGAACCCTTAAAGACTCAGGCAGGTTGAACACTGGCACCAAGGTAGAATTAGATTCAGGCAAGTTGAAAATGGGTTCAATCACTGCCACTTCATTCCTCTTCATATGACCGCTCACTTGTAAGACGCCTTCATCAATCAAATCTTGAACATCTTTTAAGACCAATTCACATCCCTTTGGGTTATTTGCACAAGCTTCACAATTCTGATGACAGCTCTTCAACATACCCACTTCTACTAACTTCGCATGGAAGTCTTTAAGCGGGGTCTTGATCTCTGTGGCGTTGAAAACCAAACCTTCATCAGACTCGTCTATGATGGCATTTATGGACCCATGCTTGGGTAAAGGATTATCTTTGACATTCGGACCAGTATTCCCAAATGACAGAATGTTCTTCTCCATCAAATCTTTCACGATGTACTTCAAAGCATAACAACCCTCCAAATCGTGCCCCGAGGCACCTTCATGGAATAAACAGTGAGCATTTGGGTTGTAATTTGGTGGGAGCGGATTTGGTGGAGGACCCAAAGGCCTTGGAGTAACCAAACCCTTCTTCAGCAGTGAAGGATATAATTCAGTATAAGTTATAGGGATTCGAGGATTAGAAGGCCTTCCTCCTGGTCTTCTATTCTGAAAATTGGGATTTGGATGAGGAGCTGGAGTCCTCTGCTGGTAGGCTGAAGCATTGGGCGCTTGTTGATAGCCCGAATTGTTGAGCATTGACTGATAAGGTGGAACCACTGGAGCCGCTTGTTGATACATCGGTACTGCTTGAGTTGGCCGATACATCGGGACTTGTGGATTAAATGACGGTTGAACTGCCGCTACATAAGGATGTTGGGCATACTGTTGTTGATGAGCATAATGTTGTTGATGAGCATACTGCTGTTGAGCCATAGGTGGAGGTCTCTGCCAAAGAGGATTTCTTCTTTGACTTGTCATTATGGCATTCGTCTCACCCTCTTTCTTCTTGTGGAAATTATTGGTAAATTTCTTGCCAATATTTCCACTACCAGTGCTGGAACTGCCAGATGCACCACTCATCTTTCCAATTTTCAAACCGAGTTCTACCTTGATTCCCACAACCACTAGATCAGAAAAACTAGCAGTTATGCTCCCCACCATTCTCTCATAGAATTCTGGTCGCACAGTGTCAACAAACCAGTCAGCTAATTCTTTTTCAGTCAATGGGGGCTCTACTTGAGAAGTGGTCCCTCTCCACCTCTGAGCATACTCTTTAAAGGATTCAGACTCTTTCTGGGACATGCTTAGCAATTGCCTCCTATCGGGAGCAAGGTCCATGTTGTATTTGTATTGCTGGATGAAAGCATTTGCCATGTCTTGGAAACTGCGAATCTTCGACTGGTCAAGCGTCAGATACCATTTAGAGGAGATTCCCTTCAGACTGTCCTGGAAGCAGTGGATCATTAATTTATCATTGTCCACCTGCGCAGCCATTCTTCGATAGTACATCAAGATATGGTTCTTAGGACAAGTTGCACCCTCATACATATCAAACGTGGGTATCTTGAACTTTGGAGGTATTACCAATCCAGACACCAGACACATCTCTCTGGCAGCAGCCCCAAAGATCTGGTCACCTTCAATCGCTCTTAACCTTTTTTCAAGGGTATCAAAATTCTCTTGCATCTTCACATGTTTCTCGTCTCCGTTTTCAGACATAGCGTCCGCTTCATACCCCTGATGGTCATTAAAGTATGGTTGGGCACGGGTGTGCACAATGTCTTGTGTAAAATTAGCGACTGCATGATTCTCTTCATTAGTCACAGGAATAGTCTGTTGAGCAGCAAATCCTTGAGGAGGAGGCACAAAACCTAGGAATGGAAATGCCAAGCCCTGAGAAGGAGGTGCGAAACTTTGAGAAGCTAAGCCTTGGGACGGAGGGAAGAAACCCTGAGCAGCAAGTCCTTGGGAAGAAGGAATGAAACTTTGAGTAGCAAAACCTTGAGAAGGATGGAAGAAACCCTGAGTAGCAAGTCCTTGGGAAGAAGGAATAACACTTTGAGAAGCAAACCCTTGTGGAGGAGGAACGAATCCCTGAGGAAGCCCAAAAGGAGGCCAGGTCACAGGGGTAGTGACTGATGACGTAGGCTCAGTCGTTGCAGTGACAATTTCTGACACCACAGTCTGCTGGGTATCCATCTTTGCTCGAATGACCTGCAACATTTCCATCATCTGACCCATATTTCCACGAATTTCAGTAAGCTCCTCGTTAACTCTGTCCATCTCTATGTCTCTTTCAGCCATCCTCTTTCTGGCTTGAGCTCGAGTGTAGTATTTGCGTGAGAGCCTCAGTGTGAAAGCTGAATTGAGAGCAGATGACGAGAATGAGTTTTACATGAAAAAAATGCAAATGAAATGCCAAATGTATGAGTGCAATGCGAAAATGAAATTTTATTCAAGGAACTTAAGAAACACTTTGCAAATACCAAGGAACACATAATAATCAAAAGGATATGATTTCATTAAATTCAAAAATTGATACAAAGTTTTGAGTACATCTTCAAAAATCCCAAACAAAGCTTAATAAAGACAAAGACAAAGTCCTAAGGAGATTCTCCTAAAAGCCTCAAGTTGAGCTTCTCGATTTGTGCCTTCATCTGAGCCCTTTCAAGCATAAGTTGATCCACGATCGACTTCCAAGAAGCGTACCCTTGAGTGCTGGAGGAAAATAAATCCTCTTGTGCTTTCCTTTTCTTGCTGGAGAGCCTTCTTCTTCCTTCATCTTCAGTTGTCTTCTAAGTTCCTCATTCTCACTACTGATGATCTGATGTCGATTCTTCCAGGCATTCTTCTCTCGAAGCTCTTTCTCCAAATCAATCTTCAGTTTCTCTGCATTGTCCATAAAGATTAGAATGGGTTTCTTGAAGGTCATAGGATCCTAGCGAGGGTAAGGCATCTTCAGAATGATTGCCCTATCTCGTACCCATTGGAGATAGGGTTCCATAGAAACACAATTCGGCTTTCCCAAGCTACTTCTCCCCTTCCTATGGATGTACTTCCAAGCTTGCATAATCTGTTTCTTGAGCTCTGGTTCTTCGTCATCCTTAAAGAAAATTCCTTCCACTTCAACACTCTTAGGTTTGTCCTTCAACGGATACCCGAGTTGGCGGCGAGCCAAAACTGGATTATAGCTGATTCCTCCCTTAGTGCCAAGAAGAGGCACATTAGCAAAATCACCACAGCTATCAATAATTAATGCTCCATCATAAACACGATTGTACCAGCTAATGTCAGAGTGGGTAAGAGACATGATCCTTTGTGACCACCACAAACCATCCTTAAGGTTCCAAAATGAAGATGACTTAGGCAAGTGCGAAATAAACCACTCATACAGCAATGATGCACAACAAGTAATCATCCCTCCCTTATGGTGATTCCTCAGATGGATGGATTGATAAGTGTCTCCGAGCAAAGTAGGGACCGGGTTCTTCTTCAGAAAGATTTTGATGGCGTTCAGGTCGACAAAGTCTTCAAAGTTTGGGAAAAGTAACACTCTATATATTAGCAGAATAAAGGTCGCCTCAAAAGCTTTCATATCCTTCACACTAACAAAAATCTTGGCCTTTTCTACCAAAAACTTTGTAGGGAACCCAAAAATCTTTCCTTTATAGGTCATATTTTCCTTGACCTCAGGAACACTCAAATATGTCGCCTTTGCAATCTCCGCTTCTTCAGGGTCCTTCTCTAGAACAGGGAATGGAAACTCATCCTTAACACGTGATCCCACCAGAAATGAATACTCTTCCAAAGTAGGCGCCAATTGGTAATCAGGGAACGTAAAACAATGGTAGAGAGGATCATAAAACTGGAGCATCACAAAGAGCAACCTTCCATCCCACTCAGCCTTAAGTAAGGCTAAAAGTCTCTTATGCTTCTCCATGAAGGCTTCTTGATCCAAAACCAAATCTCTTAATTTCCTTAGGTCTTCGAGTTTGGGAGTTTTGAATGTGTACTTGACAGTCTTTCTTCTTCCAAAGTCCATGATGATACCTATGATATTTGCAAAGATAGAGTTTCTGAGTTCCTTGAATAAATTAGTAAAAATGATGCTTCATGATGCGTGAATGCACAAACACAAACACAAACAAGGCTTAGTTTCAAAGCTTGCATGAGGTCGAAGGTTCAACCCTCCCAAAAGGTATGTACTATGAGGTTATTTGTACCTGTACAACGGGTTCTAAAAGTTCCCAGAATCATTGTCCCATCTTTCGGATATTACCGACTTCCCAACTCGACTTGGTAATCAATAATATTCTCAAGAGAGTCTCATCCGAGTGCAGTATCGCGTATCAACTATTTTGGATTTGCACCCTCATAGTCATCGCACTACATCCCTAAAAAGGCCAAGTGGGGGTAAATGTTCTAAGGTCCTCAGCATTAATGGCTCTCAGGTCGAATATAGTAATGTTTTCACGACTGAACTCGATCAACAAAACTACATCCGAGGAGGCCTCCGCTGAGTGGTGGTGTCTCAAGTCAACTTGGTCGGGACTCAACTCCCTACAAGCCTTCTTGAATATACCACCGTCCTAACTTATTTTGCACTCATGTCCGGGTTAGGACTTATCTCACCACACATGGAACACCCAACAAAAATCCCAAATAATAACAAGCAATACAACAACAAATATACAAATATACAAGGTGGGCTTAACCCTCAAAATTTGTCTTTCCCCAGTGAAGTCGCCATTTCTGTCGCGGTGAGAATCGGATACCAAGCCATTAAGTGAGCTTGAATCGCAAAACATTTATGTTCACCACCGACTTTAATTTAATCCAAAGGGAAAAGGGAAAAAGATCGTAAAAACCCTAAACGAGGAGAAACTAGGTTCGGGGGTTGATTATACCTAGGGAAGGTGTTAGCATCCTAAGCATCCGCAGTATCCTACGGGAACCTCTTGTTAATATTTGTATTTTGTTGTTTATTGCTTGCTAAAATTAAGGGAACCTAAGGTTTTTATTTCTAATGGTGCTCGCACAACATCGCATCGATGCCTACGTATCGGGTATAGAATCAGAGCACTCGTAGTTCTCCTAAGGATTAACGAACACTTGGTTACGCTCAAGGTTCGCGGGGGAAGGTAAGTGTTATGGCAAACACTCACGTGACTTTGGCAAAGTCACAAAAAGTTGTAAAATAAAAATTCCTAATGGCTAAGGTTGAGGGAACTAGGGATGGCTAAACTTCCTATGACATTGAGTCAACTGCAGGAGTTCTTTCCCTCTTGGATTGAAATGCGAAAAAATAAAGTAAATAAATGAGGGTGCAAGCTCTTAAGTCTAAGGCATAGGTTGCTACTTGCAAAAAATAAACTGAATGAAGTAAATGGAAAATGCAAAGATAAAAGGCTTAGTAACCGGGCTGTGACTCGATATATGGATCGAGAATGCGGGGGTGGAAAACAAGCGTAGTGCGTCAATTTGTTTAAGTTGGAAAGTTGTGAAGTGTAAAGACCGTGCAGATGGCGATCGTAAACGACCGACTTACGTGTGTGAGTGAAATTGAAGTGAACTTGGCGTTGGACCAAGAATTTATTATCTTGAAAAATTAAAATTAATATGGTGTAAAAGCGCGAGAAATAAATAATAAATAATAAATAAAGTGAAATAAATTATGAAATATAATAAATTAAATAAAATAAATAAAATAAAATAAAATAAATAGAATAAAAAAATAAATAAGTGAATGGCCTCATATTGATCACGATTAATCGGAAACGATTTATCGTGACTTTTTATCATATCATCGGCCCGAAAAATAAAATCAAGAAATTATATTTATACTTTAAGACACTTTTCTAAAAAAGAAAATTACTAACCAAGAAAATTAGAATAAAAGAAATAGATTATAAAATAAAAACATATTTCTAACATTATTAAATCATAACAAAAATAATGAAAATTTTAAAACTATATAAAAAAAACAGAGGAGAATTTGGCGTAGAGATGATTGGTGCGATTAGCAAGAACAAAAGATTATGACACGGGCATGTGCTAAGCCCAACAACATTTAAAAGAAAAACCTAAGTGAAAAAATAAATGAAACTGATTATATTAGAACAAATAAAAAGGGTTTTATATGATAATAAAAAAAGTACTAACTCATTGCTTCAATAAAAGAAATTGCGTTAAAAAAAAAGTAAAATCACGTTTCAAAAACCAAACGCGTTTCAGAAAGCCTACCCAAACTCTCTCTATATTGCCGGCGGCCTCTATCACTCGCGACGCGACTCTCTCAAAACGAAGGCCTAAGCTCTCTCACCCTTGCTCGTGATTACCCTCTCTCGGTTTCGGATTTGATGGTTTTCACTCAGCGATTTGGTTCATGTTCGTTTGGGTGTTTCGCGGTGAAGGTTAGGTCGACGGTGGTTGAACGATGGAAGAAGGTTGAAGCACATGGTGGTGAAGGTGATGGTTCGAAGGGGAAGATGATGGTGCGGCTTGCGGTTCAAAGTGTTGGGTCTGTCTCAGGTCCATGATACTCACGGTCGTGTTCATTACGGTTTCGATTTGGAGAGGTTGTTGTCATTCATGGTTTTGTGTTCCTGAACCTTTTTTAGGGGTTAGTGTTTTGTGTTTTTCTGGATTCGTGTTCGTCTCTCCTCAACTCTCGATATCTCAGGCTCGGTTTCGCCGACCTTTCTCAGTCAATCGCACTCTCACCTCAACTTCAGTCAATTTAGATTCCGTGGCGGCTCAAGATGAGATTTATGGTGATTTTGGTGAAGGGCTCATGGTAAATCTTGCGGCTATGGAGGTGGTTGGCGTGAGCTGCGGTACGTTTGAGGTTATGGGGTTTGATAATGGTTTGATGGAGGGTCGGTGTCTTCACGACTCTGGTTTATTGATGGTGTGAAGAGGATGGTATGTTTGGCAGAGCTTTTCTGGTTTTCTGACTCGGAGTTGAAGGAAGTGGTGTTGCAAAGAGTGTGAGGTCGTGTGGTAGTGAAGGTGTGAGCAGCAGGTTTGGGTATTGTTCTGTGTTTGTTGTTGTCGTAGTGATGTTTGTTTGAAGGTGAAAGGTAATGGAGTGGGTCTTCTCTCAGCCCTTGGCGGCTTCAGGTGAAAGGTTTGTGAGTTTGAGAGGTGAGTTTTTATGGTTGTTTCAGAGGTTTGATTTGGAGGAGTTGTAATGAGGTTTAATCGATCTGTGTTTGTGCGATGGAAACGAGTGAGGGTATAAAACAGTTGTTTTTTGGTTTTGTGGTGTTTGAAAAAAATATCAGAGGTGTGTGGTTTTGAGTTTTTGCAGGTAGTGAGAGTAGTGAAGGAAACAAATTAAAGGTGTTTATGGTTCTGTAGAAGTTTGAATGGTGAGTAGTTTGTTGTTGTTATTGTTGTTGCTGTGTTGTTATGGAGGAAGGTGAAGAAATGAATATGGGTTTGGTTAGGGGTGAGTTTTTATGAAGGTTTAGGTTGCATAGGTAACACGATTTTGGCGAGGGCGTTTGGGTGGTATGATGGTTCAGAGCTGAAGTTATTGTGGAGGTTGGGTTTAGGCTTGTAGGTGATGAATAAAGGTTCGTCTGTGTGATGGTGATTGAAGGAAATGGATTAAGAAATATAAGAGTGAATATTTTGTGTTTTCGGCTATGGTGAGTGAGGAGAGTCTCTTTCTCTGTGTTCTTCTTATTTACAAATGTTGTTGTTGATTTAAAAAAAGGTTTTAAGTATTTTTTTTTTGAAGTTTTAACATGAAGTTTATTTTTGTATGCAGGTTTGAAATTGAAAAATAAAGCTGAGAAGAAAACTAACTATGGACAAATGCTAAAAAGAGGTGAAGGAGAGGAAGAAAAAGATATTACCGACCCGAATGTTATCGGGGTGAAGGATCCGCGAATGGTAGCCTACTATTCCTCTGAATTTTCTTGTTTTCCCTTTTGTTGTTGCTGAAATTTGTGTTCTCTCTTTTCTTCCTCTCCCCTTTTTTGTGGTTTTTTGGTTGTGGAATGCTTGCTGAATTTTCTGTGTTGTTTTTGGTGTTTTTATGGCTGTTTTTGTATTGCTCTGAGGCTGTTCTGTATTGATGTTGAGGGCTGATTTTCTTGTTCTTGTTTTGGATATAAAAGTGTCTGTTTGGGGCTTTTTTGTGGCTGTTTTTGTAGTTCTGTTTTCAGTTGGGATTTTGGGATGTAACTGTGTTGTTTGTATGGCTGAATTTGTGGTTTTTTGGGGCTGTTTGCAGTATTGAATTTGGATATCACAGTGGCTTTTGGGGCTGTATTTTGTAGTGTGTTTGATGGCTTTTTGGGGCTGTTTAGTGGCTGTTTTGGATGTAACAGTATGTTTTTGATGCTGAGTTTTGATGAAATAAATAGTAACATATATATGACAGGTTTAGGGTTTGTGATTTGAAATTGAAAACTTGTTGAGGAAGCATGGGGAGACAATGTCTAAGTTGCTGTTGTAGAATGGTAGTGGAGCGGAGCCCCTGCATTTTGCAGGCCTGCTGTGTGTGCTGGCTGTCTGCTGATTTTTGTGCTGTTTGTTGTTGTTTTTGCTGAATTTTTGTGGCAGAATTTTGTACCTGTTTTGGGCTGAATTTTGTAACTGTTTTCTTAGCTCTTCTTTATAAAATTTGTGACAAAACTATGTTAATACATGATGCAAAATAAATATGTAAAAAAAATGTAATGAATATGGTTATGCTTAAATGATTATGTTTATGTGAAATGATGAATGATTATGTATATGGATTGATGCTTGGATTGATATGATAAACTTGGTTCTTTTTGTAGGGAATTTTTGAGGAATTCAAGAATTGAAGCATGGAGTTTTGGCATGAAGAATAGAAACTAGGCATGAAAATTGTATTCTTGCTAGGCTTAGAATTTTGTACCTCATAAACTAATTCTTGTATCAATTGAGCTATGAATGCAAATGAAAGAACATGTATATGAATCAATGCTTGAATGTAATGAACATAATGTGTTGAAGATGAATGTAGTGAATGAATGAAGGTTATGGAATAAATGAATGGGAATGAATGGCTAGAAATATAGAAACTTGTTAAGGTTTGAAACTTGAATTGAGATTTGAATAGAAAAAGAATTGAGTGAAATTTGAATTGAAATGAAGTGTAGAAAAATTGAGTTGGAATTTGAAATTGAACTTGGAATAGAAATTGTAATTTTTAAAAAAAAAAAAAATGGAATAGAAATAAAACATGGACTTTGAAAAATAAAAAAAATGGGATTAAATTCGGAATTAGAAATTTTAGATTTTAAGAATAAGCTTGGACTTAGAAATGTTAGAATAAACTTAGAATTGAATGGAAACTAAAAAAAATAAGTTTTGAACTTGAATTTGGGATTGAAAATGAATATAAATAAAGAATTTGAAAAAATAGAAAATAAAATAAAAAATCAAAAACTTGAAAAAGAAATAAATTAGAATTATATTTATAAATAAAACTTGACAAATAATAATAAAAAAAAAACTTGTTGCAAAAAAAATCTAAGGTGACTAAATGCATCATGGCATACTAATGACGATGTGAATGTATGAATCGAAAGTTAGGGGTAAAATTTGGGGTGTGACACACAATTACTATTTACTATGATCCGACAACAATCCACATTCCAAATTCTTTCAACAATCAACATCATCAACTTCCATCACTTGTACAATCTCCCATCAGACCTCCTGTCACAATCTATTATGAACCACAAACTATTACAACTCCTTCTTCCGCATCAATCAGTCCAGTCACTACCACAATGCATGGGCCAGTTCCATATGATAGCAGTAGTGCTATACCTTGGCACTATGGCTCAGATCTGTATTGCAATGGAGAGAAAGTCACTCTTGATGCATCTACACCACATATTGATAATGTGGGGGGAAGGCGGAGGCTTCACTCGAAGCGAACGTCTCTTTGCCTCACAATTCCCAAGGACTAATGCTGAAGCAGAAGCTGCTGCCAAGGCTAAAGGCAATAGTGTGGTGCCTGAAGAACCAGTTGTCAAAGAAACTCAGAAGACATCCTTGGACCAGGATGTAGACGAGTTCATGAGAATAATCAAGAGGAGTGACTATAAAGTTGTGGACCAGCTCCATCAAACATCCTCCAAAATCTCTATTCTATCACTGCTCATGTGTTCCGAAGCTCACAGGAATGCATTACTCAAAGTCTTGCATGCAGCTTACATGCCAGAAGAGATTACAATTAATCAGCTAGAAACGGAGGTTTCAAATGTCAACACTAGTCATGGACTAGGCTTAACCAATGCTGATTTAACTACGGAGGGTCGTAACCATAACAAGGCTTTACATATCACCTTAGAATGTAAAGGTGTTGTACTGTCTCATGTCTTGGTTGACACTAGGTCATCCCTCAATGTCCTTCCAAAGAAAGCTTTGGTCAAAATGGAATATGATGGTCTTGCACTTCGTCCAAGTAACCTAGTTGTGAGAGCCTTTGACGGTTCTAAGAGATCGATTCTTGGAGAAATTGAGCTGCCTGTGGTAATTGGCCCACAAATTTTCAAAACTATCTTCTATGTGATGGACATTCAGCCTGCCTACAACTGTTTGTTGGGTCGACCCGGGATTCATGCCGCTGGAACTGTAACATCGACCCTTCACCAAAAGTTAAAATACGAGTGGGAATACCAAATTATCACAATCTGTGGGGAGGATGACATCTTCGTTAGTCATCTAGCTACTTACAAGTATATTGAGATGGATGGAGAGATCTATGAGACAATGAGCCAAGGGTTTGAGGCCCTCAACGTTAATGAAGAAACAACTAAAGTGTCTGATACTTCAATCTCCTCTTACAAACAAGCTCGGAAGGTTGTTGAAGATGGGAATGCCCAGGGCTGGGGAAAGCTGCTGCAAGTTCAGATCAAGGAAGACAAATTCGGGTTGGGTTACAAACCATCCCGAAGGGTCCAAGAGGAGGTTGCTGAAGCTCCCAAGTTTATCATTAGGGGAATGTTGACCCCGGATATTGTCAACAATGTGAAAGACGAGGTTGAAAGCGACTTCATCCTGGAAAGTTAGATTCATCCAAGGGTCCCAGGCCATCAAGTCCTCAACTGGTCTTCCTAGGAAATTATAAGGGTTACTGCTGTAGAGTAATTATTATTTTCTGTTTAAGCATGCATCAAGTCCTGCATCTTGCCCAAGGTGTCAGGACTCATTTTATAATAGGGCCATATATGTATTTTGTGCAAATTAATGATTAATGAACAATGAAAATTTTTTGTAAATGTTCTTTTTCGCTCACTGTCTTTTCATTTTTTTTTTATTTTTCGCACAAATCAAATAAATGGCAATGTTTTTTTAAAGTAAACTTCATTCACTTTTTCTAAATAAGATAAACCCAATCACTAAAATGAACAAATCTCAACCCTTGCAGAGATAATCCTCCAGATTGCACCGACAACAACATTGCCATGACTTTGTATGACTTCGACAATCCGATTAATCAAGCAGATGAAAGGGATGATGAAGACTATGATTTACCTGAAGAGTTGGCCAGGTTGTTGAGACAAGAGGAAAAAGTGATTGCTCCTCATCAGAAGGAGGTTGAGACTATCAATCTTGGTACCAAAGAAGATGTGAAAGAGGTGAATATCGGGGCCAGTCTGTAAGCTCCAGTGAAAGAACAACTCATCAGTATGCTTCGGGAATACGTCGACGTGTTCGCTTGGTCTTATAAGATATGCCAGGTTTAGATACAGACATCGTCATGCACAGGTTGCCATTGAAAGAAGATTGTCCACCAGTTAAACAAAAGTTGTGCCGTACTCGCCCGGATATGGCCATGAAAATCAAGGAGGAATTACAAAAGCAGTGGGACGCCGGTTTTCTTGTTGTAACTAGTTACCCGTCGTGGGTTGCTAACATTGTACCCGTACCTAAGAAGGATGGCAAGGTACGTATGTGTGTGGATTACCGGGATTTGAACAGAGCTAGCCCGAAAGATGATTTCCCATTACCTCACATTGATGTATTGGTAGATAACACGGCTCAATTCTCGGTATTTTCTTTTATGGATGGATTTTCTGGATACAATCAGATTAAGATGTCGCCTGAAGACATGGAAAAGACAACCTTCATCACACCCTGGGGCACGTTCTGCTACAAGGTAATGCCATTTGGTCTGAAGAACGCCGGTGCAACATATCAATGGGCTATAGTAACATTATTCCACGACATGATCCACAAAGAAATTGAGTGTTATGTGGATGATATGATTGCCAAGTCCCTTACAGAGGAAGAGCATCTGGTGAATCTGCTGAAATTATTCAAGCATCTGAGGAAGTATCAATTGAGATTAAACCCCAACAAGTGCATATTTGGGGTACATTCTGGTAAGTTGTTGGGTTTTATTGTAAGTGAAAAGGGAATTAAAGTTGATCCCGATAAAGTCAAAGCTATTCAGGAAATGTCTGCACCTAAGATTGAGAAAGAAGTTCGAGGGTTCTTAGGTAGATTAAACTACATCTCAAGGTTCATATCTCATCTCACTGCAACCTGCGAACCCTTGTTCAAACTGTTAAGAAAAGAGAAAACAGTCAGGTGGAACGGTGACTGTCGGAGAGCTTTTGACAAGATCAAAGAGTATTTTCAAGAACCTCCAATTCGCATGCCTCCAGTTGAAGGAAGACGTCTAATCATGTACCTAACAGTTTTAGAAGAGTCAACGGGGTGTGTGTTGGGCCATCATGACGAGTCTGGTCGAAAAGAGTATGCAATATAGTACCTAAGCAAAATGTTTACCGACTTTGAACAACGTTATTCACTGCTCGAGATAACTTGTTGTACTTTTGCGTGGGTTGCTCGCCGACTAAGACAGTATATATTGACTCACACTACCTTATTGATCTCAAAGATGGATCCATTCATATACATATTTGAGAAGCCAACACTTACCGGGAGGGTTGCATGATGGAAAATGATTCTAACAGAATATGAAATTCAGTACACCTCTCAGAAAGCCATCAAGGGCAGTGTATTGTCTGATTATCTAGCTGAGCAACCCATTAATGATTACCAGCCTATGAGATTTGACTTCCCTGATGAAGACATCATGTTTTTAAAAGCAAAAGATTATCAAGAACTTGTTCACACTGAAGGGCCTGACCCAGAAGAAGCATGGACTATGATGTTTGACGGGGCAGTTAATTGCAATGGTCGTGGAGTTGGTGCGGTGCTCATCACACCTAAAGGGGTTCACATGCCTTTCTTAGCAAAGCTCACCTTTACATGCACTAACAACGAAGCATAATACGAATCTTGTATCATGGGTCTTGAGGAAGCCATTGACCTCAGGATCAAAACCTTGAATGTATTCAGAGATTCGGCTTTGGTAATCAACCAGACCAACGAAAGGTGGTACACTCATCAGGTGAATCTGATTCCCTACCGTGACTATACGAGGAGATTGTTGACCTTCTTCACAACGATTTAGCTTGAATACATCCCTCGAGATGAGAATCAGTTTGCAGACGCCTTAGCCACTATTTCATCTATGATCAAAGTACAGACTGTCAATTATGTACCTCAGATTTTGGTATCTAGACTGGACAGACCGACATATGTATTATCTGCAGACATTGTCACTGACGACAAGCCTTGGTACCATGACATCAAATGCTTCTTGGAAACTCAGACATACCCACCTGGGGCATCGTCAAATGATAAGAAGACATTAAGGAGGCTAGCCGGTAGTTTCTTCCTTAATACTGATTGTTCTTTGTACAAGCGAAACTTTGATATGGTCTTGCTCAGATGTGTTGACAAGAAGGAAGCAGACCGACTGATGCATAAAGTACATGAAGGTTCTTTTGGTACCCATGCCGGAGGACATACAATGACAAAGAAGTTATTAAGATCGGATTACTACTGGATCACAATGGATGCAGACTGTTGTGCCTATGCCAGACAATGCCACAAATTCCAGATCTATGCAAATAAAGTGCATGTGCCTCTGAATCCTTTGAATGTAATGTCTTCACCTTGTCCCTTCGCCATGTGGGGCATTGATATGATTGGAAAGATTGAACCGAATGCTTCAAATGGTCACAGATTCATCCTGGTAGCCATTGATTACTTCACCAAATGGGTTGAAGTGACTTCGTATGCAAACTTTACCAGACAAGTGGTAGCTAGATTTATAAAATGGATATCATCTGTCGATATGGAGTTCCCGAGAGAATCATTACTGATAATGGTTTCAATTTTATTAACAAGATGATGGTTGAACATTGTTGGGACTTCAAAATTCAACATCACAACTCTTCTCCTTACAGGCCAAAGATGAATGGCGTTGTTGAGGCCGCTAACAAGAATATCAAGAAGATTATGCAGAATATGGTAATCACCTATAAAGACTGGCACAAAATGCTACCATTTTCCTTGCATGGGTACCAAACCTCTATCAGAACATCTACTGTGGCAACACCGTATCAACTTGTGTATGGTATGGAAGTTGTCCTACCTGTTGAAGTTGAACTACCCACCTTACGGGTAATGATGGATGTGAAACTGGATGAAGCAGAATGGGTCCGATCTCGATACAACAAACTGAATCTGATTGAAGAGAAAAGATTAGCAGCCATCTATCATGGGCAGTTGTATTAGAAGAGAATGAAGAAAGCATTTGATCATAATGTCAGACCTCGGGAATACCAAGTGGGAGAGCTTGTTCTGAAAAGACTCCTTCCTCCTCATTCAGACCACAGGGGCAAATGGACGCCAAACTACGAAGGCCCATTCATAGTAAAGAAAGTATTCTCTGGTGGAGCACTAATGCTCACTACTATGGATGGCGAGGATTTCTTATCTCCTGTGAATTCAAATGCAGTTAAGAAATACTTCACATAAAAGACCCGCTGGACATAAAAACATAATGTAAGTCCAGGCAAAAATAGGGCATCCCGGCGAGTCAAAAACAGAATAAAGGACTCGTGAAAAAATAAGGGAAAAATTGAAAAAAATGTACACCCGCTGAGTTGAAAAGCCACATCGGACAACTCAGGCAAAAATGGGTATCCCGGTGGATTGAAAACCCGAAAGGGCGATCCACATAAAATCAGGGAATAAGAGAACAACTACATCCTGAATTTGTCTGTATCACTCACAATATGGCATGCTTTGAAAGGATAAAGCGTTGGTCAGAATCAACCGTCTTCAGAAAGCAAGATAAGAAGAGCGTCATGGTCATACGGGTCATAGTAAAGGAAGCTCACCAGAGTGTCAACTTCAAACATTGCCAACACTATTATTTTTTCAATTTACAGCAATCTCCTCCTTTTAGGGGATTCGCTTCTTTGATTGTACTTGCCTATTCAGGGCCCACAAATCAATAAAATCAAAATTTTCAGTCACACTCAGTTTTGTTCATTTTTGTTTCATTTGCAAAATGTCCAAAGTTCATAATACAACACTTGCATGAAAACTTATAAGCCATTTCTAATAAATGCTTGCAGGAAATAATGTTGCACTCTTGAGTAAATCTAACTCCTATGACGGAATTCGGTTGAGGATGCCTCGGGACACTCGTTTCCTTTGTCTTAACAGGTTGCAGGCACTCAAAGCAGACAATCTTTCACAACATGTGGCATATCAAGCATTATAATCCCCAGTATGCCGTCAGTAAGACTATCTCCAATGGAGTCACTCGGGATCAATCCTCCCCAACACGAGGCTTCCCCAAGCAGAAGTCTTCCCCAAGCAGGATTTTTTCCCACAAAGCTGTCATCCTTAGAGGATTTCCTAGAATCCCCAGCATGAGTCTCTTCAACAAAAGATTCCCCAGCAGGGATCCCCACAAGGTTCCATAGAAAGGTCGTTCGGTGATCCTTTCTCCCCACAGATTGACCGATGATCTCTTTCTCCAGCAGACAGATCGCTGAGAGATCTTTTCTCCTTGAAGGATCCAGATCTCAGATCAGTTCCGACATTTGCATAATCATAGCATTCACATCATATTCACCAAAATAAGCATAGCATTCCGTCTAAAAACGGAGCATTACGACAAAAATCAAACATTTGCATGATCATAAGCCAGGTTCGAGCCCGTCACCTGCAAATATCAAAATCACTTCGCCGACAATATACAAAACTCTCATCCCCTGCAGATAAAAGCCAAAGCATCCCCTTTTGCACTCTCAAATACAAATGTTTGTTCATATTTATACATGCTCGTTTCAACACTCGTCCATGTCATATTTCCCCAGTAAGGTCTCCATAAAACCTTCAGAATTCTCAAACATTTGTACATTTTCCTTTTTGACACTCACCCGTGTCATACTTCCCCAACAAGTCAAACACTCGTCCGTGTCCCTTGCTCAACCTTTTGACACTCGCCCGTGTCTTGCACATATTTCTCTAGCAGGTCAAGCACTTGTACATACTTATACACAATCCTTTGATTCTCGTCTGTATCTTGTATATTATCTCCCCGGAAGATCAAACACTCGTCCGTGTTCTTTGCTTAGCCGATTGATACTCGTATGTATCATCATCCTTAAACACGTGTCAGCACTTGTTTCTATCGATACGCGTCTGGATATTTGGTCATAAGGATGCTCGTCCGCATCTTTATTCTATACACACCGTCAAACATTGATACCTTTTATGATAAAAGCGTAAACATTCATCTGTGTTTACATCCCCACAGAGATAAAACAACTTTTTATTCGACATTCGTCCTATGTCGTGATATTTTCGGCAGCCGTCCCCTGCCAGGTGATCGTCCTTCACCTTTGGATGACCGTCCCTCATCCTTTCCCGAGTGGAATCCCCATTGTTGGAACTTTCTATCCGGCATTCATCATATGTCGCGATATCTTTTTAGCAGTCGTCCCCTGCTAGGTGATCATCCTTCACCTCTTGATGACCGTCCCTCATCATTTATCTGATGGTCGTCCCTATCGTTGATCTTCATTATCTGACATTCGTCATATGTCGAGATAATCCCCGGAGCAGCCATACTCTGCTAGGTGATCGTCCTTCAGCTCTTGATGATCGTCCTTCATCATGTTTATCCGATGGTCGTCCCCATCAGTGGCCTTAATCCCAATTTTTTTTGTCATTCTTGTTTCTAATGGTCTTAATATTCTATAAGGATCATGAGTACCAAATTTGATGAGGAAATTCATTGTGGAATTCATCTGATCATTGGGTAACTTCTTGGGCATGAAAGTTTTTGATTATGTCTTCCCATTTTCAAAAAGTACAAGAGCATGTCTTGATTCATCCTAGAACTCAAGATACGACCTTTCAAAGTTGGCAAAAATCCTATAATTTTCAAGTTCATGCCAAAGAGGGAATTTTGCAATTTCCCATGCCAAGCCATTCCATGACCTCTAATCAACTTCTATGCACCATAACATGTCAAGGCAACTTCAAAAGATCAAAATGGGCCCAAGATTGCATAGTTTTCATGGCTTGGTTCACAAGAAATCTCAAAATGGTCAATTATGCATAACTTTGCAAAAGCCTCGGAAACTCTCCATCCACTTGAGCCAGCTGCATAAAATTGATCCTAGGGCCCTCCATGAATCAGGCTGAGGCCAGATACCCCTTGAAACAGCTCCTGCCATGGCCTATGCTTGAAGTACAAAGTTGTTGACTTTTTTGCAACTTGCCCGTACCAATCACACTATGCCACCACTACCATTCTGACCAATCAAGACCTCACATACAAGCAAGATGGACCGCATTTCATATGTTCTTGGAGCCTGAAAAACAACACAAGTCAAATTGCACAAAAATTCCATAAACCTTCCCTTCTTCGATTCTCACTCCTCAGCCATCAAAACTCAAAATATCTTTCACCATTCAACTACACACAACCTAAGGATCATTTCCCACCCTTTTCCATGGCCTGAAACAAGCCTAAACACAAACATGATTTCTGCATACTCAGAAGTGAAACACAAAAACCAGCCACCATAAACTTGTTCTAAGCATCACAACATCCTCAGGGGGTCCATTGGAGTTGATTTGCACCAAGGAGAGGTCCAGAAAGCTCAGAATCAGAAAGCTCCATCTCAGGTAACCATCAAGAACTTTTTTTCTTCCAGAAACTCTATTTTAAGTTCTTGAATGATTTTATGTGTTCCCCTGAGCATGCTGATATGATTATTTTTGAAAATGGTTGAGAAACCAGGATGTATGCTTGTTCTGAAACTTTTTGACCTAAAAATTGTTTGCTTCGATTCATGATGTTCTTGAGTGATAAATGATTTTTGAGGTTTGATTCGTGTTTAGGGTTGTTAGAGGTTCCATTCTGGAGATTTTGGTGAAGTTTCATGGCGTTTTGAGGGGTTCAGGGGAGGGGTCTGGCCGAAGAAGATGACCGGAGCTTGCTCCGGTCACCTGAAAATGCTTAGGGTTTGTGATTAGGGCTAATCCTCCCAGTTTGAATGTAGGCCCTAGGATCTTGTCCTTCCCGCACACGTGTGTGGCTCAGATTAGTTCATTAGCTTTAATTTTAATTAATTAAATTAATCAGATTAATTAGATGTAAACACCCCAAATTTTCCCTCACTCATATCACACCATGGCTTGTGATCTTTCATTTTTGCATAAGCATGAGCATACCACCTCATATTGCATATTTGTTTCATCTGCATAGTTCAAGTTCATCTGCATCTAGGGTTTGTGATATGAGCATAGTTCAAGTTCATATTGCATATTTGTTTAAAATAGTTAAAATCAACCAAAAAATTTGAAACTTTGCATTTCTGTTTTAAATATTTTTCTCAACCTGAAAACATTTTTATTTTTATTTTTTTGCATTAAAAATGTATTTTTAAAATATTTAAATGTTATTTTTAATTAATTAAAGTCTTTTAATTAATTAAAAATACATTTAGGTTTTTAAAAATCACCAAAAAAATAATGAATCATCCAAATGCATTTAGAAACATTTTCAAACTATTCAAACAAATTTCTTTTTAGGTTTGATCATAGTTTCTGAATTTTCTTTGAATTAAGGGTCATAAAAATCATATTTTTGAACCCTAACTTTAAATAAATCATATCTGCCTAACCAAGAAGAGTTTGAAGATGATTCTTTTTGCATTGTGTTATATATAGCATGTAGTTTATAGGAAATTTCCTCATGAATTAATCTTGCATTTTCAATTTGATTTGCATTTTCCCTTTGAATCACCCAAAAACCCTAGAAAGCTTAGGAAATTCATAACTTTTGATAGGTTAAGCTTCCGACCTTCTCCTTTGGGGTGTGACTTAGTATGGGATTAGGGTTTGTTTGAGCTTGGTTTCAATTTTTTATCATGCCATATGATTCTGTTTTGTTCATTTGTACCTTGCTTGTCCATAAAACCCTAATTTTGTGTGTCCATTTGCATTCATCTTGCATATGCATCCTTACATGAACTTGCCATGACATTTCTTGCATTCATAAGTCATCTTAGACATCTTAAGACATGTTAGAACCATGCTTGATCATTTCTTCATTCATTTTCCATGATTTGCATTCATTTCATTTCATTAACTTTCATGTGTTTTCCAAACTTCAAAGCATGCTTACATGACATCTCATTCTTGTATGATCATACATATGCATTTTGTATGCCTTTGCATCACCTCACATGACATTAACATTGCATAAACACTTCTGACTTTGGTCATTTCATCTCATTGCACCGCATTTCATTTCATTTCTTTATGCTTTATACTTTATGCATTCATGCTAACATTTTCAGGTGGTAAGTTACTTTGAGAAGTGGATTTGACTTCACTTCTCACTTCTCTTTATCTCTTTAATTTGAATTTTACTTGTCTTTTAATGAAATTGTTCATTTGTGTTCAATCTCTCTCACTTTCTTTCTTTATGTTACTTATCTTCTTCAATGAAGTAAGTAACTTATTCTTCTGCTTCATCCTCCTTTCATCTGCTTCTTCCATTGGTGGCTTCCTTGAAGATCTCTTTTAAGCCTTACAAACCATAGGAACATCCAAGCATGATAATAATTAGGGTTGTGATTAGTCCCCCATTTTACCTTTGAGTCTCCTTGAGTCTCTCTTCTCATCTCAATAATCAGAGACTAAACTCTTAAAGTTTTAGGACTTTGGAATCAGGGTTATGCCTGCATCCTTCTCTTAGGATGGAGTGTATAACTTTAATCCTAAGTGTTAAACCTTTAATTTGTTTAAACCTCTTAATCAAATCATCTCAATAATCACTAAGACTTTATCTTGTAACTTGGGCCTTATATTAGGGTTCTAATTCTTCCTTTTTGGTTAAGAAGGACTAACCCTAGTGTTTAATGGACAAGTCCCCCTCAAGTTGTCTTATAAACCATAAAATCCATTTATTAATCTCATCCCTTAATTAAAATCCACTTAATAAAGGATTTGTTATATAATGAATTTAGTCCCTAACCATGGATTAAGTTGAGGTATCTTCCTCAGCTTAAGTATTCTCATCTATTATCCTTCTATTAGGATGGTGTAATGAGCCCACTAATCTGTGATTAGAGATTAAACTCATTACTTAACATCTAATTAATCACAAGTAGGTTAATGATCTTAATCCTAAATCATCATGGCAATTAAGTTGAGATGCTTATCTCATACTTAAGTATTCTTATTATCCCTAATCAGGGAGGATATAATGAGTTTACAAGCCCTTGATTTAGGCTTAAGCTCATTAACTTTTGCAAAACACCAAAAACAATAACAAAATTGAAAACACAAAAACAAACAATAATCGTCTCCTTCAGGATTCTTTTCTCATCACACTCATTCATAAACGAGAACTCGCTTCTTCCATCTAATGCAAGACAGTTAGCACTCGAGCCAGACGAGTCATACACTTGAGCATAGACAAGCAAGCAGTTCACAGTCAATTTTTTTCAGTCTCTTTGAGTCGAACTACGGTGTTCTGCCTTCCTCATTGCACGAGAGGATACGTAGGCATAACTTAACAATTATCGAACAAAAGTCTCTTTGTCTTCCCCCTCTTTCAGCATTCTCTATTAAGCCTCAGTTACTGAGCATTCACCTTTTGCACTGACACTTGTACATTTCTTTTCCAGCTTTTGCACACAGATAGCATATACACTACCCCTTTAAACACAAGCTTGTAAGTGTGGATACCATCGAGTACGACGGACAATCTGGGTGCTAATACCTTCCCAGGTTGTAACAAACCCCTTTTCTCAGTTTCTCTGGTTCACAACCGTCTTATCCACATCTTTTCTAGGTTTATGCAGCATTAACTTTCCTTTAGGATAAAAATGCCTAGCTTCCGACTCTATTCACTTCACCTTCATTTTCTCTTTTCATCGACCGTTCGCGCTTGTACCGGGATGCAAATCTTCGGGAGCGACAACTTGGCGACTCTGCTGGGGAGGCTTAACTTGCAACCAGGGCTCCTAGTTCTTTTTGTGGTTTCTCCTAGCGCTTGTTTGATTTGTTTTTATGGGGGTGTTATGTGCTACTTGTGCTTATTGTTTATTGCTTTATTAATTGCTTTTTGTACAGCTTTATTTATTGCTTTCATTTATAGTTTTATGCATTTCATATTGTTATCATCATCTGTGCTGGATCTGTTGTTTCCTTTGGTGGGAGGGATTTTGAGTGATTAAGGTTCCATACCGGGAGCCTGAGTGACACATGGGAAAAAGTGGCTTAATATTCTTTCTCATTCCATTTCGGTCTGGTGCGGGAATATGAAACACGGTTCAGACATGGGTTTCTTCTTGAGAACTCTATGTTACGGATTTTCTATAGTGCTATGGCTATCTGGGAAGCCTGCTAAGTCTGGATGACCTTTTATGACCTTCAGCGTCTGAGGTGAATTAGAGGAGGATCCTTTATGATTATTGTAAACATTGTACTTCCGGGTTAGAAGTGTTTACACTTCTCATAACTAATCCAAGTCTGAGGATCCTTATTCTAGAACAATACATGTGAGGGGGTTGGGATGTTTACAGGTTTGCAAGAACCCATGGCCTCATCATACCCTTGTTACTAATGTTGTTTTAAGTTTATATCATTTTGGACTGTTCTTGTGAAACCCTGGACTTGTAACTCTTTTTTTGAGTTCATCACCTAGTTATTGGTTTTCTAAGCCTCCATCTGGACTTATGAACACAAATGGACCCTATCAAGGCAAATAACAGATCCAACACTTGATCACAAACCCTTTTCATATCATTTTGCATACATCATTTTGCATCATTTAACATTTGTCTATTTATTTTACAGGGTATCCACATCTTATCTTTTGTTTGGTTTTGACCTGTTCTACTGCTCAGATTCCCTCAGTTATCTGGATCAGTCTCCTTCACCAGCTGTCTTCATCAGAGACTTTTCTCCAACACCTTCTCTAGTTATCTTCATCAGTTTTCGGCAGTTACATGTTATCAGTGTTTCTCCTCAGTTTTCTTCACCAGCATCCATTGTCAGCATGGACACTCCCAGTTGTCACTCCCCCAAAAAGACACCTGGTCAGATAGGGAACAGACGCGAACGGTCGGCGAAAGGAGAAATGAAGGTGAAATGAATAGAGTCACCAGCTAGGCATATTTATCCCGAAGGAAAGGTAATGCTTCATAAACCTAGAAAGGGATGGATAAGACGGCTGCGAACCAGAGAAACTGAGAAAGGGGGTTGGTTACAACCTGGGAAGGTATTAGTACCCAGATTGTCTGTGGTACTCGATGGGATCCACGCTTACAAGATTGTGTTTAAAGGGGGAGTGCAAGTGCTATCTTTATGCAAAAGAAAGAAAGAATATACAAGTGTCAGTGCAAAAGGTGAATGCTCAGGAGCTGAGGCTTTTGAAAGAGAATGCTGAGAGAGGGGGAAGACACATAGCCTTTTGTTCGATAACAGTTAAGTTATGCCTACGTATCCTCTCGTGGAATGAGGAAGTCAGAACACCGTAGTTCGACTCAAAGAGACTGGAAGATAAATTGACTGTGAACTGCTTGCTTGTCTATGCTCAAGTGTATGACTTGTCTGGCTCAAGTGCTAAATGTCTTGCATTAGACGGAAGAAGCGAGTTCTCGTTTATGAATGAGTGTGATGAGAAAAGAATCCCGGAGGAGACGATTATTGTTTATTTTTTGTGTTTTCAATCTTTTATTGCTTTTGTGTTTGTCATAAGTTAAAGAGCTTAAGCCTAAACCAAAGCTTAGTAAACTCATCATATCCTCCCTTTGATTAGGGATAATGAGGATACCTTAAGTATGAGATAAACATCTCAATTTAATTACCATGATGATGTAGGATTAAGATCACTAACCTACTTGTGATTATTCAGATATTTTTGAGTTTTTTGTTTTAGTGTTAAGTAATGAGTTTAAGCCATAATCAAGGATTAGTGAACTCATTACACCATCCTAATAGAAAGATAATAGATGAGAACACTTAAGCTGAGGAAGATACCTCAACTTAATCCATGATTATGGATTAACCTCATGACAAAACAAACCTTTATTATATGGATTTTAATTAGAGATGAGATTAAGAAGTGATTTTTAAGTTTGTAAGACAACTTGAGGGGGACTTGTCCATTAAACACTAGGGTTAGTCCTTCTTAACCAATAATGGAAGAATTAGAACCCTAATGTAAGGCCCAAGTTACAAGTTAATGTCTTGATGATTATTAAGATGGATTGATTAAGAGGTTTAAACAAATTAAGGGTTTAACACTTAGGATTAAAGTTATACACTTCATCCTAAGAGAAGGATGCATGCATAACCCTAATTACAAAGTCTTAAAACCTTAAAGGTTTAGTCTCTAATGATGAGGTGGGAAGAGAGACACAAAGAAGACACAAAGGTGAAAACTAAGGGGGACTAATCACAACCCTTATTATTATCATGCTTGGATGTTCATATGGTTTGTAAGGCTTGAGAAAGATCTTCAAAGAAGCCACCAAGGGAAGAAGCAGATGAAAGGAGGAAGAAACAGATGAATATATTACTTACTTCATTGAAGAAAATAAGTGACTTAGAGAAAGAAAGTGAGAGATGAACATGAATGAGCAAGCTCACTCTAAGACAATATAAAATGCATCAAGGATGCGTATGAAGAAGATGAAGATAAATGAGAAGTGAAGGCAAATTCACTTCTTAAGTTAACTTACCACCTGAAAATGTTAGTATAAGGAAAGAAAAGAAATGAGATGATGCGCATGAATGGGCCAATTCCAAAACCAGAAGCAATCACATGATTCAAATGATGCTATGAGATGATGCAAAGGCAAACCAAGTGCTATGAATGTTCATACAAGAGATTGGATGCAAATGAGGCATGCTTTGAAATATGAAAACACATGTATATTTATGAAATTAAATGGATGCAAAGGATAGCCAAAGTATGAAGAAATGACCAATAAATGTTCAATAAATGTCTTAAGATGTCTAAGATGGCATACAAGTGCTTATAATGTCATGGCAAGTTCACATGTTCATGCAATGCAATGTAAGATGCAAGTATCGATGCAAGATTAGGGTTACATGAACGGATGAGAGGAAAATGGTCAAAACAGAAACAATTCACATGTTAAAAATTTGCAAATGAACTCAAAGGAACCCTAACCCCATATCATATCACACCCCAAAGGAGAAGGTCTAACTCTTAACCTAAAGGAAGTTATGATTTTTCTAAGTTAACTAGGGTTTTTGGGTACCTTAAGAGGGAAAATGCAAATCAAATGGGAAATGAAAGATAAATTCATGACAAAAATGTCCTAGAAACTACATGCTATATGGAGAACAATTCAAAAAGAATCATTGTCCAACCCTTCATGGTTAGGCAGAAAAGAATTTTCAAAGTTAGGGTTCTAAAAAGGGAATTTTATGAACCCTAAATTCAAGAAAAATACCAAAATTGGATCAAAACCAAAAAGAAATTTGTATGAATGGTTTGACAATGTCTCTAAATGTCCTAAGATGCAATATGAATTTTTTTGGAATTTTTAGAACATAAATGGTATTTTAATTAATTAATTTCCATTAATTAATTAAAATAAACATTTAAATATTTTTAAAATGATTTTTAGATGCAAAAAATAAAAATAAAAATGTTTTTGGGTGAATAAAAATATTTGAAATTAAAATGCAGAAGGAAATATTTTTATGATTTTTCTAAGTATTTTAAATAAAATGGTAAAGAAAAATACATTTAAATGAAATAAAAATTAAAATAAGGGGAAGGTCAACACATCTAATGGTCTGGATTTAAACTGGGGTTGGAGGAAAGATTGCGCGCCAGATCCTATGGTTCAAATTCAAACTGACTAAACTTAATTAATTAATTTAATTAATTCGAATTAACCCTAACTGAACTAATCCTGGCCACTTATTTTAAATTAATCCTGATCCAAAGGCCCAGAATACGTCTGGCACACTAAACCCTAAAATTAGCCCTAATCATTTTCAGGTGACCGGAACAGTGTTCCGGTCATCTTCTCCGGCAAGACCCCAACATCAACTTCTTCCCTAGACCATTTCCAGAGCTCTAAAGCTCCAGATCACTCTCCCACACCTTCCTAAGCCTGAATCCAACCTCAAAATTCATTTCTCATGCATCAAACTCAAGATTCGAAGAAGAACATAAAAATGGTGAAACTTTCAAAAACACGATATAGGCTCAATACTCAATCATTTTCAAAACCAACAAGTGCAGTGTGATCAGTGAAGCATGTAGATCATTTCTATAACATAAAAAACAAGTTCTGGAAAAAAGTTTGAAGGTGACTACCTGAGCTGAAGCTTTCACTTTTGGAGCTTTCAGACTTCTTCTCTTGTGCAAACCCACCTCACTTGACCTCCTGATGATGTTGGAATGCTTTGATGGAGTTTAGAATGGCTGGAATGAGAGTTTACACTCCATTTGGTCTGAAATCGTGTTTGTGTTTGGCTGGCTTTCAAGCATGTTTGATGGTTGGGAAATGTTCTAATGATGATGGTGAGTTGAATGGTGAAGTTTGTTTGAAGTTTGAGTGGCTGGACAGAGAGTTTCGAAATTTTTTGCTTGAAGGTGATTTTTGTGAAACTTGGTGTATGAACTGATTCAGGCTTGTGTGTGTTATGCATTGGCTTGCTTTTGGTCCACATAACATAACCCTATTGGCCAGAGAGTGGTTGTGGCTGCAGCTAATTGGTATGGGTCATTTTGCAAAAAGTTAACAAATTGTGTACTTGAGGTATGGGCTCATGTTGTAGTTGTTCTTTGGCATGTCCTGGCTCAACATTGATCAAGGAGAGCCATGGACAATGATTTGGGGTGCTGCAGCAAGTGTATGAGAATATTCATGCCCTTTTGCCAATTTGAAGAACTTTGGCCCTTTTTGAATTTCTTGAAGTTCAAGGCATGAAATAGAATGATTCTTTGGGAAATTTTGGTAACAATGCATTGTATTATGTTTGTATGATGCTTAGAGAGTGATTAGAGGTCACAAAATGACTTGGTATGTGAAATTGCTCAAAATCCTCTTTGGTGTGAAAGTGAAAATTATAGGATTTTTGCCAACTTTGCAAAGCCATAACTTGAGTTCCATAATGAATTAGTACTTGTTCTTGTACTTTTTGAAAAGGGAATGATCCAATATACAACTTTCATGACCAACAAATTTTCATTTGAAGCATTTTTGGTTGAGAAAAAGGAGGTTGAAAAACTTTCCCAAAATGGAAAGTTTCTATTACAAGTCATTTCCATTTTTGGCAACTTTTGGTTTAGCTCAAATTTCTTCAATTTCGTGAACTTCCAAGCACTTAAATGGTCAAATAAAGATCATATGACTTCAATTTGATGAAAAATCCACTTTGATTCCATTGTTGGGGGCCTCAGATGCCCTGATTTTGCTCTGACTTGCTTGAGAAGTTACCCATTAATCAGATGACTTCCACAATGAATTTCTTCATCAAACTTGGTACACATGATCCTTATAACATATTGAGACTATTAGAAACAATAATGGCCAAAAAAAATGGAGTTATGGCCTCTGAAACCAAAACCCTAATTTCAGGTCATTTGTGCAATGAAAGCCTAACTCTGCTTCCATGTTTTCCAAGTTCTTGTGATTTCTTAACTTCCTTGATCTTTGAGGGATATAATATGATGATGGAACACACATGGACCCTCTTGGAATGATTGGAGATCTTTGGAGTGGTTCAGATGGATCCTTGGATTGCTCAGATCCCAAACCCTAGATGCAGATGAACTAGAACTTATGCAGTGAAACAAAAATGCAATATGAGATGGTGTGCTTATACTAAAGTAAACATGAAAGATCACAAGCCATGGTGTGAACTTAGTGAGGGAAAATTTGGGGTGTTTACAGCTTCCCCTATTCAAACATGAGTTAGTTGTGCAGGATGTAAGTGCCAGGCTTAACAGACAAACAAGATAACTTGTGGTTGAATACCAAAGAAAGTCCAAAATTTGCACTCACTGGGGAGAAGAAGAAAAGGGATATAAATTGTAAAAGAAAGTATAGTATGATTATCAAATGAATGCGATGGAGGATGACCATCGAGTAGAGGACGACTGCTGGGAGGTAAAACGGTAAACTAAGCAATGACGGGGACGGCCGACAAGCTGGGGAAATAAGAAATCATGATGGGGACGGCCATCAAGTACAGTAACAAGGTTCCTTGGGGATTAAAACAAAGGAGATGATGGGGACGGCCACCGGGTTTGCAAAGTAAGGTAAACAACAATGGGGACGGCCATCGGTTCAAAGAATAAATGATGAGGGATGGTCATCAATGGTGAAGGACGATCACCTAGGAGGGGACGACTGCTCTTTATCACGGCATAGGACGAATGCCGGATAGAAAAGGTCGATGATGGGGACGACCATCGGATAAGCATGATGAAGGACGATCATCAAGAGGTGAAGGATGATCACCTAGCAGGGTACGGCTGCTCTTGGGGTTTATCACGACATAGGACGAACGTTGGATAACAAAATCAACGATGGGGACGACCATCAGATAACATGATGAAAGACGATCATCAAAAGGTGAAGGACGATCACCTAGCAGGGGACGGCTGCTAAATATCACGATATAGGACGAATGCCGGATAGAAAAGGGTTCCAATAATGGAGACTCTGCTGGGGGAAAGGGTTCCAATAATGGAGTGCTTACGCTCAAGAATAAAAGTATAAGTGTTTTGACGATGTGTAAAGACTAAAGATGCGGACGAGCATTCTTAGAACCTTGATACGGACGAGTAATGGTAGAAACAAACGCTGACGCGTGTTCAGAGATAATGGTACAGACGAGTACCAACTATTTAACAAAGAACACAGACGAGTGTCGAATCTGTGGGAGAAGTGATATATAAATACAAGATACGGACGAGTATCTGTATAAGTATGAACAAGTATTGTGAAGTATAAGCAAGACATGGACGAGCATTCAACTTGATGGGAAAAGTTTGACACAGATGGGTGTCAGAAGAGAAAGTGTATAAGTTATGAACAATCATTTATATATGAGAGTGTAAAAGGCATTCTGGCGACCTGTGGGGATAGGATGACACGGACGGGTGTTAACAAGAGTGTATTATAACAAGTGTTTGGTTTGCAATAAGTGACTTGGCAACCATGCTGGGGAAAGGTGACACGGACGAGTGTCAGAAGAGTATATAGGTATCCATGTTTGAGAGACGTGTGTCGAAAGAGTATAACAGGAATTTGTGTTGGAGAGTACAAAGAGGATGCTTTGGCTTTTATTTGCAGTGGATGTGAGCATTGCTGATGAAATATTGATTGTATTTGTAGGTGACTATCTCAAAACTGGCTTGTGATCATGCAAATGTTTGATTTTTGCCGTAATGCTCCGTATTAGACGGAATGCTATGCTCTTTGGGGAAAGATGATACGAATGCTATGATTATGCAAAAGAAATCGATTCGGGATTCGGATCCCGCTGTTGTGGAGATCTCTGGCTGATCTGCTTGGAGGAGTATCCTAGCTGGGGGATATCATTGGTAGATCTGGTAAGATATATGGCTTTTCTTGGGGAAATAAATCACCGATAGATCTATCCGGTAAGGAAAGAACCCAGCCGGGGATGAGGAAGCTTCCGTCACTTTGTTGTGTAAGAGTTTCAGGCATTTCTCTTCTGGGGAGAGGCTGGAACTCTACGAGGAGATGATTCTTTTGTGTTTGAGAGACCTGGTACTCTATTTGGGGGAGGAAAGATCACTAAAAGATATTCCTAGAGATATCTGTGGGGATCCTGGCTGGGGAAGAGGAGGCTTTGGTAGCTCCACTGGGAAAAGCATTCCAGATAATGCTTGGAGAAGGTGTGTTGGGGAAGTGATGCTTGGCATGCCCCATGCTGCGTATTTGAATACTTGTAATCCTGTTAAGACAAAGAAACGCACAAGTATCCCGAGGTACCCTTACCAGATTCCGTCATAGGAGTTAGATATTCCTGGAAGTAAGATTATTTCCTGCAAGCATTTATTAAGAATGGCTCATTTGTTTTATGCAAATATTATATCATGGATATTGGACATTTTGTAAACGAAACAAAAATGTACAAGAAGAGACGTGACTGAAAATCTGATTTTATTAATATGGGAGCCCTGAATTGGCAAATACAGTCAAAGAAATAGATCCCCTGAAATGAGAAGATTGTTACAAATTGAGAAAAGTAAAAATGCTGACAATGTTGATGATGCTCCGACGAGCTTCCTTTGCTATGACCCGTATGACCTTGACGTTATTCTTATCTTGCTTTCGGAAGAGGGTTGACTCTGACTGATGCTTTGTCCTTTCGAGGCTTGCCGTGTTGTGAAGAATACAGACGAATTCAGAATGCAATTGTTCACTTATTCTCTGATTTTGCATGGATCGGCCTTTCGGGTTTTCAATCCACCGGGATACCCATTTTTGCCTGAGTTGTCTAATGCGGCTTTTCAACTCAGCGGGTGTACATTTTTTTAATTTTTCCCTTATTTTTGCCCGATTCTTTTATTCTATTTTTGACTCGTCGGGATGCCCTATTTTTTCCTGGACTTACATTCTGTTTTTATGTCCAGCGGGTCATTTTATGCGAAGTTTTTTTTAACTGCATCTGAATTCACAGGGGATAAGAAATCTTCACCATCCATAGTAGTGAGCATCAGTGCTCCCCCAGAGAAAACATTCTTTACTATGAATGGACCATCGTAATTTGGAGTACATTTGCCCCTGTGGTCTGCATGAGGAGGAAGGAGTCCTTTCAGCACAAGATCCCTCACTTGGTATTCTCGAAGCCTGACTTTCTGATCGAAGGCTTTCTTCATCCTTTTCTGATATAGCTTCCCATGACAGATTGCAACTAATCTCTTTTCTTCGATCAGATTCAGTTGATTGTACCGAGAACGGACCCATTCTGCTTCGTTCAATTTTACGTCCATCAGTACCCGTAAGGAGGGTAATTCCACTTCAACAGGTAGGATTGCTTCCATACCATACACAAGTTGATACGGTGTTTCCCCAGTAGACGTTCAGATTGAGGTACAATACCCATGCAAGGCAAATGGTAGCATCTCATGCCAGTCTTTGTAAGTAAACACCATCTTCTGCACAATCTTCTTGATGTTTTTGTTAGCTGCTTCAACAACGCCATTCATCTTTGGCTTGTAAGGAGAAGAGTTATGATGTTGGATTTTGAAGTCCCGACACAGTTCTTCCATCATCTTATTGTTCAAATTGGAACCATTATCAGTAATGATTTGCTCGTGTACTCCATATCGACAGATGATATCTCTTTTCAGAAATCTGGCTACCACTTGCCTGGTGACGTTTGCATATGAAGCTGCTTCAACCCATTTGGTAAAGTAATCAATGGCTACCAAGATGAATCTGTGGCCATTTGAAACAGTTGGTTCGATCTTTCCAATCATGTCAATGCCCCACATGGCAAAGGGCCAAGGTGAAGACATCACGTTCAAAGGATTTGGAGGCACATGCAGTTTGTCTGTGTAGATTTGGCATTTGTGACACCTCCTGGCATAGGGACAACAGTCTGCATCCATCGTGATCCAGTAGTAGCCTGATCTTAATAATTTCTTAGCCATTGCATGCCCTCCAGCATGGGTACCGAAAGATCCTTCATGCACCTCGTGCATCACCAAGTCTGCTTCTTTCTTATCAACACATCTGAGCAGAACCATGTCAAAGTTTCTCTTGTATAATGAACCATCAACATTAAGGAAGAAACTACCAGCCAGCCTTCTTAATGTCTTTTTATCATTGGATGATGCCCCAGGTGGGTATGTTTGATCCTCCATGAAGCATTTTATGTCATGGAACCAAGGCTTGTCATCTTTAGCAATGTCCATGGAGAATACATATGCTGGTCGGTCAAGTCTAGATACCGAAATTTGAGGCACATAATTGGCAGTCTGAACCTTGATCATGGAGGAAATGGTAGCTAAAACATATGCGAACTGATTTTTGTCTCGAGGGATGTACTAAAGTTTGACTGTTGTGAAGAAAGTCAATAATCTCCTCATGTAGTCACGATATAGAATTAGGTGCTCTTGGTGACTGTACCATTTGCCGTTGGTCTGATTGATTACCAAAGCTGAATCCCCGAATACAGTTAATGTCTTGATCTTTAGGTCAATGGCTTCCTCAAGACCCATGATACATGCTTCATATTCAGCTTCATTGTTAGTGCATGCAAAGGTGAGTTTTGCCGAGAAAGGCATGTGAACTCCCTTAGGTGTTATGAGCACTGCACCAACTCCACGACCATTCATGTTAACAGCCCCATCAAACATCATAGTCCATTCTTCTTCTAGGTCGGGCCCTTCTGTGTGAACAGGCTCATCATGATCTTTTGCTTTTAGGAACATGATGTCTTCATCAGGGAAGTCAAATCTCATTGGTTGGTAATCATCAATGGGTTGCTCAGCTAGATAGTCAGACAATATACTGCCTTTGATGGCCTTTTGGGATGTGTATTGAATGTCATATTCTGTCAGAATCATTTGCCATCTTGCAACCCTTCCGGTAAGTGCTGGCTTCTCAAATATGTACTTGACGGGGTCCATCTTTGAGATCAATAAGTTAGTGTGAGTCAACATATACTGTCTTAATCGGTGAGCAGCCCACGCTAAAGCACATCAAGTTTTCTCGAGCAGTTAATATCTTTGTTCACAGTCGGTAAACGTTTTTCTTAGGTAGTATATTGCATACTCTTTTCGACCAGACTCGTCATGCTGGCCCAACACATACCCCATTGATCCTTCTAATACAGTCAGGTACATTATTAGAGGACTTCCTTCAACTGGAGGCATAAGAATTGGAGGTTCTTGCAAGTACTCCTTGATTTTGTCAAAAGCCTTTTGACAATCTTCGTTCCACCTGACCGTTTGTTCCTTTCTTAACAACTTGACCAAGGGCTCACAGGTTGCTGTAAGATGAGATATGAACCTTGATATGTAGTTCAATCTACCTAAGAACCCCCAAACTTCTTTTTCAGTCCTAGGTGCAGGCATCTCCTGGATGGCTTTGACTTTGTCAGGATCAACTTGTATTCTCTTTTCACTTACGATAAATCCCAGCAACTTACCGGATCGCACCCCGAATGTGCATTTGTTGGGGTTTAGCTTCAACTGATACTTTCTCAGACGCTTAAATAACTTCAGCAGATTTACCAGATGATCTTCTTTAGAGAGGGACTTGGCAATCATGTCATCCACGTAGCATCAATTTCTTTGTGGATCATATCATGGAATAACGTTACCATAGCCCGTAGATAAGTAGCGCCGGCATTCTGTCGCTCCCACCAAATGACACGAGGCCAAGAGGGGGTACAGACGCGAACGGTCGGCGAAAGAGAAGAAATGAAAAGAATCGCCAGCTAGGCATTTTTATCCCGAAGGAAAGGTAATGCTGCATAAACCTAGAAAGATATGGATAAGACGGTCGCGAACCAGAAAAACTGAGAAAGGGGGTTGGTTACAACCCGGGAAGGTATTAGCACCCAGATTGTCCGCCGTACTCTACGGGATCCACGCTTGAAAGATTTGTGTTTAAAGGGGTAGTGTCAGTGTTATCTATGTTCAAAAGCTGGAAAGAATGCAAGTGTCAGTGCAAAAGAGGTGTGAAGTGAAATAAAAGAGTGTCAGTATAAGGAAAGGATGTGAAGCTCAAGACTATGAGGCTTAAAGAATAATGCTGGAAGAGGTGGAATATATAGAGACTTTTGTTCGATAAATGTTAAGTTATGCCTATGTATCCTCTTGTGCAATGAGGAAGTCAGAACACCGTAGTTCGACTCAAAGAGATTGAAAGATAAATTGACTTGTGAACTGCTTACTTGTCTATGCTAAAATGTATGACCTGTCTGGCTCAGGTGCTAACTGTCTTGCATTAGACGGAAGAAGCAAGTTCTCGTTTATGAGTGAATGAGATGAGAAAAGAATCCTGAAGGAGACGATTATTGTTTGTTTTTGTGTTTTTAATCTTTTATTGCTTTTTGTGTTTGTCATAAGAAAACGAGCTTAAGTCTAAACCAAGGGTTAGTAAACTCATCACATCCTCCCTTTGATTAGGGGTAATGAGAATTCCTTAAGTATGAAGTAAGCACCTCACACTTAATCACCATGATGTAGGATTAAGATCATTAACCTACTTGCATTTATTTAGATGTTTTTGGTATTTAGTTTAGTGTTAAGTAATGAGTTTAAGCCATAATCAAAGATTTAATGGACCCATTACACCATCCTAATAGAAGGATAATAGATGAGCACATTTAAGCTGAGAAAGGCTCCTCAACTTAATCCATTATTAGGGATTAAACTCATGACAAAACCAAGCCTTTATTAGAGTGGATTTTAGTTAATGATAAGGTTAAGAAATGGATTTTATGGTTTGTAAGACAACTTGAGGGGGACTTGTCCATTAACACTAGGGTTAGTCCTTCTTAACCAATTAAGGGAGAATTAGAACCCTAATGCAAGGCCCAAGTTACAAGCTTGATGTCTTAGTGATTATTAGATGGATTGTTTAAAGGGTTTAAACACATTAAGGGTTTAACACTTAGGATTAAAGTTATACACTCCATCCTAATAGAAGGATACATGCATAACCTTAATCACAAAGCCTTAAAACCTTTAAGGTTTAGTCCTTGAGTAAGAGATGAGAGGAGAAGACTCAAAGATGACACAAATGTAAAACTAATGGGGGGACTAATCAAACCCTAATTGTTGTCATGCTTGAGTGTTCCTAGGGTTTATGAGTCTTGCAAGAGACCTTCAAGAAAAGCCACCAAGGAAGAAGCAAATGAAAGGAGGAGAAGCAGAAGAAATAAGCTAACTTACTTCACTTAAGAACATAAGTCACTTGCAGAAAGAAAGTGAGAGATGAACATGAGTGAGAAAGCCCACTCTAAAGCAAAGATAAAATGCAGCAAGGATGCATAAAAGAGAATGAGAAGAGGGATGAGAAGTGAAGGCAAATTCACTTCTGAATTACTTACCACTTGAAATGGTTAGTGTAAAGAAAGAGATGAGATATAAATGAAGTGAATGCAAGGATGCAAACCAAAACCAGAAGCATATTCATGATGCAAATGATGCTAAGAGATGATGAAAATGTATGTCAAGAGTAATGGATGATCATACAAGTGATGAGAATGCAAATGAAGCATGAAGGAAGCATGAAAGTTCATGAATGTTCATGGAATGTAATGAATGCATAACATGGTAAATGGATGAAGAAATGATCAAGCATGATTCTAATGTGTCCTAAGATGTCTTAAAAGTCATGTGAAAGCACAAAATGTCATGGCAAGTTCATGTATGCAAGAATATGAAGGATGAATGCAAATGAAGGCAAAAATTAGGGTTTATGTACAAGATGCAATGCAAAATTCAAAATCAGAAGCAAATGACAAGATAAAAAATTGAAAATGGAATCAAAGGTACCCTAAACCTATACAAGTTCACAACCCAAAGGGGGAGGTCTTACTCTTAACCTAATGGATGTTATGAATTTCCTAAGTTACCTAGGGTTTAAGGGTGATCTTAAAGGAAAAATGCTAAACAAAATGGAAATGCAAGATAAAAATGAAACAATAATGTTTTTAGAAGCTTGAAAGTATGCATAACACAATGCAAAAAGAACCATTCACAAACTCAACTTGGATCAAAAGTTATGAATTTTTGAAGTTAGGATTAAAAATATTCAAATTAAAGAACCCTAATTCAAATGAAAATTGGCAAAATATGATCAAAACCAAAAATAAATTTGTCTTGTGAGTTTGTAAATGTTTGTAAATGTTTTAAAATGCTCTCTGAATATTTTTGGGATTTTTAAATACCTAAATGTATTTTTAATTAATTAATTCTCATTAACTAATTAAAAATAACCATTTAAATGATTTAAAAATAATTTTTAATGCAAAAAATAAAATAAAAATTATTTTCACAATGAGAAAAATATTTAAAGTCATGATGCAAAAAATGAAATTTTTTGAATGTGTTTTGCTATTTTTAAAAATTCGTAGAAATAAAATAGAAGAAAAATGAAATAAAACAAATTAAATGGAAAAGTATGAGGATCCTGAGGCTGAGATTTAAAGATGAGGTTTCAGGGTTGACTGGCGCGCTAATGGATGGCCAGGATCTCATCTGAGCTAATTAACCTAATTAAATTAAATAAATCATCGATTAGGGCTAATGACATGATCTGAGCCTTTGAAACGCGCGCGGGAAACAAGATCTGATGGCTCACGTTTAAACCTTACTAATTACACTGATTAGGGCAAATTACTTTCAGGTTACCGGAACAGTGTTCCGGTCATCTTCTCCGACGAGCCAAAACCCTCTCTCTCTCTCTAAGCATCTAAAACATGATTTTTCTGCCCAAAAATGAACCCCACGCATCACTAAACCTAAATCCCCAAACAAAAACCATTTATCACTCATCAAAAAGCCAAATCGAAATAAGACATTTTTAGGTCAGAAACTTTCAGATACTCCATACATGCTCAATATCCCACCATTTTGAAAAATAAATACATCAGGATTACCAGCACAACATAAGGATTCGATTAAGAACTTAAAAACAAGCTTCTGGGAAAAAATTCTTGAGCTATACCTGAGATTGAACCTTCTGATTCTAGGCTTTCTGGTTGTTCCTTTGGTGCAAGTACACTCCTCTAAACCTCCTGATGATGAAATGAAGCTTAGAAAACCTTGAGAGTGGCTAGTTTTGAGATTCCAGCTCTGGTGTAGCAGATTTTGAGGTTTGTGTATGTGATGTTTCAGGGTGTTTTAAGGGCTGATTCTTGTTCCTTGGATGATATATGACTTATTGGTGAAGAAAAAATGGAAGTTTGATGGCTGTGGGAGAAGTTTCGAAGAGGTGAAGATTTTGACAGTTTTTGTGAATCCTGAGTTGTGGGAGGATGCTGGCTTGTGTGTGTGTATGTTTCAAGTCCTTGAGGTCCACATAACATGTTCTGATTGGGCAGAGGGTTGGTAATGTCACAGTTTGATTGGTATGGGCAAAGATGCAAAAAGTCAAGATTTTGTGTACCATAGGTATGGCTCGGGTCATAGGAGATCTTAGGGCCTGTCCTGCTTCAGCTTGAGTCAAGGAAGGCCTTTGGATAAGGTTTTGTGAACTGGATGGTCTTGATCAAGAGTTTCCAATGTTCTTTAATATTTCCCTCTTTGGAGTTTCTTGTGAATCAAGGCAAGGAAACTTATGAGTTCTTGGCCAATTTGCAGCAAAATGGGCCATATAAAGTTGTTATGATGCATTGAGATCAATTAACAATCAAACCAATCATTAAAAGTTCTTCTTGCAAAAAGTTCTTTTCTTGAAAATTTATGAAAAATGCCTTATGGTAGCTTGTGATTCAAGGCATGACACTTGATATTTCTTTGGGCACTTCTGAGTTTTAGGTCATGTATCATGTTTGTGTAATGCTTAGAAGTCAATTAGAGGTCAAAAATTGGTTTGACATTAGTTTTTGCAAGTTTCCCTCTTTGGTACATAAATGAAATTTTGTGATTTTTCCCAACTTTGTAAGGCCATAACTTGAGTTCTATGATGAATAGATCAAGTTCTTGTACTTTTTGAAAAGGTAATGATCCAATCTACAACTTTCATGACCAAGAATTTTTCATTTGAAACATTTTTGAATCAAAAAGAGGAGGTTGAAAAACTTTCCCAAAATGGCAAGTTTGCATTATAAGTCACTTTCCCAAAATGGCAACTTTGCAAATGGCTTGAAATTCTTCAATTTTGTGAACTTATAACTTCTTGTAAGATCAAATAAAGTTCATATACATCCAAAATGATGGAGAAGACCCTTTGGTTGGGTGATTGGGGGCCTCAGATGCCCTGATTTTGCACTGACTTGTTCAAGAAGTCATCTACTGATCAAATGCCTTCCCCATTGAATTTCTTCATGAAAATTGGTATGCATGATCCTTATAACATATAGAGACCAATAGAAACAAGAATGACCAAAAAAATTGGAGTTATGGCCTCTGAAACCAAAACCCTAATTTTAGGTCATCTGTGTAGTTAAGCTTGGCTCTGCTTCCATGCCTTTCTCAGTTCTTGTGATTTTCTGATTTCCTTGATCTTGGATATAATATGATGTTTGATTATACATGGTCCGTCTTGAGATGATTGAAGACCTTTGGAGTGGCTCAGATGGCCCATGGATTGCTCAGATCATAAACCCTAGATGCAGATGACTTTGAACCAATGCAGTGAAGCAAAAAGGCAATATGAGATGCTATGATTGAATCTTATGCAAATGAAAAGATCACAAGCCATGGTGTGAACTTAGTGAGGGAAAATTTGGGGTGTTTACATCTGCCCCTATTCAAACATGAGTTAGTTGTGCAGGATGTAAGCGACGGCTTATCAGGCAAACATGATAACTTGTGGTTGAATACCAAAGACAATCCAGAATTTGCACTCACTAAATGAAGAAGAAAAGGGATATGATTGTAAAAGAAAGTAAAATATGATTATAAAGTGCGGGCGACGGAGGACGACCGTCGAGCGGAGGAAGACTGCTGAGGATAAAGCAATGACAGGGACGACCGACATGCTGGGGAGATGGAAGTATCATGATGGGGACGGCCATCAGGTTTATAAAGTAACGGGTAAACAACGATGAGGACGGCCATCGGGTTAATGAAATAAATGAAAAAATGATGAGGTACGGTCATCAAAGGTGAAGGACGATCACCTAGCAGGGGACGGCTGCTCTGTTGGGGAGAAAGATGAGGGACGGTCATCTAAGGTGAAGGACGATCACCTGGCAGGGGACGGCTGCCAAACGTATCACGACATAGGACGAATGCCGGATAGAAAAGGTCGACGATCGGGACGGCCATCAGATAAGCATGATGAAGGATGATCATCAAGAGGTGAAGAACGATCACCTAGTAGGGTACGGCTGCTCTCGGGGTTTATCATGACATAGGACGAATTTCAAATAACAAGATCAACGATGGGGACGACCATCAAATAAAATGATGAAGGACGATCATCAAGAGGTGAATGACGATCACCTAGCAGGGGACGGCTGCTAAAACATCACGACATAGGACGAATGTCGGATAGAAAAGGGTTCCAATAATGGAGACTCCGTTGGGAAATGATGAAGGACGATCATCGAAAAGGTGAAGGACGATCACCTAGCAGGGTACGGCTGCCGAAAGTATCATGACATAGGACGAATGTCAGATAGAAAAGAAATTTTGCCAAGAATTGGCTGGGAACTCTTTTGGGGAATGGTGACACGGACGAGTGTTCACATTCAAGAAGTGAAAGGTATAAGTGTTTGATACTGTGTATAGATTAAAGATGCGGAAGAGCATCGGTAGAAACAACCGCTGACGCATGTTCAGAGATGATGATACGGACGAGTACCAACTAGTTAACAAAGAACACGGACGAGTGTCGAATCTGTGGGAAATAAATGTGTATACAAGATACGGACGAGTATCTGTATGAGTGAAAATAAGCATGAGTGAGACACATGCGAGTGTTCAACTTGCTGAGGAGAGTGACACGGACGGGTGTCAAAAGAGAGAATGTATAAGTTATGAACTTATAAGTATAAAAGGTGTTGGATGACCTGTGGGGATATGATGACACAGACGGGTGTCGAAAGAAGTGTATAAACAAGTGTTTGGTTTACAATAAGTGTTTTAGGCAACCATGCTAGGGAGTGGCGACACGGACGGGTGTCAGGAAAGTTTATAGATATATCTACAGGGGATGATATGAGATGACACGGACGAGTTTCGAGAAGAGTGTATATGAACATGTATTTGTGAGTGCAAAGGGGACGCCTTGGCTTTCTATTGAGGATATGACACAGACGAGTGTCGAGAAGTATCTGTTATACATAAGTATCTGTTTGTAGAAAATGTCCTGGCGACTTTCTAGGGAAAGATGACACGGACGAGTGTCAAAAAGAATCATGTATTTGTACTTTGGGAATGCAAAGAAGATGCTTTGGCATTCTGCCGGGGAATTCGAGATGTGTCTTGATAGGGTGTTAATATTTACAGGTGGCTGATTCAAAACATAACTTGTGATTATGCAATATGTTTGATTTTTGTCATAATGCTCCGTATTAGACGGAACGCTATGCTCTGGGGGAAATATGATGTGAATGTTATGATTATGCAAAGTATACCGATTCGGGATTCAGATCCTGCTGCCGTAGAGATCTCTGACTGATCTTCCTTGAAAGAATATCCCAGCTGGGGGTGAGACCATTGGTAGATCTGATATCGATGATTCTGCTTGGGAAAATAGGCCACTGATAGACCAATCTTGATAATGAGGGACCCAACTGGGGGCTATGGTAGCTTTCGTCACTTTGTTGCGAGATCCTCAGACATTGTTCTTCTAGATAGAGGTTGGAGCTCTGCGGGGAGGTAGTTCCCTGTCTAGCACTCGGCTGGGGAGGAACGATCACTGGACGACCTTCCTAGTGACTTTTGTAGAGGCCCTGTGGAGGATGATGGACTAAGCTAGGGAAATGAGCCCCTCCTGATGCTGTCCTGGATAAGGTGCTGGGAATTAATGATTTGGCTTCCTGCTAGGTAGAGGCTTTTGTGCCCCATGTTGCATTTTGGGCACCTGCAATCATGTTATAACAAAGAAACGTACAAGTACCCCGAGGTATCCTTTACTTGATTCCATCATAGGAATTTAGACACTTCCGGGAGCAAACATATTTGCTGTAAGCATGTAATTTAGAAGAGACGCAACCGTATTTATGCAATCGATATTTTAAGGACATCAGACATTTTTGCAAATGAAATAAAAATATACAAGGCGGAGTATGACTGGAAATCTGATTTTACTAATTTTGTGCCTTAAATTGGCAAGTACAGTCAAAGAAACAGATCCCCTGAAAAGAGGAGATTATTACAAATTGAGAAACAAAAAGATGTTGGCAATGTTGATGACGCTTCAGTGTGCTTCCCTTTTGCTATGACTCATATGACATTGACGTTCTTCTCATCTTGCTTTCGAAGAGGGTCGATTCTGACTGATGTTTTAACCTTTTGAAGCTTGCCATGTTGTAAGTGATACAGACGAATTCAGAATGCAGTTGTTCGCTTATTCCCTTATTTTGCGTGGATCGCCCTTTCGGGTTTTCAATCCACCGGGATACCCATTTTTGCCTGAGCTGTCCAATGCGGCTTTTCAACTCAGCGTGTGTACATTTTTTTCCCTTATTTTTGCCCGAGTCTTTTATTCTGTTTTTGACTCGCCGGGATGCCCTATTTTTTCCTGGACTCACATTCTGTTTTTTATGTCCAGCGGGTCATTTTATGCGAAGTATTTTTTAACTGCATCTGAATTCACAGGGGACAGGAACTCCTTACCATCCATAGTTCTGAGCATCAGTGCTCCGCCAAGGAATACTTTCTTTACTATGAACGGACCATCGTAATTCGGAGTCCACTTGCCCCTGTGTTCTGTATGAGGAGGGAGGAGTCTTTTCAGCACAAGATCTCCTACTTGGTATTCCCGAAGTCTGACTTTCTGATCGAAGGCTTTCTTCATTCTCTTCTGATACAGCTTTCCATGACAGATTGTAGCTAACCTCTTCTCTTCGATCAGACTCAGTTGATTGTACCGAGAACGGACTCATTCTGCTTCATTCAGTTTGACATCCATTAGTACCCGTAAGGAGGGTAATTCAACTTCAATAGGTAGGACTGCCTCCATACCATACACAAGCTGATACGGTGTTGCCCCAGTGGATGTTCTGATTGATGTACAGTACCCATGCAAGGCAAATGGTAGCATTTCATGCCAGTCTTTGTAGGTGACCACCATCTTTTGCACAACCTTCTTGATATTCTTGTTAGCAGCCTCTACAGCGCCATTCATCTTTGGCCTGTAAGGAGAAGAATTGTGATGTTGGATCTTGAAGTCCCGACACAGTTCTGCCATCATTTTGTTGTTTAAGTTAGAACCATTATCAGTAATGATTTCACTCGGGCACTCCATACCGACAGATGATGTCTCTCTTCAGGAATCGGGCTACCACTTGCCTGGTGACGTTTGCATATGAGGTTGCTTCAACCCACTTGGTAAAATAGTCAATGGCTACCAGGATGAATCTGTGGCCATTTGAAGCAGTCGGTTCAATCTTGCCAATCATATCTATGCCCCACATGGAAAAGGGCCAAGGTGAAGACATCATATTCAGAGGATTCGGAGGCACATGCACTTTATCTGCATAAATCTGGCACTTGTGGCACTTTCTGGCATATGCACAACAGTCTGCATCCATTGTGATCCAGTAATAGCCTGATCTTAGCAACTTTTTAGCCATTGCGTGTACTCTAGCATGGGTACCAAAAGATCCTTCGTGCACCTCGTGCATCAACAATTCTGCTTCTGTCTTATCAACACATCTGAGAAGTACCATATCAAATTTCCTCTTGTATAAGGAACCATCAGCATTTAGGAAGAAACTACCGACTCTTATAAGAATATCAGCTCACGTTCAGCTATTCATCTTCTCATCATTCTCTCACAACAACATGCTTGCTATAGCTAACTTTCAGAGATCATCAAACTCAACCAATCTCAATTTCTTCCTTCACCACATTCTAAAAATGGCTCAAAACCCTAACATCTCTGAAGAAATCGCCAACAAGGAAGATGTGGTGCATGCAACCCCCATCTCTGTGGTACCCATGGATTCAAATCCAATGGACGAAATCAGAGGAAGTGTTCCCCTTGCTCAAAAACCAAGAACCCCTAAAATAACAAAGGATATTGTATTCAGCAAGGCCAAAGGCATGCCTTCACCATTAACCACCACTCCAAATGCTTCTGCATATGTGGATGATTCCATAAAGGAGCTGGTAAACAGGATCTTATCTGAGCAAAGAGTGGTAAGTGGCATATCTATCCCTCTGAACACCATGCCAGCTCCACAAGAAGATCAACAAAATCAGGCTGAAAAGGACACTCCTGTTCAACAGGATGTCCCAATAGATGTTGAAACATCTGAGGACCAGCAAAAGGCCTCATCTGATGCTGCTGATGAAACATCTAAGGACCAGAAAAAGGCCTCCACTGATAGTGATGAAGAAATAACTGAGGACCAGCACAAGGCCTCCACTGAAAATCAAATATCTGTTGAACCACCTGCTGAAGAGGAGACTGCTCAACCTCCTCCTGTTGTGAATATAGAGCATGATTCTGATACAGAAATCATTGCTTCTGTCAACCTTAGCATAGCCAAAAGGCTTAGAACTAGGAAGGAAAAGAAGAATGCAGGACATGCAACTCCTGAGAAGAAGCAAGCTACACCAAAGAAGGACAAAGCTAAAGTTGTCTTTGGTCCTACAAAACAATGGAGCAAGGTGCAAACACAAAAGAGGAAAGTTGTCCCTCCTCCAGATTCAGATGTTGAAGAGGATGTTCCAACATCTCCACCAAAGAAGAAACCAGCACCCTCAAGGTCATCAACTGCTGTTCCAGAAGCTCCTCTGGACAACATCTCCTTCCATCATGTTTCAAGTGTAAATAGATGGAAGTTTGTTTATCAAAGAAGGGTAGCACTTGAAAGAGAGCTGAGCAGTAATGCACTTGAGTGCACTGAGGTAATTGATCTCATTTCTTCTGCTGGCCTATTTAAAACTGTATCAAATTTCTCTCCTTGCTATGAGCTGCTAGTCAAGGAATTCATAGTCAACCTCCAAGAATATTGTGATGATGGTAAGTCTGCTGACTTCAGATAGGTTTATGTAAGAGGTAGGTGTGTGGAATTCTCTCCAAGGGTTATCAACCACTACCTTGGAAGAGAATCTGATGGTCCAAATGAGTTAGGGAAGACTGATAACCAGGTCTGCAAGGTTATCACTGCTAATCAGGTCAAGACTTGGCCAGTTAAAGGGAAGCTCTCAGTTAGCATGCTGATAAGGAAATATGCCATGCTGAATAGGATTGGCACTGCAAACTGGGTCCCTACCAACCATACATCCTCAATATCAACTGGATTGGGCAGGTTCATATATGTTGTGGGCACCCAAACAATGCTGGATTATGGGGCTTATATATTTGATCAGACATTGAAGCATGCTGGATCATCTACAACTAAGCTGCCAATTGCCTTCCCTTCCTTGCTGTGTGGAATAATGCTGAGTCAGTATCCTGGTATCCTCACTAAGAAGGACACAATTTGCAAAAGAAAAAGCCCTCTGGCCTTCCACTACAAGTTGTTCTTGAGTCATCATGCAGCTGATGTTGATGCTCCCTCTGGGACATCTGATGGTCCTTCAAAGGCAAAGTCTCCAATCTCCAAAGCTGCCTTGATTGCTGAGCTGAAGATCACTTGCAAAGAACCGGATGCAAGGAAGCAGATGCTTGAGGAGATTATCCAAAGGCTGGAGAGTGAAGAAAGTGCTCAGAAAAATGCTGCTTCTGATGAGGAGACTGAGGAAGAGGAAGAAACTGATTATGAGGAGTCTGAGTGAAACCTGTATGTGAGGAAAATGTAATGACAGCTTCTGCATTGTAATTTTGAATTAGTAACTTTGGCCCCAAATTTATGTCTAACAAGGGGGAGAACAACAACAACAATGTATGATGCTGTTTAGTTATTAATGAAAAACTCCTGTTTTCTTCTGAACTAAATTTGTGATGTTAATGAAAATTTCTGTTGCAACAAGACTGAATACATGTATGTTTGAGGGGGAGTAAACTCACACATGACTAAACAGAAAAGAACTGCTGCACTCTGATAACCAGAAAAGAATGTTAGCCAAAAATTAGCCAAAGGGGGAGTTTGTAGATGTTTAGAATTGGCAGAATTTTTGACCAACAAGAAATGTTGAATTCAGTTCAGGATGTCCTATCAGATGTTGGGACATTATCAAACAGAGTATAAGTAAATGAACTTAATTCAGGATGTCACACCAGATGTTGGGACATTGTATCAGTTAATGAAATAAGTTCAGTTTACAGGATGTCACATCAGATGTTGTGACATTGTATCAGTAAATGAAGTAAGCTCAGTTTTTCAGGATGTCCCAACAGATGTTGTGACATCTCAAACCTGCTACCAGAATTAATTAATGACTAACAGAATTGAGTAAATTAAGGAAAGTTATCTGGAATTAATTATGGATGGATAAAATAGAATAAGGCGCATCTGTAGGGAGTGTTGTTATATGTCTTCAGCATAATCAGAACAACTGAATCACCTAGAATCTAGGAAGTAACAAACCCTAATTCAAGGTGGAAGCAGCATGCGTTTTAGGATTGGATAAACCTACAGAAAGCCCAAAATCCAAACACCTATTTAAGCAACAGAAACTCTCAGAATAGAGCACGAATTTCAGAAGACAAAATAGGGTGTTTTGAGTTTTAATAGCAGGTTGTTTTATTGTACCACTTTATGAGCTTTTAAGCAAAAGTGTATTTGTGTCTTGATTGAAATTGTGAAGTAAGATCAAGCTGTTTTGTTTGAAGTATGACTTCAATTTTATTAAACTTGTAAACAAGATCACTGTGTGATTGAGGGGGAGTGAGTTGGTACTCATATCTAAGTTGTGTCTTAGGTAGAAATTGCATTGGGTAGATATTAAGTGAAAGATTAAACTGGGTGGTTTAAGTCTAGAATTAATATTACTTATAGTGGATTTCCTCCTGGCTTGGTAGCCTCTAGATGTAAGTGTGGTTATACACTGAACTGGGTTAACAAATTACTGTGTTGTTTAATTTTCCTGCACTTTATGTTTTGGTTAAGTTGTCAAGTGTTTAAACATCTCATTCGACATCTCATACCTGATCACAGAATTTCAACTTATGCAAAACACCAAAAACAATAACAAAACTGAAAACACAAAAACAAACAATAATCGTCTCCTTCAGGATTCGTTTCTCATCACACTCATTCATAAACGAGAACTCGCTTCTTCCGTCTAATGCAAGACAATTAGCACTCGAGCCAAACGAGTCATACACTTGAGCATAGACAACCAAGTAGTTCACATTCAGTTTTTTTTCCAGTCTCTTTGAGTCGAACTACAATGTTCTAACTTCCTCATTGCACGAGAGGATACGTAGGCATAACTTAATAGTTATCGAACAAAAGTCTCTTTGTCTTCCCCCTCTTTCAGCATTCTCTGTTAAGCCTCAGTTACTGAGCATTCACCTTTTGCACTGCCACTTGTACATTTCTTTTCCAGCTTTTGCACACAGATAGCAAATACATTACCCCTTTAAACACAATCTTGTAAGCGTGGATCCCGTCGAGTACGACACAAAATCTGGGTGCTAATACCTTCCCAGGTTGTAACCAACCCCCTTTCTCAGTTTCTCTGGTTCGCAACCGTCTTATCCATATCTTTTCTAGGTTTATGCAACATTACCTTTCCTTTGGGATAAAAATGCCTAGTTGGAGACTCTATTCACTTCACCTTCATTTTCTCCTTTCGCCGACCGTTCACGCTTGTACCGGGATGCAAATCTTCAGGAGCGACAGCTTGGCAACTCTGTCGGGGAGGCTTATATTGCAACCAGGGCTCCTGGTTCTTTTTGTGGGTTTCTCCTACCGCTTGTTTGATTTGTGTTTATGGGGGTGTTATGTGCTACTTGTGCTTATTGTTTATTGATTTATTTATTGCTTTCTATACAGCTTTATTTATTGCTTTCATTTACAGTTTTATGCATTCCATAATGTTATCATCATCTGTGTTGGATCTATTGTTTCCTTTGGTGGGAGGGATTTTGAGTGATTAAGGTTCCATACCTAGAGCCTGAGTGACATATAGGATAGAGTGGCTTCATATTCTTTCCCATTCCATTTCGGTCTGGTGTGGGAATATGAAACATGGTTCAGACATAGGTTTCTTCTTGAGAACTCTGTGCTACGGATTTCCTGTAGTGCTAGGGCTATCTAGGAAGCCTGCTAAGTCTGAATGACCTTTTATGACCTTCAGCATCTGAGGTGAATTAGAGGAGGATCCTTTATGATTATTGTAAACATTGTACCTCCGGGTTAGAAGTGTTTACACTTCTCATAACTGATCCATATATGAGGATCCTTGTTCTAGAACAATACATGTGAGGGGGTTGGGATGTTTACAGGTTTGCAGGAACCCTTGGCCTCATCATACCCTTGTTACTAATGTTGTTTTAAGGTTGTATCATTTTGGACTGTTCTTGTGAAACCCTGGACTTGTAACTCTTTATTTGAGTTCCCCACCTGGTTACTGGTTTTCTAAGCCTCCATCCGGACTTATGAACACACATGGACCCTATCAAGGCAGATAACAGATCCAACACTTGATCTCAAACCATTTGCATATCATTCTTCATACATCATTTTGCATCATTTAACATTTGTCTATTTGTTTTACAGGGTATCAACATCTTATCTTTGGTTTGGTTTTGACTTGTTCTACTGCTCAGACTTTATCTTGTAACTTGGGCCTTACATTAGGGTTCTATCTCTTCCTTATGGTTAAGAGGGACTAACCCTAGTGTTTAATGGACAAGTCTCCCTCAAGTTGTCTTACAAACCATAAAATTCACTTCTTAATCTCATCCCTTAATTAAAATCCATTTAATAAAGGCTTGTTATATAATGAATTTAATCCCTAACCATGGATTAAGTTGAGGTATCTTCCTCAGCTTAAGTGTTCTCATATATCATCCTTCTATTAGGATGGTGTAATGAGTTCACTAATCCCTGATTAGAGATTAAACTCATTCTTTAACACTAAACAAAAAACCCAAAAACACTTAATAATCACAAGTAGGTTAATGATCTTAATCCTACATCATCATGGTAATTAAGTTTGAGATGCTTATCTCATACTTAAGTAGGCTCATTATCCATAATCAGGGAGGATATAATGGGTTTACAACCCTTGATTTAGGCTTAAACTCATTAACTTATGCAAAACACCAAAAGCAATAAAAAACTGAAAACACAAAAACAAACAATAATCGTCTCCTTCGGGATTCTTTTCTCATTATACTCATTCACAAACGAGCATCCGCTTCTTCCGTCTAATGCAAGACAGTTAGAGCTCGAGCCAGACGAGTCATACACTTGAGCATAGACAACTAAGCAGTTCACAGTCAAATCATCATCCAGTCTCTTTGAGTTGAACTACGGTATTCTGACTTCCTCATTACACGAGAGGATACGTAGGCATAACTTAACAGTTATCGAACAAAAGTCTCTTTGTCTTCCCCCTCTTTCAGCATTCTTTCTAAGTCTCAGTTCCTTAGCAATTCACACCCTTTTTCACTGACACCTGTACTTTCTTTCCCTAGCTTTTGCACATAACTAACACATACACCTACCCCTTTTAAACACAAACTTGTAAGCATGGATCCCGTCGATTACGACGGACGATCTGGGTGCTAATACCTTCCCAGGTTGTAACCAACCCCCTTTCACAGTTTCTCTAGTTCGCAACCGTCTTATCCACCTTTTTTTAGGTTTATGCAGCATTACCTTTCCTTCGGGATAAAAAAGCCTAGATGGCGACTCTATTCAATTCAACCTCATTCTCTTTTTTCGCCGACAGTTCGCGTTTGCACCGGGATGTAAATCTTTGGGAGCAACACCTTTTTCATGATATGATCCACAAAGAGATCGAATGTTATGTGGATGACATGATCGCCATGTCCCGACACGAAGAAGAGCATTTGGTTAACCTCAAGAAGTTGTTTTAACGACATGATCGCCAAGTCCCGAGACGAAGAAGAGCATTTTGTTAACCTCAAGAAGTTGTTTGAAAGTCTGAGAAAGTATCGTCTGAGGTTAAATCCTAACAAGTGTACTTTTGGTGTACGTTCAGGAAAACAACTGGGTCTCATTGTAAGTCAAAGAAGGATTGAGGAAGATCCTGCAAAAGTCAAAGCAATACAAGATATGCCTGCACCGCGAACAGAAAAAGAAGTGTGTGGCTTCCTAGGTAGATTGAACTACATTGCTCGGTTCATATCTCACCTCACAGCTACATGTGAACCAATATTCAAACTGCTAAGAAAAGAGCAGGCGGTCAGGTGGAACGAAGATTGTCAAAGGGCTTTTGAAAAGATTAAAGAATACTTGCAGGAACCTCCAATTTTGATGCCTCCGTTTCCAGGGAGGCCACTCATCATGTACTTGACTGTGCTAGAAGGTTCAATGGGGTGTGTTTTAGGCCAACATGACGAGTCTGGGCGAAAAGAGCATGCAACATACTACCTTAGCAAAACGTTTACCGACTGTGAATCCTGTTATTTACTGCTCGAGAAAACTTGCTGCACTTTGGCATGGGCTGCACGCCGACTGAGACAGTACATGTTGACCCACACTACCCTATTAATTTCAAAAATGGATCCTGTCAAGTACATTTTTGAGAAACCAACGTTAATTGGAAGGGTTGTTAGATGGCATATGGTGTTGACAGAGTACGAGATTCAATAGACCTCCCAGAAAGCCATCAAAGGAAGTGTACTTTCAGACTATCTCGCACATCAACCTCTTGAGGATGATTATCAGCCAATGAAATTTGACTTCCCTGATGAGGACATCATGTACCTCAAAGCGATAGATTGTGAAGAACCACTTCCGGAGGAGGGGCCAGACCCTAAATCCAAATGGAAGTTGATGTTTGATGGGGCAGTCAATATAAATGGACGTGGAGTTGGTGCTGTTCTAATTTCTCCTAAAGGTGTTCACTTTCCCTTCGCTGCCAAAATTACTTTTAGCTGCACCAACAATGAAGCAAAATATGAGGCATGTATTATGGGAATAGATGAGGCTATTAATTTTAGGATTAAGACCCTTGATATATTCGGAGACTCGGCCCTCGTAATTAATCAAATTACCAGCAATTGGTTTACACACCAAGATCATTTAATTCCTTACAAGGATTATACCAGAAGACTGTTGACGTTCTTCATAACAGTAAAGCTTCAGTATATACCACGCGATGAAAATCAATTTGCTGATGCATAGGCTATGCTCTCTTCGTCTATTAAAGTGATGTGTTGGAATTATGTCCCCAGAATTGACATCTCCAGGCTCGACGTACCTGCTTATGTGTTCTCCGTTGACGCGGTATCTTAGGAGAAGCCTTGGTATTATGACATTAAACACTTCCTGGAAAGTAAAGAGTATCCAGCTGGGGCATCTTTCAATGACAAGAAGACCTTAAGGAGACTTGCTACTAGTTTCTTCTTAAACACCGACGGTGTTCTGTATAAGAGAAGCTTTGACATGGTTTTGCTTAGATGAGTGGAAAAGCAGGAAGCAAACATGTTAATGTAGGAAGTCCACGAGGGATCTTTTGGTACCCATGTTAGGGGACATACAATGGCAAAGAATTAATTGAGATCGGGGTATTACTGGTTAACAATGGATGCAGACTGTTGTTCATACGCCCGAAAATGTCACAAATGCCAGATTTATGCAGACAAAGTGCATGTTCCTCCAAGCTCTCTCAACAAAATGTCATCTCCTTGGCCATTTTCCATGTGGGGCATTGACATGATCATAAAAATAGAGCCTACTGCTTCGAACGGCCATTGTTTCATATTGGTCACAATCGATTACTTTACCAAATGGGTCGAAGCAGCGTCTTATGCCAATGTCACCAGACAGGTGGTGGCTAGATTTTTGAAGAAGGATATAAATGACAGATATGGAGTTCCCGAGCGAATCATTATTGATAATGGTTCCAATCTGAACAACAAGATGATGTCTGAGTTGTGTCGGGACTTCAAAATTCAACACCACAATTCTTCTCCTTATCGGCCAAAGATGAATGACGCGGTCAAGGCAGCAAACAAAAATATCAAGAAGATTGTGCAGAAAATGGTTGTCACCTATAAAGATTGGAATGAGATGTTACCATTTTCTTTGCATGGGTACCGAACGTCAGTCAGGACGTCTACTAGGGAAACTCCCTTTTCCTTGGTACATGGTATGGAGACAGTCTTTCCGGTTGAGGTCGAAATTCCTTCTTTGCGAGTAATGATGGATGTTAAGCTTGAAAAGGCTGAATGGGTGTGTGCCTGATACAACCAATTATGTTTAATTGAGGAAAATATATTAGTGGTTGTATGTAATGGTAAGATTTATCAAAGGAGGATGAAGCGAGCATTCGATCAGCGAGTACGCACTCGGGAGTAACAAGTTGGTGAGCTTATACTCAAAAGAATCATTCCTCCAGGTTCAGATCACAGGGGCGAGTGGACTCCAAATTATGAAGGCCCGTTCATAGTAAATAAAGTTTTCTCTAGTGGAGCATCGATGCTCACTACTAGGGATGGCGAAGACTTCCAGTCCCCTGTTAACTCAGACACAGTTAAAAAATACTTCGCATAAAAAGACCCGCTGGACCAAAAACAGAATAAAGTCCATGAAAAAAAGGGCATCCCGGCGACCTAAAAACAGAATAAAAAGCTCAGGCAAGAGATAGGGAAATAAATAAATAAATTGTAAACTCACTGAGTTGAAAAGCCGCATTAGACAGCTCAGGCAAAAAAAGGTATCCCGATGGATTGAAAACCCGAAAGGGCGGTCCACGGAAAATAAGGGAATAAGAGGATGCCTTTGATCTGGGTAATATGTACCATATCATCGTCTCAGTTAACCTGTTAATCTCATAAGGGTAGGGATTGGTTCAATCTTCTTCTTCGAAAAGCAAAGGCAGGAACGGAAAATCTTGAAGACATATTGGTCATAGTAGAGCTGAAACTCATTGAAATGTCGCGCACATTGCAATTAGGATAGTTTATTTTCTCAATTTACAGTGATTACCTCTTTCCAAGTGATTGTTTCCTGATGTAAATTTCCGCCTATTCAGAGGCTCATCAATAAAAGAATATTCAGTTAAAAAAGCTTTATCCTTGTTTTATTCTACTTGCTTTGTTTGCAAAAATGTCCTGAATTTTTTATAAAAGAACATTGCATTTAAACTTGGTGGCTTTATAGATGACATGCGAAGGGAAAACATTTAAAATCACTTTGAATGTCGGGTGACATGGGATGATTGACTCGTACCATGCAATTTCCCAGGTCGTATGTGTGTATTTTGTTATTGCAGGTTTGCAGCTAACAAAGAGATGTTACCGGACAACATTTTCCAAGCAGGGTGTTTCTCCTCAGTAAGAGACAATATACAATTCCTACTTCCAGCAGGAAGATGATCCACAACATCCTCAGTAGAGTGTGAGGAAGAACATTCCACAGTTGAGTCAGAGCAGGCAATGTTCCTAGCAAAATTTCGAGATCAGTTGAACTGTTCTCTTCCCCAAGCGGAGTCTTCATTCCCAGCAAGCAGTTGAATGCATTGTCTCCTCACGGAGTTAGAATTGTCAGAATTCTATCCCTGGACAGGTCTTGATAGTTTGTTTCCCCAGCCGAGGTGGAAGATTGTTATTCCCCATAGAGTTTCATGATCGGAAGTCAACCATCATTGAAATATTCCCTGGTGAGGTCGACAATTTATTTTTGGCTAGTGTGACACAGTAATGAAGACAGTGTTCTCATTCCTCAGTTAAGATCAAGTATTATAAGAATGTCTTGATGTCTTTTCTTTAGCAGAACATTGGTCAGAATATTCTCATCCACAACAGAGTTACAAACGGTATTCTCCCTTGCAGAGTTGTTACTCTCCTCAACAAATATTGTGTTGATTCGCATTGTCCAGTGTCAACAGACTCCTTTTGTTCAATTCGCGTTGTCTAGTGTCAATTAAATCCTCTTATTCATCGCTTTGTCCCGTGTCAACGAACCTGGGTTTGAAGTCCTGATGGTAGAAATCTTCGAAATTTTGCTTTAGAATCGTAAGCGCATATTAAGATGTTGATTCTAATTATGGTCATTCTAGCACAATTAAGGCGAGATCCTGACAGTGGGTTTATATTGTCAAGATAGTGCAAAGGATCGTAAGCGCATGTTAAGATGAAGATTCTCCCAGATGCACGTGTTCACCATATATCCGACCAGAGGGTATATGAAGAAAATCGTAAGCGCATATTCAGATGCAGATTCTAATCAGTATCGTAAGCGCATGGTAAGATGCGGATCCTGATCAATGCATGTCTATCCCACAGACTCAAATGCACTAGTGGGAAACGTAGGAAGACGTGAGATTCGTAAGGAATCACCCATCTCAAAGTCCACCGTTATTGTGGCAAGCCAGTAGTCGCCTGGCATCGTTCAAAAGATAGTTGCAAAGTCCACTGTCATTGTGGCAAGCCAGTAGTCTCTTGGCGTCGTTGAAAAGACATTTATTTGGTTCTTGAGTTACCTTTCCACCTTGCCAGGGTTTGCAGGAGTTACCTTTGGCTGGGTTCATTTCCCAGTTCCTTTCTTAAGCAAAGTGCAAATTTCAGGGCTATTTTGGTATTAAACCACAGTTCATCTCGAACGGTCGACAACAGGAGCTCTCGTCCTTTTCAGATTAATAAATGCTTGAATAGGGGAAGTTGTAATACCCCAAAATTTAACCACTCTTTTCCCTATAATTTTCATATCATATATCATATCATGTTGTTTGCAAATCCAAGCATATGGCATAGGAAAATGAAGCATGACATCCATAGGTGCTAGCATAGGGTACATGATCAATCATCTGGAAAAGCAATAATCATTCCAAGATAAAATGAGAGCCAAGTGTTCTTGCAAGAAGCTCATAATGTATCCTCACATTGTATACAAGTTCAAATGTATCCACAAGACCCTAGAAGGGTGAAACATCATCAGAAGCTCAACAGTGCAACATGCTCCTACACAGTTAACCCTAATTAGGGTTTTGCCCTAGCTCAAGAAATCCTCATGGCTTTGACCAATTCTTGTGATCAAAGGATTTCATATTATATATTAGATCTATGTATGAAGTTTGATGCAAAAATTCATTGACAAAGTCAGCTAATTCTTCAAATGTAAATGAAGAAATTGGTCAACTATGCATCTAAAAAGTCAACTGTTGGATTTCAAGGTCTCCAATCATGTTTTTCAAGTTAAGGGACCTTCCCAAGGTAAAATAAGAGCTTTGGTGATCTCAAAGATCAAGAATCAAGAGGTTATGAAGAATTTTCCAAATTTAGTAAGTGACTTGTAATGGAAACTGACTATTTTTGGTATTTTTTCCCCAATCTTCAAGTGGTTCTTACATGGCCAAGATGAATCCAAATGAAATTTCCTTGAACATGAAATTTGTAGGAATTCTCTCACCTTTCCAAAAAGTACAAGAACTTGTTCATAGCATGTGTAGAACTCAAGATCTGGACATTGAAAGTTTGGTTATTTTTAGGGTTTTACCATTTATTCAATTTTCTATAACTTTGCAAATTGCCTTATAACTCATTTTCAAGTCATGCTATGGATTAATTATGGTCATAAACATAAAATACAATGCATGAAAAGCATTTTTTCCCAAGAAAGTTGTGAAACCCGTGGATTGGATGGAAGATATTTCTTAAAGTGCATTTTTTCAAAATCGTTGGAAAAGCATGACTCACTTAATTCCAATGGCTGAGATTGATCCAATGGTGGATAATGAATGAATTTTGATCCGAATATGCACATAGGAGAGGCTTGGCACGCATGGTTTACACAATCACACGTTTCATGTAAATTTGCATTTTCATCTCAATTACACACCTGATGTCACTATTGCTTCTAAAACCCTAATCAAGTGTGAGTACCAACCATATATAAGAGCTTCATGCACTGAATTCAGACACACACACACACTCTCATTTCACAGATCTAAAATTTCATGCACAAGAGCAAAAGCTTTCAAAACTCTCTCTACAAAGCCTCATTCTCTCATTTCTCTTAACAATCTTCATCCTCAAGCTTCTTCAATTGATTGAAGCTGAAACTGAAGAATCATAGAGGTGCAGTTCAGAGAAAGAGGATTCTAATTCATCAATTCAGGAACTCTCAAGCATCGTCTTGCATTTATTTTGCAAGAGGAGGTCAAGATACGTGGATATGCATCATTTAGAGCTTTATCTTGGTGATTTTGAAGAGCTTCAACCTCAGGTATCTCACTGAATTCATGGATCTAGATACATGATTTATGTGTGCTTCTTGTTCTTTGAGCTTTGTTGATCACACTAAACTAATTAGAATTGAGTTTGGTTGATTATTGAGTAAGATACGAGGATCTGAAAGTTTGTTATGAAAATTTGTTTGATTCGATTTGCCATGCTCAATGTTTGTTTTTGAATTTAAGTGATGGATTTGTGTTTAGCATGTTAAGATGCATTGATCTGGAGCTTTATAGGTCTTGTTATGGCGTATTTTGGTAGATTGATGTTTTCCGGTGACGGAGCTAGGGCTCCGTTTACCAGAATCTGGAAAATGACATGAAGTTTGAACACAAATGATTTGTGAAGAAGACGTAATCTGGTCCCTTGGTTTCTTTTGATCTCACGCTTGTGGATGTGCTAGTACATTAATGAGGCATGTGTTGGTCACATGCCACTGACTTATTTTATTTTAAAATGCAGTCGTTGGATATAAGTGTCGCTCCCACCAAAATGACACACCAGGTCAGAAGGGGTACAGACGCGAACGGTCGGCGAAAGGAGAAAGGAATGAATAGAGTCGCCAGCTAGGCATTTTTATCCCGGGGGAAAGGTAATGCTGCATAAACCTAAAAATATATGGATAAGACGGTCGCGAACCAGAGAGACTGAGAAAGGGGGTTGGTTACAACATGGGAAGGTATTAGCACCCAGATTGTCCGTCGTACTCGACGGGATCCACGCTTAAAAGATTTGTGTTAAAAAAGGGGTAGTGTCAGTGCTATCTGTGTATCAAAGCTGGAAAGAATGAAAGTGTCAGTGTAAAAGAAGTGTAGTGTACAAGAGAAGTGTCAGTGTAGGAATAGAGATGAAATGCTCAAAACTTATGAGGCTTAAAAGAATGAAACTGGAAGGAGGGGGAATATACAGAGACTTTTGTTCGATAACTGTTAAGTTATGCCTACGTATCCTCTCGTGCAATGAGGAAGTCAGAACACCGTAGTTCGACCCAAAGAGACTGAAAGATAAATTGACTGATGAACTGCTTACTTGTCTATGCTCAAGTGTATGACCTGTCTGGCTTAGGTGCAAACTGTCTTGCATTAGACGGAAGAAGCAAGTTCTCGTTTGTGAGTGAGTATGATGAGAAAAGAATCCCGAAGGAGACGATTATTGCTTGTTTTTGTATTTTCAGTCATTTATTGCTTTTGAGAGTTTGTCATAAGTTAATGAGCTTAAGCCTAAGCCAATGGGTTAGTAAACTCATCACATCCTCCCTCTGATTAGGGGTAATGAGAATACCTTAAGTGTGAAGTCAGAATCTCACACTTAATCACCATGATATAGGATCAAGATCATTAACCTACTTATGGTTATTTAGATGTCTTTGTTGTTTTTGTTTAGTGTTGAGTAATGAGATTAAGCCATAATCAGGGATTAAACAGACTCATTACACCATCCTAATAGAAGGATAATAGATGAGAATGTTTAAGCTGAGGAAGACTCCTCAACTTAATCCATGATTAGGGATTAACCTCATGAAAAAACAAAGCCTTTATTAGATGGATTTTAGTTAATGATGAGATGAAGAAGTGAGTTTTATGATTTGTAAGACAACTTGAGGGGGACTTGTCCATTAACACTAGGGTTAGTCCTTCTTAACCAATTAAGGAAGAATTAGAACCCTAATGCAAGGCCCAAGTTACAAGCTTGATGTCTTGATAATTATTAAGTGAATTGATTAAAGGATTTAAACACATTAAGGGTTTAACACCTAGGATTAAAGTTATACACTCCATCCTTATAGAAGGATGTAGGCATAAGCTTAATCACAAAGCCTTAAAGCCTTTAGGGTTTAGTCCTGATTATGAGATGAGAAGAGGAAACTCAAAGAGACACAAAGGTAAAAGCTAAGTGGGGGACTAATAAAACCCTAATTGTTATCATGCTTGGTTGTTCCTAGGGTTTGTGAGGTTTAAGAAAGAAATCTTCAAGGAACCACCAAGGAGGAGCAAGATGAAAAGAGAAAGAAACAGGATGAAGCAAAACAGCTTGCTTCACTCAAGAAGACAAGTTGCTTGAAGAAAGAAGGAAAGATGAACAAGAATGAGCAAGCTCAATCCAAAGCACAAGATAAAATGCAGCAATGATGCATAAGAGAGATGAAAAGAGATTGTGAGAAGTGAAGGAAAATTCACTTCTCAATACAACTTACCACCTGAAAAGTTAATAAAGAAATGAAATGCAATGCAAATGAGGTGCAATGTGATGATGCAAACCAAAACCAGAAGCATGAGTATGATGTTAATGATGCTAAGAGATGATGAAAACATGAGGCAAGGCATGAGAATGATCATACAAGCATATAGATGCAAGAGAAGCATGCTTTGAACCATGAATGTTCATGAAAAGTTATGGAATGCAAAAGACATATAACAAGGCAAATGCAAGATGCAATGATCAAACATGATTCTAATATGTCTTAAGATTTATTATGAATCAAATGAAAGCACAAAATGTGATGGCAAGTCATGGTATGCAAGCAAATGGAAGATGGATGCAAAGGAAGGCATGAATTAGGGTTATATGCAACATACAAAGCAGAATTCAAAACCAGAATCATATGCCATGATAAAAATTCTAAAATGCAATCAAAGGAACCCTAGACCTATACAAACTCACTTCCCAAAGGAGGGGATCCAACTCTTAATCTATTGAAAGTTATGAATTTTCTAAGATTGCTAGGGTTTTAAGGTACCTTGTCAAGAAAAATGCAAAACAAATTGAAAATGCAAGATCAATTCAAACCAATTTTATCCTACAAACTACATGTTATGCAAGATGCAATGCAAATAGAATCATTGTCCAATTCTCAAAGGTTAGACAGAAATGAATTTTCAAAGTTTGAACCAAAATATTACCTCAAAATGAATTTAACTCCAAAGAAAATAATCAAAAGGCATCAAGAACAAAAAATAAATTTTGTTTGAGAGTTGGAAAATGTTTCTAAATGTTTTTAAATGTTACATGAATTTTTTTGTGATTTTAAAATACCTAAAAGTATTTTTAATTAATTAATTTCCATTAACTAATTAAAAATAAACTTTTAAATGATTTAAAAATAATTTTTAAAGCAAAAAATAAAATAAAAATCATTTTCTGATTGAGAAAAATATTTGAAACAAAAATGCAAAAGGAAATATTTTTGGGATTTTTCTAACTATTTTAAAATAAATATGAAACAAAATGCAAGAAAAGTGAAATTAAAATTGATTTAATGGGAAGTCAACAGATCCAGTGGCTGGGATTCAGAGCAGGGATGTAACACCCTTCTAAATACCCCAAATTATTATAATTAAAATAACAATATATTCATCAGAGTAATTATGCCCCGAAGGGTGTCACACAAACATTTCACAACAATTATCAAAAACCTCCTGTCATGCTCATTTATTTAATCAAAATAAGGTTCTTTTGCATAATTCGCAGCGGAATAAAATTCAACATCAATGTAAAACATGTAACACACTACATGTAAATCATTCAACAATCAATCTCAAATTAATTGAAACATCCCCTCCCGATGTTACATCTATCAGAGCATGACCCATAAGAAACTACCCTAGACTCCAAGCATTAGCTTCTACTCAACTCATTTCTCGTTACCTGAAAAATAGGTGTAAGGGTGAGTTCCTCAATCAATATAATAAGTATTATAAAACAACATGTAATGCCAAGTAATTAACACATTAATTCACCCAAATCAGGCTACGCCTTCAGCAACATCAATATCCATTCAAAACATCATACTCAACAGTAGATTCTCAACCAAATTCAACATCAACAACATAACACACAACACACATATAATACTGGAATACATCCATTCATATTATATGCCATACATTCATTATGCAATGAGACTCTATGCATGCGGTACCGACTATGTTGTGAACATATAGTTCAACCTCACCGTCCAAATCCAGGCACGGCTACCAAGCTCACTAGTCCCACTCATTTGAGACATAGTGACTCACTCACTAATTCCTCACCATGGGAATTAGCTACCACCCCAAATGGGCCATGTTATGCAAGCTACTCACCTAGCAAGCAACAATCAACAACAATCAAAATGATTTACTCACTAATTCCTCACCATGGGAATTAGCTACCACCCGAAGGCCACAATATGCATGCTAATCACCTAGCAATGCAACATCAACAAAATCGAGAATAGACACGTGCTCACACTCTAAGCCATAATACAGTCTATTCACAATTGTATACATTCATATCATCATGTATACCATCACACATTATCAACATAATTAATCACAAAAGCATATCCTATCATGCCACATAATCAAACACAGTATTAGCACACTCTACTAATACCTCTACCACTCAAAACAACGGGAAATGATCCCTATCACATCATATCTCAGCTAAGTCGCATCACTCAGCCTAAACAACCAAAACTGCACAACAGTAGCACAGAAAAATCACAATTCTGCCCATATGCGTATTGCCCATGTCCATACGCGTATTGCCCAAACCTGACCAAGTCCATACGCGTAATGCCCACTCTCATACGCGTATTGCCCATGCCTTGCTCAACTCATACGCGTATTACCTATTCCATACGCGTATGCTACGCGTAACAACCTCCCATTACGCGTATCAACAGAGACCAATCTACGCTCAAAATATCATCTTTTCCACCCATACGCGTAAGGCCTCTCCCATACGCGTACCAGCCAGCTCATACGCGTATTGCCTAGTGCCATACGCGTATGACCAGAAACCAGATCTCTCAGATCTGCTGTGGCTTTCTCTGTTACGAAACCCACCCAATCCAACCTTTCACAGTCCAAATTACACAAAATAATCATCCATCTCATCTACATGAATCATATCCTATTCATCTTTTCGAATCCTAACATTATCCCTTCTAATTCCTACGAATTTCTTTTCAATTATCATCCAATTTCATTCATACAATATTTCACAAACTCATCATGCATCAATCAATTTAGAGGTACAACCAATGATTAATCACTACCCAGTACACATTATCATATAATACCCTTTAATCGATGATAAACCCCCTTACCTGAGTTAATCCGGTAGCCTCTGAGCTCTAAGCTTTTCCTTCCTTCAACCTTCGTTCTCTGGCTTTTTGCCCTTTCTGCCTCTTTTTCCCTTTTTCACGTGAAATAACCTTTTTACCAAAAAGAATAGGATTTTTCTCATTTCCATCTTATATATTATTCTAATAAATAATTATCCCAATAATTATTATTCCAAAATAATAATAATAATAATAGTAACAATAATAATAATTCAATTATTTAATTAAATCAATAAATATATTATTAACTTAATTTAAATAATTATTATATTATTATCGGGGTGTTACAAGGGACGCGGGAGTTGACTGCGCGCGTGATCTAGTGGTTGAAATTCAAACTGACTAATCTTAATTAATTAATTTAAATAAATGAGATTAGGGTTAAGTGAGGAATCTGGACCATTGAAACGCGCGGGGGATTGACTTAGTCAGCCTAATCTACGCTCCACATTCAAACTTCATTTAATGACAAAATTAGGGTTTAATGACTTTCAGGTGGCCGGAAATGACCTCCGGTCATCTTCTCCGGCCACAATCCTCCCTGAAAATTGCTAACTCACTCCCTAGGTCACTAAAACTTGATTTCTCTGCCCAGAATCCATCCCCACACATCATACAACACGAATCAACAAACAAAATGCATTTATTTTTCGTATCAAAGCTGAATCGAATCAAAAGGGGTTTAGGTCAAAAAAATTCAGAAGAAGCATACACACTCAATACTCAACCATTTGCAAAACTAAACATATCAGCAAGATCAGCACATCACATAGATTCATTTAAGAACTTAAAAATGCATTTCTGGAAAAAAAGTTCTTGAGCTCACCTGAAATGGAACTTTCAATCCAGGAGCTTTCTGCTTGCTTCTCTGCTTCAAAATGGCTTCAATGATCCTCCTGATGAAGCTTTGAAGCTTGGTTGAAGCTTAAAATGGTTGGTTTGTGAGATTGAGCAGGTTCTGTTCAGTGAAGGGAAGAAATCGTGTTTTGATTTCAGGAGGTTTTAGGGCAAAGTGAGGGCAGGGAAATGATCAGAAGAGTGTGCTGAGATGTTTTGTGAAGTTTGTTTGTATGTTTGATGCTTGTGCTGTGTGTTTCGAATGGTTTTGCATAAGAGGTGAAAAATGAGAATGCTGGCTTAGAGAGAGTTTCAGGCTTGTGTGTGTGGTGTGTTTAGCTGCTTTTGGTCCATGTATCAAGTGGTGATAGGACAGAGAGTTGTTGGTGGCCTATGGTGATCGGTATGGGTCTTTTGCAAAAAAGTCAAGCTTTGTGTAAGAGAGGTATGGGCTCATGGCTAGCCAAGGACAAGAGGGGTGTCCTGCGCAGCAAGAAGTGAGGAGGACCATAGGATCAAATTTGAAGTCAGCCCGCACATGGATTAGGGTTTGAGTGAGGTTTTGCAACTTTGATCAACTTTGGCCCTTTTGTGATTTCTTGATCCACAAGTCATGAAAATGAGTGAACTTTTGATGCAATCTGATCCTTAGGCCTTGGTTTATGTTTGTATGAAGATTAGAAGTCCATTTGATAGCACAATTTGTCTTGGCAAGTGGTTTTGCAACTTTGCCTCTTTGGTAGAAAACTTGAAATTATGTGATTTTGGCCAACATTGACAAGCCATAACTTTTGATACAAAATGAATTAGAATGAGTTCTTGTAATTTTTAAAAAGGGAATGATCCATTCTACAACTTTCATGACCAAAGTTTTCCCATTTGAGGCATTTTTGAATCAAAAAGCAAGGGTTGAAAAAGTTTCCCAAAATGGCAAGTTTCCATTACAAGTCATTTTCCCAAAAAGTCAACTTTGCAAATGGCTTGAAATCCTTCAATTTTGTGAACTTATAACATCTTATATGATCAAATAAAGATCATACATCATCAAAATGATGAAGAAAACCCTTTGGTTGGGTCATTGGGGGCCTCAGATGCCCTGATTTTGCACTGACTTGCTCAAAAAGTCAACTCTTGATCAGATGACTTCCCCATGGAATTTCTTCATGAAAATTGATATGCATGATCCCTATACCATATAGAGACCAATAGAAACAAGAATTACCAAAAAAAATTGGAGTTATGGCCTTTGAAACCAAAACCCTAATTCTATGTCATCTGTGCAGTCAAGCCTAGCTCTGCTTCCATGCCCATCTCAGTTCTTGTGATTTTTTGACATTCTTGACTTTGAGAGGATATAATATGATGCTTGAGCATACATGGACCCCTTTGAAGTGATTGATGACCTTTGGAGTGGCTCAAATGGCTCTTGGATTCTTCAGATCACAAACCCTAGATGCAGACGACTTAGAAACAATGTAGTGAAGCAAATATGCAATATGGGATGCTATGATTGAACTTATGCATATGAAGAGATCACAAGACATGGTGTGAATGGGTGAGGGAAAATTTGGGGTGTTTACAGCTGCCCCTATTCAAGCATGAGTTAGCTGTGCAGGATGTAAGCAACGGCTTATCAGGCAAACAAGATAACTTGTGGTTGAATACCAAAGACAGTCCAAAATTTGCACTCACAGAATGAAGAAGAAAAGGGATATAGATTGTAAAGGAAAACAAAGTATATTATAAAGTGCGGGCGACGGAGGACGACCGTCATGCAGGGGACGATTGCTGGGGAAAGAGCAATGACGGGGACGACCGACATGCTGGGGATATAAGAGATTATGATGGGGACGGCCATCAAGTAAAGCTATAAGAATCTCTGGGGATAAAAAGGTAATTGTGAATGATGGGGACAACCATCAAGTTCAAAGCATAAATGAAATAACTGATGAGGTACGGTCATCAAAGGTGAAGGACGATCACCTAGCAGGGGACGGCTGCTCTGATGGGGATAAGATGAGGGACGGTCATCTAAGGGTGAAGGACGATCACCTGGCAAGGTACGGTTGCCAAAAATATCGCGACATAAGATGAATGCCGGATAAAAAGTCGACGATGGGGACGGCCATCGGATAAACATGATGAAGGACGATCATCAAGAGGTGAAGGACGATCACCTAGCAGGGGACGGCTGCTCTGTTGGGGAGAAAGATGAGGGACGGTCATCTAAGGTGAAGGACGATCACCTGGCAGGGGACGGCTGCCAAACGTATCACGACATAGGACGAATGCCGGATAGAAAAGGTCGACGATCGGGACGGCCATCAGATAAGCATGATGAAGGATGATCATCAAGAGGTGAAGAACGATCACCTAGTAGGGTACGGCTGCTCTCGGGGTTTATCATGACATAGGACGAATTTCAAATAACAAGATCAACGATGGGGACGACCATCAAATAAAATGATGAAGGACGATCATCAAGAGGTGAATGACGATCACCTAGCAGGGGACGGCTGCTAAAACATCACGACATAGGACGAATGTCGGATAGAAAAGGGTTCCAATAATGGAGACTCCGCTGGGAAATGATGAAGGACGATCATCGAAAAGGTGAAGGACGATCACCTAGCAGGGTACGGCTGCCGAAAGTATCATGACATAGGACGAATGTCAGATAGAAAAGAAATTTTGCCAAGAATTGGCTGGGAACTCTTTTGGGGAATGGTGACACGGACGAGTGTTCACATTCAAGAAGTGAAAGGTATAAGTGTTTGATACTGTGTATAGATTAAAGATGCGGAAGAGCATCGGTAGAAACAACCGCTGACGCATGTTCAGAGATGATGATACGGACGAGTACCAACTAGTTAACAAAGAACACGGACGAGTGTCGAATCTGTGGGAAATAAATGTGTATACAAGATACGGACGAGTATCTGTATGAGTGAAAATAAGCATGAGTGAGACACATGCGAGTGTTCAACTTGCTGAGGAGAGTGACACGGACGGGTGTCAAAAGAGAGAATGTATAAGTTATGAACTTATAAGTATAAAAGGTGTTGGATGACCTGTGGGGATATGATGACACAGACGGGTGTCGAAAGAAGTGTATAAACAAGTGTTTGGTTTACAATAAGTGTTTTAGGCAACCATGCTAGGGAGTGGCGACACGGACGGGTGTCAGGAAAGTTTATAGATATATCTACAGGGGATGATATGAGATGACACGGACGAGTTTCGAGAAGAGTGTATATGAACATGTATTTGTGAGTGCAAAGGGGACGCCTTGGCTTTCTATTGAGGATATGACACAGACGAGTGTCGAGAAGTATCTGTTATACATAAGTATCTGTTTGTAGAAAATGTCCTGGCGACTTTCTAGGGAAAGATGACACGGACGAGTGTCAAAAAGAATCATGTATTTGTACTTTGGGAATGCAAAGAAGATGCTTTGGCATTCTGCCGGGGAATTCGAGATGTGTCTTGATAGGGTGTTAATATTTACAGGTGGCTGATTCAAAACATAACTTGTGATTATGCAATATGTTTGATTTTTGTCATAATGCTCCGTATTAGACGGAACGCTATGCTCTGGGGGAAATATGATGTGAATGTTATGATTATGCAAAGTATACCGATTCGGGATTCAGATCCTGCTGCCGTAGAGATCTCTGACTGATCTTCCTTGAAAGAATATCCCAGCTGGGGGTGAGACCATTGGTAGATCTGATATCGATGATTCTGCTTGGGAAAATAGGCCACTGATAGACCAATCTTGATAATGAGGGACCCAACTGGGGGCTATGGTAGCTTTCGTCACTTTGTTGCGAGATCCTCAGACATTGTTCTTCTAGATAGAGGTTGGAGCTCTGCGGGGAGGTAGTTCCCTGTCTAGCACTCGGCTGGGGAGGAACGATCACTGGACGACCTTCCTAGTGACTTTTGTAGAGGCCCTGTGGAGGATGATGGACTAAGCTAGGGAAATGAGCCCCTCCTGATGCTGTCCTGGATAAGGTGCTGAGGAATTAATGATTTGGCTTCCTGCTAGGGAGAGGCTTTTGTGCCCCATGTTGCATTTTGGGCACCTGCAATCATGTTATAACAAAGAAACGTACAAGTACCCCGAGGTATCCTTTACTTGATTCCATCATAGGAATTTAGACACTTCCGGGAGCAAACATATTTGCTGTAAGCATGTAATTTAGAAGAGACGCAACCGTATTTATGCAATCGATATTTTAAGGACATCAGACATTTTTGCAAATGAAATAAAAATATACAAGGCGGAGTATGACTGGAAATCTGATTTTACTAATTTTGTGCCTTAAATTGGCAAGTACAGTCAAAGAAACAGATCCCCTGAAAAGAGGAGATTATTACAAATTGAGAAACAAAAAGATGTTGGCAATGTTGATGACGCTTCAGTGTGCTTCCCTTTTGCTATGACTCATATGACATTGACGTTCTTCTCATCTTGCTTTCGAAGAGGGTCGATTCTGACTGATGTTTTAACCTTTTGAAGCTTGCCATGTTGTAAGTGATACAGACGAATTCAGAATGCAGTTGTTCGCTTATTCCCTTATTTTGCGTGGATCGCCCTTTCGGGTTTTCAATCCACCGGGATACCCATTTTTGCCTGAGCTGTCCAATGCGGCTTTTCAACTCAGCGTGTGTACATTTTTTTCCCTTATTTTTGCCCGAGTCTTTTATTCTGTTTTTGACTCGCCGGGATGCCCTATTTTTTCCTGGACTCACATTCTGTTTTTTATGTCCAGCGGGTCATTTTATGCGAAGTATTTTTTAACTGCATCTGAATTCACAGGGGACAGGAACTCCTTACCATCCATAGTTCTGAGCATCAGTGCTCCGCCAAGGAATACTTTCTTTACTATGAACGGACCATCGTAATTCGGAGTCCACTTGCCCCTGTGTTCTGTATGAGGAGGGAGGAGTCTTTTCAGCACAAGATCTCCTACTTGGTATTCCCGAAGTCTGACTTTCTGATCGAAGGCTTTCTTCATTCTCTTCTGATACAGCTTTCCATGACAGATTGTAGCTAACCTCTTCTCTTCGATCAGACTCAGTTGATTGTACCGAGAACGGACTCATTCTGCTTCATTCAGTTTGACATCCATTAGTACCCGTAAGGAGGGTAATTCAACTTCAATAGGTAGGACTGCCTCCATACCATACACAAGCTGATACGGTGTTGCCCCAGTGGATGTTCTGATTGATGTACAGTACCCATGCAAGGCAAATGGTAGCATTTCATGCCAGTCTTTGTAGGTGACCACCATCTTTTGCACAACCTTCTTGATATTCTTGTTAGCAGCCTCTACAGCGCCATTCATCTTTGGCCTGTAAGGAGAAGAATTGTGATGTTGGATCTTGAAGTCCCGACACAGTTCTGCCATCATTTTGTTGTTTAAGTTAGAACCATTATCAGTAATGATTTCACTCGGGCACTCCATACCGACAGATGATGTCTCTCTTCAGGAATCGGGCTACCACTTGCCTGGTGACGTTTGCATATGAGGTTGCTTCAACCCACTTGGTAAAATAGTCAATGGCTACCAGGATGAATCTGTGGCCATTTGAAGCAGTCGGTTCAATCTTGCCAATCATATCTATGCCCCACATGGAAAAGGGCCAAGGTGAAGACATCATATTCAGAGGATTCGGAGGCACATGCACTTTATCTGCATAAATCTGGCACTTGTGGCACTTTCTGGCATATGCACAACAGTCTGCATCCATTGTGATCCAGTAATAGCCTGATCTTAGCAACTTTTTAGCCATTGCGTGTACTCTAGCATGGGTACCAAAAGATCCTTCGTGCACCTCGTGCATCAACAATTCTGCTTCTGTCTTATCAACACATCTGAGAAGTACCATATCAAATTTCCTCTTGTATAAGGAACCATCAGCATTTAGGAAGAAACTACCGACTCTTATAAGAATATCAGCTCACGTTCAGCTATTCATCTTCTCATCATTCTCTCACAACAACATGCTTGCTATAGCTAACTTTCAGAGATCATCAAACTCAACCAATCTCAATTTCTTCCTTCACCACATTCTAAAAATGGCTCAAAACCCTAACATCTCTGAAGAAATCGCCAACAAGGAAGATGTGGTGCATGCAACCCCCATCTCTGTGGTACCCATGGATTCAAATCCAATGGACGAAATCAGAGGAAGTGTTCCCCTTGCTCAAAAACCAAGAACCCCTAAAATAACAAAGGATATTGTATTCAGCAAGGCCAAAGGCATGCCTTCACCATTAACCACCACTCCAAATGCTTCTGCATATGTGGATGATTCCATAAAGGAGCTGGTAAACAGGATCTTATCTGAGCAAAGAGTGGTAAGTGGCATATCTATCCCTCTGAACACCATGCCAGCTCCACAAGAAGATCAACAAACTCAGGCTGAAAAGGACACTCCTGTTCAACAGGATGTCCCAATAGATGTTGAAACATCTGAGGACCAGCAAAAGGCCTCATCTGATGCTGCTGATGAAACATCTAAGGACCAGAAAAAGGCCTCCACTGATAGTGATGAAGAAATAACTGAGGACCAGCACAAGGCCTCCACTGAAAATCAAATATCTGTTGAACCACCTGCTGAAGAGGAGACTGCTCAACCTCCTCCTGTTGTGAATATAGAGCATGATTCTGATACAGAAATCATTGCTTCTGTCAACCTTAGCATAGCCAAAAGGCTTAGAACTAGGAAGGAAAAGAAGAATGCAGGACATGCAACTCCTGAGAAGAAGCAAGCTACACCAAAGAAGGACAAAGCTAAAGTTGTCTTTGGTCCTACAAAACAATGGAGCAAGGTGCAAACACAAAAGAGGAAAGTTGTCCCTCCTCCAGATTCAGATGTTGAAGAGGATGTTCCAACATCTCCACCAAAGAAGAAACCAGCACCCTCAAGGTCATCAACTGCTGTTCCAGAAGCTCCTCTGGACAACATCTCCTTCCATCATGTTTCAAGTGTAAATAGATGGAAGTTTGTTTATCAAAGAAGGGTAGCACTTGAAAGAGAGCTGAGCAGTAATGCACTTGAGTGCACTGAGGTAATTGATCTCATTTCTTCTGCTGGCCTATTTAAAACTGTATCAAATTTCTCTCCTTGCTATGAGCTGCTAGTCAAGGAATTCATAGTCAACCTCCAAGAATATTGTGATGATGGTAAGTCTGCTGACTTCAGATAGGTTTATGTAAGAGGTAGGTGTGTGGAATTCTCTCCAAGGGTTATCAACCACTACCTTGGAAGAGAATCTGATGGTCCAAATGAGTTAGGGAAGACTGATAACCAGGTCTGCAAGGTTATCACTGCTAATCAGGTCAAGACTTGGCCAGTTAAAGGGAAGCTCTCAGTTAGCATGCTGATAAGGAAATATGCCATGCTGAATAGGATTGGCACTGCAAACTGGGTCCCTACCAACCATACATCCTCAATATCAACTGGATTGGGCAGGTTCATATATGTTGTGGGCACCCAAACAATGCTGGATTATGGGGCTTATATATTTGATCAGACATTGAAGCATGCTGGATCATCTACAACTAAGCTGCCAATTGCCTTCCCTTCCTTGCTGTGTGGAATAATGCTGAGTCAGTATCCTGGTATCCTCACTAAGAAGGACACAATTTGCAAAAGAAAAAGCCCTCTGGCCTTCCACTACAAGTTGTTCTTGAGTCCTCATGCAGCTGATGTTGAAGCTCCCTCTGGGACATCTGATGGTCCTTCAAAGGCAAAGTCTCCAATCTCCAAAGCTGCCTTGATTGCTGAGCTGAAGATCACTTGCAAAGAACCGGATGCAAGGAAGCAGATGCTTGAGGAGATTATCCAAAGGCTGGAGAGTGAAGAAAGTGCTCAGAAAAATGCTGCTTCTGATGAGGAGACTGAGGAAGAGGAAGAAACTGATTATGAGGAGTCTGAGTGAAACCTGTATGTGAGGAAAATGTAATGACAGCTTCTGCATTGTAATTTTGAATTAGTAACTTTGGCCCCAAATTTATGTCTAACAAGGGGGAGAACAACAACAACAATGTATGATGCTGTTTAGTTATTAATGAAAAACTCCTGTTTTCTTCTGAACTAAATTTGTGATGTTAATGAAAATTTCTGTTGCAACAAGACTGAATACATGTATGTTTGAGGGGGAGTAAACTCACACATGACTAAACAGAAAAGAACTGCTGCACTCTGATAACCAGAAAAGAATGTTAGCCAAAAATTAGCCAAAGGGGGAGTTTGTAGATGTTTAGAATTGGCAGAATTTTTGACCAACAAGAAATGTTGAATTCAGTTCAGGATGTCCTATCAGATGTTGGGACATTATCAAACAGAGTATAAGTAAATGAACTTAATTCAGGATGTCACACCAGATGTTGGGACATTGTATCAGTTAATGAAATAAGTTCAGTTTACAGGATGTCACATCAGATGTTGTGACATTGTATCAGTAAATGAAGTAAGCTCAGTTTTTCAGGATGTCCCAACAGATGTTGTGACATCTCAAACCTGCTACCAGAATTAATTAATGACTAACAGAATTGAGTAAATTAAGGAAAGTTATCTGGAATTAATTATGGATGGATAAAATAGAATAAGGCGCATCTGTAGGGAGTGTTGTTATATGTCTTCAGCATAATCAGAACAACTGAATCACCTAGAATCTAGGAAGTAACAAACCCTAATTCAAGGTGGAAGCAGCATGCGTTTTAGGATTGGATAAACCTACAGAAAGCCCAAAATCCAAACACCTATTTAAGCAACAGAAACTCTCAGAATAGAGCACGAATTTCAGAAGACAAAATAGGGTGTTTTGAGTTTTAATAGCAGGTTGTTTTATTGTACCACTTTATGAGCTTTTAAGCAAAAGTGTATTTGTGTCTTGATTGAAATTGTGAAGTAAGATCAAGCTGTTTTGTTTGAAGTATGACTTCAATTTTATTAAACTTGTAAACAAGATCACTGTGTGATTGAGGGGGAGTGAGTTGGTACTCATATCTAAGTTGTGTCTTAGGTAGAAATTGCATTGGGTAGATATTAAGTGAAAGATTAAACTGGGTGGTTTAAGTCTAGAATTAATATTACTTATAGTGGATTTCCTCCTGGCTTGGTAGCCTCTAGATGTAAGTGTGGTTATACACTGAACTGGGTTAACAAATTACTGTGTTGTTTAATTTTCCTGCACTTTATGTTTTGGTTAAGTTGTCAAGTGTTTAAACATCTCATTCGACATCTCATACCTGATCACAGAATTTCAACTTATGCAAAACACCAAAAACAATAACAAAACTGAAAACACAAAAACAAACAATAATCGTCTCCTTCAGGATTCGTTTCTCATCACACTCATTCATAAACGAGAACTCGCTTCTTCCGTCTAATGCAAGACAATTAGCACTCGAGCCAAACGAGTCATACACTTGAGCATAGACAACCAAGTAGTTCACATTCAGTTTTTTTTCCAGTCTCTTTGAGTCGAACTACAATGTTCTAACTTCCTCATTGCACGAGAGGATACGTAGGCATAACTTAATAGTTATCGAACAAAAGTCTCTTTGTCTTCCCCCTCTTTCAGCATTCTCTGTTAAGCCTCAGTTACTGAGCATTCACCTTTTGCACTGCCACTTGTACATTTCTTTTCCAGCTTTTGCACACAGATAGCAAATACATTACCCCTTTAAACACAATCTTGTAAGCGTGGATCCCGTCGAGTACGACACAAAATCTGGGTGCTAATACCTTCCCAGGTTGTAACCAACCCCCTTTCTCAGTTTCTCTGGTTCGCAACCGTCTTATCCATATCTTTTCTAGGTTTATGCAACATTACCTTTCCTTTGGGATAAAAATGCCTAGTTGGAGACTCTATTCACTTCACCTTCATTTTCTCCTTTCGCCGACCGTTCACGCTTGTACCGGGATGCAAATCTTCAGGAGCGACAGCTTGGCAACTCTGTCGGGGAGGCTTATATTGCAACCAGGGCTCCTGGTTCTTTTTGTGGGTTTCTCCTACCGCTTGTTTGATTTGTGTTTATGGGGGTGTTATGTGCTACTTGTGCTTATTGTTTATTGATTTATTTATTGCTTTCTATACAGCTTTATTTATTGCTTTCATTTACAGTTTTATGCATTCCATAATGTTATCATCATCTGTGTTGGATCTATTGTTTCCTTTGGTGGGAGGGATTTTGAGTGATTAAGGTTCCATACCTAGAGCCTGAGTGACATATAGGATAGAGTGGCTTCATATTCTTTCCCATTCCATTTCGGTCTGGTGTGGGAATATGAAACATGGTTCAGACATAGGTTTCTTCTTGAGAACTCTGTGCTACGGATTTCCTGTAGTGCTAGGGCTATCTAGGAAGCCTGCTAAGTCTGAATGACCTTTTATGACCTTCAGCATCTGAGGTGAATTAGAGGAGGATCCTTTATGATTATTGTAAACATTGTACCTCCGGGTTAGAAGTGTTTACACTTCTCATAACTGATCCATATATGAGGATCCTTGTTCTAGAACAATACATGTGAGGGGGTTGGGATGTTTACAGGTTTGCAGGAACCCTTGGCCTCATCATACCCTTGTTACTAATGTTGTTTTAAGGTTGTATCATTTTGGACTGTTCTTGTGAAACCCTGGACTTGTAACTCTTTATTTGAGTTCCCCACCTGGTTACTGGTTTTCTAAGCCTCCATCCGGACTTATGAACACACATGGACCCTATCAAGGCAGATAACAGATCCAACACTTGATCTCAAACCATTTGCATATCATTCTTCATACATCATTTTGCATCATTTAACATTTGTCTATTTGTTTTACAGGGTATCAACATCTTATCTTTGGTTTGGTTTTGACTTGTTCTACTGCTCAGACTTTATCTTGTAACTTGGGCCTTACATTAGGGTTCTATCTCTTCCTTATGGTTAAGAGGGACTAACCCTAGTGTTTAATGGACAAGTCTCCCTCAAGTTGTCTTACAAACCATAAAATTCACTTCTTAATCTCATCCCTTAATTAAAATCCATTTAATAAAGGCTTGTTATATAATGAATTTAATCCCTAACCATGGATTAAGTTGAGGTATCTTCCTCAGCTTAAGTGTTCTCATATATCATCCTTCTATTAGGATGGTGTAATGAGTTCACTAATCCCTGATTAGAGATTAAACTCATTCTTTAACACTAAACAAAAAACCCAAAAACACTTAATAATCACAAGTAGGTTAATGATCTTAATCCTACATCATCATGGTAATTAAGTTTGAGATGCTTATCTCATACTTAAGTAGGCTCATTATCCATAATCAGGGAGGATATAATGGGTTTACAACCCTTGATTTAGGCTTAAACTCATTAACTTATGCAAAACACCAAAAGCAATAAAAAACTGAAAACACAAAAACAAACAATAATCGTCTCCTTCGGGATTCTTTTCTCATTATACTCATTCACAAACGAGCATCCGCTTCTTCCGTCTAATGCAAGACAGTTAGAGCTCGAGCCAGACGAGTCATACACTTGAGCATAGACAACTAAGCAGTTCACAGTCAAATCATCATCCAGTCTCTTTGAGTTGAACTACGGTATTCTGACTTCCTCATTACACGAGAGGATACGTAGGCATAACTTAACAGTTATCGAACAAAAGTCTCTTTGTCTTCCCCCTCTTTCAGCATTCTTTCTAAGTCTCAGTTCCTTAGCAATTCACACCCTTTTTCACTGACACCTGTACTTTCTTTCCCTAGCTTTTGCACATAACTAACACATACACCTACCCCTTTTAAACACAAACTTGTAAGCATGGATCCCGTCGATTACGACGGACGATCTGGGTGCTAATACCTTCCCAGGTTGTAACCAACCCCCTTTCACAGTTTCTCTAGTTCGCAACCGTCTTATCCACCTTTTTTTAGGTTTATGCAGCATTACCTTTCCTTCGGGATAAAAAAGCCTAGATGGCGACTCTATTCAATTCAACCTCATTCTCTTTTTTCGCCGACAGTTCGCGTTTGCACCGGGATGTAAATCTTTGGGAGCAACACCTTTTTCATGATATGATCCACAAAGAGATCGAATGTTATGTGGATGACATGATCGCCATGTCCCGACACGAAGAAGAGCATTTGGTTAACCTCAAGAAGTTGTTTTAACGACATGATCGCCAAGTCCCGAGACGAAGAAGAGCATTTTGTTAACCTCAAGAAGTTGTTTGAAAGTCTGAGAAAGTATCGTCTGAGGTTAAATCCTAACAAGTGTACTTTTGGTGTACGTTCAGGAAAACAACTGGGTCTCATTGTAAGTCAAAGAAGGATTGAGGAAGATCCTGCAAAAGTCAAAGCAATACAAGATATGCCTGCACCGCGAACAGAAAAAGAAGTGTGTGGCTTCCTAGGTAGATTGAACTACATTGCTCGGTTCATATCTCACCTCACAGCTACATGTGAACCAATATTCAAACTGCTAAGAAAAGAGCAGGCGGTCAGGTGGAACGAAGATTGTCAAAGGGCTTTTGAAAAGATTAAAGAATACTTGCAGGAACCTCCAATTTTGATGCCTCCGTTTCCAGGGAGGCCACTCATCATGTACTTGACTGTGCTAGAAGGTTCAATGGGGTGTGTTTTAGGCCAACATGACGAGTCTGGGCGAAAAGAGCATGCAACATACTACCTTAGCAAAACGTTTACCGACTGTGAATCCTGTTATTTACTGCTCGAGAAAACTTGCTGCACTTTGGCATGGGCTGCACGCCGACTGAGACAGTACATGTTGACCCACACTACCCTATTAATTTCAAAAATGGATCCTGTCAAGTACATTTTTGAGAAACCAACGTTAATTGGAAGGGTTGTTAGATGGCATATGGTGTTGACAGAGTACGAGATTCAATAGACCTCCCAGAAAGCCATCAAAGGAAGTGTACTTTCAGACTATCTCGCACATCAACCTCTTGAGGATGATTATCAGCCAATGAAATTTGACTTCCCTGATGAGGACATCATGTACCTCAAAGCGATAGATTGTGAAGAACCACTTCCGGAGGAGGGGCCAGACCCTAAATCCAAATGGAAGTTGATGTTTGATGGGGCAGTCAATATAAATGGACGTGGAGTTGGTGCTGTTCTAATTTCTCCTAAAGGTGTTCACTTTCCCTTCGCTGCCAAAATTACTTTTAGCTGCACCAACAATGAAGCAAAATATGAGGCATGTATTATGGGAATAGATGAGGCTATTAATTTTAGGATTAAGACCCTTGATATATTCGGAGACTCGGCCCTCGTAATTAATCAAATTACCAGCAATTGGTTTACACACCAAGATCATTTAATTCCTTACAAGGATTATACCAGAAGACTGTTGACGTTCTTCATAACAGTAAAGCTTCAGTATATACCACGCGATGAAAATCAATTTGCTGATGCATAGGCTATGCTCTCTTCGTCTATTAAAGTGATGTGTTGGAATTATGTCCCCAGAATTGACATCTCCAGGCTCGACGTACCTGCTTATGTGTTCTCCGTTGACGCGGTATCTTAGGAGAAGCCTTGGTATTATGACATTAAACACTTCCTGGAAAGTAAAGAGTATCCAGCTGGGGCATCTTTCAATGACAAGAAGACCTTAAGGAGACTTGCTACTAGTTTCTTCTTAAACACCGACGGTGTTCTGTATAAGAGAAGCTTTGACATGGTTTTGCTTAGATGAGTGGAAAAGCAGGAAGCAAACATGTTAATGTAGGAAGTCCACGAGGGATCTTTTGGTACCCATGTTAGGGGACATACAATGGCAAAGAATTAATTGAGATCGGGGTATTACTGGTTAACAATGGATGCAGACTGTTGTTCATACGCCCGAAAATGTCACAAATGCCAGATTTATGCAGACAAAGTGCATGTTCCTCCAAGCTCTCTCAACAAAATGTCATCTCCTTGGCCATTTTCCATGTGGGGCATTGACATGATCATAAAAATAGAGCCTACTGCTTCGAACGGCCATTGTTTCATATTGGTCACAATCGATTACTTTACCAAATGGGTCGAAGCAGCGTCTTATGCCAATGTCACCAGACAGGTGGTGGCTAGATTTTTGAAGAAGGATATAAATGACAGATATGGAGTTCCCGAGCGAATCATTATTGATAATGGTTCCAATCTGAACAACAAGATGATGTCTGAGTTGTGTCGGGACTTCAAAATTCAACACCACAATTCTTCTCCTTATCGGCCAAAGATGAATGACGCGGTCAAGGCAGCAAACAAAAATATCAAGAAGATTGTGCAGAAAATGGTTGTCACCTATAAAGATTGGAATGAGATGTTACCATTTTCTTTGCATGGGTACCGAACGTCAGTCAGGACGTCTACTAGGGAAACTCCCTTTTCCTTGGTACATGGTATGGAGACAGTCTTTCCGGTTGAGGTCGAAATTCCTTCTTTGCGAGTAATGATGGATGTTAAGCTTGAAAAGGCTGAATGGGTGTGTGCCTGATACAACCAATTATGTTTAATTGAGGAAAATATATTAGTGGTTGTATGTAATGGTAAGATTTATCAAAGGAGGATGAAGCGAGCATTCGATCAGCGAGTACGCACTCGGGAGTAACAAGTTGGTGAGCTTATACTCAAAAGAATCATTCCTCCAGGTTCAGATCACAGGGGCGAGTGGACTCCAAATTATGAAGGCCCGTTCATAGTAAATAAAGTTTTCTCTAGTGGAGCATCGATGCTCACTACTAGGGATGGCGAAGACTTCCAGTCCCCTGTTAACTCAGACACAGTTAAAAAATACTTCGCATAAAAAGACCCGCTGGACCAAAAACAGAATAAAGTCCATGAAAAAAAGGGCATCCCGGCGACCTAAAAACAGAATAAAAAGCTCAGGCAAGAGATAGGGAAATAAATAAATAAATTGTAAACTCACTGAGTTGAAAAGCCGCATTAGACAGCTCAGGCAAAAAAAGGTATCCCGATGGATTGAAAACCCGAAAGGGCGGTCCACGGAAAATAAGGGAATAAGAGGATGCCTTTGATCTGGGTAATATGTACCATATCATCGTCTCAGTTAACCTGTTAATCTCATAAGGGTAGGGATTGGTTCAATCTTCTTCTTCGAAAAGCAAAGGCAGGAACGGAAAATCTTGAAGACATATTGGTCATAGTAGAGCTGAAACTCATTGAAATGTCGCGCACATTGCAATTAGGATAGTTTATTTTCTCAATTTACAGTGATTACCTCTTTCCAAGTGATTGTTTCCTGATGTAAATTTCCGCCTATTCAGAGGCTCATCAATAAAAGAATATTCAGTTAAAAAAGCTTTATCCTTGTTTTATTCTACTTGCTTTGTTTGCAAAAATGTCCTGAATTTTTTATAAAAGAACATTGCATTTAAACTTGGTGGCTTTATAGATGACATGCGAAGGGAAAACATTTAAAATCACTTTGAATGTCGGGTGACATGGGATGATTGACTCGTACCATGCAATTTCCCAGGTCGTATGTGTGTATTTTGTTATTGCAGGTTTGCAGCTAACAAAGAGATGTTACCGGACAACATTTTCCAAGCAGGGTGTTTCTCCTCAGTAAGAGACAATATACAATTCCTACTTCCAGCAGGAAGATGATCCACAACATCCTCAGTAGAGTGTGAGGAAGAACATTCCACAGTTGAGTCAGAGCAGGCAATGTTCCTAGCAAAATTTCGAGATCAGTTGAACTGTTTTCTTCCCCAAGCGGAGTCTTCATTCCCAGCAAGCAGTTGAATGCATTGTCTCCTCACGGAGTTAGAATTGTCAGAATTCTATCCCTGGACAGGTCTTGATAGTTTGTTTCCCCAGCCGAGGTGGAAGATTGTTATTCCCCATAGAGTTTCATGATCGGAAGTCAACCATCATTGAAATATTCCCTGGTGAGGTCGACAATTTATTTTTGGCTAGTGTGACACAGTAATGAAGACAGTGTTCTCATTCCTCAGTTAAGATCAAGTATTATAAGAATGTCTTGATGTCTTTTCTTTAGCAGAACATTGGTCAGAATATTCTCATCCACAACAGAGTTACAAACGGTATTCTCCCTTGCAGAGTTGTTACTCTCCTCAACAAATATTGTGTTGATTCGCATTGTCCAGTGTCAACAGACTCCTTTTGTTCAATTCGCGTTGTCTAGTGTCAATTAAATCCTCTTATTCATCGCTTTGTCCCGTGTCAACGAACCTGGGTTTGAAGTCCTGATGGTAGAAATCTTCGAAATTTTGCTTTAGAATCGTAAGCGCATATTAAGATGTTGATTCTAATTATGGTCATTCTAGCACAATTAAGGCGAGATCCTGACAGTGGGTTTATATTGTCAAGATAGTGCAAAGGATCGTAAGCGCATGTTAAGATGAAGATTCTCCCAGATGCACGTGTTCACCATATATCCGACCAGAGGGTATATGAAGAAAATCGTAAGCGCATATTCAGATGCAGATTCTAATCAGTATCGTAAGCGCATGGTAAGATGCGGATCCTGATCAATGCATGTCTATCCCACAGACTCAAATGCACTAGTGGGAAACGTAGGAAGACGTGAGATTCGTAAGGAATCACCCATCTCAAAGTCCACCGTTATTGTGGCAAGCCAGTAGTCGCCTGGCATCGTTCAAAAGATAGTTGCAAAGTCCACTGTCATTGTGGCAAGCCAGTAGTCTCTTGGCGTCGTTGAAAAGACATTTATTTGGTTCTTGAGTTACCTTTCCACCTTGCCAGGGTTTGCAGGAGTTACCTTTGGCTGGGTTCATTTCCCAGTTCCTTTCTTAAGCAAAGTGCAAATTTCAGGGCTATTTTGGTATTAAACCACAGTTCATCTCGAACGGTCGACAACAGGAGCTCTCGTCCTTTTCAGATTAATAAATGCTTGAATAGGGGAAGTTGTAATACCCCAAAATTTAACCACTCTTTTCCCTATAATTTTCATATCATATATCATATCATGTTGTTTGCAAATCCAAGCATATGGCATAGGAAAATGAAGCATGACATCCATAGGTGCTAGCATAGGGTACATGATCAATCATCTGGAAAAGCAATAATCATTCCAAGATAAAATGAGAGCCAAGTGTTCTTGCAAGAAGCTCATAATGTATCCTCACATTGTATACAAGTTCAAATGTATCCACAAGACCCTAGAAGGGTGAAACATCATCAGAAGCTCAACAGTGCAACATGCTCCTACACAGTTAACCCTAATTAGGGTTTTGCCCTAGCTCAAGAAATCCTCATGGCTTTGACCAATTCTTGTGATCAAAGGATTTCATATTATATATTAGATCTATGTATGAAGTTTGATGCAAAAATTCATTGACAAAGTCAGCTAATTCTTCAAATGTAAATGAAGAAATTGGTCAACTATGCATCTAAAAAGTCAACTGTTGGATTTCAAGGTCTCCAATCATGTTTTTCAAGTTAAGGGACCTTCCCAAGGTAAAATAAGAGCTTTGGTGATCTCAAAGATCAAGAATCAAGAGGTTATGAAGAATTTTCCAAATTTAGTAAGTGACTTGTAATGGAAACTTACTATTTTTGGTATTTTTTCCCCAATCTTCAAGTGGTTCTTACATGGCCAAGATGAATCCAAATGAAATTTCCTTGAACATGAAATTTGTAGGAATTCTCTCACCTTTCCAAAAAGTACAAGAACTTGTTCATAGCATGTGTAGAACTCAAGATCTGGACATTGAAAGTTTGGTTATTTTTAGGGTTTTACCATTTATTCAATTTTCTATAACTTTGCAAATTGCCTTATAACTCATTTTCAAGTCATGCTATGGATTAATTATGGTCATAAACATAAAATACAATGCATGAAAAGCATTTTTTCCCAAGAAAGTTGTGAAACCCGTGGATTGGATGGAAGATATTTCTGAAAGTGCATTTTTTCAAAATCGTTGGAAAAGCATGACTCACTTAATTCCAATGGCTGAGATTGATCCAATGGTGGATAATGAATGAATTTTGATCCGAATATGCACATAGGAGAGGCTTGGCACGCATGGTTTACACAATCACACGTTTCATGTAAATTTGCATTTTCATCTCAATTACACACCTGATGTCACTATTGCTTCTAAAACCCTAATCAAGTGTGAGTACCAACCATATATAAGAGCTTCATGCACTGAATTCAGACACACACACACACTCTCATTTCACAGATCTAAAATTTCATGCACAAGAGCAAAAGCTTTCAAAACTCTCTCTACAAAGCCTCATTCTCTCATTTCTCTTAACAATCTTCATCCTCAAGCTTCTTCAATTGATTGAAGCTGAAACTGAAGAATCATAGAGGTGCAGTTCAGAGAAAGAGGATTCTAATTCATCAATTCAGGAACTCTCAAGCATCGTCTTGCATTTATTTTGCAAGAGGAGGTCAAGATACGTGGATATGCATCATTTAGAGCTTTATCTTGGTGATTTTGAAGAGCTTCAACCTCAGGTATCTCACTGAATTCATGGATCTAGATACATGATTTATGTGTGCTTCTTGTTCTTTGAGCTTTGTTGATCACACTAAACTAATTAGAATTGAGTTTGGTTGATTATTGAGTAAGATACGAGGATCTGAAAGTTTGTTATGAAAATTTGTTTGATTCGATTTGCCATGCTCAATGTTTGTTTTTGAATTTAAGTGATGGATTTGTGTTTAGCATGTTAAGATGCATTGATCTGGAGCTTTATAGGTCTTGTTATGGCGTATTTTGGTAGATTGATGTTTTCCGGTGACGGAGCTAGGGCTCCGTTTACCAGAATCTGGAAAATGACATGAAGTTTGAACACAAATGATTTGTGAAGAAGACGTAATCTGGTCCCTTGGTTTCTTTTGATCTCACGCTTGTGGATGTGCTAGTACATTAATGAGGCATGTGTTGGTCACATGCCACTGACTTATTTTATTTTAAAATGCAGTCGTTGGATATAAGTGTCGCTCCCACCAAAATGACACACCAGGTCAGAAGGGGTACAGACGCGAACGGTCGGCGAAAGGAGAAAGGAATGAATAGAGTCGCCAGCTAGGCATTTTTATCCCGGGGGAAAGGTAATGCTGCATAAACCTAAAAAGATATGGATAAGACGGTCGCGAACCAGAGAGACTGAGAAAGGGGGTTGGTTACAACATGGGAAGGTATTAGCACCCAGATTGTCCGTCGTACTCGACGGGATCCACGCTTAAAAGATTTGTGTTAAAAAAGGGGTAGTGTCAGTGCTATCTGTGTATCAAAGCTGGAAAGAATGAAAGTGTCAGTGTAAAAGAAGTGTAGTGTACAAGAGAAGTGTCAGTGTAGGAATAGAGATGAAATGCTCAAAACTTATGAGGCTTAAAAGAATGAAACTGGAAGGAGGGGGAATATACAGAGACTTTTGTTCGATAACTGTTAAGTTATGCCTACGTATCCTCTCGTGCAATGAGGAAGTCAGAACACCGTAGTTCGACCCAAAGAGACTGAAAGATAAATTGACTGATGAACTGCTTACTTGTCTATGCTCAAGTGTATGACCTGTCTGGCTTAGGTGCAAACTGTCTTGCATTAGACGGAAGAAGCAAGTTCTCGTTTGTGAGTGAGTATGATGAGAAAAGAATCCCGAAGGAGACGATTATTGCTTGTTTTTGTATTTTCAGTCATTTATTGCTTTTGAGAGTTTGTCATAAGTTAATGAGCTTAAGCCTAAGCCAATGGGTTAGTAAACTCATCACATCCTCCCTCTGATTAGGGGTAATGAGAATACCTTAAGTGTGAAGTCAGAATCTCACACTTAATCACCATGATATAGGATCAAGATCATTAACCTACTTATGGTTATTTAGATGTCTTTGTTGTTTTTGTTTAGTGTTGAGTAATGAGATTAAGCCATAATCAGGGATTAAACAGACTCATTACACCATCCTAATAGAAGGATAATAGATGAGAATGTTTAAGCTGAGGAAGACTCCTCAACTTAATCCATGATTAGGGATTAACCTCATGAAAAAACAAAGCCTTTATTAGATGGATTTTAGTTAATGATGAGATGAAGAAGTGAGTTTTATGATTTGTAAGACAACTTGAGGGGGACTTGTCCATTAACACTAGGGTTAGTCCTTCTTAACCAATTAAGGAAGAATTAGAACCCTAATGCAAGGCCCAAGTTACAAGCTTGATGTCTTGATAATTATTAAGTGAATTGATTAAAGGATTTAAACACATTAAGGGTTTAACACCTAGGATTAAAGTTATACACTCCATCCTTATAGAAGGATGTAGGCATAAGCTTAATCACAAAGCCTTAAAGCCTTTAGGGTTTAGTCCTGATTATGAGATGAGAAGAGGAAACTCAAAGAGACACAAAGGTAAAAGCTAAGTGGGGGACTAATAAAACCCTAATTGTTATCATGCTTGGTTGTTCCTAGGGTTTGTGAGGTTTAAGAAAGAAATCTTCAAGGAACCACCAAGGAGGAGCAAGATGAAAAGAGAAAGAAACAGGATGAAGCAAAACAGCTTGCTTCACTCAAGAAGACAAGTTGCTTGAAGAAAGAAGGAAAGATGAACAAGAATGAGCAAGCTCAATCCAAAGCACAAGATAAAATGCAGCAATGATGCATAAGAGAGATGAAAAGAGATTGTGAGAAGTGAAGGAAAATTCACTTCTCAATACAACTTACCACCTGAAAAGTTAATAAAGAAATGAAATGCAATGCAAATGAGGTGCAATGTGATGATGCAAACCAAAACCAGAAGCATGAGTATGATGTTAATGATGCTAAGAGATGATGAAAACATGAGGCAAGGCATGAGAATGATCATACAAGCATATAGATGCAAGAGAAGCATGCTTTGAACCATGAATGTTCATGAAAAGTTATGGAATGCAAAAGACATATAACAAGGCAAATGCAAGATGCAATGATCAAACATGATTCTAATATGTCTTAAGATTTATTATGAATCAAATGAAAGCACAAAATGTGATGGCAAGTCATGGTATGCAAGCAAATGGAAGATGGATGCAAAGGAAGGCATGAATTAGGGTTATATGCAACATACAAAGCAGAATTCAAAACCAGAATCATATGCCATGATAAAAATTCTAAAATGCAATCAAAGGAACCCTAGACCTATACAAACTCACTTCCCAAAGGAGGGGATCCAACTCTTAATCTATTGAAAGTTATGAATTTTCTAAGATTGCTAGGGTTTTAAGGTACCTTGTCAAGAAAAATGCAAAACAAATTGAAAATGCAAGATCAATTCAAACCAATTTTATCCTACAAACTACATGTTATGCAAGATGCAATGCAAATAGAATCATTGTCCAATTCTCAAAGGTTAGACAGAAATGAATTTTCAAAGTTTGAACCAAAATATTACCTCAAAATGAATTTAACTCCAAAGAAAATAATCAAAAGGCATCAAGAACAAAAAATAAATTTTGTTTGAGAGTTGGAAAATGTTTCTAAATGTTTTTAAATGTTACATGAATTTTTTTGTGATTTTAAAATACCTAAAAGTATTTTTAATTAATTAATTTCCATTAACTAATTAAAAATAAACTTTTAAATGATTTAAAAATAATTTTTAAAGCAAAAAATAAAATAAAAATCATTTTCTGATTGAGAAAAATATTTGAAACAAAAATGCAAAAGGAAATATTTTTGGGATTTTTCTAACTATTTTAAAATAAATATGAAACAAAATGCAAGAAAAGTGAAATTAAAATTGATTTAATGGGAAGTCAACAGATCCAGTGGCTGGGATTCAGAGCAGGGATGTAACACCCTTCTAAATACCCCAAATTATTATAATTAAAATAACAATATATTCATCAGAGTAATTATGCCCCGAAGGGTGTCACACAAACATTTCACAACAATTATCAAAAACCTCCTGTCATGCTCATTTATTTAATCAAAATAAGGTTCTTTTGCATAATTCGCAGCGGAATAAAATTCAACATCAATGTAAAACATGTAACACACTACATGTAAATCATTCAACAATCAATCTCAAATTAATTGAAACATCCCCTCCCGATGTTACATCTATCAGAGCATGACCCATAAGAAACTACCCTAGACTCCAAGCATTAGCTTCTACTCAACTCATTTCTCGTTACCTGAAAAATAGGTGTAAGGGTGAGTTCCTCAATCAATATAATAAGTATTATAAAACAACATGTAATGCCAAGTAATTAACACATTAATTCACCCAAATCAGGCTACGCCTTCAGCAACATCAATATCCATTCAAAACATCATACTCAACAGTAGATTCTCAACCAAATTCAACATCAACAACATAACACACAACACACATATAATACTGGAATACATCCATTCATATTATATGCCATACATTCATTATGCAATGAGACTCTATGCATGCGGTACCGACTATGTTGTGAACATATAGTTCAACCTCACCGTCCAAATCCAGGCACGGCTACCAAGCTCACTAGTCCCACTCATTTGAGACATAGTGACTCACTCACTAATTCCTCACCATGGGAATTAGCTACCACCCCAAATGGGCCATGTTATGCAAGCTACTCACCTAGCAAGCAACAATCAACAACAATCAAAATGATTTACTCACTAATTCCTCACCATGGGAATTAGCTACCACCCGAAGGCCACAATATGCATGCTAATCACCTAGCAATGCAACATCAACAAAATCGAGAATAGACACGTGCTCACACTCTAAGCCATAATACAGTCTATTCACAATTGTATACATTCATATCATCATGTATACCATCACACATTATCAACATAATTAATCACAAAAGCATATCCTATCATGCCACATAATCAAACACAGTATTAGCACACTCTACTAATACCTCTACCACTCAAAACAACGGGAAATGATCCCTATCACATCATATCTCAGCTAAGTCGCATCACTCAGCCTAAACAACCAAAACTGCACAACAGTAGCACAGAAAAATCACAATTCTGCCCATATGCGTATTGCCCATGTCCATACGCGTATTGCCCAAACCTGACCAAGTCCATACGCGTAATGCCCACTCTCATACGCGTATTGCCCATGCCTTGCTCAACTCATACGCGTATTACCTATTCCATACGCGTATGCTACGCGTAACAACCTCCCATTACGCGTATCAACAGAGACCAATCTACGCTCAAAATATCATCTTTTCCACCCATACGCGTAAGGCCTCTCCCATACGCGTACCAGCCAGCTCATACGCGTATTGCCTAGTGCCATACGCGTATGACCAGAAACCAGATCTCTCAGATCTGCTGTGGCTTTCTCTGTTACGAAACCCACCCAATCCAACCTTTCACAGTCCAAATTACACAAAATAATCATCCATCTCATCTACATGAATCATATCCTATTCATCTTTTCGAATCCTAACATTATCCCTTCTAATTCCTACGAATTTCTTTTCAATTATCATCCAATTTCATTCATACAATATTTCACAAACTCATCATGCATCAATCAATTTAGAGGTACAACCAATGATTAATCACTACCCAGTACACATTATCATATAATACCCTTTAATCGATGATAAACCCCCTTACCTGAGTTAATCCGGTAGCCTCTGAGCTCTAAGCTTTTCCTTCCTTCAACCTTCGTTCTCTGGCTTTTTGCCCTTTCTGCCTCTTTTTCCCTTTTTCACGTGAAATAACCTTTTTACCAAAAAGAATAGGATTTTTCTCATTTCCATCTTATATATTATTCCAATAAATAATTATCCCAATAATTATTATTCCAAAATAATAATAATAATAATAGTAACAATAATAATAATTCAATTATTTAATTAAATCAATAAATATATTATTAACTTAATTTAAATAATTATTATATTATTATCGGGGTGTTACAAGGGACGCGGGAGTTGACTGCGCGCGTGATCTAGTGGTTGAAATTCAAACTGACTAATCTTAATTAATTAATTTAAATAAATGAGATTAGGGTTAAGTGAGGAATCTGGACCATTGAAACGCGCGGGGGATTGACTTAGTCAGCCTAATCTACGCTCCACATTCAAACTTCATTTAATGACAAAATTAGGGTTTAATGACTTTCAGGTGGCCGGAAATGACCTCCGGTCATCTTCTCCGGCCACAATCCTCCCTGAAAATTGCTAACTCACTCCCTAGGTCACTAAAACTTGATTTCTCTGCCCAGAATCCATCCCCACACATCATACAACACGAATCAACAAACAAAATGCATTTATTTTTCGTATCAAAGCTGAATCGAATCAAAAGGGGTTTAGGTCAAAAAAATTCAGAAGAAGCATACACACTCAATACTCAACCATTTGCAAAACTAAACATATCAGCAAGATCAGCACATCACATAGATTCATTTAAGAACTTAAAAATGCATTTCTGGAAAAAAAGTTCTTGAGCTCACCTGAAATGGAACTTTCAATCCAGGAGCTTTCTGCTTGCTTCTCTGCTTCAAAATGGCTTCAATGATCCTCCTGATGAAGCTTTGAAGCTTGGTTGAAGCTTAAAATGGTTGGTTTGTGAGATTGAGCAGGTTCTGTTCAGTGAAGGGAAGAAATCGTGTTTTGATTTCAGGAGGTTTTAGGGCAAAGTGAGGGCAGGGAAATGATCAGAAGAGTGTGCTGAGATGTTTTGTGAAGTTTGTTTGTATGTTTGATGCTTGTGCTGTGTGTTTCGAATGGTTTTGCATAAGAGGTGAAAAATGAGAATGCTGGCTTAGAGAGAGTTTCAGGCTTGTGTGTGTGGTGTGTTTAGCTGCTTTTGGTCCATGTATCAAGTGGTGATAGGACAGAGAGTTGTTGGTGGCCTATGGTGATCGGTATGGGTCTTTTGCAAAAAAGTCAAGCTTTGTGTAAGAGAGGTATGGGCTCATGGCTAGCCAAGGACAAGAGGGGTGTCCTGCGCAGCAAGAAGTGAGGAGGACCATAGGATCAAATTTGAAGTCAGCCCGCACATGGATTAGGGTTTGAGTGAGGTTTTGCAACTTTGATCAACTTTGGCCCTTTTGTGATTTCTTGATCCACAAGTCATGAAAATGAGTGAACTTTTGATGCAATCTGATCCTTAGGCCTTGGTTTATGTTTGTATGAAGATTAGAAGTCCATTTGATAGCACAATTTGTCTTGGCAAGTGGTTTTGCAACTTTGCCTCTTTGGTAGAAAACTTGAAATTATGTGATTTTGGCCAACATTGACAAGCCATAACTTTTGATACAAAATGAATTAGAATGAGTTCTTGTAATTTTTAAAAAGGGAATGATCCATTCTACAACTTTCATGACCAAAGTTTTCCCATTTGAGGCATTTTTGAATCAAAAAGCAAGGGTTGAAAAAGTTTCCCAAAATGGCAAGTTTCCATTACAAGTCATTTTCCCAAAAAGTCAACTTTGCAAATGGCTTGAAATCCTTCAATTTTGTGAACTTATAACATCTTATATGATCAAATAAAGATCATACATCATCAAAATGATGAAGAAAACCCTTTGGTTGGGTCATTGGGGGCCTCAGATGCCCTGATTTTGCACTGACTTGCTCAAAAAGTCAACTCTTGATCAGATGACTTCCCCATGGAATTTCTTCATGAAAATTGATATGCATGATCCCTATACCATATAGAGACCAATAGAAACAAGAATTACCAAAAAAAATTGGAGTTATGGCCTTTGAAACCAAAACCCTAATTCTATGTCATCTGTGCAGTCAAGCCTAGCTCTGCTTCCATGCCCATCTCAGTTCTTGTGATTTTTTGACATTCTTGACTTTGAGAGGATATAATATGATGCTTGAGCATACATGGACCCCTTTGAAGTGATTGATGACCTTTGGAGTGGCTCAAATGGCTCTTGGATTCTTCAGATCACAAACCCTAGATGCAGACGACTTAGAAACAATGTAGTGAAGCAAATATGCAATATGGGATGCTATGATTGAACTTATGCATATGAAGAGATCACAAGACATGGTGTGAATGGGTGAGGGAAAATTTGGGGTGTTTACAGCTGCCCCTATTCAAGCATGAGTTAGCTGTGCAGGATGTAAGCAACGGCTTATCAGGCAAACAAGATAACTTGTGGTTGAATACCAAAGACAGTCCAAAATTTGCACTCACAGAATGAAGAAGAAAAGGGATATAGATTGTAAAGGAAAACAAAGTATATTATAAAGTGCGGGCGACGGAGGACGACCGTCATGCAGGGGACGATTGCTGGGGAAAGAGCAATGACGGGGACGACCGACATGCTGGGGATATAAGAGATTATGATGGGGACGGCCATCAAGTAAAGCTATAAGAATCTCTGGGGATAAAAAGGTAATTGTGAATGATGGGGACGACCATCAAGTTCAAAGCATAAATGAAATAACTGATGAGGTACGGTCATCAAAGGTGAAGGACGATCACCTAGCAGGGGACGGCTGCTCTGATGGGGATAAGATGAGGGACGGTCATCTAAGGGTGAAGGACGATCACCTGGCAAGGTACGGTTGCCAAAAATATCGCGACATAAGATGAATGCCGGATAAAAAGTCGACGATGGGGACGGCCATCGGATAAACATGATGAAGGACGATCATCAAGAGGTGAAGGACGATCACCTAGCAGGGGACGGCTGCTCTGTTGGTATCATGACATAGGACGAATGTCAGATAACAAGATCAACGATGGGGACGGCCATCAGATAAAATGATGAAGGACGATCATCAAAGGGTGAATGACGATCACCTAGCAGGGTACGGCTGCTAAATATCACGACATAGGACGAATGCCGGATAGAAAAGGGTTCCAATAATGGAGACTCCGCTGGGGAAAGGATGAGGGACGGTTATCCAAAGGTGAAGGATGATCACCGGGCAGGGTACGGCTGCCGAAAGGTATCATGACATAGGACGAATGTCAGATAGAAGTTTTGCTGGGGACTTTGCTGGGGGAAAATAGACACGGACGAATGTCTAATCTCAGGAAGACATAAGTGTTTGGCACGGTGTATAGATTAAAGATGCGGACAAGCATCCTCAAGACTTATGATACGGACGAGTATCAGTAGAAACAAACGCTGACGCGTGTTCAGAGATGATGATACGAACGAGTATTGTCTTGTTAACAACGAACACGGACGAGTGTTGAATCTGTGGGGACTCCTCTGGGGAATAGTAGACACAGACGAGTGTCTAAATTCGAGAAGACATAAGTGTTTGACACGTGTATGGATTAAAGATGCGGACGAGCATCCTTAAGGCTGTGATACGGACGAGTATCAGGTAGAAACAAACGCTTGACGCATGTTCTGAGATGATGATACGGACGAGTACCAACCGGTTAACAAAGAACACGGACGAGTGTCGAATCTGAGGAGGTATATGTGTGATGTATACAAGATACGAACGAGTATCTGTATGAGTGAAATAAGTATGAGTGAAACACCGAAAAGTGTCTAACTTGCTGGGGAGGATGACACAGACGAGTGTCAAAAGGTATATTATAGACAAGTAAATGCTTTACAAAGTATTCAGGTAGTTATGTTGGGGAAGGCGACACGGACGGGTGTCAGGGAATCTGTATGGATATATGTATCTGTGAGTGCAAAGAGGACGCCTTGGCTTTCTACTGGGGATATGACACGGACGGGTGTCAAGAAGTATTTATAAGTGTCTGTTTGTAAAGAAAACTCGGGCGACTTTACTAGGGAATCATGACACAGACGGGTGCCAAAAGGAGTTTGTATTTGTATTTACAAGTGTAAGGAAAATGTCTTGGCTTTCTGCCGGGGTATCCGGAGAGTTTTCCGTATATCTTTGATGGACTGCCAGTATTCACAAGTGTTTGATTCAGAACATGGCTTATGATTATGCAATATGTTTGATTTTTGCCGTAATGCTCCGTATTAGACGGAATGATACGCTCTGTGGGGAGGATATGATGCTATTGCTATGATTATGCAAAGGTAACCGATCCGGGATTCGGATCCCGTTGCTGAGGAGATCTCTGGTTGATCTGCTTGAAGTGAACATCCCAGCTGGGGATGAGATCATTGGTAGATCTGACATATGGGACTCTGCTTGGGGATATAGGTCACTGATAGGCCTATCTTTGGTAGTGAGGGACCCAGCCGGGGGTTGTAGAAGCTTTCTTCACTCTGTTGTGAGGTCTCCAGGCATTGCTTCTCTGGATAGAGGCTGAGACTCTGTGGGGAGATGGTTCCCTGGCTTTTGAATTTGGCTGAGGAGGAATGATGACTGGAAACTCAGCTGGGGATATGACACCTCTGGTGCTAAGACTGAGTAGATAATGATTTGCCAGCTTGCTGGGATGAAGCTTTCATGCCCCATGTTGTGCTCTGAATACCTGCAATCCTGAAAAGATAGAGAAACGCACAAGTATCCCGAGGTATCCCTTACCGGACTCCATTATAGAAGTTTAGACACCCCCGGGAGTAAGTATATTTCCTGCACGCATGTATTTTATAAGAGAATCATTTGTATTTATGCAATCAGTATCTTAAAGACATCGGACATTTTGCAAACGAAAATAAAATGTACGAGACGAAACATGATTGAAAATCTGATTTTATTAATTCATGTGCCCTGGATTGGCAAATACAGTCAAAGAAACAAATCTCCTAGAATGAGGAGATTGTTACAAATTGAGAAATAAAAGGTATTGGCAATGTTGTCGACGCTTCAAGGAGCTTCCCTTTGCTATGACCCGTATGACATTTGACGTTCTTCTCGTCTTGCTTTCTGAAGAAGGCTGACTCTAAAAGAAGCTTGGTCCCTTTGAAGCTTACCAAGTCGTAAGTGATACAGATGAATTCAGAGTACAGTTGTTCGCTTATTCCCTTATTTTGCATGGATCGCCCTTTCGGGTTTTCAATCCATCGGGATACCCATTTTTGCCTGAGTCGTCCAATGTGGCTTTTCAACTCAGCGGGTGTCCATTTTTTATTTATTTCCCTTATTTTTGCCCGAGTCTTTTATTCTGTTTTTGACTCGCCGGGATGCCCTATTTTTGCCTGGACTTACATTCTGTTTTTATGTCCAGCGGGTCATTTTATGCGAAGTATTTTTTAACTGCATCTGAATTTACAGGGGACGGGAAGTCTTCACCATCCATAGTACTGAGCATGAGTGCTCCACCGGAGAAAACTTTCTTTACTACGAATGGCCCTTCATAGTTCGGAGTCCATTTGCCCCTGTGGTCCGTATGAGGAGGGAGGAGTCTTTTCAACACAAGATCCCCTACTTGGTACTCTCGGAGCCTGACTTTCTGATCGAAGACTTTCTTCATTCTTTTCTGATATAGCTGCCCATGACAGATTGCAGCTAATCTCTTTTCTTCAATCAGACTCAGTTGTTTGTATCGGGATCGGACCCATTCTGCTTCACTCAGCTTAACATCCATTAACACCCGTAAGGAGGGTAATTCAACTTCAACAGGTAGGACCGCCTCCATACCATACACAAGTTGATACGGTGTTGCCCCAGTGGATGTTCTGATTGACGTACGGTACCCATGCAAGGCAAATGGTAGCATCTCATTCCAGTCTTTGTAGGTAACTACCATCTTCTGCACAATCTTCTTGACATTCTTATTTGCTGCCTCAACAGCGCCATTCATCTTTGGCCTGTAAGGAGAAGAATTATGGTGTTGGATTTTGAAGTCCCGACACAGTTCTGCCATCATTTTGTTGTTCAAGTTGGAACCATTATCAGTAATGATTCGCTCGGGAACTTTGTATCGACAGATGATATCTCTTTTCAGAAATCGGGCTACCACTTGCCTTGTAACATTTGCATAGGAAGCTGCTTCAACCCACTTGGTGAAATAGTCAATGGCAACCAGGATGAATCTGTGGCCGTTTAAAGCAGTCAGTTCAATCTTGCCAATCATATCAATGCCCCACATGGCGAAGGGCCAAGGTGAAGACATCACATTCAGAGGATTAGGAGGCACATGTACTTTATCCGCATAAATCTGGCATTTATGACATTTTCTGGCATAAGCACAACAGTCTGCATCCATTGTGATCTAGTAATAGCCTGATCTTAGCAACTTCTTGGCCATGGCATGCCCTCCTGCATGGGTACCGAAGGATCCTTCGTGCACCTCGTGCATCAACAAGTATGCTTCGGTTCTATCGACGCATCTGAGCAGTACCATATCAAAGTTTCTCTTGTATAGGGAACCGTCAATATTCAGGAAGAAACTACCAGCAAGCCTTCTCAATGTCTTCTTATCATTGGAAGATGCCCCAGGTGGGTATGTTTGATCCTCCAAGAAGCATTTGATGTCGTGGAACCAAGGCTTATCATCCTTAACAACTTCTGCTGCAAATACATACGCTGGTCTGTCAAGTCTGGACACTGAAATCCGAGGCACAAAGTTGGCAGCTTGAACTTTGATCATGGATGAAATGGTAGCCAGAGCATCTGCAAACTGATTCTCGTCCCGAGGGATAAACTCAAGCTTGACTGTTGTAAAGAAAGTCAATAACCTCCTTGTATAATCCCTGTAAGGTATCAGATGATCCTGGTGGGTGTACCATTTGCCGTTGGTTTGATTGATTACCAAAGCTGGATCTCTGAACACATTCAAAGTTTTGATCCTGAGGTCAATGGCTTCCTCAAGACCCATAATGCAAGCTTTGTATTCAGCTTCGTTGTTAGTGCAGTTAAAGGTGAGTTTTGCCGAGAAAGGCATGTGAACCCCTTTAGGTGTAATGAGTACTGCACCAGCACCACGACCATTCATATTAACAGCCCCATCAAACATCATAGTCCATTCTTCTTCTAGGTCAGGCTCTTCAGTGTGAATAGGCTCTTCATGATCTTTTGCTTTTATGAACATGATGTCTTCATCAGGGAAGTCAAATCTCATAGGCTGGTGATCATCAATGGGTTGCTCAGCAAGATAATCAGACAATACACTGCCCTTGATGGCTTTTTGAGATGTGTATTGAATGTCATATTCTGCGAGGATCATTTTCCATCTTGCAACCCGTCCGGTAAGTGCTGGCTTCTCAAAAATGTACTTAACTGGGTCCATCTTTGAAATCAACAAGGTAGTGTGGGTCAACATATACTGCCTCAGTCGGCGAGCAGCCCACGCTAAAGCACATCAAGTTTTCTCGAGCAGTGAATAACGTTGTTCACAGTCGGTAAACTTTTTACTTAGGTAGTATATTGCATACTCTTTTCGACCAGACTCGTCATGCTGGCCCAGCACACACTCCATTGACTCTTCTAATACTGTCAAGTACATGATTAGAGGTCTTCCTTCAACTGGAGGCATGAGGATTGGAGGTTCTTGCAAGTATTCCTTGATTTTGTCAAAAGCCATCTGGCAGTCTTCATTCCACCTGACCGTTTGTTCTTTTCTTAACAGCTTGAACAAAGGCTCACAGGTTGCTGTAAGGTGAGATATGAATCGTGAAATGTAGTTCAATCTACCTAGAAACCCCCGAACTTCTTTTTCCGACTTTGGTGCAGGCATCTCTTGAATGGCTTTAACTTTATCAGGGTCAACTTCAATCCCTTTCTCACTTATGATGAATCCCAGCAGCTTACCAGACCGTACCCCGAATGTACACTTGTTGGGGTTCAGCTTCAGTTGGTACTTCCTCAAACGCTTGAATAACTTCAACAGAATTACCAGGTTGTCTTCTTCTGTGAGGGACTTGGCAATCAAGTCATCCACATAACATTCAATTTCTTTATGGATCATGTCATGGAATAATGTTACCATAGCCCGTTGATAAGTGGCACCAGCATTCTTCAGTCCGAATGGCATCACCTTATAACAGAACGTGCCCCAGGGTGTGATGAAAGTGGTCTTCTCCATGTCTTCAGGTGATATCTTGATCTGATTGTATCCTGAAAATCCATCCATGAAGGAGAATACCGAGAACTGAGCCGTATTATCAACCAATACATCAATGTGAGGTAAAGGGAAATCATCTTTCGGGCTGGCTCTGTTCAGATCCTGGTAGTCCACACACATCCTCACCTTGCCATCCTTCTTAGGCACAGGTACAATATTAGCAACCCACGGCGGATAGCTAGTCACAGCAAGGAACCCGACGTCCCACTGCTTTTGTACCTCTTCTTTGATCTTCATTGCCATATCTGGGCGAGTACGGCGCAGTTTCTGTTTAACCGGTGGGCAATCTTCTCTCAAAGGCAGCTTGTGCATAAAAATATCGGTGTCCAATCCTGGCATATCCTGATAAGACCAAGCAAAGACATCCACATACTCCCGAAGCATATCAATCAGTTGTTCCTTTACTGAATCTTGTAAGCAGGCTCCGATCTTAACTTCTTTTACATCTTCTTCCGTACCAAGATTAACCGTTTCGACCTCCTCCTGATGAGGAGTGATAACCTTCTCCTCTTGCCTTAATAACCTGGCTAACTCTTCAGGAAGCTCATAATCTTCTTCAACCACTTCATCAGCTTGATTGATTGGATTGTCAAAGTCATACGAAGCCATAGCTGTGTTGTTGTCGGTGTAGTCTGAAAGGCACTCTCTGCAAGGGTTTAGATTGTTCATTTTAGTGATCGATTTTAATCTTTGTTTAGAAAAAAGTGAAGAAAAGTTATCATTTTGGAAAACATTGCCATTTTATTTTTGTACAAAAAGAAAAATGGAAAAAGACTCATTTGCAAAAGATGTCCGATATTCATTGATTGATCTGTTTGCACAAAATTACAAGATGGCCCGATTACAAAATGAGTCTTGACATCTTGGGCAAGATGCAAGACTTGATGCATGCTTAAAATATACAGGAAATAATAATTACTCTGCAGGAGTAACCCTTATAATTTCCTGGGAAGACCAGTTTGAGATATGGCTCCCCGGGGTCCTTGGACGTATCCAGCTTTCCATGTTGCGCTCATCTTCCGACTCATCTTCCAAGTTGTTCACTGCATCTGGGGTGAGCATCCCTCCGCTGACAAAATTGGGCTCCTTGGCAGCCTCTGATTGATCTTGCTGAGTTGGTTTGTAACCCAACCCAAATCTGTCCTCCTTCTTCTCTACAGGTAGCAGCTTGCCCCAGCCTTGGGCAGTACCCTCTTCAACAACCTTCCTGGCTTGCTGATAAGATGTCATGGAGGTTCCCATTATAGCAGATGCTTCATTAATGTTCAGGGCCTCAAACCCCTGGCTCATAGTTTCATGGATCTCCCCGTCCATTTCAATGTACTTGTACGTAGCCAGATGGCTAACAAAAATGTCCTCTTCCCCACAGATGGTGATGATCTGGCCTTCCCACTCGAATTTCAGCTTCTGGTGAAGGGTAGACGTAACAGTGCCAGTGGCATGGATCCAAGGTCTACCCAACAAACAGCTGTAGGCCGGCTGAATGTCCATCACATAGAAGGTAATTTTAAAAGTCTGTGGGCCAATCATCACAGGCAGATCAATCTCCCCAAGCACTGATCTTTTAGAGCCATCAAAAGCTCTCACCACCAAATTACTTGGACGCAGTGCCAAGCCATCATACTCCAGCTTCATCAAGGCTTTCTTTGGTAGAACATTGAGTGAAGAACCAGTGTCCACCAGTACATGGGATAGAACAACACCCTTGCATTCTAGAGTGATGTGTAAAGCCTTGTTGTGGTTACGTCCCTCAGTTGTTAAGTCAACGTTGGTAAAGCCCAGTCCATGACTGGTGTTGACATTTGCCACCATAGTTTCTAGCTGATTAACAGTAATCTCCTCTGGCACGTATGTTGCGTGCAAGACTTTCAGTAATGCATTCCTGTGAGCTTCAGAACACATCAGCAGGGATAATATGGAGATTTTTGAGGGAGTTTGGTGAAGATGATCCACCACCTTGTAATCAATTCTATTTATAATTCTCATAAACTCGTCTACATCTTGCTCAAAAGACGTCTTCAGAGTTTCTCTGATGATTGGTTCTTCAGGTACCACACTCTTCCCCTTTGCTTTTGCAGCAGCTTCTGCTTCGGCAGTAGGTCTTTGCAATTGTGAGGCGAAAAGGTGTCCGCTTCTGGTGAAGCCTCTGCCTCCCCCAACATTATCAATTTGTGGAGAAGAGGTTGAAGAATCCAAGGTGATTTTCTCCCCGTTGCAGTAGAGGTCAGAGCCATAATGCCAAGGGATGGCATTACTGCTTTCATATGGAACTGGTCCAGGTACCGTGATGGTAACTGGACTGACTGCTGTAGAGGAAGGTACTGAAATAGTGTGCGGATCGTAGTAAATGGTGACTGGTGACCTGGCAGGAGATGCCACTGCTTGTTGTTGAAAGTTGTTGTTTGGAGGAACATTTGACGGATCATAGTAGATGGTGACTGCTGAAATATCTTCATCAATTTCTGTTGGCGTTGTAGAAGATTCTGCTGAATAAAGGGGTGCTGATGTTGTAGAAGAAATGGTTGTTGACATTTGATTTGTTGAAGTGATGGACGGAGGCATTGTTGATGATATTGAGGAGTTGGTAGGAATGATTGTTGTTGCAGTTGTAGAAGAGTCAGGAATTGTTGTCAAAGGGATTGCTGGATTTGTAGGTGCTGACGCTGTGATCTGAAGTATACCACTTTTGAAAAGACCATCTATGCCGCTTCTCAAATTATCACACCCGTTGACCGAAATGTTGCAATAACCACAACCGAGCTCACACCCGGGGAACATCTGGCACTCTAGAAGCTAAGCTTTAATTTCTACTAGAGGTGTTCGAATCTGTCCAACACTGGTTATCAAGAAAGATGGCTTGTCTTCCTCAATGGCATTAATTCTTGGCCCTCCATGATTGGGCATGGGATTCTTGTTGACATTTGGCGGGGGTGCAAAGTTGAGGGCTTTGGAATCCACCAAATCTTGTACTTTCATTTGTAAAGCCCTGCATTTCTCAGTATGATGGCCAGGTGCATTGGAGTGGAAAGCACATTTGGCGTTGACATCGTAATTCCTTGGGAGATTGGAAGGATCTGGTGGTGCCAATGTCCTTAACTCAACCAGGTTGAGCTTCAGGAGTTGTGGCAATAAAGCGGCATAAGGCATAGGGATTGGATCAATCACCCTATTTGCCTGTGATGGTCTTTGCTGAAAGGGTATTTGCTGTTGATTGTTGTTGTTGTTGTTGTAGGTCCTCTGTGGCGGATACTGAACTTGTTGCTGATAATGTGGTTGTTGTTGTGGTTGATATGCTGGTTGCTGAGGAATCGGAGTTGGAATAGTGACAGCTGCTACTGATCTGTGGAGGTATTGAGGCCTGCCCCTGGTGGCATGAATGTCATTTGTCTCACCGGTTCTTCTAGGTCCAACAAAAGGCTTCCTAGGATTACTTGACGAACTTACACCATTATCAGAAATCTTACCCATCTTCAGAAGGCTCTTAATTCTCTCTCCAGCTATGACTACGTCAGCGAAGCTGGTAGAAGAAAAAGCAGCTAGCCTATCAATGTATGTCCCTTGCAGGGTGTTCATAAACATGTCTGCCATTTCTCTTTCCGACATGGGTGGCTGGACAGCAGCAGCAAGCTGTCTCCACCTTTGGGCATATTCCCTGAAGCTTTCTCTGGAGGATTGAGACATTCCCATCAGAAGGGTTCTGTTAGGAGCCATGTCCAGATTGTATTGGTACTGCCTGATGAAAGCTTCAGCTAGGTCTTTCCAGCACCTGATAGTAGCTCTGGTCAAGTGAGAGTACCACTCCCTTGAAGCCCTAGTCAAATTGTCTTCAAAGTAAAACATCCACAGTTTTTCATCCATGGTGTATGCCTTAAGTCTCCCCAGAAAAGACTGTAAGTGAGTTCGTGGACAGGAAGTTCCATTGTATTTCTCGAAACACGGGGGTTTAAACTTGTGGGGAATCCTTACCCCATCCACTAACCCCATATCCATAGCATCAAAACCTAGGGAATTTTGAGACTCCAGAGATCTCAACTTCTCAGCGATTTCATCGAACCTCCTATCATAAACTTCATCCCCAACTCCCATCATAGTGAACTGTTCTTCCTGGGGGTCTTCCTGTAGGAGCCTTCATCCAGTAGTATTTCCTTGCACTTTACCCGGGATGTTAGCTTCCGGATGTAGATGAGGCCCATATACTGTTGGGTTAATATGAGGCTGACACCTTTCATTGTTACTTGTTCCTCCAGTTCCCAGGGGAGGTTCCTCCGGGGTTTGTCTTTCTACCAATGCCCTCAATCTTTCTTGGCTTTTAGCCAAGCCATTCATTACTTCCATGAACTGGGTCATTTGGTTTCTCATCTCCAGCCTTTCATTAGCCATCTGGGTTCTGACCTCTGTCAGATCTTGCTGTACTTGATCCATCTGGATACCAGGAAGGTTGTTGCGAGTAGGATATTTGTGCGGACGGTTGAGAGGGAACACCCGGCGGCGAGCAATAATTCCTGAACCACAACAGAGTTAGAAACAAATGAAATAAAGACAAAACCTACAAAACAAAACAAAAGTTAGTATGCAATGCAGTATGCTTATTTGCTTCCAAGGTATCCGGCTTGGCATTTGGTTTTGACCTTTCCAGACCCTGAGGAAGATACTTTGATGTTTGCTTGAGAGAAAGAGACTCAGCGAAACAAACTAACAAATACATTACAAATGGTGGATCATACATAGTTTGTTTTTTACAACATATGCCCCTGAGGGGTCAAAATACAACATAAAAAGAAAAGTACATGAAATGGAAATAACAACAAGCAAAGTAGTCAAACATCTAAGCCAAACTCATCCTCCTTAACCTCCTTCAAAAGTGCTTCAGTGACAGGACCAGCCGGATGCTCTGTGATGTTCTTGATAAGGAAGTTCCTGGTGGCAATAGCAGTGGTCAGCTTCTTGTGCCTGTCCTGATCCTTTGACCTCTTCACACCAGCCCTAAGCTTCAATTCTGAGATTTCCTTCTGGGCTGCCAGCAAAGCCTCCTGTTGCTTCTTCTCATTAGCCTCCAACTGTTCAATCCTAGCTTGAGTCCTTTTATCCTCCTGAGTGGGAGCTTCAGTGATTCTGACCCACCTATCTTGACTTTCTTTCAGATAGAGATCAGTCCTAGCCTTCTGAAACTGGGCCTCTTTACAGACATTCTTCAATATTTGCTCTCCAGCTCTTGATTTCTTGATGTAGTCTTCTGCTTTCTCAATCTTGGCTAGATGCTCAACCTTAAGCTTTTCTAACCTCTCAATGTCTAGACGACCATCACTCCTCTCCCAGAGGGTCTTCTTCAGAGCTTGAGACAGATTCTCATTCCTTTCCTTCAGCTTCTCAAATTCTTCCAAGCTGACAGTGGCTGGAGGTGGTATTGTGGATGGTCCAGGTGCATCCTCAATGGTGAAAGGCATCCCATAAATCTGAGACCTAGCATGTGACCATTCATAATACTGAGCTGAAGCCACATTGTTGCATCTCCCAAGAATGGCCATCCCTTTGGTCTGGATGTTGTCCCAAGCCCAAGATGCTTGTCTGACAACAGCTAGATTAGGCTTTATCTCACAATACAGGGTTTCAGCCAAGTCTTGCATTCTAGGAGGGTGAACCAAGGCATAGCCCAATTGTCTCTTAAACAGTAAAGGATTGTAGTTGATGCAACCCTTCACTCCTATTAGAGGTACATTGGGGTACTGCCCACAGCTAGTGATTATATCCCTCCCTTTGGTGCTCTGGGTGCACCATCTGAAGTCAAAGCAATAAGTCTCTTAGCCCAATTCTTCTGTTGGTGAGGGTTCAAGAAAGCATCAGTCTTGGGTAAGTGTTTAAGCAGCCAAGTGTGAAATAGAGGAGCACAGCACCTCACCAATCTCCCTCTCTGCTTCTCATTCCTATGGTGAACAGAATAATAGAAATCTCCCATCAAGGTGGGTACTGGGTTCCTGAAAAGGAAGAGATGAATAGCATTCTTGCTGAAAAACTTTGGCTCATCTGCAAAAAGTATAACCCCATATATATTGAGGGCTAACAATGCACAAACTGCCTTCCATTCTCCCAAGGAGGCCTTCAGGATGGCCTGAGAAGTCAGAAACTCCAAGTGCATTCCAGGGATTCCAGCCTTTGTTGTCATGTTCTGCTCAATCAAAATAGGCTCTAGGTGCCGTGCCTTTGCCACTTCTTCATTGCTGGGAGAAGCCATCTCTGGGTTGAAGGGGATACCACCCCTTACAGGTACTCCAATCAATGATGAAAACTCCTCCAACAGAGGTCCCAACTGAAAATTATGGAAAGTGAAGCATCTCAAAGGAGGGTCATAAAACTGTAGGCAAGTGTGGATTAAACTCCTCTAAGAAGGGTCTAAGTCCATAACCATATCAAGGATGCCTCCATAATGCTCTCTGAATAATGGAATATGGTCTGGAGTAATAAGTGCATGGACCTGCCTGATGCCAGCCATCACAGGCTCAAAGAAATGGTATGAAATGTTGCTCTTCTTGGGTGCCATAACTGCTGATGAAGAGCTGAAAACAGATGCTGATAATGAAGACTGATACTGGAGATGAGCCACTAATAGGCTGAGGAAGATGATGGAGGTAGCTGAAGCAGGCAACTGATGAAGATAGCTGAAGGAGATAGCTGATGAAACAGAGGTCTATGCAGATGAAGGGGTCAAAACCAAGCCAGATATAATATGGATACCCTGAAAAACAAATAAAGAAATGTTAAATGATGCAAATGATGAGTATGCAAATGATATGCAAGGGTTTGTGATCAAGTTGGATCTGATTACTGTCTTGATATAAAGGTCCATGTATGTTTAAGAAATCCAGATGGAGGTTCAGAAATCCAGTAACCAAGGTGGGGGGACTCAAATAAAGAGTCACATGTCCAGGGTTAAATCACAAGAACTGTCCAAAGTGAAGCTTTCTTAATCACAAAAGGTAACAGGGTATGATGTGGCCAAAGGTTCCTGCAAACCTGTAAACAGCCCAACCCCCTCACAGGTGGTGTTCTAAAACAAGGATCCTCAGACTTGGATCAGTTATGAGAAGTGTAAACACTTCTAACCCGGAGGTACAGTGTTTGCAATAACCATAAAAGATCCTCCTCTAATTCACCTCAGTTTCTGAAGGTCATAGTAAAGGTCATCCAGACTTAGCAGGCTTCCCAGATAGCCCTAGCACTACAGGGAATATGTAGCACAAAGTTCTCAAGAAGAAACCCACATCTGAACCGTGTTTCATATTCCCGCACCAGACCGAAATGGAATGGGAAAGAACATGAACCACTCTAGCCTAGGTGTCACTCAGGTCCCAGGTATAGGACCTTAAACTCTCAATGAACCCCACCCATCAAAACAATGAACCAGATCCAGCCAGAAAACAATATGACAGTATGATATATAAAGCTGTAAAGAAAGCAATAAATAACTGTACATAAAGCAATAAACAAAATAAATATACAAACACAATTAGCACATAACACCCCTTTAAAACACAAATCAAACAAGCGCTAGGAGGAACCCACAAAAAGAACCAGAAGCCCTGGTTACAGTATAAGGGTCCCCAGCAGAGTCGCCAAGCTGTCGCTCCCACCAAAATGACACACCAGGTCAGAAGGGGTACAGACGCGAACGGTCGGCGAAAGGAGAAAGGAATGAATAGTGTCTCCAGCTAGGCATTTTTATCCCGGGGGAAAGGTAATGCTGCATAAACCTAGAAAGATATGGATAAGACGGTCGCGAACCAGAGAGACTGAGAAAGGGGGTTGGTTACAACCTGGGAAGGTATTAGCACCCAGATTGTCCGTCGTACTCGACAGGATCCACGCTTAAAAGATTTGCGTTGAAAAAGGGGTAGTGTCAGTGCTATTTGTGTATCAAAGCTGGAAAGAATGCAAGTGTCAGTGTAAAAGAAGTGTAGTGTACAAGAGAAGTGTCAGTGTAGGAATAGAGATGAAATGCTCAAAACTTATGAGGCTTAAAATAATGAAACTGGAAGGAGGGGGAATATACAGAGAGTTTTGTTCGATAACTGTTATGTTATGCCTAAGTATCCTCTCGTGCAATGAGGAAGTCAGAACACCGTAGTTCGACCCAAAGAGACTGAAAGATAAATTGACTGATGAACTGCTTACTTGTCTATGCTCAAGTGTATGACCTGTCTGGCTTAGGTGCAAACTGTCTTGCATTAGACGGAAGAAGCAAGTTCTCGTTTGTGAGTGAGTATGATGAGAAAAGAATCCCGAAGGAGACGATTATTGCTTGTTTTTGTATTTTCAGTCTTTTATTGCTTTTGAGAGTTTGTCATAAGTTAATGAGCTTAAGCCTAAGCCAATGGGTTAGTAAACTCATCACATCCTCCCTCTGATTAGGGGTAATGAGAATACCTTAAGTGTGAAGTCAGCATCTCACGCTTAATCACCATGATATAGGATCAATATCATTAACCTACTTATAGTTATTTAGATGTCTTTGTTGTTTTTGTTTAGTGTTGAGTAATGAGATTAAGCCATAATCAGGGATTAAACAGACTCATTACACCATCCTAATAGAAGGATAATAGATGAGAATGTTTAAGCTGAGGAAGACTCCTCAACTTAATCCATGATTAGGGATTAACCTCATGACAAAACAAAGCCTTTATTAGATGGATTTTAGTTAATGATGAGATGAAGAAGTGAGTTTTATGATTTGTAAGACAACTTGAGGGGGACTTGTCCATTAACACTAGGGTTAGTCCTTCTTAACCAATTAAGGAAGAATTAGAACTCTAATGCAAGGCCCAAGTTACATGCTTGATGTCTTGATAATTATTAAGTGAATTGATTAAAGGATTTAAACACATTAAGGGTTTAACACCTAGGATTAAAGTTATACACTCCATCCTTATAGAAGGATGTAGGCATAAGCTTAATCACAAAGCCTTAAAGCCTTTAGGGTTTAGTCCTGATTATGAGATGAGAAGAGGAAACTCAAAGAGACACAAAGGTAAAAGCTAAGTGGGGGACTAATCAAACCCTAATTGTTATCATGCTTGGTTGTTCCTAGGGTTTGTGAGATTTAAGAAATAAATCTTCAAGGAACCACCAAGGAGGAGCAAGATGAAAAGAGAAAGAAACAGGATGAAGCAAAACAACTTGCTTCACTCAAGAAGACAAGTTGCTTGAAGAAAGAAGGCAAGATGAACAAGAATTAGAAAGCTCAATCCAAAGAAAAAGATAAAATGCAGCAATGATGCATAAGAGAGATGAAAAGAGATTGTGAGAAGTGAAGGCAAATTCACTTCTCAATACAACTTACCACCTGAAAAGTTAATAAAGAAATGAAATGCAATGCAAATGAGGTGCAATGTGATGATGCAAACCAAAACCAGAAGCATGAGTATGATGTTAATGATGCTAAGAGATGATGCAAACATGAGGCAACGCATGAGAATGATCATACAAGCATATGGATGCAAGAGAAGCATGCTTTGAACCATGAATGCTCATGAAAAGTTATGGAATGAAAAAGACATATAACATGGCAAATGCAAGATGCAATGATCAAACATAACTCTAATATGTCTTAAGATGTATTATGAATCAAATGAAAGCACAAAATGTCATGGCAAGTCATGGTATGCAAGCAAATGGAAGATGGATGCAAAGGAAGGCATGAATTAGGGTTATATGCAACATACAAAGAAAAATTCAAAACCAGAAGCATATTCCATGATAAAAATTTGAAAATGCAATCAAAGGAACCCTAGACCTATACAAACTCACTGCCCAAAGGAGTGGATCCAACTATTAACCTATTGAAAGTTATGAATTTTCTAAGATTGCTAGGGTTTTAAGGTACCTTGTCAAGAAAAATGCAAAACAAATTGAAAATGCAAGATCAATTCAAACCAATTTTATCCTACAAACTACATGTTATGCAAGATGCAATGCAAAAAGAATCATTGTCCAATTCTCAAAGGTTAGACAGAAATGAATTTTCAAAGTTTGAACCAAAATATTACCTCAAAATGAATTTAACTCCAAAGAAAATAATCAAAAGGCATCAAGAACAAAAAATAAATTTGGTTTGAGAGTTGGACAATGTTTCTAAATGTTTTTAAATGTTACATGAATTTTTTTGTGATTTTAAAATACCTAAAAGTATTTTTAATTAATTAATTTCCATTAACTAATTAAAAATAAACTTTTAAATGAATTAAAAATAATTTTTAATGCAAAAAATAAAATAAAAATCATTTTCTGATTGAGAATAATATTTGAAACAAAAATGCAAAAGGAAATATTTTTGGGATTTTTCTAACTATTTTAAAATAAATATGAAAGAAAATGCAAGAAAAGTGAAATTAAAATTGATTTAATGGGAAGTCAACAGATCCAGTGGCTGGGATTCAAAGCTGGGACGCGGGAGTTGACTGCGCGCGTGATCTAGTTGTTGAAATTCAAACTGACTAATCTTAATTAATTAATTTAAATAAATGAGATTAGGGTTAAGTGAGGAATCTGGACCATTGAAACGCGCAGGGGATTGACTTAGTCAGCCTAATCTACGCTCCACATTCAAACTTCATTTAATGACAAAATTAGGGTTTAATGACTTTCAGGTGGCCGGAAATGACCTTCGGTCATCTTCTCCGGCCACAATCATCCCTGAAAATTGCTAACTCACTCCCTAGTTCACTAAAACTTGATTTCTCTGCCCAGAATCCATCCCCACACATCATACAACACGAATCAACAAACAAAATGCATTTATTTTTCGTATCAAAGCTGAATCGAATCAAAAGGGGTTTAGGTCAAAAAAATTTAGAAGAAGCATACACACTCAATACTCAACCATTTGCAAAACTAAACATATCAGCATGATCAGCACATCACATAGATTCATTTAAGAACTTAAAAATGCATTTCTGGAAAAACAGTTCTTGAGCTCACCTGAAATGGAACTTTCAATCCAGGAGCTTTCTGCTTGCTTCTCTGCTTCAAAATGGCTTCAATGATCCTCCTGATGAAGCTTTGAAGCTTGGTTGAAGCTTAAAATGGTTGGTTTGTGAGATTGAGCAGGTTCTGTTCAGTGAAGGGAAGAAATCGTGTTTTGATTTCAGGAGGTTTTAGGGCAAAGTGAGGGCAGGGAAATGATCAGAAGAGTGTGCTGAGATGTTTTGTGAAAGTCGTTTGTATGTTTGATGCTTGTGCTGTGTGTTTCGAATGGTTTTGCATAAGAGGTGAAAAATGAGAATGCTGGCTTAGAGAGAGTTTCAGGCTTGTGTGTGTGGTGTGTTTAGCTGCTTTTGGTCCATGTATCAAGTGGTGATAGGTCAGAGAGTTGTTGGTGGCCTATGGTGATTGGTATGGGTCTTTTGCAAAAAAGTCAAGCTTTGTGTAAGAGAGGTATGGGCTCATGGATAGCCAACGACAAGAGGGGTGTCCTGCGCAGCAAGAAGTGAGGAGGACCATAGGATCAAATTTGAAGTCAGCCCGCACATGGATTAGGGTTTGAGTGAGGTTTTGCAACTTTGATCAACTTTGGCCCTTTTGTGATTTCTTGATCCACAATTCATAAAAATGAGTGAACTTTTGATGCAATCTGATCCTTAGGCCTTGTTTTATGTTTGTATGAAGATTAGAAGTCTATTTGATAGCACAATTTGTCTTGGCAAGTGGTTTTGCAACTTTGCCTCTTTGGTAGAAAACTTGAAATTATGTGATTTTGGCCAACTTTGACAAGCCATAACTTTTGATCCAAAATGAATTAGAATGAGTTCTTGTACTTTTAGAAAAGGTAATGATCCATTCTACAACTTTCATGACCAAAGTTTTCCCATTTGAGGCATTTTTGAATCAAAAAGCAAGGGTTGAAAAAGTTTCCCAAAATGGCAAGTTTCCATTACAAGTCATTTTCCCAAAAAGTCAACTTTGCAAATGGCTTGATATCCTTCAATTTTGTGAACTTCTAACATCTTCTATGATCAAATAAAGATCATACACCATCAAAATGATGAATAACACCCTTTGGTTGGGTCATTGGGGGCCTCAGATGCCCTGATTTTGCACTGACTTGCTCAAAAAGTCAACTCTTGATCAGATGACTTCCCCATGGAATTTCTTCATGAAAATTGATATGCATGATCCCTATACCATATAGAGACCAATAGAAACAAGAATGACCAAAAAAAATTGGAGTTATGGCCTTTGAAACCAAAACCCTAATTCTAGGTCATCTGTGCAGACAAGCCTGGCTCTGCTTCCATGCCCATCTCAGTTCTTGTGATTTTTTTACATTCTTGACTTTGAGAGGATATAATATGATGCTTTAGAATACATGGACCCCTTTGAAGTGATTCATGACCTTTGGAGTGGCTCAAATGGCTTTTGGATTCTTCAGATCACAAACCCTAGATGCAGATGACTTAGAAACAATGCAGTGAAGCAAATATGCAATATGGGATGCTATGATTGAACTTATGCATATGAAGAGATCACAATCCATGGTGTGAATGGGTGAGGGCAAATTTGGGGTGTTTACAATAAGGAGGGAACATAAGTTTGATTGCGCGTGTGTGCCCTTGGATCCTCGTACTTTTCATTAACTTTTAATCCATGCCCTTGGATTTGATGACTGCATTGACTTCCTTTTATTTTATTTCTTTTATTTTATTTGTTTGTTTTTTAATTCATAAAAATTGTAAAAAATATGCAAAAATCATCAAAAGATTTCATGTATGCTTATTTTAATTTCCTTTATTTTTCTATGCTTTTTAATTTCATTTTTTGATTAATTTTCATGTCTGAATTAATTTTTAAGTTTATTTCTTTTATTTTAATTTCTTTTATGCATGATCTGTCTAGTTCATTTTCTATTTTGAATTTAGTGATAGCTATGTACTTGGTTCTTGTTGGTATGGAACCTTGACTGATTGAAGTATGTTTGAGACTTGTTTCATGATTTTTAGGGTTTGTTTGCTTAGGTTTTTCCATGTTGCTTTGTGATGAAGTTTATGAAACCCTAATTTATCTTTATACAATTCTTTGACCTAGTTTGCTTCTGATTCTTGACTTGTGATTTTGGCATGTTTATCTTACATGTTTAAGGAGTCTTGGTATTTACTTGTTGAATTTTTGAAGCTTGTTTCCATTTTATGTGGATTTTGTGTTGAGCTTGACCTAATTTGGATGTTTTCTTGACTTTTGCTTTCTCATTAGGTTAGAAGGGCACTTGTGCCAACTCCTAGAGTTTGTTTTAAGGATTTTTACCATGATAACATATCCCTGGTCCTTGTATGATGATTTCACTTTGGTTTGTTTTGAGTTGCTTGTTCATTAAGATTCACACTTGTATGAATGTCCACATTACTTCTCACTTCCATATGTGTCATACCCCAAATTTGTCCTACCTGCACCTGTTACCTTATTGTCTCATCTTTTTTAAGAAATTTCAAAAATGCATACTATTTTATTTTACTATCTAACCTTTATTTCAAAAATAAAAAAATATGTATTATTTTATCTGTCTAGTGAATATTCCAAAGATTCAAAAAATGCATTTATTATCTTCAGACTAAATTCAAAATTTCTTCTTATAATATCATAAGTTTTTCTTACTTTACCTTATTATTTAGTCGTTACAAAAATATATAAAAAGATCTATTATTATTAAAATCATTTTTTTACATAAATGCAATGTCTCTCTTTTATATTTTTTTTAAGCCCATCACAAAAATCTCCATATTTAATTCTTTTATTATTATTACTATTATTTTTTCCTTTTGTTATTACTACTTTTATTTCTTATTTTATGATTATTATTATTATTATAATTATTAAAACTTTTGTCTTCATTGTTACTTTTACTTTTTATTTATTTATTATTATTGTCTTATTTTTATTATTTCTTTTATTTTTATTAGTATTAACATCTTTTATTAATATATGTAGTTTCTATTAATATTATCATTAGTTTGTTTCCTTTCTATTTCACAAAAAAAAACCACTACAGGCTGTCAAAGAAAAAGGGGCATATCATCATAACCGAATTTTACAGCACCCACCACACAAAAACACGTACATAATTTGCTCCCTCCACTCAGCAACATCCCACTCCAATTCACATGATTATGTGGCCAATTTCTCTACAACCACACATAGCCTACATCAGACAAAAAAAAGAAAAAAATCATTCAAAGAAATCACATTCGATTTTCCTCTAACGGTAATGCAATAGGAGAATCACTAAAGCTTCTTCATTTTTTTCTGCACTATTTGCTTTCATCACTAACCTCTTCCTTCAATACCTTCATTAACCTTCACCGAACCACCCTTCCTCACTCATATAAACATCAATAAATACTCCAAGTCGCAAACCAGAATCACCATTATTTCTTACTCTTCACTGACTAGCCACCGCGCGAACCTGCATAGTTTTTTTTCCTCAATACCATAAACAAACCTCTGCTTCATAATCCCTTTAACCACCATCACCACCGTCGCTCCAACGCAACCTTCAACAACCTTTCATTAAACCTGAAACAGAGAGAAACAGATCCAAAAACTCAGTGAGATGAGTGACGAAAACTCAGACCATCCGAACCTTCTGCCGATCATCCGCGCAAACCCTTGAAGCATCCGTCCACTCTTCACCGCCAAACCGCTCAGATCGCAAAATCATCCTTCGAAACCAACCCTCCACCGCATCACCAACCGACAACCACCGCCGGAATCGCGCCGGAAACCGCACGGCCACGCGCACATCACCATCGCCACCGACCGCAAACCGCCGTTCTGTTCATGAGAGGATGAGGTTTTGTTGTGAAATGCGGCGAACGTGAGAGAGAACTGAGAGAAACAGCGAGTTTGAAGGAGATGAGAGAGGCACCGCAGAGAGAGCTGAGACGGAAGGAGAAGCCGTGAGAGTGAGACGAAGGCTGGACATCGTAAGAGGTCACCGCCGGGAATCATTTAAGGGTGGGTCACTGTTTTCTATTTGTCCTTCTATCGCTTTTTATGGTGAATTAGGGGTGTTTCTTTTTTCCTTTTATTTCTTTTCGTTTTGTCATTGTGGAAACACAAAGATGGAACCTTTATTTTTATACTAACCTTTTTTATTTTGTTTCAAAAGTGACCCATTATTTTATTCCTATTTTAAATAAACCTTATCTATTGTTGAGTTTATCCCTTTATTCCATTATTTCTTTCCTTTTTATATTTTTTTTTTATTTCTGCATTATCATCTTTGGGCTTGACCCATCCGAAATTTTAAGCACACAATCAGGATCCCATGTTTTCCCCTTTGGTTTATGTCCTGCATACTATATTTTGTTGTATTAAACTTTTCTTAAAAAAAACAGATCTTTTATAAATCTCTTTGTTTATTTTTTAGAAACCTTATGATTGTTGGTTTTGGGCTTAGCCCATCCTGCTTAACCCATTCTGTCTCTATTAATTTATTTTTATTGGTTTCATTAATGGATTTCCCATGTGTGGGATTTGTTCAAGACTTTTATCTAGTTTTTTTATTATTTAATTTGTTTTGGTCATTTTCTATTATTATTTTGTTTCATTTTATCTTAAATGTTTTTTGGGCCAATGATATAATAAAAGGCCGATTTTTCGCCCGATTTTAATCAGTGATATTCGGTCAATATGAGGCCCTCCGTGTAGTTAGTTTTTTTATTTATTATTTTATTATTTTGACAAATAAATATTTAAATTAATTTTATTTATTCATTATTCTCAATATCTCTCTAATTTATTTAATTATTTTGTATTTTATCTTAATTCATTATTTTTGCGAATTCAATTTAACTTATAGAATGATTCCAATTCTGAATCGATTCCAAGGTAGTTCACGAACTAAATTTCGACGCGTCCCAAAAAGGTCCAACGCCTTCGAATAGTTGTTCCCAAAAAGGTCCAACGCCTTCGAATAGTTGTTTCCGATTAAAAAGGCCAAACGCCTTCGAACAGTTCAAAAACACTGCACACACGCTTCCTCTTGGGCAAACTACAATGATACCATTTATTTCACGCAATCCCCTGTATTTATTTTGTATCCCCTCTCTCATTACTTTGTACACACTTTATTTTCCGTATTTTATTTAATTATGAATCCTTGGTCCAACGCCAAGCGATTGCACTTGCACACTCGCACCTGTTATTTAGTTTTCGTTTATTAGGATCCACCTCTCTTTGCGAGCCGAGCGCTTTGTGCCTCGCTAAACAAACTACCAAATAAACCTCCATTTGCATTTACCCTCTAACCTCAAAAAACAAAAACGTTTCGATTAGATCCAAACCCTTGATCCAACGTCAAGCGGTCTTAGGAAATAAAACACATTCTAATAATACGAGAAGAACTTTACGCCACGAGCCTTAAGCGGTAGAAAGGAGGATAACGAGCTCTCGTTACTCGCTCCGATTATTTCGACCCAGGACGCTCGTCTTGTTGGACGAGATAAACTATCCATAGTCTTTAGTGCATTTCAACTCCTAAACCCTTTCATCGAAGAAAGGTAATAAAATCAAACAACCATTACCCTTAGTAGGCCGAACTACGAGGCTCTGACTTTCCCATTGCACACGGGAGTACGTAGGCACGAGGATCTCAATCCTTGCCGAGCACCTAGGATCAATATAACTTATAATTCAACTCATTTCCCTCTAGCAAGCAATCCGTTTAAGCATAGGCATCCTTTCGCGCGTGATAACATAGATGGTTCCCATCGAGTACGATGGATGTAGGTGGTGCTAATACCTTCCCCCTACATAACCGACTCCCGAACCCAGGCAATGGTTCCGTTGACCTTTGTCCTCATCCTTCTCTTCCCGGGTTGTATCTATATCTTCCTTTTCCCTCTTCGGGAATAAATAGAATTAGGTGGCGACTCTTCAGTCCGTCCGGCGCGCAGCTCCCGTCCTTTCGGATCGCGTGAGGTCGTATTTTTCGGGGTACGACAATATGCTTCTATTGTATGACCTTGTATGGACTTGTATGCTTCCATTGTTATTTGAACTTCTTGATTAGGCACTGCCATACCATGTTAGGGATCTGACCTTGGTGTTTATGGAGCATGTTTGGCTTGTATGACCTTTTCCATCTCATGTATGCTTTTGTCTCCTTCATGGTAACTTGTGTTGCTTTTGTTGTGACTTGTTTGCTCCAATTATTTTATGGAGTTATATGCTTGATCTTGGTACTTCAGATTGAAGTTCCAATTCTAGTTGTGATGATTGGACATGATATTTTGCTTGTGTGTGTGTGTAAACACCCCAAATTTGCCCTCACCCATTCACACCATGGCTTGTGATCATTTCATATGTATAAGGGCTTGATTCACTGCATTGGTTCAAAGTCATCTGCATCTAGGGTTTGTGATCTGAGCAATCCAAGGGCTTCTTGAGCCACTCCAAAGGCCATCAATCACTTCAAAGGGGTGCATGTGTGTTTAAGCATAATATTATATCCTCTCAAACTCAAGAATGTCAAAGAATCACAAGAACTGAGAATGGCATGGAGGTAGAGCCAGGTTTGACTGCACAGATGACCTAGAATTAGGGTTTTGGTTTCAAAGGTCATAAATCCAATTTTTTTGGTCATTCTTGTTTCTATTGGTCTCTATATGGTATAGGGAGTATGCATATCAATTTTCATGAAGAAAGTCCATGGGGAAGTCATCTGATCAAGAGTTGACTTTTCAAGCAAGTCAGTGTAAAATTAGGGCATCTGAGGCCCCCAGTGACCCAACCAAAGGGTGTTCTTCATCATTTTGATTGTGTATGATCTTTATTTGATCATAGAAGATGTTGGAAGTTCACAAAATTGAAGAATTTCAAGTCTTTTGCAAAGTTGACTTTTTGGGAAAGTTTGACTTTTAATGAAATTGCCATTTTAGGAAACTTTTTCAACCTTTACTTTTTGTTTCAAAAATGCTTCAAATGAAAAAACTTTGGTCATGAAAGTTGTAGAATGGATCATTCCCTTTTCAAAAAGTACAAGAACATCACCTAATTCATTTTTGATCAAAAGTTATGGCTTGTCAAAGTTGGCAAAAATCACAAAATTTCAAGGTTTCTACCAAAGAGGCAAAGTTGCAAATTCACTTGTCAAGGAAAATTGAGCTATCAAACTAACTTCTAATCTTCACACAAACATGTACCAAGACCTAAAAGTCAGATTGCACCAAAAGATCTCTCATTTTTATGGCTTATGGAGCAAGATATCTCAAAGGAACCTGTAATACCTCAAAATTTGCCCTCTCATTTCCTCAACATTTTGCATAGCATTTTGCATACATGGATTCATAAAATAACCAAAAACATTGCATCATATATAGCATAGCCGAGGCGGGGTATGTGATCAATGATCGGAGCAACCGAAAGTCATGAAGAGGCTACCGAAGGGCCACAAAGCTTCTCAACCTGGTGCAAAGGGTTCACAATATCCCACAAGTCTTCACTTGAAGCCACAAGTCATGGAAAGTTTTGGTTTGATTGAAGGAGGCAAGCAGTGCAATACTTCTTGAGGGAAAAGAGCCGAATTAGGGTTTCATTTCTACGGGGTTTCCGCATAAATTTTTGAGTCGGAGTAGATTTCTTTGACTTATATATGATGTCAAGTGCCTAGGGTTCAAATCTCGTCCACAAATTCATTTTGGAAGGGGTTCGACTGGCCGGACGACGGAAAATCGAAGAATTGGAGAAAAGGCAACCGAGCTAGGTAAAAAGGGTCGACTCCGGACTTTTAAGATCGAAATCGTGAAATTAGGGTTACAATTATCCTATGGTTCATATTTGGTCAAGAAACGATGGAGAAATCATGGAAAAAAAACCAAAGAAAAATCATTTGAAAGTTAGTTGGTTTTGCATTTCCCTCCACCTTTCCTTCCACTTTCTTTCCACACTTCCTTTCATTCTTTCCATCTCATTTTTCCACTTCAATTCCACTCCATTTCCCTTGGAAGCTTCCACCACCTTCCACCATCTTCTAGAGTGTTCCAAAGAATATTCCAAGGAATATTCCAAGGAATATTCCCTTGTCCAACCCTAACCCTAACTAACTTCCAAACCTAATTTTGGATCCCAAACCTAATTTTTGGGCCCCAAACCCAAACCTAGCTCCTAGCCTAAGCCCTATTTAAGTCATTTTCATCCAAACCAAGAGGGTTCACACCATTTTCCAATTTTTCACTTCTTCACAAGCACTTTTCTCTCTCACTTTTCCCTTCCCTTTCACCAAAGCTTTTTCAAATAAGCTCTTCAAGTTTCACATTGAAACTTGAAGATCTTGAAGCTTAAGCCTCAACCTCCATTAATTGTGGATCATAGAAGAAGAAGCTACTGAATTTTGTGAGGATTATCGACTTATCGGAAGCACACGAAGATTCAAGCTCAAGAACGCATTTATTTTGCGGTTTTCGGTTTTCGGTTTTCTCTTCGATTCAAGCTTCGATACTTGCAACAATCACCGAAGCAATCCTCCGCTACGTAGGTTGGTGATCTTAATCACTTCTTCTTTAAGTTATTCTCTTCATCTCGCCACTTTCGGCATTCTTTAAGTGCTTTTCGCTTTGCTTGAATTAATTCCGTTCGATTATGTGTTGTTTGCATTTTTGTGATTTTTGTTGAATTAGTATTTTTAAGGTGTTAATGGATATAGGTGCTAGCATGTGTAAATAAGCTTCGAATAAGTAGAAATTAGTGTTAGCATGTCCCTAGGAAGGTTAGAGATCCCAAGAAGTGAGTTTGTGGCCAAAAGCACTTTTTTCAAAAGCTATTTTTCAATTCTGTTCAGGGTTAACCGGTTAACCTATATGGTTAACCGGTTAACGCGTGCGATTTGGCCACAATCTGCTTCTGTTTTGGGTCTGTTAACCGGTTAACCTATATGGTTAACCGGTTAACGCTGTGAATTTTTGTGTTTTTGGTTTCTTTGATTGCTTAGCCCTAAATCCTAGTGCCTATAGTGTTCATACTTGTTTAGGTAGTGATTTTAGGTAATTTTTGGATCCATCTCCAGTAGCTAGTTCCCCCATTTCGAGTCGTTTCGACACGATCCCGTTTATGTTGCGTTTTATGCATTTTTGTGCTTCTTTGTGCATGCCTTGATTTTCTTGCATTGTGTTGCCATGGTCATGCATCATTTGGTATGAAATAATCATGTTGCATTCTGTTTTTACATGTTTGCATTGCATTAAATCATTTTGCATTATGTTGATGAATGTTGCATTTTGCATAATCACATGTATGTGCATTTGGATGCATTTAGTTGCATGCTTGATCATAGCATTTGCATAAATTTAATTCTGAATTTTTGCATTAGGTTTAATGTGTTTGTTGAGCCATCATATTGTATGTTCATAATCAATAGTCACCATGATCGTGTGCCATGTTATGTGTTACATTTGTGCATTACTTGTGGCATAATTAACCATACGATGCATGTTTGCATAATCATTCAAAAATATTCATGTTCTTGCATTTATAGATGTTGATCCATGTTAAATGTTTGTTCATGTGGAAATTAGTGTATGTTTCATTGAGTTTGTGTATAAAAAATGAAAATAATCAATTCTGGATTTTACATTTCATAGCTGCTTTTTCATATAGGTGCTGTAAAAAGTGTGCTGTTTGCTATGTGTACATGCTGTATTTGACTTTTTACACCTACTTTCTCATGCTGCATGCTGGCTGTAAAAAGCTGGTTTGTGTTAGGCATTGTTTTCATGGCTGTTTGTGTAATAGGGGCTGTAATAGGTGCTGTATTTTGTTTTGTAGCAATTTTTTAGTTCCTTTAGGATTAAAATAGGGTCTAGTTTAGATCCAAATTTAATTAGGATTTAATTAATGTGTGTTTGCTTTATTATCTTTTAAATATAAAATGTGCACTAACCATTTGTTTTGTAGTGGGGAAGATTGAGGTAAGTTTACTTCACTTTATCCTTTATTTTCTATGCATTTCTTTTATGCATCTTTCTCATTCTTACTTCCATATTTGTGTTTGGTAGGATTCCCCCTTGTTAGGATCAACTTACCTTCCTTAGGAAGTAAGTCGTATCCTATTTCTTTTCTTCTTTTCCTTTTTCGTCTTTAGGATTAGAAACCCCATTAACCATAGGATCTCCCTTTGTAAATAAATAACTTAGGGTTGTGTCTTAGTCCCCCTTAGTTTTTGTTCCTTTTCCCACTTGAGTCATTCTTTCTCATCTCAAAAGAAAAGCAAAAAACACTTAATGAAAAACCGAACAATCTTGTACGACACGAGACTTTGTTGCGGAGTGTTTATACGCGTCCTGTTTCGGGGCGAGGTGTAAATGCTTCCCGCGATGGATAGGTCTTAGTATGAGAATGTTCACAAACAAATTCAAAACACTTCTTTAAAAGCCAAAAACAAACAATAAGCGACTATCCTGCGGGAACTTCTTCTCTCATCTCATTCACTCACAACGCGAACTTGCGACTACTTGTCTCGCATGCAAGACGGTTAACGCACTCGTACCAGACGAGCCTGCAACACCTGAGCATAGACATACGCAGTTCCAGCTGTAAAATACACAAACAATCAGTTCCCGCCTTAGTTAGGCGAACTACGTCGACTCTGATCCTCATTATCCCGATGAGGTACGTAGGCAGCGGGGTAGGGCCCGTTCGAGCACATTCTTTATTTTCCCTACATTTCCCCCTTTCTTTCCATTTTCTCATTCCAGTTCCAGTTAGCGGTCTTATTCAGCAGCATCCTATTTTCTCACCCTTTGAAGCAAAGCAAGCAAGCGTGGATCCCGTCGGGTACGACGGACGATCTGGGGTGCTAATACCTTCCCAGTTCGTAACCGACTCCCGTATCCAGATCTTTGGTTCGTAAGGGCCTCGTCCTTTTCCTTCTTCCTCAGGTTTGTGCAACATTACCTTTCCCATTCATTCGGGATAAAAATGTCTGGCTGGCGACTCTAACCTTTCCGCGCCACTTTCGCGTTTGTACTAGGATGAAAATCCCGGGAGCGACAGCTGGCGACTCTGCTGGGGATGTAACCTGATTCTTCCGGTTTCCCTTGTAGAGTCAATCCTAGCGCCTGTTTGGTTTTGTTTCTTTGGGTGTTTATATGTTTGTTGCTGTGTGCTTTAGTTTAGCTTTACTGTTTTCATTTACAGCTTTTATTTACAGCTTTACTTTATCGCATTTATTTACCGCTTTCAGTATTTTATTTTCCATGCATCATATTATACTGGACTGTCTGGCTGTGCTGGTTTTCATTTTTTCTGTGGGGTGGGAGTTACTGTGAGATAAGCCAACTACCCGGCTTGAGTGCACTATAGGATTAGCGTGGACATGTTGTACTCGCATGGTTACATGATGAGTGGTGATGTGTTCCACACCCAGGTTGCGACCGTCTTGGAACTATCTTGTGTGGGGGTTCTTCCCCACTTCAGGGTACAACCTTGATAGTTATGTGCAGCTGGGGACCGATCATTGAGAACCTTAATGGAAACAACCCTCTCCAGTGATGACAGTGGCAGACCACATTTGTTGGCAAACCCACTCGCATCCGAGGGTCCATTGGGAACTCGCATAGGATGGCCTGGTTCTCTCATAGGAATTCAGTTAAAGCAAACTGTTCGTATGACGATAGTATTGTACCCTTCGGGATGAATGTACTATTGTTTCTCGATTCAGTGCTTGAAGCTGGAAACTTGTGAGGGATGCTTGTTTTTCCGGACTCAACTGAGACCTCCCTGAGTAGTACATAATGCCAAACCGATTCCCTGATTTGGTCATGAGCCATTTCTTGGAAAGGGTGAACGTATTATTGCTATTCGGCTTTGAGAGTCCGTGATGTTGACCCGAGTAGCATACCCGTGAGATTGGGAGGGGTTTACAGGTTTGCAGGAACCCTGGTACCTTCAGCATACCCACTTTGCCTTTGGTTCAGTTTTGTGATCTGGATTTCTGTTCTTAAGTTATGGACCCCGGATCAGAGGGATGATTATTGTGATATCTGGATTTTGAGACCGTGCACCGACACCTGATTATATGATTGGCACATCACAGACACTTCACTGATCACATGCCTTGTCTTGCATAAGCATCATATCATCATTAATCATTTGTGTTTCTTTTTATTCTCAGGGTCTACATTTATTCCCGGTTCCTGGCCATATTGTTGCTTCAGAATGGAAGACGTCAAAAAGAGAACTGTGCACTACAAATTCTTCGATACTAAGATGGATCTGATCAACCAATTGGTGTCTCTGATTACCCCGGGTCATTTGGGCTACTTCAAGGAAACGTATGGTGATATTTTGGATCTGGTGTTCAACCTGGATAGTTCTCAGAGGAGTGCCATTCACACTTTGTTGCAGTATTATGATCCACGGCTTAGGTGCTTCACATTTCATGACTTTCAGTTGGGTCCTTTGTTGGAAGAATATGCTGAGATTATGGGGGTTTCAATCAAGGATCAGCTTCCTTTTAATTCGGAGATGACAAGACCAACTCACGATGATATTGCTAAGACTCTTTATTTGAGCCCGTTAGAGGTGTCTTCTAATCTGGTTTCCACCAAAGCAGGAGTACTTGGATTTTCCTTAGAGTTTCTGGTCAAGAGAGCTGAAGAACGTGCCGTGGAGAAGAAGTGGGATTCAGTTTGTGCTATCTTGGCGTTATCTGTGTATGGGATAGTTTTATTTGCTGACATGGACAAGTTTGTGGACATGAATGCCATTCATTTGTTTGTGTTGAAGAATCCAGTGCCCACTCTCTTGGGTGATCTGTATTATTCTGTGCATTACAAGAATGAGAAGAGGCGAGGAGGTCTTGTTAAATGTTGTGCTCCTTTATTCTACAAATGGGTTATGAGACACTTGCCTACTACTGAGAGTTTTGCGGATCCTAATTCTACTTGGGCTCAGAAGCTGAGTACTTTGTCTGCTGGAAATATCAGGTGGTTTACTTTGAAGTTGAAGGGAAAGGATTTCATTACTAGTTGTGGTAATTACCCTAATGTGCCTTTGTTAGGAGTATCAGGATGTATTAACTACAATCCCATCCTCTTAAGAAGACAGTTAGGGTATGCGCTCAAGGAGGTTCCTGATGAGTCTGAATTATTCCAAACCTTCTATTTTCCGGTAAAAGACAATCTTCCTTTGGTCCAAAAAGCTGCAGGGTCCTGGAAGATGATTAAGAGGAAGGGTATAGCATGTCTGGGCAAGAGCAACAATCGAATGTTTCCTGAATTTGAAGCCTGGATAAAGAATGAGGTTCAAGCGGCTCCAGTTCCTTTTTCTGTGCCAACTCCACCACCTGCTACGGTACCTTTGGAGGAATATCAGAAGTTAGAGGCTTTGGTTAAGCAACTGAGGGTTGAAAATCAAGAGGCTCTTAATTCTTGTCAAGCGCTGATGATCCAGAACCGTCAATTGAAAGATAGAGCTGAGCAAGCCGAAGAGATAGTCCGTCTCAAGCAGAAGGATTTTGAAGATAGAGAGCTCTACTTCCAAAAGAAGGGTTTAGCTGAGACTCATAAGACGGCCCAGCGCCGAAGAGAGAAGAAAGATCTCAGAGAAGCCAATGAAGCTGTTACTTTATGGCAGGAGAAATGGGACGAAAATTTGAAGAAACAAAAGGAGTTAGACGCCAAGCACAAACGGGAAGTCAAAAGCCTTCAGGATTCTGTGGATGGGCAGAAAGAGCTTCTCAGGAGAGCTTATTATCAAGAGGAGGATCGTGTCCGGCGCGTAACAGAAAGTCAGCGGGCGCTGAAGGAAGCTCAAAAGGAGATTGAAGACTTGAAGTTGAAAGCTGATGTGAAAAGGTCGAAGGCTGATTCAAGTCAAAGCAAGGATAATGAAGCAGCATTTCTACAGCAGATCGAGGAGTTACACGCTTCTTCTGATACGAGGGACCTCCTCATTCAGAAGCTCATCCAGGAGCCCGGTCATCCAGATGTGGTTCAGCTGTTCCAGAGCGTCAAATGCCTTAGCTGGAGATTGAAAGATATAGAGTTCCCTAGTGTGTAATTTCATATTGTTGTACTTGGGTTACCCACAGGCTTGTTGTGGGATTCCTTATATGTGATGTACTTTTGTTATTGTGATTGGTACCCTTCGGGGACTTTGTATTTTCAAACTCCAGTTTATATGATTGATTTGTTCCGGATTTCTTGTTCGTTATTTGCACCGACACGGGGTAATGAGCACCAATTCTCCACAGCCGTCATTATGTCTGAATGTTACTTGGGTCTTCTTCCCAATTCTTATCTTCTTAATGCCAGGACCGGATACAGTAAAATACCCGGGAATAAAAGGAACACATTGCATTGCATACGCATCATTTGCATTTTGTCTTTGTCTTTGCAGGTTTTTCTTCGAGATGTCTAATTTATCTGTGTTCATCAGGCAAAGATTGCGAGGGCCGCCAAGACCCGGTACATCCGACAAAATATTCCTCATCGGTACGCGACACGCAGCAATCAAAGAACAGTAATGGACGCCATGCAGACAGAACTCAACGATGTCCGTACCAAGATGGCAGAATTTATGACTCTGATGTAGGGGATGGCCCAGGGGCAGCAGGAGCTGAGAAATGCGATTCAAGGGTTAACTCCTCCTAACACTAATGTTCAGGCAACTACTTCCGGCGGACAAGGGGGTCCTCCCAACGCTGACAACGGTACAGGTGGACCTCATGTTCCAGATCCATCTATGGCTGCGTATGTTCCTGTGCAGGACAGGCAGGAAGACCAATTCCAGTACTTCAACAATGATATGGGTTTCGGCGGTGATGGAAATCTTAACGACTTCTTGGTGCTTGCAGAGAAGGTCAAGGCCTTGGAGTGCAAGGACACTTTGGGAATCGACGTGTCAGATATGGGCTTAGTACCTGGGGTGGTCATTCCACACAAGTTCAGGCCACCAGCATTTGATAAATACAACGGCAACTCTTGCCCGAAAACTCACCTACAGGCTTTCTACATGAAAATTGCGGCTCACACGCGAGATGAGAAACTATGGATGTACTATTTCCAGGATAGCCTTTCTGGAGGATCCTTGGAGTGGTACATGAAGTTGGAAAGAAGTTCTATCAGAAGCTGGAAGGATTTGGGAGAGGCCTTCCTCAGACAATATCAATACAACATTGACATGGCACCTAGCCGTACTCAGCTTCAAAGCTTGACACAGAAGAGCTCGGAGAGTTTCAAGGACTATGCACAGAGGTGGCGTGAGGTGGCCGCCCGAGTGCAACCACCTTTACTGGAGAGAGAGATGGTCGATCTTTTCCTGAATACCCTCCCAGGGCATTTCATGGAAAGGTTGGCTGGTTGTTCCTCAAGTGGTTTTTCGGACATTATCCTGACTGGAGAAAGAATTGAAAGCTGGCTCAAGCAGGGGAAAATTCAAAATGGAAGCGCTTCAGCGTCCGGTAGCAAGAAACCCTTTGTGAAAAGGAGGGAGGGAGAAACAGGAGCAGTATACGCCCAGAGAGGAATGATGCACCAAGGATATTATCAACAAGTGGCCCCCGTCACTATTTCAACTCCTCCAGTTCAACAACGGATTCAGCCTCCGCAGCCGCAACGCTCACAGGGGTATCAGCCAAGACCCCCTCGTCCGTATTACCCTCAGAAGCCGAGAGATAGACATTTTGAAGCTCCACCAATGTCTTACTCCCAACTGTTGAAGAATCTCTTGCAGCTTCAAATGATTCAGCTCCGGACCTTGCAACCTCCGAAGCCAGGCCAAATTCCTGAAGGTTATGACTCGAATGCTAGATGCGAGTTTCATTCTGGAGCTCCCGGCCATAGCACTGACAACTGCAAAGCATTGAAGCATGCTGTTCAGGACTTGTTGGATTCTAAAGCGATCAATTTCGCTCCCTCTCCTAATGTGCTGGAAAATCCCATGCCTCATCACAGGGGCACGGTTGGTGCAATTGGTGAAGGGGAGAAATTGAATTTGGTGGATGATGTAGACGACTTGAAGACTTCATTGGTGGCTATCAAAGTTTGCTTGTTGAAGAAAGGCATTTTCCCTGGATGCGAGGATGATTGTTCAGAGTGTACTGAAGCTACCAATGGTTGTAAACGATTGAAGGCCGGAATTCAAGGCATGATTGATGAAGGAGTGCTGCAATTTGATAAGATTGTGAAAGAGAGTGAAGTATCTACGGTGACTATCTTTTATGATCCATCCCAAGTTCCTTCGCGTGCTAGAGTGGCGCCAATAACCATTACTACTGCTGGACCCATGATGTACCAAAGTGACAGAGCAGTTCCTTGGCATTACGGTGGTGAAATGTATTACAATGGCCAGAGGCAAGAATTGGCCACGACTAGTATAACCCCAGCTCAAGTAGAGAATGTTGGAGTAGGGGGTTTTACTCGAAGTGGAAGATTGTTTGCGCCTGAAGCATTAAGAAACAATGTGATACCACCTAGAGATACTGCCGAAGCCCAAGCAAGAGCCAGAGGGAAGCAACCTATAGTTGTCAATGATCCAACTCCATCAGCTGATCCAGATCTGACCTTTGATAAGGAAGCGGAAGAATTCCTGAGGATCATTAAAAAGAGTGACTATAAGATTGTAGACCATTTGCAGCAGACGCCGTCAAAAATCTCCATCTTGTCATTGCTTATGTGTTCAGACTCTCACAGGAAAGCTCTCTTAAATATTCTGAACAAGGCATACGTGCCTCAGGATATTTCTGTGAACCAGTTGGAAACGGTGGTGTCCAGTGTTAATGCCAGTCATGGATTGGGTTTCACAGACTTGGATTTGACTTCTGATGGGCGTGCTCACAATCGGGCATTGCATATCACTCTTGAATGTAAAGGTGCAGTACTCTCCCACGTGCTGGTGGATACTGGATCATCTCTGAATGTCTTGCCTAAGACGGCATTGATGAAGCTGGACTATGATGGAGTGGTGCTAAGGCCCAGTGATTTAGTAGTCCGAGCATTTGATGGATCAAGAAGATCGGTATTTGGAGAGGTGGAGTTACCTATCAAGGTAGGTCCACAAGTCTTCAATACCACGTTTTATGTGATGGATATCCAGCCGGCATATAGTTGTTTACTTGGAAGGCCCTGGATACACTCGGCAGGAGCGGTTTCTTCTACACTTCATCAGAAATTAAAGTTCGTCTGGGAAGGTCAGGTTGTGACGGTCAGCGGGGAAGAAGATATTTTCGTTAGTCATCTCGCCTCATTCAAATATGTGGAGATGGATGGCGAAATAGTCGAGACCCCTTGTCAAGCTTTTGAGCCCTTAAAGTCTGAGCAAGCATCTGCAGTAGCAACTTCTCCTGAAGAACCGAAGAAGGTAGTTTCCATAGCCTCCTATAAACAAGCACGTGAGTTGGTAGAATCCGGAATCCGAAAAGGCTGGGGCAGCCCGGTAGAAGTGCTAGAGAAGAGAGACATGTTCGGGATTGGTTATCACCCTGGAGGATCTTCGTCTGAAACAAGTACAAAAGGTTGTCAAAGCCCAGTTATTTTCACAAGTGCGGGAGTGGTAAACTACGAGAACATCAGTGCCGTACAGGATGACATCGTCGATAGTGATTGTGACTTAGATGAATGGATCAGGCCTGCCGCTCCAGGAACTCAAATTAGCAACTGGACATCGGAAAGGCTCGTTGCAGTGACCTCTTTCGAAGAGTAATGATGTTTTGTGTCTATTTTTTCCTGTACTAAAGCACTATGTCTTACCCGGGGCATAGTGTCTATTTGTAAGGGTTCATTTGTTCATTAACACAATCATCAATAAAATTGACGTTTCGCATTCATTCATGTTGTTCTCTGTCTTTCGGTTTTTACTTTTGTTTTTCAAAAAGAAAGAAAAGTTTTAAAATGGCAATGTTTCCCATTTTCTCAAGTTGTTGCTAAAGCCTTGTATGAATCATCATTCATGCAGGTGCTCGTCACCGGATCTTATCAATGACGACCCTGTTATGGCTAAGTATGATTTCGACAATCCAATTTATCAAGCCGATGAGGAAGGTGAAGAGGATTGCGATCTACCCGAAGAATTGGCCAGACTGCTCAAACAGGAAGAGAAGATGATTCAGCCGCATGAGGAAGATGTTGAAGTGATAAACTTGGGTACTGAAGAGGACAAGAAAGAAGTCAAGATCGGAGCTGCATTAGAAGAATCTGTCAAGACTCGTTTGATGGCAATGCTTCGAGAATACGTTGACGTCTTCGCATGGTCCTACCAAGATATGCCGGGTTTAGACACTGACATCGTGGTACACAAGCTACCCCTCAGAGAAGGTTGTCCTCCGGTAAAGCAGAAGCTGAGGCGTACACGTCCAGACATGGCAATCAAAATAAAAGAAGAAGTGCAAAAACAGTTTGATGCTGGTTTCTTGGCTGTGACTAGTTATCCTCCATGGGTTGCTAACATTGTGCCGGTTCCTAAAAAAGATGGCAAAGTCAGAATGTGTGTGGATTACAGGGATTTGAATAGGGCTAGCCCCAAAGATGATTTCCCTCTACCTCACATAGATGTACTTGTCGATAATACTGCTCAGTTTTCCGTGTTCTCCTTCATGGATGGATTCTCAGGCTATAATCAAATCAAGATGGCTCCCGAGGATATGGAAAAGACAACTTTCATCACTCCTTGGGGCACCTTTTGTTACAAGGTCATGCCGTTTGGTTTAAAGAATGCAGGGGCTACCTACCAACGGGCAATGGTGACTTTGTTTCACGACATGATCCATCAGGAAATTGAGGTTTATGTTGATGACATGATAGCAAAGTCCCAGACGGAAGAAGAACACTTGGTCAACCTAGCAAAATTGTTTGACAGGCTTCGAAAGTTCAGACTGAGGTTAAATCCGAATAAATGCACCTTCGGAGTTCGTTCTGGCAAGTTGCTCGGCTTCATTGTTAGTGAACGAGGAATTGAGGTCGATCCGGCCAAGGTGAAAGCAATCCAGGAGATGCCTGAGCCGAAGACTGAAAAGCAAGTGCGTGGCTTCTTAGGGAGACTAAACTACATTGCACGGTTTATTTCTCATCTAACGGCCACGTGCGAGCCCATCTTCAAGCTTCTGAGGAAGAATCAGGCCATTAAATGGAATGAAGATTGTCAGCGGGCCTTCGACCGAATTAAAGAATATTTGTTGGAGCCACCAATTCTTATGCCTCCAGTGCCAGGGAGACCTCTGATTATGTATCTTACTGTGCTGGAAGGATCGATGGGATGTGTACTGGGTCAGCAGGACGAGTCTGGTCGAAAAGAGCACGCCATTTATTACCTTAGCAAAAAGTTTACCGATTGTGAGACACGATACTCACTACTCGAGAAAACTTGCTGCGCTTTGGCATGGGCTGCTCGCCGACTAAGACAGTACATGCTGACTCATACTACTCTCCTAATTTCCAAGATGGATCCTGTAAAATACATCTTTGAGAAGCCGGCTTTGACAGGAAGAGTGGCCCGTTGGCAGATGATACTCACGGAGTATGACATACAATACACTTCACAAAAAGCAATTAAGGGGAGTGTGTTGTCAGAATACTTGGCCCAGCAGCCGATTGATGATTATCAACCCATGAGGTTTGAGTTTTCGGATGAGGACATCATGTTCCTCAAGTTGAAAGACCATGAAGAACCACTTCCGGAGGAGGGGCCTGACCCTGAATCCAGATGGAAGTTGATGTTTGACGGAGCTGTAAACATGAATGGGAGTGGAGTCGGTGCTGTTATTATCTCACCAGAAGGGGTCCACACACCTCTCGCTGCTCGGTTAACCTTCGAGTGCACTAATAACGAAGCAGAGTATGAAGCCTGCATCATGGGGATCGAAGAGGCAATAGACTTGCGAGTCAAGAACCTTGAGATCTTCGGAGATTCTGCTCTGGTGGTAAATCAGGTCAATGGCAAATGGCTAGTTCATCAAGCTCGTTTGATTCCTTACCGTGATTACGTCAGGAGGCTGTTAACTTTCTTTACCAAAGTAAAGCTGAGCTATGTTCCTAGGGACGAAAACCAATTCGCCGATGCTCTCGCAACTTTATCATCCATGATTAAAGTATGCCAAGAAAATTTCGTGCCTCGAATTTCGATCTCTCGTCTTGAAAGACCGGCTTATGTCTTCGCAGTGGGTGATGGTGAAGATGACAAGCCTTGGTACCACGACATCAAACAATTCCTGAAGGCTCAAGAGTACCCGGCTGGGGCATCCAGTAAAGATAAGAAAACTCTTAGGAGACTGGCGGGAGGTTTCTTCTTGAATCAAGATGGTGTATTGTACAAACGGAACTTTGACATGGTGCTGCTTAGATGTGTAGACAGACACGAGGCAGACCTGTTAATGCAGGAGGTTCACGAAGGCTCCTTTGGTACCCATGCTGGGGGACATGCCATGGCCAAGAAATTATTGAGATCGGGATACTATTGGATTACCATGGAGTCTGATTGTTGCAAATACTCCCGCAAATGCCATAAGTGTCAAATTTATGCCGACAGGGTCCATGTGCCTCCGAATCCGTTGAGTGTCATGTCTTCACCGTGGCCGTTCGCTATGTGGGGCATCGATATGATTGGAAAAATTGAACCAACAGCTTCTAATGGGCATCGCTTCATCCTAGTCGCTATTGATTATTTCACGAAGTGGGTTGAAGCAGCTTCCTATGCTAATGTCACTAAACAAGTGGTCGCTCGATTTATTAAGCGGGACATCATTTGCCGGTATGGAGTCCCTGAAAGGATCATTACTGATAATGGTTCTAATCTCAACAACAAAATGATGGCTGACTTGTGTCGAGACTTCAAAATAGAACACCACAACTCTTCTCCATATCGTCCGAAGATGAATGGCGCCGTCGAGGCGGCTAACAAAAACATCAAGAAGATTGTTCAGAAGATGGTTGTGACGTACAAAGACTGGCACGAGATGTTACCATTCGCGTTGCATGGGTATAGAACATCAGTACGCACTTCTACTGGGGCAACTCCATTCTCATTGGTGTACGGTATGGAGGCAGTTTTACCGATCGAAGTGGAAATCCCTTCCTTGAGGCTGATGATGGACATCAAACTAGATGAAGCTGAGTGGCTCCGATCCAGATATAATCAATTGAGCCTCATTGAAGAGAAGCGTCTAGCAGCTGTATGCCATGGACAGTTGTATCAACGACGAATGAAGCAAGCTTTTGACAAGAAGGTGCGACCACAGAGGTACATGCCAGGGGACTTAGTGCTGAAAAGGATTCTTCCTCCTCTCAACGATCACAGGGGCAAGTGGACACCCAACTATGAAGGACCGTTCGTGGTTAAAAAGGTTTTCTCAGGCGGAGCCTTAATGCTGACAACCATGGACGGAGAAGACTTTCCATCCCCTGTCAACGCAGACGCAGTAAGAAAATACTTCGTGTAAAAAGGACCCGCTGGATAAAAACAGAATAAAGATCCAGGCAAAAATGGGCATCCCGGCGAGCCAAAAACAGAATAAAAGGCTCGGGCAAAAGTTAGGGAAATCTTGAAAAAAATGTACACCCGCTGAGTTGAAAAGCCACATCGGACAACTCAGGCAAAAAAGGGTATCCCGGTGGATTGAAAACCCGAAAGGGCGATCCACGCAAAAGAGGGATTAACACGAACGACTGCGATCTGCGAGATCCATGACCTACCTACAGTTGAGGCTATCCTAAGGGTTGAAGATCAGTTCACTTACTTTTTCTCAAGAGGCAGAAGAGCAGAGCGTCTTGAAGACATACGAGTCATAACCGGGTTGATACTTGATGAGATTCATTTTTCACGTTGCCAATAGGGTAGTTTGTTTTTCTTTTCAGTTGTTCCCTCATCCCAGGGAACCGCTTCCTTTGTATTGCCTATTCAGGGCCACCTTTCCAAATCAATAAAGTTCAACTTCATTCAATGGACCATTTTGTTTCTTTTGTTTTTACTTTTTCATCTAGCATTGATTGATTGTGAAAACGTCTAACTTGCATTGTGTTGTGAACATTTGAATGCTTTTCTAACTCGTGCAGGAGAATAGAAACATTTAAGTCAACTCTGAAAGAGTGCTGAGATACCTAGACAATGACTCATGCTATGAGCCTGGGGCAAGCAGGTCCCAAACTAATTCTCTATGTTGCAGGTACTATCGGTTGTGTTCATGCAGGTACAGGTACTGGTGTTGCTAACAGAGCTAAAAGATCACTATCCAGGATGGGCATTCCCATTTGTTTGAGCAGGAACAAATGTCTCCCAGGGTGTTTCCAATTATCCCCAGCCATGTGTCAGTTGAAATTTCTCCCAGCTAGATAGCAGAGAGTGGGTGCAATTCCCAAGCAGAAGTCTCCGTGCAGACAGGGGCAATCCTTAACAGCATAAGGAGTGTTTTGCCTCCCCAGCAGTTGCTTTCTCAGCAGTGTCATGCCTTGGGTTCCCAGCCAATCCAGGAAGTTTTCACTTCCCCACCAGAGTCCAAGAAGAGTCCATCTCCAGCAGGGTCTTGGCGCTCCAATCTCAAAGTCCAATTTATTTTTGGCCAGTGGCGGCTATTCAGAGCCAGTGAATTATTAACAACTTTCCCCGCAGAGTTGTTTCCTCCTCATCAGGATGAACTAGATCAATGCAGTGATCATCGCTCCTTCCCCAGTGAAGTCGCCAAGTTATCTGGAATTACCTGTAGTCTCCTTATCAGGAGATCTTTTTGCATTATCATTCGCATAATCATCATTGCGTCTGCATCTTCCAAAGCGTAGCATTTCCATCATCATGGAGCATTACGCCATAAATTCAAACATATGCATGCCAGCATGGGCCAGTCTTGAGGTATATTACGTACGACTTATAATATCTTTTCAACCTGAAGTACTCCGCACAGAGGATACCAACATCACTTCTCAGACATCCTTGTCTTTTCAAGTCAATGTTTGTCACCTATTCCGCGTCTTGTTTGGTACAACAGTCGCGTCGCAGGTTCCCGTTTTGTACAATGATCCTGTTTGCCTGGGCTCTCGTTTAAGTACAACGATCCCATTCTTTTCGAGTCTCCATTTAAGTACAATGGTCTCGTCTTTGAGTCTTGTTTCAGTACAACAGTCTCATTTTTTCGCGTCTCCGTTTCAGTACAACGGTCGCGTCTTGGGCTCTCGTTTAAGTACAACGATCCCGTTCCATCTTGTCCTATTTTCTTTGTTTCTGGTTACCGCCTGCGGCCGGTATCCTTTTGCGTCTCCATTCGAGGATGGTTTCGTGTTAGATCCGAGGATCTTTTGATTTGTCATTCGAGGATGGCATTTCTTTTCTTCAAGTCCTTCTGCGGTTGGTCTTGTTGTTGTGGCTATTATTCGAGGATAGTAGTTCACTTTTTGAGCTTATTGATTGAGGTCAGTTTGTCTCTTGTGCAAAGTCTGTCTGAGGTCAGCTTTGTGTGCGGTTATCAGTCGAGGCTGGTATACCATTGCGTCTCCATTTGAGGATGGTTTCGTGTTAGATCCGAGGATCTTTTGATTTGTCATTCGAGGATGGCATTTCTTTTCTTCAAGTCCTTCCGAGGTTGGTCTTGTTGTTGTGGCTATTATTCGAGGATAGTAGTTCACATTTTGAGCTTATTGATCGAGGTCAGTTTGTCTCTTTTGCAAAGTCTGTCCGAGGTCAGTCTTTGTTGTTGATGGTTATCGCATGCGGCCGGTAGACCATTGTGTTTCTATTCGAGGAGGGTTTTAATACTGGATCCGAGGATCCCGTTTGAGTGGTCATTCGAGGATGGCATTCTTTCCAGCATATTTCCACCCGGTTCTATTTTCGCTACCTATTCAGAGGTCAAAAACAAATCAGAAAATACATAAATAAATAAATGGGCAGATGGCATTCCTGTTATCCTGAGTTCAAATTTTCAGGTTTTATTTGAGTATTCAATCACTCCATACCTTGAACGTATAAAAGCTGTTGCAATTATTCATTCAGGTCTGCAGTTGATTGAATAGGGGCAGCTGTAATACCTCAAAATTTGCCCTCTCATTTCCTCAACATTTTGCATAGCATTTTGCATACATGGATTCATAAAATAACCAAAAACATTGCATCATATATAGCATAGCCGAGGCGGGGTATGTGATCAATGATCGGAGCAACCGAAAGTCATGAAGAGGCTACCGAAGGGCCACAAAGCTTCTCAACCTGGTGCAAAGGGTTCACAATATCCCACAAGTCTTCACTTGAAGCCACAAGTCATGGAAAGTTTTGGTTTGATTGAAGGAGGCAAGCAGTGCAATACTTCTTGAGGGAAAAGAGCCGAATTAGGGTTTCATTACTACGGGGTTTCCGCATAAATTTTTGAGTCGGAGTAGATTTCTTTGACTTATATATGATGTCAAGTGCCTAGGGTTCAAATCTCGTCCACAAATTCATTTTGGAAGGGGTTCGACTGGCCGGACGACGGAAAATCGAAGAATTGGAGAAAAGGCAACCGAGCTAGGTAAAAAGGGTCGACTCCGGACTTTTAAGATCGAAATCGTGAAATTAGGGTTACAATTATCCTATGGTTCATATTTGGTCAAGAAACGATGGAGAAATCATGGAAAAAAAACCAAAGAAAAATCATTTGAAAGTTAGTTGGTTTTGCATTTCCCTCCACCTTTCCTTCCACTTTCTTTCCACACTTCCTTTCATTCTTTCCATCTCATTTTTCCACTTCAATTCCACTCCATTTCCCTTGGAAGCTTCCACCACCTTCCACCATCTTCTAGAGTGTTCCAAAGAATATTCCAAGGAATATTCCAAGGAATATTCCAAGGAATATTCCCTTGTCCAACCCTAACCCTAACTAACTTCCAAACCTAATTTTGGATCCCAAACCTAATTTTTGGGCCCCAAACCCAAACCTAGCTCCTAGCCTAAGCCCTATTTAAGTCATTTTCATCCAAACCAAGAGGGTTCACACCATTTTCCAATTTTTCACTTCTTCACAAGCACTTTTCTCTCTCACTTTTCCCTTCCCTTTCACCAAAGCTTTTTCAAATAAGCTCTTCAAGTTTCACATTGAAACTTGAAGATCTTGAAGCTTAAGCCTCAACCTCCATTAATTGTGGATCATAGAAGAAGAAGCTACTGAATTTTGTGAGGATTATCGACTTATCGGAAGCACACGAAGATTCAAGCTCAAGAACGCATTTATTTTGCGGTTTTCGGTTTTCGGTTTTCTCTTCGATTCAAGCTTCGATACTTGCAACAATCACCGAAGCAATCCTCCGCTTCGTAGGTTGGTGATCTTAATCACTTCTTCTTTAAGTTATTCTCTTCATCTCGCCACTTTCGGCATTCTTTAAGTGCTTTTCGCTTTGCTTGAATTAATTCCGTTCGATTATGTGTTGTTTGCATTTTTGTGATTTTTGTTGAATTAGTATTTTTAAGGTGTTAATGGATATAGGTGCTAGCATGTGTAAATAAGCTTCGAATAAGTAGAAATTAGTGTTAGCATGTCCCTAGGAAGGTTAGAGATCCCAAGAAGTGAGTTTGTGGCCAAAAGCACTTTTTTCAAAAGCTATTTTTCAATTCTGTTCAGGGTTAACCGGTTAACCTATATGGTTAACCGGTTAACGCGTGCGATTTGGCCACAATCTGCTTCTGTTTTGGGTCTGTTAACCGGTTAACCTATATGGTTAACCGGTTAACGCTGTGAATTTTTGTGTTTTTGGTTTCTTTGATTGCTTAGCCCTAAATCCTAGTGCCTATAGTGTTCATACTTGTTTAGGTAGTGATTTTAGGTAATTTTTGGATCCATCTCCAGTAGCTAGTTCCCCCATTTCGAGTCGTTTCGACACGATCCCGTTTATGTTGCGTTTTATGCATTTTTGTGCTTCTTTGTGCATGCCTTGATTTTCTTGCATTGTGTTGCCATGGTCATGCATCATTTGGTATGAAATAATCATGTTGCATTCTGTTTTTACATGTTTGCATTGCATTAAATCATTTTGCATTATGTTGATGAATGTTGCATTTTGCATAATCACATGTATGTGCATTTGGATGCATTTAGTTGCATGCTTGATCATAGCATTTGCATAAATTTAATTCTGAATTTTTGCATTAGGTTTAATGTGTTTGTTGAGCCATCATATTGTATGTTCATAATCAATAGTCACCATGATCGTGTGCCATGTTATGTGTTACATTTGTGCATTACTTGTGGCATAATTAACCATACGATGCATGTTTGCATAATCATTCAAAAATATTCATGTTCTTGCATTTATAGATGTTGATCCATGTTAAATGTTTGTTCATGTGGAAATTAGTGTATGTTTCATTGAGTTTGTGTATAAAAAATGAAAATAATCAATTCTGGATTTTACATTTCATAGCTGCTTTTTCATATAGGTGCTGTAAAAAGTGTGCTGTTTGCTATGTGTACATGCTGTATTTGACTTTTTACACCTACTTTCTCATGCTGCATGCTGGCTGTAAAAAGCTGGTTTGTGTTAGGCATTGTTTTCATGGCTGTTTGTGTAATAGGGGCTGTAATAGGTGCTGTATTTTGTTTTGTAGCAATTTTTTAGTTCCTTTAGGATTAAAATAGGGTCTAGTTTAGATCCAAATTTAATTAGGATTTAATTAATGTGTGTTTGCTTTATTATCTTTTAAATATAAAATGTGCACTAACCATTTGTTTTGTAGTGGGGAAGATTGAGGTAAGTTTACTTCACTTTATCCTTTATTTTCTATGCATTTCTTTTATGCATCTTTCTCATTCTTACTTCCATATTTGTGTTTGGTAGGATTCCCCCTTGTTAGGATCAACTTACCTTCCTTAGGAAGTAAGTCGTATCCTATTTCTTTTCTTCTTTTCCTTTTTCGTCTTTAGGATTAGAAACCCCATTAACCATAGGATCTCCCTTTGTAAATAAATAACTTAGGGTTGTGTCTTAGTCCCCCTTAGTTTTTGTTCCTTTTCCCACTTGAGTCATTCTTTCTCATCTCAAAAGAAAAGCAAAAAACACTTAATGAAAAACCGAACAATCTTGTACGACACGAGACTTTGTTGCGGAGTGTTTATACGCGTCCTGTTTCGGGGCGAGGTGTAAATGCTTCCCGCGATGGATAGGTCTTAGTATGAGAATGTTCACAAACAAATTCAAAACACTTCTTTAAAAGCCAAAAACAAACAATAAGCGACTATCCTGCGGGAACTTCTTCTCTCATCTCATTCACTCACAACGCGAACTTGCGACTACTTGTCTCGCATGCAAGACGGTTAACGCACTCGTACCAGACGAGCCTGCAACACCTGAGCATAGACATACGCAGTTCCAGCTGTAAAATACACAAACAATCAGTTCCCGCCTTAGTTAGGCGAACTACGTCGACTCTGATCCTCATTATCCCGATGAGGTACGTAGGCAGCGGGGTAGGGCCCGTTCGAGCACATTCTTTATTTTCCCTACATTTCCCCCTTTCTTTCCATTTTCTCATTCCAGTTCCAGTTAGCGGTCTTATTCAGCAGCATCCTATTTTCTCACCCTTTGAAGCAAAGCAAGCAAGCGTGGATCCCGTCGGGTACGACGGACGATCTGGGGTGCTAATACCTTCCCAGTTCGTAACCGACTCCCGTATCCAGATCTTTGGTTCGCAAGGGCCTCGTCCTTTTCCTTCTTCCTCAGGTTTGTGCAACATTACCTTTCCCATTCATTCAGGATAAAAATGTCTGGCTGGCGACTCTAACCTTTCCGCGCCACTTTCGCGTTTGTACTAGGATGAAAATCCCGGGAGCGACAGAACCAAACTAGAACAAACTTGCAAAACTCATCATAAGCTACAAACTACTTGCTGCCTTGCCTCTAAACTTTTTTCACAACATTCCTTGATTCAAGCTGAGCCCAAGCATGCCAAAAAGCAAGTTGTACCATAGCCCATGCTTCAAGTACAAGTCAAGTTGACATTTTGGCAACTTGCCCATACCAATCACAATAGGCCAGCACCAACTCTCTGACCTATCACAATTGTTTATGCAAACAAAAAGCAAGCCAAAGGATACAAAACACAGGCCTAAAACACTCTCCAATACAACATTCTCATTTTCACACCATTTTGCAAGAGCCTTCGAAACACTCAGCACTAGCCTCAAACATAAAAACAAACTTCACAAATCAGGGGCCTAAGAGGAGTGGTTTGCGCAAAGAGAGAGGGTCAGAAAGTTGCAAACTTAGAAAGCTCAAAGCTCAGGTATATCAAGAACTTTTTTTCCAGAAATGAATTTTTAAGTTCCTAAGTTGTTCCTCATGCTTTGCTGATCACTCTGATGTTTTTACTTTTTGAAATGGTTGAGAAATAAGTATTTAATCAAGTTCTGAAACTTTTCTGACCTAAACATGTTTGGCTTCGATTCGCATGATTAATGAATGAAAAATGGATTTTGTTTGGGGGTTTTGGTTTAGTTTCGAATGGGGATGATTTCTGGGTGATTAGTTTTCATTTTCATGGTGTTTTGAAGGATTTAGAAGTTTTCAGGTGGGAGTCCCACCGGAGAAGACGACCGGAAGTCTTCTCCGGCCACCTGAATCTGTTTAGCCCTAATCCCTGTAATTAATGCAAGTTTGAATTTTGTGCGTTGGATGGGCTGACTTAGTCAACTCCCGCGCGTGCTCAATGGCCAGGATGCTCTCACTTAACCCTAATCCACGTCATTAACTTAATTAATTGAGTTTTATATTTAATCTGGCCAGTTTGAATTTCCACCCATGGATATGGCGCCAGTCAACGCGCGCGTTTCTCAGTTTAAACCTCAGCCTTAAGATCAGCATACTTTCCATTAAATTCATTTTATTTTGTATTTTATTTCATTTGTTTTGTCCATTTAATTTAAAATAGTAAAACTTATTCAAAAATTCTGAAAATTTTTATGCAAGCTCTTATTAATTTTCAGGAACCAAAAACATTTTTATTTTTATTTTTTGCATTAAAAAATATTTTTAAATCATTTAAAAGTTCATTTTTAATTAATTAATGAGAATTAATTAATTAAAAATACTTTTAGGTATTTAAAAATCACCAAAAAATTCATGAAACCTTTAGAACCATTTAGAAACATTGTCCAACCCTCAAACCAAATTTCGTTTTTGATCTTGATGTCTTTTGACAAATTTTCATGGAATTAAAATCATTTCAAGGCAATATTTTGATTCAATCTTCCAAAATTCATTTCTGCCTAACCATTGAGAGTTGGACTTTGGTTCTTTTTGCATTATGTCTTGCATATCATGTAGTTTGAAGGATTAAATGGGCATGATTTGATCTTGCATTTTCAATTTGTTTGCCATTTTTCTTGACAAGGTACCTTAAAACCCTAGCATTCTTAAGAAATTCATAACCCTCATTAGGTTAAGAGTTAGAACCCCTCCTTTGGTCAGTGAGTTTGTATAGGTTTAGGGTTCCTTTGAATGCATTTTCAATTTTTTATCTTGATGTTTGCTTCTGGTTTTGGTTTTTGTTTGGTACATTGATCATAAACCCTAATTTGGGGCTTCCTTTTGCATTCATCTTGCATTTGCTTGCATACCATGACTTGCCATGACATTTTATGCATCCATTTGATTCATTAGACATCTTAAGACATATTAGAAACATGTTTGATCATTTCATCTTGCATTTGCCATGTTGTATGCCATTTGCATTTCATAACTTTTCATGTATGTTCATGGTTCTAAGCATGCTTCTCTTGCATCCATGTGTTCATATGATCATCCTCATGCCTTGATTCATGTTTGCATCATCTCATAGCATCATTAACATCATGTGTGTGCTTCTGGTTTTGATTTGCATCATGCCATTTCATCTCATTTTGCATTGCATTGCATTTCTTTCACTAACTTTTCAGGTGGTAAGCAACTTTGAGAAGTGAATTTGCCTTCACTTCTCACATTTTCTTTTCATCCCTCTTATGCATCATTTCTGCATTTTGCCTTGTGTTTGAGATTGAGCTTGCTCATTCTTCTTCATCTTTCTTTCTTCAAGTGACTTGCCTTCTTAAATGAAGCAAGTTACTTTGCTTCTCTTGGCTCCTTTCATATGCTTCCTGGTGGTTTCTCTGAAGATTTCTCTTGTAAACCTCACAAACCTTAGGAACAACTAAGCATGACAATGATTAGGGTTTTGGTTAGTCCCCCATTAGTTTTACCTTTGTGTCATCCTTTGTGTCTCTCTTCCCATCTCATAATCCAGGACTAAACCCTAAAGGCTTTAAGGCTTTGTGATTAAGCTTATGCCTGCATCCTTCTATTAGGATGGAGTGTATAACTTTAATCCTAAGTGGTAAACCCTTAATGTGTTTAAATCCTTTAATCAATCCACTTAATAATCATCAAGACATCAAGCTTGTAACTTAGGCCTTGCATTAGGGTTCTAATTCTTCCTTAATTGGTTAAGAAGGACTAACCCTAGTGTTAATGGACAAGTCCCTCTCAAGTTGTCTTACAAATCATAAAACTCACTTCATCATCATATAATTAAATAAAATCCACTTAACCAAAGGCTTGTTTTGTCATGAGTTTAATCCCTAATCATGGATTAAGTTGAGGAGCTTTCCTCAGCTTAAACATTCTCATCTATTATCCTTCTATTAGGATGGTGTAATGAGCCTGTTTAATCCCTGATTATGGCTTAACCTCATTACTTAACACTAAACAAAAACCACAAAAAATCTAATTAATCACAAGTAGGTTAATGATCTTAATCCTATATCAAAGGTGATTAAGTGTGAGAAGCTGACTTCACACTTAAGGTATTCTCATTACCCCTAATCAGAGGGAAGATGTGATGAATTTACTAAATCCATTGGTTTAGGCTTAAGCTCATTAACTTATGACAAATCCAAAAAGCAATAAAAGATTGAAAACTCAAAAACAAACAATAATCGTCTCCTCCGGGATTCTTTTCTCATCTCACTCACTCATAAACGAGAACTTTCTTCTTCCGTCTAATGCAAGACAGTTTGCACCTGAGCCAGACAGGTCATAGACTTGAGCATAGACATGTAAGCAGTTCACAAGTCAATTCATCTTTCAGTCTCTTTGGCTCGAACTACGGTGTTCTGACTTCCTCATTGCACGAGAGGATACGTAGGCATAACTTAACAGTTATCGAACAAAAGTCTCTGTATATTCCCCCTCTTCCAGCCTTATTCTTTTTAGCCTCATGATCTTGAGCATTTTGTTCTTGTTCTCACACTGACACTATACATATCACATTTCACACCTCTTTTGCACTAACACCTGTACATCCTTTTCAGGCTCTTTTATACACAAATTGCACTGACACTACCCCTTTAAAACACAAATCTTTTTAAGCGTGGATCCCGTCGAGTACGACGGACAATCTATGTGCTAATACCTTCCCAGGTTGTAACCAACCCCCTTTCTCAGTCTCTCTGGTTCGCAACCGTCTTATCCATATCTTTCTAGGTTTATGCAACATTACCTTTCCTTCGGGATAAAAATGCCTAGCTGGAGACTCTTTTCATTCCCTGTGAGTTCACTCCTGTGTGTTCTCACATCCTCCCTTCGCCGACCGTTCGCGTCTGTACCCTTATCTGGGCCATTCCCATTTATCGGGAGCGACAGCTTGGCGACTCTGCTGGGGACCCTTATACTGTAACCAGGGCTTCTGGTTCTTTTTGTGGGTTCCTCCTAGCGCTTGTTTGATTTGTGTTTACTGGGGTATTATGTGCTATTTGTGTTTGTATATTTATTTTGTTTATTCCTTTTTGTACAGTTGTTTTACTTCTTTCTTTACAGCTTTACATATATCATACTGTCATACTGTTCTGGCTGGATCTGGTTTTGTTGCTTTGGTGGGTGGGGTTCTATTGAGAGTTGAGGTCCTATACCTGGGACCTGAGTGACACCTAGGCTAGAGTGGTTCATGTTCTCTCCCATTCCATTTCGGTCTGGTGCGGGAATATGAAACACGGTTCAGATATGGGTTTCTTCTTGAGAACTCTGTGCTACAGATTTCCTGTAGTGCTAGGGCTATCTGGGAAGCCTGCTAAGTCTGGATGACCTTTAGTATTGACCTTCAAAAACTGAGGTGAATTAGAGGAGGATCTTTTATGGTTATTGCAAACACTGTACCTGTAGATGTTTAAGAATTGGCAGAATTTTTGACCAAACAAGAAATGTTAGATTCAGTTCAGAATGTCCTATCAGATGTTGGGACATTAGCAAACAGAGTATGTGAACTTATTTCAGGATGTCTCATCAGATGTTGGGACATTGTGTAAATGACTAAGTTCAGTTTTGTCAGGATGTCCCAACAGATGTTGAGACATCTCAGACCTGCTACCAGAATTAATTATTGATTAACAGATCAGAGATATTTAAGGAGAATTATCTGGAATTAATTAATGATGGATATAAAACAGAACAAGGCGCATCTGTAGGGAGTTTTAAATTGAAGATTCAGATTAAAACAGAAGACCTAATGCACCTAGAATATAGGAGGTAACAAACCCTAAATTCAAGGTGACAGCTGCTGCACATTAGGGCTGGATCATTCTACAGAAAGCCCAAAATTCAGATACCTATTTAAACAACAAAAACTCATAGAACTGAGTACGAATTTCAGAAGACAAAATATAGGGTGTCTAGTGTTTTTAAATAGCAGGTTGTTTTTAATTGTACCACTTTATGAGCTTTTAAGCAAAAGTGCATTTGTGACTTGATTGAAACTGTGAAGTAAGATCAAGCTGTATTGTTTGAAGGATGTCTTCAATTTCTGTAAACTTGTAAACTTGATCACTGGGTGATTGAGGGGGAGTGAGTAGGGTACTCTTATCTAAGTGAGTCTTAGGTAGAAATTGCATTGGGTAAGTATTAAGTGATAGATTAAACAGGGTGGTTTAAGTCTAGAATTAATATTACTAATAGTGGATTTCCTCCTGGCTTGGTAGCCTCCAGATGTAGGTGTGGTTATACACTGAACTGGGTTAACAAACTTCTGTGTTGTTTACTTTACTTGCTGTTTAAGTTTTTGGTTAAATTTGTCAAATGTCCTATTAAGTGTTGGGACATTTCTTAGGACATCTCATTACAGAATTTCAATTGGCATCAGAGCAGGCACCCTGCCTGTTTATACTGGGTGAGATCTAGGGAAAACAAATTCTGTAACATGGACAGAGATATAGGGTCAGTAAATAGACCACCTATATTGTATGGATCTAATTATGACTACTGGAAGCCAAGAATGATTGCATTCTTAAAATCACTTGACAACAGGGCATGGAGAGCAGTAAATGTTGGATGGAAACATCCTGTCCAAGACACCAAAGATGGATCAAAAGTTCTGAAACCTGAAGAAGAATGGAGTAAAGAGGAAGAAGATTCAGAACTAGGCAACTCAAAAGCCTTAAATGCTTTATTCAATGGCATTGATAGGAATATTTTCAGACTTGTGCATCATTGTGAGCTGGCCAAAGATGTTTGGGACACTCTCAAAACAACTCATGAAGGAACATCAAAAGTAAAAATGTCAAGACTTCAACTTCTCATCACCAAGTTTGAAAACTTGAGAATGAAGGAAGATGAATCAATTCATGAGTTCTACATGAACATCTTGGATATAGCCAATACCTCTGGAGCTTTGGGAGAAAAGATGACTGATGAAAAGATGGTAAGAAAGATTCTCAGATCTTTGCCAAAAAGATTTGACATGAAAGTCACTGCAATAGAAGAAGCTCAAGACATATGCTCCATGAAAGTTGAAGAACTCATTGGTTCCCTTCAAACTTTTGAGATGGGAATGAATGACACAAATGCCAAAAAGAACAAAAGCATAGCCTTAGTGTCAAATACAGATGAAGAAGAGGTTGATGAATCAGCAAATGATAAAAGCTTATCAGAAAACCTTGCCTTTCTTGGAAGACAGTTCAAACAGATTCTCAGAGGAATGGAAGGCAAATCCAAACCTAGTGGAAGAAACACAAACTCTGAGAACAGAAGACCTTATGATGCTAACAAAAGATTAAAGTATGCTGAAAAGGCCAGTCAAGATAAAGGAGTCAAATGCCATGAATGTGAAGGATATGGACATATCAAGTTTGAATGTCCTACCTACTTAAAGAGGCAAAAGAAAGGACTCTCTGTGACCTGGTCTGATGAAGACTCAGGAGATTCAGAAGAAGAATCAGCTAAGCACATTACTGCTTTAGCTGGACTGTGTGAATATGATAGTGATTCCAGCTGTGAAGAGCTTAATTATGCAGATCTTGAGCATGCTTTCAAGGACCTGTACAAGAAAAGTACTGAAATATGCAGTGAGGTCATAAATCTAAAGAAGCAGAATGAAGTACTAGAAGAAGAAAAAGCAAGTGATCAAGTAATCATTGAGAACTTGAAAAGTGAAGTAACTCTTCTCAATTCTAAGCTGGAACATATGTCCAAATCTGTTAGAATGATGAACAGCAGCTCAAATACACTGGATGCTATTCTCTGCAACAATAAACATACAGGGGACAAAAGTGGACTGGGATATAACAAAGATGAAGCCAGCTCTAGCAAAGCTACTTCAAAAATTAGACAGTCAAACAAGATGTCTCAACAGAAGCTTCAACATCAGAACACAAAGACAAACATAATGTTCCAACAGATGTCTCAACATTCTGGAAAGAACAAAATGAAGAAGAAGTATCAAAGATGGAGATGCCATCACTGTGGAAGATTTGGGCATATCAAATCTCATTGTTATAAGCTACATGGATACCCAAATCAGATGCATCAGCAACCTTCCAAACAGAAAGCAGAAGGTACCAAGAAAGTGCTGCACAAACATCAAAGAAATCAGCAATCTCCTAAGCAAAATACAGAAGTCATCAAGAAGGAATGGAGACCAAAAGCCAGCACTCAGACTGATCAAAGCCACATACCCAAGTCCAAGATCAACAATCAAGCTTGGAAATCAGCTGATCAACACACAGGGCAGATGAATCATAAGAAATCTCAACTCATCTGGTCAAAGAAAAGTACTGCATATATAGCACATACATCACTAAGAGTATCAGCTAAAAAATACTGGTACTTTGACAGTGGATGTTCAAGGCACATGACTGGATTGAAGAACCTTCTAGTGAACTTAAAATCACATTCATCCAGGTATGTAACTTTTGGAGATGGAGCTAAAGGAGAAATCAAAGGAGTTGGATCCTTAGACTGTCAAGATGTTCCAAGACTAGATGATGTATTGCTAGTTAAAGGTTTAACTGCTAACCTGATCAGTATAAGTCAACTATGTGATCAAGGGTACAGTGTAAACTTTACAAAAACTGAATGCATAGTGACTAACCAAGAGCAAGAAGTTGTCATGAAAGGAGCAAGGTCTAAAGACAACTGCTACATGTGGGAGCCACTAGACTTCAGTTCCACTTCAATCTGTTCTCTAGCTAAAGAAGAAGAAGGAAAACTATGGCACCAAAAGCTAGATGTCCCAGAGGATGTTGGAACATCTGTTGATATCAAGACTGAAGCTGAAGAAAAGAATGATCATTATAACTGCACTCAATCTAATACAAGGAAAGAAGAATCCAGTAAACCTCCCTCCATCAGAATACAGAAGGATCATCCCAAAGATTTAATAATTTGTGATCCCAACAGAGGTGTGAGCACTAGATCAAGAGATGTGATTTCAAGTTCTTGTTTTGTTTCCAAAATAGAATCTAAAAACATCAGGGAAGCTCTCACTGATGAATACTGGATTTGTGCTATGCAAGAGGAATTGGGTCATTTCACAAGGAATGAAGTGTGGAATCTTGTACCTAGACCTGATGACATAAATGTGATTGGTTCAAAATGGGTGTATAAGAACAAGTCAAATGGACAAGGAATTGTTACAAGGAACAAAGCTAGACTTGTGGCTCAAGGATACACTCAAATTGAAGGGGTAGTCCTTGATGAAACCTGTGCACCAGTAGCAAGGCTTGAATCAATAAGACTACTGTTGGGAATTGCTTGTATCTTAAAATTCAAGCTATTTCAAATGGTTGTGAAAAATGTCTTTCTTAATGGTTATCTTAATGAAGAAGTATATGTAGAACAGTCTATAGGATGTGTTGATCCAAGTTGTCCAAATCATGTATACAAATTAAAGAAAGCTTTTTATGATCTAAAGCAAGCTCCAAGGGCATGGTATGAAAGACTGACCACATTTCTTATCAAGCAAGGATACAGAAAAGGTGAGATTGATAAAACCCTATTTGTTAAAGATGAAAAAGGAAATGTCATGATTGCACAAATATATGTTGATGACATTGTGTTTGGTGGGATGTCTGATAAGATGGTCAAACATTTTGTCAAGCAGATGGAATCTGAATTTGAAATGAGTCTAGTAGGTGAATTAACCTACTTTCTTGGTGTGCAAAGAAAGCAAATGGAGGACTCAATGTTCATCTCACAAAGCAAGTATTCCAAGAACATAGTGAAGAAATTTGGAATGGAAAATGCTGCTCACAAGAGAACTTCTGCCCCCACACACTTAAAGCTGACTAAAGATGAAAAGGGTGAGAATGTAGATCAAAGTTTATACAGGAGCATGATTGGAAGCTTGTTATACTTGACTGCTAGCAGACCAGACATTGCATTTACAGTAGGAGTGTGTGCAAGATATCAAGCTGATTCAAAAGTCAGTCATCTAAATCAAGTCAAGAGAATCCTTAATTATGTCAATGGAAGTGCTGATGACAGAAAAAGCACTTCAGGAGGATGCTTCTTTCTAGGAAACAATCTGATTTCTTGGTTCAGTAAGAAACAGAATTGTGTATCCTTATCTACAGTTGAAGCTGAGTTCATAGAAGCAGGTAGTAGTTGTTCTAAGTTGGTTTGGATGAAGCAAATGCTCACTGAGTACAATGTCCCACAGAATGTCATGACATTGTACTGTGACAACTTAACTGCAATCAACATATCTAAGAATCCTATCCAACACAGCAGGACAAAGCATATTGATATCAGACATCATTTCATCAGAGATCTTGTAGAAGAAAAGGTGATTTCATTGGAGCATGTAGCTACAGATCTGCAGTTAGCTGATATCTTTACCAAGGCATTGGATGGTATACAATTTGAGAACTTAAGGGGCAAACTTGGAATCTGTTTATGTGATATCTAGCAGTTAATGAGATGTGCCAACATGTCATATGACATTGCATGGCTTAAATTCCAGATGGCAAAACTGGTCTGGACAAGATCTTTGGGAATTCCAATCCTAATCATTTGGACTGTAACGGCTACTTATTTAGTAACTCCTTATAATAAGCTATCAAAAGTCTCATCTCTCCATAACAAGCGAATCTCATTAACTAGCAATTCTCCAGAAATCATAAACCCTAAAGCTGCACATTCATCTTCTTCAACAATGTCTCAAAACCCTAAATCATCTGAAGAAGTTCTCAACCAGGAAGACGTGGTTCATGCCACTCCAATTTCTGTGGTACCAATGAAATCAACACCATTGGACGAACTCAGGGGAAGCGCTTCTCACACTAAAAAGGCAAGAACACCAAAGAGAGCTAAAGATCAAGTTTGTAGCAAAGCCAAAGGAGGCATCCCTTCTCCTGCTAACATGCCACCAAAATCTTCAAACTATGTGGATGATTCAATCAAGGAGATTGTCACCCAAATTCTGTTTGAACAAAGAAAGGTGAGTGGGATCTCTGTTCCATTGCAAACCATGCCTGCACCCCAAGAAGAACCATCTCAAACTGCAGAGGACACTCCTGCAGAACAAGATGTCCCAATAAATGTTGGAACATCTGCAGATGAGAAAGAAAGTTCATCTGATGCTGAACAAACTGAGGACCAAGAAAAGGCCTCAAGTGCAAGTGATAAAGAAAATTCTGAGGATCAGAATAAGGCCTTAAATGAAGATGATGACAAAGTCTCTGAGGATCAGCCCAAAGTCTCAGATGAAGATCTAATCCCTGCTGATCAACAAGCTGAAGAAGAGACTGCTCAATCTCCTTCAGTGGTCAACCTGGTGCAGGACTCTGATGCAGAAATCATAGCATCTGTCAAACCCAGTATAGCCAAAAGACTCAGGTCCAGAAAGGGTAAGATGCAAGCTGAAGCAACAATTCCTGAAAAGAAGAAAGCCTCTCCAAAGAAAGGGAAAGCTAAAGCCTCTTTTGGGCCATCAAAACAATGGAGTAAAGTTCAAACTCAGAAAAGGAAGGCTGTCACACCATCAGATTCAGATGTTGAATCAGATGTCCCAACATCTCCTCCCAAAAAGAGACCAGCAACATCCAGAGCTTCATCTGCTGTACCAGAAGCTCCCTTGGACAATATATCATTCCACCATGTATCTAGTGTGAACAGGTGGAAGTATGTGTACCAAAGAAGGGTTGCCCTGGAAAGAGAACTGAGCAGCAATGCACTTGAGTGCACAGAACTGATTGATCTCATTTCTGCTGCAGGACTATTCAGAACAGTCTCAGACCTCTCTCCCTGCTATGAACTTCTTGTCAAAGAGTTCATTGTGAATCTTCAGGAGGATTGCTCAAATGGTAAGTCCTCTGAGTTTAGAAAAGTTTATGTTAGAGGTAGATGTGTGGAGTTTTCTTCCCAAATCATAAATCAGTATCTAGGAAGGGAAACAGATGGACCAAATGAGCTAGGCAAGACAGATAATCAAGTCTGTAAGGTGATAACTGCTGACCAGGTCAAGGCATGGCCTGTGAAGGGAAAGCTATCTGTAAGCATGCTTACCAGAAAGTATGCCATGCTGAACAGAATTGGAACAGCTAACTGGGTGCCCACAAACCACACTTCATCAATTTCCACTGGTCTGGCCAGATTCATTTATGCTGTGGGGACTCAGACCAAGATGGACTATGGAGCTTTTATCTTTGATCAAACCATGAAGCATGCCAGCTCCTCTACCACAAAGCTTCCAATAGCATTTCCATCATTGCTGTGTGGTATTGTGCTCAATCAATATCCTGGGATTTTAACTGACAAGGATACTGCCTGCAAAAGAGAAAGCCCCCTGGCTTTTCACTACAAATTATTTCTCAGTCACCATGCTGCAGATGTTGAAGCTCCTGCTGGGACATCTGCTGGTACCTCAACTGTTAAGAATCCAATCTCCAAGAAGGCCTTAATTGCTGAACTCAAAAGCACCTGCAAAGAGCTTGAATCTAGAAAGCAGAAGCTTGAAGAAATAATTAAAAGATTGGAAAGTGAAGAAGATCAGAATGTTGCATCTGATGAAGACAGTGAAGCTGGTGAAGATGAAGACACTGAAGTGGAGGAAGCAACTGAGAGTGATGAATCTGAGTGATCAGTGTAAGTGAGGAAAATGTAATAACAGCAATGTATTTCTGAAATAGTGTCTTTGGCCCCTAATTTTGTGACTACCAAGGGGGAGAACAACAACAAATTTGTACTGCTGTTTATTTTGAATGAAATTTGTGTGTTTCTGTCTGAACTGAATCAGTGTGATTTAATGAATAATTCTGTTGAAACAAGACTGGACTCATATATGTTTGAGGGGGAGTAATCTCAAATAAGAATCAACAGAAAAGTAATGCTAAAAAGAACTTCTGCTGCACTCTGAAAACCAGAAAAGATGTTAGCCAAAAATTAGCCAAAGGGGGAGTTTGTAGATGTTTAAGAATTGGCAGAATTTTTGACCAAACAAGAAATGTTAGATTCAGTTCAGAATGTCCTATCAGATGTTGGGACATTAGCAAACAGAGTATGTGAACTTATTTCAGGATGTCTCATCAGATGTTGGGACATTGTGTAAATGACTAAGTTCAGTTTTGTCAGGATGTCCCAACAGATGTTGAGACATCTCAGACCTGCTACCAGAATTAATTATTGATTAACAGATCAGAGATATTTAAGGAGAATTATCTGGAATTAATTAATGATGGATATAAAACAGAACAAGGCGCATCTGTAGGGAGTTTTAAATTGAAGATTCAGATTAAAACAGAAGACCTAATGCACCTAGAATATAGGAGGTAACAAACCCTAAATTCAAGGTGACAGCTGCTGCACATTAGGGCTGGATCATTCTACAGAAAGCCCAAAATTCAGATACCTATTTAAACAACAGAAACTCATAGAACTGAGTACGAATTTCAGAAGACAAAATATAGGGTGTCTAGTGTTTTTAAATAGCAGGTTGTTTTTAATTGTACCACTTTATGAGCTTTTAAGCAAAAGTGCATTTGTGACTTGATTGAAACTGTGAAGTAAGATCAAGCTGTATTGTTTGAAGGATGTCTTCAATTTCTGTAAACTTGTAAACTTGATCACTGGGTGATTGAGGGGGAGTGAGTAGGGTACTCTTATCTAAGTGAGTCTTAGGTAGAAATTGCATTGGGTAAGTATTAAGTGATAGATTAAACAGGGTGGTTTAAGTCTAGAATTAATATTACTAATAGTGGATTTCCTCCTGGCTTGGTAGCCTCCAGATGTAGGTGTGGTTATACACTGAACTGGGTTAACAAACTTCTGTGTTGTTTACTTTACTTGTTGTTTAAGTTTTTGGTTAAATTTGTCAAATGTCCTATTAAGTGTTGGGACATTTCTTAGGACATATCATTACAGAATTTCAGTACCTACGGGTTAGAAGTGTTTACACTTCTCATAACTGATCCAAGTCTGAGGATCCTTGTTTTAGAACACCACCTGTGAGGGGGTTGGGCTGTTTACAGGTTTGCAGGTACCCTTGACCTCAACATACCCTTTTACTTTGTTTTGATTAAGAGTACTCCATTTTGGAACAGTTCTTGTGATTTTAACCCTGGACATGTGACTCTTTATTTGAGTCCCCCACCTTGGTTACTGGACTTATGAACCTCCATCTGGACTTCTTAGACATACATGGATTCATATCAAGTCAGTAATCAGATCCAGCTTGATCACAAACCCTTGCATATCATTTGCATACATCATCATTGCATCATTTGACATTTGCTTATTTGTTTTTCAGGGTATCCATACTGTATTTTGGCTTGGTTTTGACCCCTTCATCTGCATAGACCTATCTTCACCAGCATCTGCTTCAGCTATTCCTCATCAGCTACCTACTTCAGTCACCTGCATCACCAGTCTCAGCCTGTCAGTGGCCCATCTTCTAGTATCAGTCATCATCATCAGCATCTGTTCTTCAGCAACATGGCACCTAAGAAGAGCAACATCTCCTATCATTTCTTTGAGCCTGAGCTAGCTGGCATCAGGAAGGTCCAGGCCCTGATTACTCCAGACCATATACCACTATTCAGAGAACATTATGGAGGCATCCTTGATGTGGTTATGGATTTGGACCCTTCCTAGAGGAGCTTGATTCATACTTGCCTGCAGTTCTATGATCCCCCTCTGAGGTGCTTCACCTTCCAGAATTTTCAGTTGGGACCCTTATTGGAAGAGTATTCATCACTGATTGGTGTACCTATCAGGGGTGGAGTCCCCTTCAACCCTGAGATGGCTTTTCCTAGTAATGAAGAGGTGGCAAAGGCATTATATCTGGAACCAGTTCTGATTGAGCAGAACATGACAGCAAAGGCTGGCATCTCTGGCCTGCACTTGGATTTCTTGACCTCTCAGGCTATTCTGAAGGCCTCCTTGGGGGAGTGGAAGGCAGTCTGTTCATTATTAGCCCTCAGCATATATGGGGTTATATTATTTGCAGATGAGCCTAAGTTTATTAGCAAGAATGCAATCCATCTCTTCATTCTGAGGAACCCAGTGCCCACCTTACTGGGAGATTTCTACTACTCTGTTCACCAAAGGAATGAAAAGCAAAGGGGAAGATTGGTGAGATGTTGTGCTCCCTTATTCCATACCTGGTTACTCAAACACCTGCCCAAGACTGATGCATTCTTGAACCCTCACCAGCAGAAGAATTGGGCCAGGAGGCTTGTTGCTTTAACCTCAGATAACATCAGGTGGTGCACCCAGAGCACCAAGGGCAGGGACATCATTACTAGTTGTGGGCAATTTCCCAATGTACCTCTGATAGGAGTGAAGGGTTGCATCAACTACAACCCTCTGTTGTTCAAAAGCCAAATGGGCTATGCATTGGTCCACCCTCCTAGAGTACAGGATCTAGCTGAGACCCTTTATTGTGAGATCAAGCCTAATCTGGCTATTGTCAGGCAAGCATCCTGGGCTTGGGACAATGTCCAGACTAAAGGGGTAACCATTCTTGGGAGATGCAACAATGTGGCCTCAGCTCAGTACTATGAGTGGTCTCATGCCAGGGCTCAAATTTCTGGGATGCCCTTCACCATTGAAGATGCGCCTGGACCATCCACAACACCACCTCCAGCCACTGTCAGCCTGGAGGAGTTTGAAAAGCTCAAAGAGAGGAATGAGAATTTGTCTGAAGCCTTGAAGAGAACCCTCTGGGAGAGGAGTGATGGTCGTCTGGACATTGAAAGGCTAGAAAAGCTTAAAGTGGAGCATCTAGCCAGGATTGAAAAGTCAGAAGACTACATCAAGAAGTCAAGGGCTGGAGAACAGATTTTGAAGAATGCCTGTAAAGAGGCCTAATTCCAGAGAGCTAGGACTGATCTTTATCTGAAGGAGAGCCAAGCTAGGTGGGTCAGAATCACTGAAGCTCGCACTCAGGAGGATAAGAGAACCCAGGACAAGATTGAGCAGTTGGAGGCTAATGCAAAGGAGCAACAGGAAGCCCTTCAAGCAGCCCAGAGGGAGATCTCAGAATTGAAACTCAGAGCTGGTGTGAAGAGGTCAAAGGACCAGGGAAGACATAAGAAGCTAACTGCAGCTATTTCCACCAGGAATCTTCTCATCAGGAACCTCACAGAGCATCCAGCTGACCCTGTGACTGAAGCACTTCTGAAGGAAGTCCAGGAGGATGAGTTTGGTCTTGGTGTCTGACTTTTACTTGTTGTTGCTTTCATTTCATGTACTTTTCTTTTGTATTGTATTTTTGACCCCTCAGAGGGCATGTATTGTAAAAAACAAACTATGTATCATTCACTTTTTTGTAATATATTCATTGGTTTGTTTCATTTGAATCTCTCACTCCTAAGCAACATCAAACAGCATCTTCCTCGGGGTCTGGAAAGGTCAAAACCAAGTGCCAAGCCGGATACCTTGGAAACAAATAAGCATACTGCATTGCATACTAACCTTTTGTTTTATTTTGCAGGTTTTTTGTTTTGTTGTTACTGACTTTGTTGTGATTCAGGAACTATTGCTCGACGTCGGGTGTTCCCACTCAATCGTCCACACAGATATCCCACCCGCAACAACCTTCCGGGTATACAAATGGACCAAGTACAGCAGGACCTTACAGAGGTCAGGACTCAAATGGCCAATGAGAGAATGGAAATGAGAAATCAGATGACCCAGTTTATGGAGGTGATGAATGGATTGGCACAGAGCCAAGAGAGATTAAGGGCCCTAGTAGAAAGGCAGACCCAGGAGGAACCCCATCTAGGGACTGGGGGGACAAGCAATAATGAGAGGGTTCAGCCTCATGTTAATCCTCCAGTCTATGGACCCCACCTTCATCCAGAGATCAACATCCCTGCTAATGTGCAAGGGAATGCCACTGCAGGCAGAGTATTACAAGAAGACCCCCAGGAAGATCAATTCACTATGATGGGAGCTGGGGATGAAGCCTATGACAGAAGGCTAGATGAAATTGCTGGAAAATTGAGATCCCTGGAGTCTCAGAATTCCTTGGGCTTTGATGTTATGGACATGGGTCTAGTGGACGGGGTAAGGATTCCCCACAAGTTTAAACCTCCGTGCTTTGAGAAGTACAACGGAACTTCCTGTCCACGAACCCACTTACAATCCTTTTTGGGGAGGCTGAAGGCATATACCATGGATGAAAAGCTATGGATGTTTTATTTTGAAGATAGCTTAACAGGAGCTTCAAGGGAATTGTACTCTCACTTGACTAGAGCAACCATTAGATGCTGGAAGGACCTGGCTGAGGCCTTTATCAGACAATACCAGTACAACTTGGATATGGCTCCTAACAGGACTCTCCTGATGGGAATGTATCAATCATCCAGGGAAAGATTCCGGGAGTACGCCCAGAGGTGGAGACAGCTTGCTGCTGCTGTCCAACCACCCATGTCAGAGAGGGAAATGGCTGATATGTTTATGAACACCCTCCAAGGGACATACATTGACAGGCTAGCTGCCTTTTCTTCCACTAGCTTTGCTGACGTAGTCATAGCCGGGGAAAGAATTGAGAGCCTATTAAAGATGGGCAAGATTTCTGACAACGGTGCAAGCTCGTCCAGCAACCCCAGAAAACCTTTTGTAGGTCCAAGAAGAACTGGTGAGACCAATGCTATTCAGGCCAGCAGGGGCAGATCACAATATGTTCATAGGTCAGTGGCAGCAGTCACCATTCCCTCTCCACTTCCTCAGCAACCAGTGTATCAACCACATCAACAACCCCATTACCAGCAACAAACTCAGTACCCTCCTCAGAGAAACTACAACAACAACAGTCAGCAAAGACCATTCCAACTGAGACCATCTCAGGCCAATAGGGTGATTGATCAAATCCCTATGCCCTATGCCGCTTTACTGCCACAGCTCGTGAAGCTCAACCTGGTTGAGTTAAGGACGTTGGCACCACCAGATCCTTCCAGTTTGCCAAGAAATTACGACGCCAACGCCAGATGCGCTTTTCATTCTAACGCACCTGACCACAGTACAGAGAAGTGCAAAGCTTTACAGATGAAGGTGCAAGACCTGGTAGATTCTAAGGCTCTAAACTTTGCACCCCCGCCAAATGTTAACAAAAACCCTATGCCTAACCATGGAGGGCCCAGAATCAATGCTATTGAGGAAGATATGCCGTCTTTCTTAATAACCAGTGTTGGGCAGATCCGGACACCCCTGGTAGAGATTAAAGCTCAACTCCTTGAAAGCCAGATATTCCCTGGGTGTGAACTTGGGTGCGGTTATTGCAACATTTCGGTAAACGGATGTGATAACTTGAGAAGCGGCATAGACAGTCTTATCCAGAATGGTCTACTTCAAATCACAACATCAATACCTTCAAATCCGGCAGTCTCTCCAACAACGGTTCCAGAGCCTCCTACAACTGCAACAACAATAATTCCAAACAATTCTTCAGTTTCATCAACAAATGTTTCAAATATCACTTCAACAAGCCATCTATCAACAAACATCTCTTCTACAACTTCAGCACCCCTTCATTCAGAATCCCCTACAACAGCAACACTCATCCAGTCAACAGTGTCTCCTACAACATCAACAGTAAATAATGAAAGTGTCTCAACAGTTACAATTTATTATGATCCTGCAAATGATTCTGCCTACAACTCACAGAATGCCGCTCCTGTCAGAGCACCAGTTACTATCTATTATGATCCACATACTATTGCAACACCCTCCTCTGCTGCAGTCATTCCGGTTACCATCACGGTACCTGGGCCCGTTCCGTATGAAAGCAGTAATGCCATCCATTGGCATTACGGCTTAGATCTATACTGCGAGGGGCAGAAAATCACTCTTGAAACATCAACTTCTTCACCACAAATAGACAATGTGGGGGGAGGCGGAGGCTTCACTCGAAGCGGACGTCTTTTTGCCCCACAAATTCCAAGACCCATTGCTGAAGCAGAAGCTGATGCCAAGGCAAAAGGGAAGAGCATGGTGCAAGAAAAACAAGTAGCTAAGGAAGTTTTAAAGACCCCTTTTGATCAGGAGGTTGATGAATTCATGAGAATCATCAAGAAAAGTGATTACAAGATAGTGGACCAGCTTCACCAGACACCTTCCAAGATCTCCATTTTATCATTGCTAATGTGCTCCGAGGCTCATCGGAACGCACTATTAAAAGTCTTGCACGCAGCTTATGTGCCAGAGGAGATCACCGTCAATCAGTTAGAAGCTGTAGTTGGAAATGTTAACGCTAGTCATGGACTAGGATTAACCAACACTGATTTGACAACGGAAGGCCGCAATCAAAACAAGGCTTTGCACATTACCTTGGAGTGTAAGGGTGCAGTTCTTTCTCATGTATTAGTGGACACAGGGTCATCCCTCAATGTCCTACCTAAAAAAGCCCTTGTAAAGCTGGAGTATGAAGGATTGGCATTACGCCCCAGCAACTTGGTAGTGAGAGCCTTTGACGGTTCTAAGAGATCAGTTCTGGGAGAAATTGAGTTGCCTATAACGATTGGCCCACAGACTTTCAAAACGACCTTCTTCGTGATGGATATACAGCCCGCCTACAGCTGTCTATTGGGTAGACCATGGATACACTCCGCTGGCGCCGTGACATTACTATTTGTGGAGAGGAAGATATTTTTGTTAGCCATCTGGCAACATACAAATATATTGAGATGGATGGGGAGATCCATGAAACCATGAGTCAGGGATTTGAAGACCTAAACATCAACGAAGCATCTGCTGTACTTGGGACTTCCATGACATCCTACCAACAAGCCCGAAAGGTGGTTGAAGAAGGGAATGCTCAAGGCTGGGGCAAGCTGTTGCCTGTAGAGAAGAAAGAGGACAGATTTGGGTTGGGTTACAAACCAAATCAACAAGATAAAAAAGAGGCTGCTAAGAAGCCCAACTTTGTCAGTGGGGGGATGTTCACCCCCGATGCAGTAAACAACTTGGAAGATGATTCGAAAGATGAGCGCAACCAGGAGAGCTGGATACGTCCAAGGATCCCGGGGAGCAGTATCTCAAACTGGTCTTCCCAGGAAATTATAAGGGTTACTCCTGCAGAGTAATTATTATTTCCTGTATATTTTAAGCATGCATCAAGTCTTGCATCTTGCCCAAGATGACAAGACTCATTTTGTAATCGGGCCATCTGTAATTTTGTGCAAACAGATCAATCAATGATAATCAGACATCTTTTGCAAATGAGTCTTTTTTCTTTTCCACTCACTGTTTTTCCATTTTTCTTTTTGTACAAAAATAAATGGCAATGTTTTCAAAATGATAACTTCATTTCACTCTTTTTAAACAAGATTAAAATCAATCACTAAAATGAACAATCTAAACCCTTGCAGAGAGTGCCTTTCAGACCGCACCGACAACAGCACAGCTATGGCTTCGTATGACTTTGACAATCCAATCAATCAAGCCGATGAAGGGGTTGAAGAAGATTATGAGCTTCCTGAAGAGCTAGCCAGGTTGTTGAGGCAAGAGGAGAGGGTTATCACTCCTCATCAGAAGGAGATTGAAACAGTTAATCTTGGTACGGATGAAGACGTGAAAGAGGTTAAGATCGGGGCCTGACTACAAAACTCAGTGAAAGAACAACTGATTGATCTGCTTCGAGAGTATGCGGATGTGTTTGCTTGGTCTTACCAGGACATGCCAGGGTTGGACACCGATATCGTCATGCACAAGCTGCCATTAAAAGAAGACTGCCCGCCAGTAAAACAGAAGCTGCGCCGTACTCGCCCAGATATGGCAATGAAGATCAAGGAAGAGGTACAAAAGCAGTGGGACGCCGGATTCCTTGCTGTAACTAGCTATCCGCCGTGGGTTGCTAATATAGTACCTGTGCCTAAGAAAGACGGCAAGGTAAGGATGTGTGTTGACTACCGGGATCTGAACAGAGCTAGCCCGAAAGATGACTTCCCATTACCTCACATTGATGTATTGGTTGATAATACGGCTCAGTTCTCGGTATTCTCCTTCATGGATGGATTTTCAGGATACAATCAGATCAAAATGTCACCTGAATACATGGAGAAGACAACTTTCATCACACCTTGGGGCACTTTCTGTTATAAGGTGATGCCATTCGGACTGAAGAATGCTGGTGCAACATATCAACGGGCTATGGTAACATTATTCCACGATATGATCCATAAAGAAATCGAATGTTATGTGGATGACATGATTGCCAAGTCCCTCACAGAAGAAGACCACCTGGTAAATCTGCTGAAGTTATTCAAGCGTCTGAGGAAATACCAACTGAAATTGAACCCCAACAAGTGCACATTCGGGGTACGATCTGGTAAGCTGCTGGGTTTTATTGTGAGCGAGAAAGGGATTGAGGTCGATCCTGATAAAGTCAAAGCCATTCAAGAAATGCCTGCACCAAAGTCTGAGAAAGAAGTTCGAGGGTTTCTAGGTAGATTGAACTACATTTCAAGGTTCATATCTCACCTTACAGCAACCTGTGAACCCTTGTTCAAGCTGTTAAGAAAAGAACAGACGGTCAGGTGGAACGAAGACTGCAAGAGGGCTTTTGACAAGATCAAAGAATACTTGCAAGAACCACCAATCCTTATGCCTCCAGTTGAAGGAAGACCTCTGATAATGTATTTTACAGTATTAGAAGAGTCGATGGGGTGTGTGCTGGGCCAGCATGACGAGTCTAGTCGAAAAGAGTATGCAATATACTACCTGAGCAAAAGGTTTACCGACTGTGAACAACGTTATTCACTGCTCGAGAAAACTTGTTGTGCTTTAGCGTGGGCAGCTCGCCGACTGAGACAGTATATGTTGACCCACACTACTTTATTGATATCAAAAATGGACCCAGTTAAGTACATTTTCGAGAAGCCAGCTCTTACCGGACGGGTTGCAAGATGGCAAATGATCCTCACAGAATACGACATCCAGTACACATCTCAGAAAGCCATCAAGGGAAGTGTATTGTCTGATTATCTTGCTGAGCAACCTATTGATGATTACCAGCCTATGAGATTTGACTTCCCTGATGAAGACATCATGTTCATAAAAGCAAAAGATCATGAAGAGCCTATTCACACTGAAGGGCCTGGCCTGGAAGAAGAATGGACTATGATGTTTGATGGGGCTGTTAATATGAATGGTCGTGGTGTTGGTGCAGTACTCATTACACCTAAGGGAGTTCACATGCCTTTCTCGGCAAAACTCACCTTTAACTACACTAACAACGAAGCTGAATACGAAGCTTGCATTATGGGTCTTGAGGAAGCTATCGACCTCAGGATCAAGACATTAACTGTATTCGAAGATTCAGCTCTGGTAGTTAATCAAACCAACGGAAAATGGTACACCCACCAGGATCATCTGATACCTTACAGGGATTATACAATAAGGTTAATGACTTTCTTCACAACGGTCAAGCTTGAGTATATCCCTCGGGACGAGAATTAGTTTGCAGATGCTCTGGCTACCATTTCATCCATGATCAAAGTTCAAGCTGCCAACTTTGTGCCTCGGATTTCAGTGTCCAGACTCGACATACCAGCATATGTGTTCGCAGCAGATGTCGTCAAAGATGATAAGCCTTGGTTCCATGACATTAAGTGCTTCTTGGAGGATCGAACATACCCACCTGGGGCATCTTCCAATGATAAGAAGACTTTAAGAAGGCTTGCTGGTAGTTTCTTTCTGAACACTGATGGTTCCTTATACAAGAGAAACTTTGATATGGTACTCCTCAGATGCGTCGATAGAACAGAAGCAGACTTGTCGATGCACGAGGTGCACGAAGGATCCTTTGGTACCCATGCAGGAGGGCATGCCATGGCTAAGAAATTGCTAAGATCGGGCTATTACTGGATCACAATGGATGTCGACTGCTGCGCCTATGCCAGAAAATGCCATAAATGCCAGATCTATGCGGACAAGGTTCATGTGCCTCCCAATCCTCTGAACGTGATGTCTTCACCCTGGCCCTTTGCTATGTGGGGCATTGACATGATTGGCAAGATTGAGCCGACCGCTTCGAACGGCCACAGATTCATCTTGGTAGCCATTGACTATTTCACCAAGTGGGTCGAGGCAGCTTCCTACGCCAACGTTACAAGGCAAGTGGTAGGCAGATTTCTGAAGAGAGATATCATCTGTCGATACGGAGTTCCCGAGCGAATCATTACTGATAATGGTTCCAACTTGAACAACAAAATGATGGCAGAGCTGTGCCGGGAGTTCAAGATCCAACACCACAATTCTTCTCCTTATAGGCCAAAGATGAATGGCGCTGTTGAGGTAGCTAATAAAAATATCAAGAAGATTGTGCAGAAGATGGTAGTCACCTACAAAGACTGGCATGAAATGCTACCATTTGCCTTGCATGGGTACCGCACGTCAATCAGAACATCCACTGGGGCAACACCGTATCAACTTGTGTATGGTATGGAGGCAGTCCTACCAGTTGAAGTTGAATTACCCTCCCTACGGGTACTGATGGATGTTAAGCTGAGCGAAGCAGAGTGGGTCCGATCCCGATACGAGCAACTGAGTCTGATTGAAGAGAAAAGATTGGCTGCAATCTGTCATGGGCAGTTGTATCAGAAAAGAATAAAGAAAGCCTTCGATCAGAAAGTCAGGCTCCGAGAATACCAAGTAGGAGATCTTGTGCTGAAAAGATTCCTCCCTCCTCACACAGACCACAGGGGCAAGTGGACTCCAAACTATGAAGGACCATTTGTAGTCAAGAAAGTTTTCTCTGGTGGAGCACTGATGCTCAGCACCATGGATGGTGAAGACTTCCCGTCCCCTATGAATTCAGATGCAGTTAAAAAATACTTCGCATAAAAATGACCTGCTGGACATAAAAATAGAATGTAAGTCCAAGCAAAAATAGGGCATCCCGGCAAGTCAAAAACAGAATAAAAGACTTGGGCAAAAATAAGGGAAATAAATAAAAAAATGTACACCCGCTGGGTTGAAAAGCCGAATTGGACAGCTCAGGCAAAAATGGGTATCCCGATGGATTGAAAACCCGAAAGGGCGATCCATGCAAAATAAGGGAATAAGCGAACAACTGCATTCTGAATTCGTCTGTATCACCTACAACTTGGTAAGCTTCAAAAGGATCAAGCGTCGGTCAGAATCAACCTTCTTCAGAAAGCAAGACGAGAAGAGTGCCAAATGTCATACGAGTCATAGCAAAAGGGAAGCTCCTTGAAGCGTCGTCAACATTGCCAACATTTTGCTTCTCAATTTGTAACAATCTCCTCATTTTAGGGGATTTGTTTCCTTGACTGTATCTTGCCAATTCAGGGCCTACAAATTAATAAAATCAGATTTTCAGTCATGTCTCGTCTCGTACATTTTATTTTTATTTGCAAAATGTCCGATGTCTATAAGATGCTGATTACATAAATACAGATGCTTCTTTTAAAATACGTGCTTGCAAGAAATATGCTTACTCCCGGGAGTGTCTAGACTCCTATGATGGAATCCGGTAAGGGATACCTCGGGATTGCTTGTACGTTTCTATCTTTGCAGGATTGCAGGTATCCAAAACACGACATGGGGCATGAAAGCTTCACTCCTAGTAGGCTGGCAAATCAACACTCACTCAGTCTTAGCACCCAAGTGCTTGCTCCCCAGCTGAGTTACCACTTGTTGTTTCTCCCCAGCCGAGATGCCAATCATTCTTTCTCCTCAGCCAAATATGAAAGCCAGGGAACTATCTCCCCACAGAGTTTCAGCCTCTATCCAGAAGAGCAACGCACGAAAGGATCACAACAGAGTGACAAAGACTTCTACAAACCCCAGCTGGGTCCCTCATTACCAAGAATAGGTCTGTCAGTGACCTATTTTCCCAAGCAGAGTCATATATACAAGATCTACTAACGATCTTATCCCCAGCTGGGATGCTCATTTCAAATGGATCGACCAGAGATCTTCGCGGCAACGGGATCCGAATCCCGGATCGTTATCTTTTGCATAATCATAACATTCGCATCATATTCACCCCACAAAGCATAGCATTCCGTCTAATACGGAACATTACGGCAAAAATCAAACATGTTGCATAATCATAAGTCATGACCTGAAGCGAACACTTGTGAATAATTGACAATCCATCAACAATATACAGAATGCTCCCCAGATTCCTCAGCAAAGAGCTAAAGCAGTTGCCTTACACCCACAAACACCAGTGCATACTCCTTGTGACGCCCGTCCGTGTCACATCCCCAGCAGAAGGCCAAAGCGTCCCCTTTGCACCCACAGATACTTATATATAACTTTCTTGACACCCGTCCGTGTCACCACCCCCAACATATTTACCTAAACACTTTGTAAAGCATATACTTGTTTATACTTTACTCTTCTCCTTTTGACACTCGTCCGTGTCACTCTCTCCAGCAGGTTGAACACTCAACTATACACTACTCATACTTTTTACGCTTATACAGATACTCGTCCGTATCTTATATGCACCATTTATATCCCCACAGATTCGACACTCGTCCGTGTTCTTTGTTAACCAGTTGGTACTCGTCTGTATCATCATCTCAGAATATGCGTCAAGCGTTTGTTTCTACCTGATACTCATCCTTATCATAGTCTTAAGGATGCTCGTCCGCATCTTTAATCCATACACTGTGTCAAACACTCTTGTCTTCTTGAAATTAGACACTCGTCTGTGTCTACCTTTCCCCAGAAGAGTCCCCTCAGAATCAACACTTGTCCGTGTTCCTTGTTAACCAAGTTGATACTCGTCCGTATCATCATCTCTGAGCACGTGTCAGTATTTGTTTCTACCTGATACTCGTCCGTATCATAGTCTTAAGGATGCTCGTCCGCATCTTTAATCTATACACAACACCAAACACTTATACCTTCTATTTTCTTTTGGATGTAAACGCTCGTCCGTGTTTACTATTCCCCAGTAGAGTAAATTTTCTATCTGACATTCGTCCTATGTCATGATAAACCCTGAGAGCAGCCGTACCCTGCTAGGTGATCGTCCTTCACCTCTTGATGATCGTCCTTCATCATGCTCATCCGATGGCCGTCCCCATCGTTGATCTTTTCTATCCGACATTCGTCCTATGTCGTGATATTTAGCAGCCGTCCCCTGCTAGGTGATCGTCCTTCACCTCTTGATGATCGTCCTTCATCATTTTATCCGATGGCCGTCCCCATCGTTGATCTTGTTATCTGACGTTCGTCCTACGTCATGATAAACCTTGAGAGCAGCCGTCCCCTGCTAGGTGATCGTCCTTCACCTCTTGATGATCGTCCTTCATCATGCTCATCCGATGGCCGTCCCCATCGTTGATCTTTTCTATCCGACATTCGTCCTATGTCGTGATATTTAGCAGCCGTCCCCTGCTAGGTGATCGTCCTTCACCTCTTGATGATCGTCCTTCATCATTTTATCCGATGGCCGTCCCCATCATTGATCTTGTTATCTGACGTTCGTCCTACGTCATGATAAACCTTGAGAGCAGCCGTCCCCTGCTAGGTGATCGTCCTTCACCTCTTGATGATCGTCCTTCATCATGCTCGTCCGATGGCCGTCCCCATCGTTGACCTTTTTATCTGGCATTCGTCCTATGTCGCGATACTTTCGGCAGCCGTACCCTTCCAGGTGATCGTCCTTCACGTTAGATGATCGTCCCTCATCTTATCCCCTCGGAGCAGCCGTCCCCTGCTAGGTGATCGTCCTTCACCTTTGATGACCGTCCCTCATCATTATTTCATTTATTCTTTAACCCGATGGCCGTCCCCGTCGTGGTCCCTTTTCCTTTTCCTGGTGATCGTCCTTCATCAGTTTAGCCCGATGGCCGTCCCCATCGTTTGTTACCTTACCTTTTTGAACATGATGGCCGTCCCCATCATTTTTCATTAATCCCCATAGAATCTTACAGCTTTACTTGATGGCCGTCCCCATCATAATCCCTCTTATCCCCAACATGTCGGTCGTCCCCGTCATTGCTCTTTCCCAGCAGTCGTCCTCTGCTCGACGGTCGTCCTCCGTCTCCCGCACTTCATATTATACTTTATTTTTCTTTTACAATCTATATCCCTTTTCTCCTTCATTCTGTGAGTGCAAATTTTGGACTGTCTTTAGTATTCAACCACAAGTTATCTTGTTTGCCTGATAAGCCGTCGCTTACATCCTGCATAGCTAACTCATGTTTGAATAGGGGAAGCTGTAAACACCCCAAATTTGCCCTCACCCATTCAAACCATGGCTTGTGATCATTTCATATGTATAAATCCAATCATAGCATCTCATACCACATTCTTGATTCACTGCATTGGTTCAAAGTCATCTGCATCTAGGGTTTGTGATCTGAGCAATCCAAGGGCTTCTTGAGCCACTCCAAAGGCCATCAATCACTTCAAAGGGGTGCATGTGTGTTTAATCATCATATTATATCCTCTCAAAGTCAATAATGTCAAAGAATCACAAGAACTGAGAATGGCATGGAGGCAGAGCCAGGTTTGACTGCACAGATGACCTAGAATTAGGGTTTTGGTTTCAAAGGCCATAACTCCAATTTTTTTGGTCATTCTTGTTTCTATTGGTCTCTATATGGTATAGGGAGTATTCATATCAATTTTCATGAAGAAAGTCCATGGGGAAGTCATCTGATCAAGAGTTGACTTTTCAAGCAAGTCAGTGTAAAATCAGGGCATCTGAGGCCCCCAGTGACCCAACCAAAGGGTGTTCTTCATCATTTTGATTGTGTATGATCTTTATTTGATCATAGAAGATGTTGGAAGTTCACAAAATTGAAGAATTTCAAGTATTTTGCAAAGTTGACTTTTTGGGAAAGTTTGACTTTTAATGAAATTGCCATTTTAGGAAACTTTTTCAACCTTTACTTTTTGTTTCAAAAATGCTTCAAATGGAAAAACTTTGGTCATGAAAGTTGTAGAATGGATCATTCCCTTTTCAAAAAGTACAAGAACATGACCTAATTCATTTTTGATCAAAAGTTATGGCTTGTCAAAGTTGGCAAAAATCACAAAATTTCAAGGTTTCTACCAAAGAGGAAAAGTTGCAAATTCACTTGTCAAGGCAAATTGAGCTATCAAACTAACTTCTAATATTCACACAAACATGTACCAAGACCTAAAAGTCAGATTGCACCAAAAGATCTCTCATTTTTATGGCTTATGGAGCAAGATATCTCAAAGGAACCAAACTAGAACCAACTTGCAAAACTCATCATAAGCTACAAACTACTTTCTGCCTTGCCTCTAAACTCTTTTCACAGCATTCCTTGATTCAAGCTGAGCCCAAGCATGCCAAAAAGCAAGTTGTACCATAGCCCATGCTTCAAGTACAAGTCAAGTTGACATTTTGGCAACTTGCCCATACCAATCACAATAGGCCAGCACCAACTCTCTGACCTATCACAATTGTTTATGCAAACAAAAAGCAAGCCAAAGGATACAAAACACAGGCCTGAAACACTCTCCAATACAACATTCTCATTTTCACACCATTTTGCAAGAGCCTTAGAAACACTCAGCACTAGCCTCAAACATAAAAACAAACTTCACAAATCAACTCAACACACTTCCCTGATCACAAAGCACCCATCACCATAGCCTAAAACTCCCAGAATCAGAAACACGATTTCCACCCCACCTTGAGCAGAACCTCTGCCATTTTCCAAACCAGCCACTACAAACTTCTTCTAAGCATCAGGACTTCATCAGGGGCCTAAGAGGAGTGGTTTGCGCAAAGAGAGAGGGTCAGAAAGTTGCAAACTGAGAAAGCTCAAAGCTCAGGTATATCAAGAACTTTTTTTCCAGAAACGAATTTTTAAGTTCCTAAGTTGTTCCTCATGCTTTGCTGATCACTCTGATGTTTTTACTTTTTGAAATGGTTGAGAAATAAGTATTTAATCAAGTTCTGAAACTTTTCTGACCTAAACATGTTTGGCTTCGATTCGCATGATTAATGAATGAAAAATGGATTTTGTTTGGGGGTTTTGGTTTAGTTTCGAATGGGGATGATTTATGGGTGATTAGTTTTCATTTTCATGGTGTTTTGAAGGATTTAGAAGTTTTCAGGTGGGAGTCCCACCGGAGAAGACGACCGGAAGTCTTCTCCGGCCACCTAAATCTGTTTAGCCCTAATCCCTGTAATTAATGCAAGTTTGAATTTTGTGCGTTGGATGGGCTGACTTAGTCAACTCCCGCGCGTGCTCAATGGCCAGGATGCTCTCACTTAACCCTAATCCACGTCATTAACTTAATTAATTGAGTTTTATATTTAATCTGGCCAGTTTGAATTTCCACCATTGGATATGGCGCCAGTCAACGCGCGCGTTTCTCAGTTTAAACCTCAGCCTTAGGATCAGCATACTTTCCATTAAATTCATTTTATTTTGTATTTTATTTCATTTGTTTTGTCCATTTAATTTAAAATAGTAAAACTTATTCAAAAATTCTGAAATTTTTTATGCAAGCTCTTATTAATTTTCAGGAACCAAAAACATTTTTATTTTTATTTTTTGCATTAAAAAATATTTTTAAATCATTTAAAAGTTCATTTTTAATTAATTAATGAGAATTAATTAATTAAAAATACTTTTAGGTATTTAAAAATCACCAAAAAATTCATGAAACCTTTAGAACCATTTAGAAACATTGTCCAACCCTCAAACCAAATTTCTTTTTTGATCTTGATGTCTTTTGACAAATTTTCATGGAATTAAAATCATTTAAAGGCAATATTTTGATTCAATCTTCCAAAATTCATTTCTGCCTAACCATTGAGAGTTGGACTTTGGTTCTTTTTGCATTATGTCTTGCATATCATGTAGTTTGTAGGATTAAATGGGCATGATTTGATCTTGAATTTTCAATTTGTTTGCCATTTTTCTTGACAAGGTACCTTAAAACCCTAGCATTCTTAAGAAATTCATAACCCTCATTAGGTTAAGAGTTAGAATCCCTCCTTTGGGCAGTGAGTTTGTATAGGTTTAGGGTTCCTTTGAATGCATTTTCAATTTTTTATCTTGATGTTTGCTTCTGGTTTTGGTTTTTGTTTGGTACATTGATCATAAACCCTAATTTGGGGCTTCCTTTTGCATTCATCTTGCATTTGCTTGCATACCATGACTTGCCATGACATTTTATGCATCCATTTGATTCATTAGACATCTTAAGACATATTAGAAACATGTTTGATCATTTCATCTTGCATTTGCCATGTTGTATGCCATTTGCATTTCATAAATTTTCATGTATGTTCATGGTTCTAAGCATGCTTCTCTTGCATCCATGTGTTCATATGATCATCCTCATGCCTTGATTCATGTTTGCATCATCTCATAGCATCATTAACATCATGTGTGTGCTTCTGGTTTTGATTTGCGTCATGCCATTTCATCTCATTTTGCATTGCATTGCATTTCTTTCACTAACTTTTCAGGTGGTAAGCAACTTTGAGAAGTGAATTTGCCTTCACTTCTCACATTTTCTTTTCATCCCTCTTATGCATCATTTCTGCATTTTGCCTTGTGTTTGAGATTGAGCTTGCTCATTCTTCTTCATCTTACTTTCTTTCTTCAAGTGACTTGCCTTCTTAAATGAAGCAAGTTACTTTGCTTCTCTTGGCTCCTTTCATCTGCTTCCTGGTGGTTTCTCTGAAGATTTCTCTTGTAAACCTCACAAACCTTAGGAACAACTAAGCATGACAATGATTAGGGTTTTGGTTAGTCCCCCATTAGTTTTACCGTTGTGTCATCCTTTGTGTCTCTCTTCTCATCTCATAATCCAGGACTAAACCCTAAATCCTTTAATCAATTCACCTAATAATCACTAAGACATCAAGCTTGTAACTTAGGCCTTGCATTAGGGTTCTAATTCTTCCTTAATTGGTTAAGAAGGACTAACCCTAGTGTTAATGGACAAGTCCCTCTCAAGTTGTCTTACAAATCATAAAACTCACTTCATCATCATATCATTAAATAAAATCCACTTAACCAAAGGCTTGTTTTGTCATGAGTTAAATCCCTAATCATGGATTAAGTTGAGGAGCTTTCCTCAGCTTAAACATTCTCATCTATTATCCTTCTATTAGGATGGTGTAATGAGTCTGTTTAATCCCTGATTATGGCTTAACCTCATTACTTAACACTAAACAAAAACCACAAAAACATCTAATTAATCACAAGTAGGTTAATGATCTTAATCCTATATCAAAGGTGATTAAGTGTGAGAAGCTGACTTCACACTTAAGGTATTCTCATTACCCCTAATCAGAGGGAAGATGTGATGAGTTTACTAAATCCATTGGTTTAGGCTTAAGCTCATTAACTTATGACAAATCCAAAAAGCAATAAAATATTGAAAACTCAAAAACAAACAATAATCGTCTCCTCCGGGATTCTTTTCTCATCTCACTCACTCATAAACGAGAACTTGCTTCTTCCGTCTAATGCAAGACAGTTTGCACCTGAGCCAGACATGTCATACACTTGAGCATAGACATGTAAGCAGTTCACAAGTCAATTCATCTTTCAGTCTCTTTGGGTCGAACTACGGTGTTCTGACTTCCTCATTGCACGAGAGGATACGTAGGCATAACTTAACAGTTATCGAACAAAAGTCTCTGTATATTCCCCCTCTTCCAGCCTTATTCTTTTTAGCCTCATGATCTTGAGCATTTTGTTCTTGTTCTCACACTGACACTATACATATCAAACTTCACACCTCTTTTGCACTAACACCTGTACATCCTTTTCCAGCTCTTTTATACACAAATTGCACTGACACTACCCCTTTAAAACACAAATCTTTTTAAGCGTGGATCCCGTCGAGTACGACGGACAATCTGGGTGCTAATACCTTCCCAGGTTGTAACCAACCCCCTTTCTCAGTCTCTCTGGTTCGCAACCGTCTTATCCATATCTTTCTAGGTTTATGCAGCATTACCTTTCCTTCGGGATAAAAATGCCTAGCTGGCGACTCTTTTCATTCCCTGTGAGTTCACTCCTGTGTGTTCTCACATCCTCCCTTCGCCGACCGTTCGCGTCTGTACCCTTATCAGGGCCATTCACATTTATCGGGAGCGACAGTGTGCTTAATTTAGTCTTAATTGCTTTTGTCTTATCATTTGTATATGTTCTAACCCTTTTTGTAGGTGCAATGATAAGTGAAGTGTGGATATTATTCATATTTCAAGTCTTTATCTCCACTTTATTTTGCCTTTATTAATTGTGGTTGATGTGTGATTAGGCCATCATTCCTCCTCTATGCCCTTTTGGAGGGCAAGTTATCTTCTTTAGGAGAAGTAATTTGTTTTTTCCTTCTTCTTCTTCTTCTTCTTCTTCTTTATTTCTTTCCTTTAGGTGGCAAGCCTCACTAAACTAGGATACCCTTTGGTATGATAACTTTAGGTTTTTTAGTCCCCCTTAGACTTTTTCCCTTTGAGATCCTTTAGGTGTTCTCTCTTTTTCATCTTCATACAAAAACTTAAAAAACACTTAATAATGGTTGAAATAGTCTTGTGTGTAGGGACTTATGCCATGAGGCATTTGTGTTCATTCCATCTTGGAATAATACACTTTTCTAGCATGATGTACAAGTCTAAATCATGGGACTACTTTCATAAAGAAAACCTTAAAAGGGGCTTCTTCATCAAAAAAATCCAAAAACATCTAACAAGTTTAACAAGTTAGTGAGCTTTGGCCCTAACCCTTGGAAACAAGTCTTGGATAAATTCTCCTTACTTAGTGTGTTTGTTCTATTATTCCATCTTGGAATGTAGTAGCAAGTACACATTCCATTCAAACGGACTTGAATCCACTTCCTTGTGCCACACTTATAAAAAAACTCCTAAAAGACTTGAATAAAGAATAATCGTCTCTCCTTCGGGAATTCTCTTCTCACTTCACTCACTCCTTACAAAAGAACTTGCTCCTACTTGTCACTTTACAAGACGGTAACGCACTCGTGTCAGATGAGCCTGCAACACCTGAGCATTGACATAAGCAGTTCAAGCCTTAAGACATAAGCAATCTTTCCACCCCTAGTTAGGGGAACTACGACGACTCTGATCCTCATATTCAGACGAGGTACATAGGCAGCGGGTTAGGGCCCGATCGAGCACTCTTTTATTTTCCCTACATTTCCCCCCTTTCTTTTCTTTTTCCAGTTCCAGTTTCAGTCTTTGCAGCAACTTTCATTTCTTCACCTTTTGAAACAGTTTATTTGCAAGTGTGGATCCCGTCAGGTACTGCGGATAATCTGGGGTGCTAATACCTCGTTCGCAGGACCTCATCCTTTCCTTTTATCTTCAGTTTGTGTAGAATTACCTTTCCTATTTATTCGGGATAAAAATGCATGGATGGAGACTCTACCTTTTCCACGCCACTTTTTGCGTTTGTACCAAGATGGAAATCCAGGGAGCGACACTCCCCTTCTGAAGTTTAGTTTGTTCATCATGTCCTATCAATAGTAATCGGGTTCTAAGGAATCTCAATATCACTGATTCTTCTCAAAGGTTATTTTTCAGTATGACAACTGACTTGCCAACCAAAACTCCCCAAGATTAGAATCTCAATTAGCGTAGCATCGAGTATCAACCAACTTAAGACTTCACCAAAGCCGGTTATCTCACTACTTTCTAATGGCCGAGATGGATCAATTAGGGTTATAAAAGTAAGTTAGTGTTAATGACAAGATATGAAAGCCTCATGTTATCCTCAACTGACTTAAATAATATAAGAACCAACAAAGAAATCACACTAGTTATAGCTACCAGATCAACCATATCGGTATACGTCGTACAATTTCCTAGGACTATTGCTACTTACCTAAGGTACACTGGATCCGAGTTAGGATATTTCTCACAGTAACCCTATAACAATCCCTTAAAGATAAAGAAAACAATTCAAACAAGTATAGTGATCTAATCCTAAGGTAACCCCTCTTTTACTTAGTACTCCCCAACAGAGTTGCCAGTTCTGTAACACGGTGAAAAAACTGACTTGGGTGTATTTGTTTAACAAAAAACCATGTGCGGATAGCAAGAGTCACCACTGACTTTTATTTTATCCAACAGGAAAGGAATAAAAGAACAGGAAAGACCTTTAAAAAGATTTTATTTTAGGGGGTAGGTTATACAAAGGGAATGTGTTAGCACCCTTTGTATCCATGGTTATCCACGGGCTCTTAATTACTTAGCTCACTTTACTTTTGTTTGAAAAAGATGTGTAGTGTGTGTTTAGAAAATATTTTCATAAGTCTTTAACTTTATAGTGATCCTCGTATGAATATATACAAAGTGTTTAGCTTTGAGAAATGTTTAAAAAGTGGGGTGTAAGGAGTGCTTTTAAAAGAGTGAGCAAGTATTTAAGAGCTACCTACCCTAAGCTTGTAAGGTATTTCTTGTTATTCATTTCCTTTAATGGTAAGACTATCCTTACTATTAGTGAGTAAGTAGTCTTTACCTTGGATGTTATAAGGGATAGGTGTAGGGTCATCGTATGGTCATAGAAGGAAACCTGTAGGGGTGTCTTAGTAATTTGAAGGGACTAACATCATTTTCATAGGGTCATCGAGGGACGAGATCATTTATTCGTAGGCAACTCGAAGGGACTATGATCTTTTATCTTGAAGGGACTATGATGATTTTTAATCTGAAGGGACATTTAATAAGACACCCCCATGTTCGAGGGACTTGACCATGTTTTAAAGGAAACCAAGAGGGTAAACCCTAGGAGGTGCAGATGGCAATTGTAAAACGATCGACTTACGTGTGTGAATATCAGTTTCAGTTATTTATCTTGTACTTAGTGGGCCAGGTCCAATTTATTAACATACATGTCTTTGCACTCCCTAGATTACTAACCACGTAATTATAGTTTTGCAGAAATTAAAAGCAGAAATTAAAGTCCTACGCTATTACATCAGGGGGAGGGGGTACCTTTGTCTTTTAGGGGGATTGCGAAATTAAAATGCGGAAAATTAATTGTGTTGTTGTTTATTATGCGGCATGTGTGTGAGAACACTATCGGTACTTGTTTATTATGCGGGATGTGTGTGAGAACACTGTTGGTACTTGTTTTGTTTTAAGTTGCAGGTTGGGAATGAAACAATTGGGGGGAGAAGCATCTATTTCTCTTGGATATTCCCAGTGTTGATAGATGGGATATCATATCGCTGTAAGAGGGAGTTCTGCATGGACTGTTCAACTATTTAGAGAAGGATGTTACCCTCAAAGGGAGGCAGTCAGGTGTGCGGGTTGTTTGCTTCCTAGGGAAGGGGAAGGAGATGTTTTAGGCTCGTTGTGAGTTGGTGATATGTGGAGTATCCTGAAGTGTTTCCTTAGGAGGTACACAATTATCTTTAAGGTTGAACAAGGTGATGTTATTCTTGGAACGGATGGATGGAGTTAAATGTTGTGTTGTCAATCATTGAGAGGATGGTGTATTGTGTCGTTGAATGCTATTATGACTTGTGAGGATGTTTTATGCCCCATCATGAATGTAGGATGTATATCAACAAATTTAGGAACTGATCACCCTTAATCTCTTATTTATAACAGACGAGATCATGTTGGATGGGATATACATGACTTGCTAAGATAGGATAACATGTATAATGTATGATACAAAGTTAAGTCAGGTGCTTGCAGAGTGTTTGGATTAGTCAATGTAAATTCTTACATCTGGTGGTGATACAGATTCAGTGATATGAAGTTTTCCATGGATGCAAAGATAGTGTTATGGGAATTAGAAATAAGGTCACAACGATGAACTATCAGTTGGGCGTTAATTTCAGAGTTGTTTTAGAATAGGGTATCAGATGTTTTGTTAGGAGTGGTAGATGGAATTCTATTGTAATCCTGTTCATGGTACTGGATTCTATGGTATCGTACAAGATGTCAACATTATAGAAAGAGTAGTCATAGGCTTTAATAGAAGGGAAAATTGTGAAATCAAGAGTGTTGCCTTGGAGAGTTTCAATATGACGAGTAAAGAAGCGAATTATGGTCTAAGGTTGTGTGTGGGTCAGTGAGTAGTATGGAAATTCACATTTGTGTTCGGAGATAACTTGAGTTTTGAAGCAAAAAGGATCACTAATGGGATGAAGTTCCCTGATGGTATCAGTGCGGTTATGAGGCGAAGAATTAGTATGAAGTGTGGTAATTAGAATCAACAACCGTTAAAATATGTGGAACTGTAATGGTGAGAAAGAAGTATGGTTAAATGCCTTGGGTTGATAAGACGAATATAGAATGTAAAGTATGCTACCATTATCTTCTATGGAATCCATGAAATTAGAATCTGTGGGACATAAGATTTGAAACATTAGAAAGGTGACCCAATGAGGGAGTAAATAGAAGGTCTAGAATGTTTGGAAATTGGATTATAGGTATTGAAAGAGATAGAATTGTATGATAAGTTGTCGAAGGGTGATATTTGGTTAGTAGAGGTGAATTTGCGTGGTTATATCAAGTTAAATGAAGGTGTTGTTGTAAATCCATAAAAGCGGACGTAGTCCTACAATGAGGAAGCTCTGGAGTAGGAAAAGAAATTAAGATGTTTTGGTTGCGGGTTTGGAAGGTATTTCTCAAGTTAGCAATTTTGCCTTCTCAGTTGACTTGCGAAACATAAGTTGTATGTTTGGGATGTTTGTCGTAGGGGGGTTTGGAGAACCGAAGAAGAAATTGGCTATAATACCATTTTGAATCGGTCTAATCCTATTACGCCGTTTGTGGAGTGTTGAGATTTGTGGGTGACGAGTTTGGCAAGGAGTGAAAACAAGATGGTAAGGTTATAACTTATGCTTTATGACAACATAGGGTTCAGGAGGGGATCCATTATGCTCAAAATCTAGATTGAGTTGCAGAAGTGAGTGTGTTAAATGAGTCGGGATTATGTTGTATGAACCTAGAATTTGGAGTATTTACTAATCACAGAAGTATATGATGATTGTTGGTCTAAGGGAGTAAAGTATGAGACTATAAGAAGGATTGGAATTCCTGACGAGTTAAGTCAAAAATATTTGCATGGGTAAGATCTGGTGGTTGGAGAGAGTTGGACATGAGTTAGCAATTCAGAGCTTTGTGTCTAGTTTGAGAGAAAACCCAATAGGAAGAGAGGTTGGGTATGCAGAATGGGAATATGGATGTTTGGTGAACATTAGAAAGCATCAGAAGTTGTATGTGAACTTGGTGTATTTGATAGATGCAAGTAGTCAGAGTGCGCAACGGGAGCGCGAGATAACGTAGTTGTTCATATTAGTATGACTTCTAAGAAATTGAAGGTTGACGATAGAATCCACGGGAATAACAAGACCATTGGATGTCTCGAAGTTGTGTGATCACGAGATTGGTAGTTTAGTTGTGGTGTTGTCGTGTTATGGATTTTGGTGTTCTTATCTTTGTTGTTGCCTGTTGCCTATGATGATGGTTCGGATGTGTGTAGTTAATTCCTAAGATGGGGAATTAGAGAGATGTTACCCAAGATGATGATAACTATTGTGTTGTGTCGGTTCAAGAGTGAGCTTGTGTGTTTGTAACTTGATTATTTTGGGTCTTGAGTTGGTTGCGGAGTGCATTGCGTAAGAATTGCGCCTTGTTGGGGTTGTCGTCATTAAGTTATATTGTTGTTACACTATTTGTGGTATCATTTTCCAGGGAGTAGTAGTTGACTATTGGATGTGACGACGTATCAAGGGTAGTTTCTATCCGGTGAATTTTTGAGGACGAAAATACTCTAAGTAGGGGAGAGTTGTAACGCCCCGATTATCTATTCAATTATTTAACCTAAATAATTGGAATTTTAGTGTATTGTGTGTTGCGTGAAGTTGGTAGTGTGTTAAGGCAATAAGTATATTTTAATATTTTATGAATTTAAATAATTTAAATAATATTAAATAACTATTGGAGTATTAAAAGAAAAGGGTGGAATGGTAATTGGTGAAGGTTAGTGAGGGCAAATAAGGAAAACCTTAGTTGGGGTCTAAGGGATAAGTTTGGAATTAGGAAAAGAAGAAGTTAGTCGTGTTTTGTGAACGAGAAGAGAAAACGTAACACATAGGAAGAAGGAAGGTCAAGGGCTTGAAGAGGAATTTGTGATTGGAAAAAGGAATCGCACATCAAAACTAAGGTAAGGGCGAGATTTCTTCATCTCCTAAGTGTTAAATAATCTGAATGTTAGGTGTATTATTGTTGAATAGAGAATTGGGGTTTGGGTGATTTTGGATGAAATTGTGTTAAATTGTTAGTAGTTATTGATTTGGTATGATAATCATATGAATTAGGCAATGAATCATGTAAATTCTGCATTTTATGGTTGTAAGATTTGTTTTTGGTGGAATAATTTGTAGTAGGATTTGGCTGAGTCGCAGAAGAAAAACTCAGGAAATCGCAGTTCTCGCTTAGCGAGCAAGTTGGAATGTTATGGAGTGCTTTATAGAGAGTTGCTCGCTCAGAGAGCAAGCCCCTCTCTTAGTGAGACCTGGAGTGAAAAATAAAATGTTTTAATTCTGAAAAATCTCTAAAATTATTTAACTAATACAATAATGTATGAGAATTAAAGTAGTGTTGTTGGAAGTAGGTAGAGATAGGTTATGAGCTAAATTAGAAGGATAATTGGCATAACTTGAAAATGAACATGAATTGATACGTACATTTATTGTTGTTGTTGTTGTTGTTGTTGCGATGCGTGGTTGTTGTTGTTGATACATGATATTGATGTTGATATATGTTGATGTATGTTGTGTTATTGTTATGTGTTCTCGTTGATGTTGATATAAGTTGTGGTATCCGATGTCGCATGTTGTAGATGTTGATAGGTGTGATTAATGTTGTTATATGTTATTATAGTAGATGATGCATGTTATAGATGTTGATAGGTGTTACTGATATTGTTTATATGTTGTCGTAGTTGATGATGCATGTAGTAGATGTGGATAAAAGTTATTAATGTTGTTATGGGCTGTGGTTGCCGTTGTAGTTATAGGACGTAGTAGTTGTTCGATTTTGTTGTAGTTGTTGATATATGTTATGGTGATGTTGTCACATGAGATAATTGTTGTTGTTGTATGTTGTTGGTGGTGTTGTTGCATGAGATAATTGATGTTGTATGTTGTTGATGTTGTTGTTGTATGTGGTAGTTGTTGTTGTATGTTATTGATGTTGTTGTTGTTGTATGAGGTAGTTGTTGTTGTATGTTGTTGATGTTGTTGTATGAGGTAGTTGTTGTTGTATGTTGTTGATGTTGTTGTTGTATGAGGTTGTTGTTGTTGTAAGTTGTTGATGTTGTTGTTGTATGGGGTAGTTTTGGTTTTATGTTATTGATGTTGTTGTTGCATGAGGTAGATGCTATAGACATTGTATATTCTCAATGATGGTGTATGGAATGTGCATAGTTGGTGATGGTGTACCAAGGTAGGGTATATTTATTTGAATTCCAAAGGGAATCATTGTGTTGTAGGTGAGATCATGAAATAGGGATCGTACTTGACTATGAAATAGGGGTCGAGGGTGTGATCATGAAACATGGATCATATTGGACCATGAAATATGGGTCGAGATTTCCGACGGGAACTAGATCTTGAAATGGTTATTGGATTATGGTATCGTATGCATAGAGTTAGTAGAGTCTCATTGCATGGTTTGTTGTTGGTGTGCATAATGTTGTTAAGTGTTTTGGTACATTTGTTTGATTGTTATGGATGAGAAGTGGTGAACTATTTAATGATACTTGCTTATATTCTTATTATTTTTCCCTTTTGTTGGTGTAAGTATCTCACCCCTTATGTTTGAATGTTACCCCTATGTTGGTAACATACAGGTGATCAGGATAAGTAGGGTGGTGGTCGGTAAATGTCGGTGTACTTCACAATTAGAAGAGTGGACTTTGATACATGCTTTGGGGTGTTGGGATGACAATTGTTCTTTGTTTATTTATTTTAGAAAAAAAATTGTAATTGAATCTTACTTTATGTTTATTTAGAGTTTTCTGCTGCAAGTAAAACTACTTTGTAAAACGTATCACATCGAGCCATGTGTTTTTAGTGATCGTGACACTCAGAATAAAATGTGTATTTTATTTACTTTGATTTTATTTATAAATACGTGGGGATAATTTTAGGTGTTACATTAAATCAAGTTTATACTATGGTTGATAAATAATTTGTTATAAAGTTTACATCTTTACCAACATTGTTTTGCTGCAGTCACTCCAAAATGCTCCAGTCACATATCAATAAGGTAACTCATATTATCTAAAATGTTTTCCTTATATTCCACATTTATTCTTGAGTAGTTTCTGTGGAACTTGAATTCTTCTTATATTTATCTATTTGTTTCGTTTAATCAAATGCTTAAAGCTCTTATGCCTATTTGGTGTTTATTTGATTGGTGTTTTGTTTAAGAAATAGGGTTTTAAGAAATTTATGCCTGTTGATTAACCTTATAGAGTTTGGAATTGTTTTGTGTTTTGGTGTTTAGATTAGAGCCAAATGAGGAAGTGAGAATTGGAGTGAGTTGTTTAGTTTAGTATTCAACATATAACAATGTTGTTCTAGAAGTGGATAGCTATTAAAGTATTTCATGAGCGAAACTTTCATTGTATTCACTGGAAAATTGTGTTGGCGAGTTTGATACTTCATTTGTTGGTTCTAAGATCATTTGGTGGACATTTTCACAATTTGAGGACCAAGTATAACTTGCATTTGTGAAATGCTTGATGCCTACAATTTGTTTGTTTTAGCTTGAGGAAGAGTATTGATAGATATATGCTGATTTAATTCTTTATTATTAAGATATACTATTCCTTCTACAATTTTCATCATAAATAATATATGGCTGAAGCTATTCAGTACCAAAACTTTATTCTCAAGTTAGTGAGTAATTGGGTAAACTTCATTGCTATTCTATTTTGTTTATTCACTGTGTTTCCCTGATGTCTTGTGTTGTTTAGGTACTTAGCTGATCAGTTAACAAAACTTCATATAGTTAATGAGGTTAATAAGGTGATAAAAACTCTAGCCATGATTAGAACTTTTTGACTTTTTTTATTGATCAATATGTTTATCCTCTGCACTTGATGTTGGTAAATCAGAAATCTATCATGCACTCACAACTTGTATACAAGGATCCAAAGTGCACATGTTAACCTCTGCATCCTTATTATCATATAACCAATGCAGTATTCAACAAATGAACTAGATTATTACTTTGTTCCTTCTCAGCATGTAGGTTATATTTTAGAATACAAGTGCACACATTTATAAGAAGGAACTTGGATTCTCTACCATGCATATGTACTAAAATGCTTCATATTTGTTTAAGTGTACTTATGCAATGAGCTATTTTATCTTTTATTTAAATAATTTATGGTATTATAAGACCAAAGGTCACAGAGGGTGTGATGATAATAACATTTCTCCTCCTTGTGTAGAGTAAGTAGTTTCACTATGCTACATGATTTTCTTTTAACTCCATTATTAAATGGTTTGTGATGTCTGTAATACCCCAAAATTTTCCCTCTCATTTTCATGGAATTTAGCAAACATTTAAGAAAAAATAAAAAATAATAAACAAATAATAATAAAAATAACATTTATCATTAAGCATAAGGAATGTGATTAGGAGTTCAAGTGGTATTATCAACCATCGGGTCTCATAGTCAAAACAAGCTCAGAACGGACGACACAGATGCACTTCTGAGGTTTCCCACCAAAAGGAGATAAAAATTCAAAATTGGCTTGTGTTAACCGGTTAACACATCCATTAACCGGTTAATGCGTGCGAATTTTGAATTTTCTGCAGATTTTGAGCTCTATGGGGTTTTGTGCATTTTTTATTTGATTTGATTTATTTCATTTCAATTAAAAGTGGAATTATGGAGAAGGATCTAGAATGATTACCAAGCCTAATCCCAAAGTTAATTCCTAACCACCTTTCTAAGCTAGCTCCAAATCACATTTTGGGCCCCAAACCTAAGTGGTATTTATGCCATTTCTCTCCAAACCTCACCATACACACATCATAATTTTCATTTCCCTTTCAATTTTATTATTTTTCTCACATTTTTCTCTCAACTCTCTTCAAACCCTTACACACTCAAAGTTCCAGTTTCTTCAAAGACTAGCAAATTTCACCTTGAAATTTGTTGATCTTGGAACTATACCTTCATCCATTGACTCTCTATACATCTAATTTTGGTTTTTGCTACTGGTTTTGATCTGAATTTGTTCTTGGAAGTGCTTTTGGATTGAGCTTTTTGCATCAAGTTCATCATATTGCATTTATTTTGCAATTGCTTGAAGAGGAGAATTGAATCTTTGGATTTCTCATCTTGATTCATCAATTTCAGCTTGATTAACACTCCCCAAAGTAAATCTCAGCTTTGTAGGTTGGTTAATCTCATATTTACTTTTGTTTTAGCTTATTTGCATGTTCTTGATGTATATCCATAATGTAGTTGTGTTGATTGATCAATTGATAGATTAATTTGTGAGTTGATGTTTGTGGATCCAATGCATGTTTGTTTTGTGCTTGATTTGATGTAATTTTCGTGCATAATTGATTGTTGGAACCTCTGGTGATTATGGAAATAAGTTGTTGTTGGAAGTGCTTTTTTTTGCAGGGTTTGTTGCTGTTTATGCAGTTTTAACCGGTTAACACTTTGTATAATCGGTTAACACAAGGTAATTTGTCCATATTCTACAAGTTTTTGTTCCATTAACCGGTTAACGCTTTGGTTAACCGGTTAACACTGATGCAATTTGAACTCTTTGTGCTTTTAAAGTTTGTTTTCATACCATTCCATCCCTAATCATCATGTATTATTGTGATATCATTTTAGGTGATTGTTTAGAGCTATTTGTAGGCACGTTGGTGTATGTTTGCATTCTTTCGACGTGTAAGTTTGTGCATTCTCGATTCTTGGCATAATTAATTTTTTGCATCCATGAAGCATTATACATGATATTTGAATGTTTTCATAGACATGTTTACATGATAGTAAGTGTTTAATCTACTGGTGTGTATTGTATATGCATTGTGCCTCATGTTTTCATAATTCACACACATAAGCTTGAAATTTCATGAATGTAGATATTTGGCCAAAAGTGGATACATGATTCGATGTTGATGGATTGCATTCTTACTGCATTATTGTGATGTGTTGAGATGTTTTCATTAACATTTATTCCTGGTTGCATGTTGATCATAAGTGCATTTAATATTGCATGTTCATTTCTTGATTATGTGACACATTTGAAATTGCTTGATACATACTCATGTTTGGTTTGATTTGATTCATCCATGCTCATTAATCTGTGATTATGATGCATTCTTGGTGGGCCTTTGGTGCATGATATATGAGGTGTTGCAGTGTAATGGTGATGTTTTCATTTTGCATCCAAATCTGTCTTGGTGCATATATGATGTAAAAAGTGTGCAGTTTGAGTTCTATTTTTGACTTTTAACATCTGTCTTGGTGTTGAATATGAGTTGTTATAGGCTGTTTGTGTTTGTTTGTTTGTCGCCATGCTTATGTAAATGCTGAATCATTGTAATAGGTGTTGTTTGTTTATTTTTCTCATTTTACTAACCATTTCAGGGGCTTGGGTAACTTGTAGGGATGTGAATGAGCTTTCATATTTCAATTTCTCCTTTCTCTTTTAATTTTCATACTTGTGTTAATCATTTCATATGCTTTAGCTTTTCATAATTGTTTCTCATCCCCTTTAGAAGCAACTTAACTTCCATCTCGGAAGTAAGTTGTTTTCCAACCTTTTCTCCTTTCTTTTCTTCTTTTCTTATTCTCTTCTTCCTTTTTAATTAAGATAGAGATTATCCTACCTTACTAACCTAGGTTTACCCAAGAATGATAACTTCACTAGGTTTAGTTTCCCTTAGACTCATTTTACCTTTGAAGATCCTTTGGTGCTTTCTCTCTTCTCATCTCAAAACAACTTCAAAAGACTTAATAAAGGTTGAAGTGATTTCTTTTGTTATGGACTTATTCCATGGGGCATTTGCATATATCCCATATTGGGGTAATGTAAACTTGTCTAGCATGATGTACAAGTCTAAACTTGAAGTCATTCTCACAAAGAAAATCTAAGAAATACTTTTTCACTTCAAAATACAAAAACACTTAATAAATTCAATGAGGTAGTGTGCTTAGTGTCGTACCCCGAAAAATACGACCTTACGTGATCCGAAAGGACGGAGTCACGCGCCGGACGGACTGAAGAGTCGCCACCTAATTCTATTATTCCCGAAGAGGGAAAGGGAAGATATAGATACAACCCGGGAAGAGAGGGATGAGGACAAAGGTCAACGAAACCATTGCCTGGGTTCGGGAGTTGGTTATGCAGGGGGGAAGGTATTAGCACCCCTACATCCATCATACTCGATGGGAACCATCTAAGTTATCACGCGCGAAAGGATGTCTATGCTTAAACGAATTGCTTGCTAGAGGGAAATGAGTTGAATTATAAGTTAGATTGATCCTAGGTGCTCGACAAGGATGCAGATCCTCGTGCCTACGTAATCCCGTGTGCAATGGGAAAGTCAGAGCCTCGTAGTTCGGCCTACTAAGGGTAATGGTTGTTGATTTTATTACCTTTCTTCGACGAAAGGGTTTAGGAGTTGAAATGCACTAAAGACTATGGATAGTTTATCTCGTCCAACAAGACGAGCGTCTTGCGTCGAAAATAATAGGAGCGAGTAACGAGAGCTCGTTATCCTCCTTTCTACCGCTTAAGGCTCGTGGCGTACAAATCTTCTCGTATTTATTAAAGTGTTTTATTTCCTAAGACCGCTTGACGTTGGATATAGGGTTTGGATCAAAATAGAATCTTTTTGGTTTTTTGAGGTTAAAGGGTGAATGCAAATGGAGTTTATTTTTGTGGTTTGTTAGCGAGGCACGAAGCGCTCGGCTCGCAAAGTAAGGTGGATCCTAATAAACGAAACAAAATAAAAAGGTGCGAGTGTGCAAGTGCAATCGCTTGGCGTTGGACCAAGGATTCAGAATTAAATAAAATACAGAAAATAAAGTGCATACAAAGTAATGGGAGAGGGATACAAAATAAATACAGGGGATTGCGAGAAATAAAGAGGTCTCGTTGTATTTTGCCCAAGAGGAAGCGTGTGTGCAGTGTTTTTGAACGGTTCGAAAGCGTTCGACCTTTTTGATCGGAAACAACTATTTGAAGGCGTTGGACCTTTTAATCGAGAACAACTATTCGAAGGCGTTGGACCTTTTTGGGACGCGTCGAAATTTAGTTCGTGAACTACCTTAGAATCGATTCAAAATTGGAATCATTCTATAAGGAGTCGAAACATTCTTTGAAATGCGAAAATAAATAAATAAATTGAATTCGCAAAAATTAAATTAAAATAATGAATACAAATTAATAAATAAATTGGTAATATTTGAGAAATAAGAATAAAATTAATTAAAGTGAATATTTATTAGTAAAAATAATAAAATAATAAAATGAAAAAAAAGCTAATTACAAGGGGGGCCTCATATTGACCGAATATCACTGATTTAACGAAATCGGGCGAAAATTGGCCTTTTGTTATGTCATTGGCCCATAAAAAAAATGAAAAGAAAATTGAAATAAAATAAATCACTAATTTTTAAACATTTCCTTAATCAAACAAATAATTAACAAATAAATTGAAACATAAAAAGTATATATATATATAAAATCAAGTTCTATCCTCATAACAAAATAATAAAAATAACTATATAATAAAAAAGAAAGAAAGGGGCGCTGGCTGGTGATGGAATGGGCTACCGAAACCCATTTGACAACAAAAACATAATAAAATAGAAAGTATATAAAAAAAAGGAAAAGTGCCATAAAGACTCAGCGGTGTATGATGAGTAAAAGCAGATTCATAAAGCCCATTAAAGTTTTTTTAAAAAAAAAATAAAAAATAAAAAAAAAATAAAAAAACAAAAATATTTATTTAATCCTAAGAATAAGAGAAAAGGTTCAGTATCCCAAAGATCACGTCTTGTTCACACAACCCAAAGAAGAAACGGTACGAACAGAAGGAGACCCACCCTCCTTTCTGCTAAGAACACGTTCTAAAAAAACAGAGAATGCGACCTACCCTTGAATCAGTTCACGGCGACCATGGTTTGTTCGATTTCGACGGTGGTAGTTCGAATCTCAACGAGTTCGTTCGCGGCGGTGGTTGGAGGTTCTGTTTCAGCTCCGGGTAGGATTCGATGAAGATGAGAGGTTCGGTCGGTGGCGAGTTTTAGTGGTGACGCGTTTTCCGGCGGAAATCTATTACGATTTGCAGATTCAAAAGAAAGAAAGTTTGTGTTTGGTTTTGGGGCTGAAGTAGTCTGTGTTCGATAACGGTGAGGATGAGCAATTTCACTGCGAGATAGTGAATGGTGGCAGTGGTTTCAACACGGTTGGTTTTTGTCTTTTTTATTTACGTGCTCACAAGGTTTCAACGCGCGGTTCTTTGAAGGTTTGGGTTTGCGGTGAAGGTCCAATTTCAGATTTGTTGTTGTGGATATTGAAACAGTTAAATGGTGGTTAAGATGAGAAAGGTTTGAAGGTTTGGTTTTGGGATTTCTGTGTTGTGATTTTCAAAATTTTGTGATTGTCTGAGTTCTCCTCTCTTTATTTTTTGTTCTTTGGATTTTGCGGTGATGGTGGTTAGTTGGATTACTGTTCTATTTTGGATTTCACGATGGCTTCGTTTCTGGGTTTGTGGATTTGTTTCGGTTTTTTTTGGTTCTTTTCACTGTTTTTTTCTTTGTTTGTTTCAGATTCACATGATTTGTTGTTTCTGCTTTTGTTTGTGAGGTATGAAAAAGATGAGCTGCGTTTTTTTGGCCGGTGAGGAGTGGGTTTCTTTTTGGTCGTTCCTGTGAAGGATGTATAGTGAAGGGTTTGATGAAGGAGGGTTATTAGTTTTTTTTTCAGCGATTAAAGGTGTTTGACGAAGGGTTATGGATGGAGGTATGAGTTTGTTGATGAATAAAATGCAAATTTTTCAGAGTTTGTTTTTTCTATTTCTCCCCCTTTGTTGCGTTGCAGATTCAGTTTTTATATCATATTTCTTGGCTTGTGTAGTGGTAATTGTAAACACCCCAAATTTTCCCTCACCCATTCACACCATGGCTTGTGATCTCTTCATATGCATAAGTTCAATCATGGCATCTCATATTGCATATTTGCTTCACTGCATTGGTTCAAAGTCATCTGCATCTAGGGTTTGTGATCTGAGCAATCCAAGAGCCACTTGAGCCACTCCAAAGGTCATCAATCACTTCAAAGGGGTCCATGTATGTTCAATCATAATATTGTATCCTCATAAAGTCAAGAAAGTCAAAGAATCACAAGAACTGAGAAAGGCATGGAAGCAGAGCCAGGTTTAACTGCACAAATGACCTAGAATTAGGGTTTTGGTTTCAAAGGCCATAACTCCAAATTTTTTGGTCATTCTTGTTTCTATTTGTCTCTATATGGTATAGGGATCATGCATATCAATTTTCATGAAGAAATTCCATGGGGAAGGCATCCAATCAAGAGTTGACTTCTTGAGCAAGTCAGTGCAAAATCAGGGCATCTGAGGCCCCCAATGACCCAACCAAGGGGTGTTCTTCATCATTTTGAATGTGTATGATCTTTATTTGATCATAGAAGATGGTATAAGTTCACAAAATTAAAGAATTTCAAGCCATTTGCAAAGTTGACTTTTTGGGAAAATGACTTGTAATGGAAACTTGCCATTTTGGGAAACTTTTTCAACCCTTGCTTTTTGATTCAAAAATGCTTCAAATGGGAAAACTTTGGTCATGAAAGTTGTAGAATGGATCATTCCCTTTTCAAAAAGTACAAGAACTCATTCTAATTCATTTTGGATCAAAAGTTATGGCTTGTCAAAGTTGGGAAAAATCACATAATTTCAAGTTTTGTACCAAAGAGGCATTTTGCAAAATGTTGTGATCAAGCATTATAAAGACTTCAAATGTGCACAAACTCATTACAACATACTCATATGACCTCTAAAGATCATAATTGGCCCAAGAGTATTGCATTTTGGTGCCTTGAACTTCATGAATTTCCAAAAGGGCCAAGATGTACCAACTTGCAAAAACTCATGAAGCCATGCCTCTACTTGTTACAGCTCATAGAATCTGATCCACATGAACTCCTTGATCTCTGCTGAGCCCAACCATGCCCCTATCACAACCTCACACTTGCCCATACCTCAAGTACAAGTCAAGTTGACATTTTGGCAACTTGCCCATACCAATCCCACAGTGCCACACCAACTATTCTGCCCAATCCAGACTTTACAAACACACTTCAAGCAAGCCATTTCATCACACAACTCATCCTGATCTCCCCCACAAGCCAACATACACAAAAATCCTCCCCTTTGCATTTTCTATCGAATCTCTCAACTCAGACACAAAAACTTAAAATTTCTTTCACTAATCAACTCACCATGATCCACTGATCATTTACCACCCCTCACTTGTCCCTGATACCACCACAATCAAAAACACGATTTCAACACTCCCTTGACCTGAGCTTCTGCCAACTTTCTCTGGAGGCCATATAAACTCTAGCTAAGTGTCAAAAGCTTCCAAGGAGGATCATTGGGACTTGTTTGAGCCAAAGAAGCAGCCAGAAAGCTCCTGGATTGAAAGCTCAACCTCAGGTAACATGATGAACAAATTTTCCAGAACCTTGTTTTCTTGTTATAATGTTGTTCTACATGTTGCCCTGATCATGGGGATCTATTTATTTTTGAAAATGAGCCAGAAACAAGCATGTTGTGATGTTCTGAAAGTTTGCCCGTGAAAATGTTTTTGCTTGTTTCCTTTGATTCTTGGAAAATAAATGTTGTTTGTGTTAGGGTTTATGTTTAGTGATGTTCATAGTTTGATTCTGGAGAGTTTTGTGAGGTTTTGATGCGTTTTGAGAGAGATTGAGATTTTGGTTGGCCGGAGAAGATGACCGGAACACTGTTCCGGTCATCTGAAAGTCATTAGGGTTTTGGATTAGGGCTTAATCATAATTAGGCCAGTTTGAATGTGAGCCGTCCATTAGCGCGCCAGGTCAATTCCCGCCCCTGTGAGTTTGAATCTCAGCCATCAGATTGGCTGACTTTCTCATTTTTCATTTAAATTCATTTTAAATTCATTTGTTTTATATTTATTTTGTACGAATTATTAAAAATAGTAAAAACCATTAAAAAATTCTGAAATTTTTTGTCAAAGGTTTAATTAATTTTCAAAACACAAAAATATTTTTATTTTTATTTTTTGCATTAAAAATTATTTTTAAATCATTTAAATGTTTTTTTTAATTAGTTAATGAAAATTAATGAATTAAAAATACATTTAGGTATTTAAAAATCACAAAAAAATTCACATAGCATTTAAAAACATTTAGAAACATTGTCCAACTCTCAAACCAAATTTCTTTTCTGATCTTGGTGCCTTTTGATCATTTTCTTTGTATTTAATTTCATTTCAAGGCAATATTTTGTTTCAAACTTCAAAAATTCATTTCTGCCTAACCATTGAGATTTGGATGATGATTCTTTTTGAATTGCATCTTGTATAGCATGTAGTTTATAGGATAAAATTGGTTTGAATTGATCTTGCCTTTTCAATTTGTTTTGCATTTTTCTTGGCAAAGTACCCCAAAACCCTAGCAATCTTAGGAAATTCATAACTCTCACTAGGTTAAGAGTTGGGTCCCCTCCTTTGGGTATTGAGTTTGCATAGGTTTAGGGTTCCTTTGATTGCATTTTCAAATTTTTATCATGTCACTTGCTTCTGATTTTGAATTTTGCTTTGAGTGTTGATCATAAACCCTAATTTATGCCTTCCTTTGCATCCATCTTCCATTTGCTTGCATACCATGACTTGCCATACATTTTGTGCATCCATTTGATTCATAATACATCTTAGGACATATTAGAATCATGTTTGATCATTGCATCTTTCATTTGCCATGTTATTTGTCCATTGCATTCCATAACTTTTCATGAACTTCCATGGTTCAAAGCATGCCTCATTTGCATCTTTATGTTTGTATGATCATTCTCATGCCTTGCCTCATGTTTGTATCATCACATTTCATCACATTTCATCTCATTTGCATTGCATTTCATTTCTTTTGCTAACTTTTCAGGTGGTAAGTTGTTTTGAGAAGTGGATTTGCCTTCACTTCTCACAATCTCTTTTCATCTCTCTTATGCATCATTGTTGCATTTTATCTTGTGCTTTGGATTGAGCTTGCTCATTCTTGCTCATCTTACTTTATTTCTTCAAGCTACTTGTCTTCTTGAGTGAAGCAAGTTGTCTTGTTTCTCTCTGCTCCTTCCTCCTTTCATCTTGCTTCTCCTTGGTGGCTTCCTTGAAGATTTCTCCTCTTAAGCCTCACAAACCCTAGGATCTCCAAGCATGATAACAATTAGGGTTTGATTAGTCCCCCATTTAGTTTTATCTTTGTGTCATCTTTGAGTCTCCTCTTCTCACCTCATAATCAAGGACTAAACCCTAAAGGCTTTAAGGCTTTGTGATTAAGCTTATTCCTACATCCTTCTATTAGGATGGAGTGTATAACTTTAATCCTTAGTGTTAAACCCTTAATGTGTTTAAATCTTTTAATCAATTCACCTAATAATCATCAAGACATCAAGCTTGTAACTTGGGCCTTGCATTAGGGTTCTAATTCTTCCTTAATTGGTTAAGAAGGACTAACCCTAGTGTAAATGGACAAGTCCCCCTCAAGTTGTCTTACAAACCATAAAATATCACTTCTTCATCATATCATTAACTAAAATCCACTTAATAAAGGGTTTTGTTTTGTCATGAGGTTAATCCCTAATCATGAATTAAGTTGAGGAGCCTTCCTCAGCTTAAATATGCTCATTTATTATCCTTCTATTAGGATGGTGTAATGACTCTGTTTAATCCCTGATTATGGCTTAATCTTATTACTTAACACTAAACAAAAACAACAAAAACATCTAAATAATTGCAATTAGGTTAATGATCTTAATCCTACATCATGGTGATTAAGTGTGAGATGCTGACTTCACACTTAAGGTATTCTCATTACCCTAATCAGAGGGAAGATGTGATGAGTTTACCAACCCATTGGTTTAGGCATAAGCTCATTAACTTATGACAAACTTTCAAAAGCAATAAAAGACTGAAAACACAACAAACAAACAATAATCGTCTCCTCCGGGATTCTTTTCTCATCTCAATCAATCACAAACGAGAACTTGCTTCTTCCGTCTAATGCAAGACAGTTTGCACCTGAGCCAGACAGGTCATACACTTGAGCATAGACAAGTGAGCAGTTCACAAGTCAATTTACCTTTCAGTCTCTTTGGGTCGAACTACGGTGTTCTGACTTCCTCATTGCACGAGAGGATACGTAGGCATAACTTAACAGTTATCGAACAAAAGTCTCTGTATATTCCCCCTCCTTCCAGCTTTATTCTTTAAGCCTCATATTCTTGAGCATTTCACTCTTATTCTTACACTGACACTTCATTTATACACTTCACACTTCTTTTGCACTGACACTAACATTCTTTCCAGCTTTGATACAAAAATTGCACTGACACTACCTTCTTTAAACACAAATCTTTTAAGCGTGGATCCCGTCGAGTACGGCGGACAATCTGGGTGCTAATACCTTCCCAGGTTGTAACCAACCCCCTTTCTCAGTCTCTCTGGTTCGCGACCGTCTTATCCATATCTTTTCCTAGGTTTATGCAGCATTACCTTTCCTTCGGGATAAAAATGCCTAGCTGGCGACTCTATTCATTCCCTTCTCTCTTTTTGCCGACCGTTCGCGTCTGTACCCCTTCTGACCTGAGGTGTTATTTGGTGGGAGCGAAAGCTTGGCGACTCTTCTGGGGACCCTTTATACTGTAACCAGGGCTTCTGGTTGTTTTTGTGGGTTCCTCCTAGCGCTTGTTTGATTTGTGTTTACTGGGGTGTTATGTGCTAATTGTGTTTATATATTTGTTTTATTTACTGCTTTATGTACAGTTATTTATTGCTTTCTTTATAGCTTTATGCATCATACTGTCATATTGTTATCTGGCTGGATCTTGTTTATTATTTTGATGGGTGGGGTTCATTGAGAGTTTAAGGTCCTATACATGGGACCTGAGTGACACCTAGGCTAGAGTGGTTCATGTTCTTTCCTATTCCATTTCGGTCTGGTGCGGGAATATGAAACACGGTTCAGATGTGGGTTTCTTCTTGAGAACTCTGTGCTACAGATTTCCTGTAGTGCTAGGGCTATCTGGGAAGCCTGCTAAGTCTGTATGACCTTTATTATTGACCTTCAGAAACTGAGGTGAATTAGAGGAGGATCTTTTATGGTTATTGTAAACACTATACCTCCGGGATAGAAGTGTTTACACTTCTCATAACTGATCCAAGTCTGAGGATCCTTGTTCTAGAACACCACCTGTGAGGGGGTTGGGCTGTTTACAGGTTTGCAGGAACCCTTGGCCACATCATACCTTGATACTTATTGTGTTTAAGAATACTTCACTTTGGACAGTTCTTGTGATTTAACCCTGGACATGTGACTCTTTATTTGAGTCCCCCACCTTGGTTACTGGATTTCTGAACCTCCATCTGGACTTCTTAAACATACATGGACCTTTATATCAAGGCAGTAATCAGATCCAGCTTGATCACAAACCCTTGCATATCATTTGCATACTCATCATCATTGCATCATTTAACATTTGTTTATTTATTTTTCAGGGTATCCATATCACATCTGGCTTGGTTTTGACCCCTTCATCTACATAGACCCCTGTTCATCAGCTATCTGCTTCAGCTATCTTCATCAGTTGCCTGCTTCAGCTACTTTTATCACCAGTCTCAGCCTATCAGTGGCTCATCTCCAGTATCAGTCTTTATCATCAGCATTTAGCTCTTCATCAGCAGTCATGGCACCCAAGAAGAGCAACATTTCATACCATTTCTTTGAGCCTGTGCTGACTGGCATCAGATAGGTCCATGCACTTATCACTCCAGACCACATCCCATTATTCAGAGAGCATTATGGAGGCATCCTTGATATGGTTATGGACTTAGACCCCTCTCAGAGGAGTTTGATCCACACTTGCTTACAGTTTTATGGCCATTCTTGGGAGGTGCAATAATGTGGCTTCAGCTCAGTACTATGAATGGTCTCATGCTAGGGCTCATATTTCTGGGATGCCCTTCACTTTTGAGGATGCACCTGGACCATCCGCAGTACCACCTCCAGCCACTGTCAGCCTGGAAGAATTTGAGAAGCTGAAGGAAAGGAATGAGAATCTGTCTCAAGCTCTGAAGAAGACCCTCTAGGAGAGGAGTGATGGTCGTTTAGACATTGAGAGGTTGGAGAAGCTTAAAGTAGAGCATCTGGCCAAGATTGAGAAAGCAGAAGACTACATCAAGAAATCAAGAGCTGGGGAACAAATATTGAAGAATGCCTGTAAAGAGGCCCAGTTTCAGAAGGCTAGGATTGGTCTCTATCTGGAGGAGAGTCAAGCTAGGTGGGTCAGGATCACTGAAGCTCGCACTCAGGAAGATAAGATAACTCAGGCCAGGATTGAGCAGTTGGAGGCCAATGAAAAGAAGCAACAGGAAGCTTTGCTGGCAGCCCAGAAGGAGATTTCAGAATTGAAGCTCAGGGCTGGTGTGAAGAGGTCAAAGGACCAGGATAGGCATAAGAAGCTGACCACTGCCATTGCTACCAGGAACCTCCTCATTAGGACAATTACAGAGCACCCGGCTGGTCCCGTGACTGAGGCACTCCTGAAGGAGGTCAAAGAGGATGAGTTTGGATTGGATGTCTGATTCTTTGTTTGTTGTTATTTCCATTTGATGTACTTTTCCTTTTATTGTATTTTGACCCTTCAGGGGCATATGTTGTAAAAACAGACTATGTATTATCCACCCTTTGTAATATATTTGTTAGTTTGATTCATTAAATCTCTTTCACTCAAGCAAAATCAAAACATCTTCCTCAGGGTCTGGAAAGGTCAAAACCAATAGCCAAGCCGGATACCTTGGAAAATAAATAAGCATACTGCATTGCATACTGACTGTTGTTTTGTTTTGTAGGTTTTGTCATTACTTTATTTTGTTTCTAACTCTGTTGTGGTTTAGGAATTATTGCTCGCCGTCGGGTGTTCCCTCTCAACCGTCCGCACAGGTATCCTACTCGCAACAACCTTCCTGGTATCCAAATGGACCAAGTACAACAACATCTGACAGAGGTCAGAACTCAGATGGTTAATGAAAGGCTGGAGATGAGGAACCAAATGACCCAATTCATGGAAGTAATGAATGGCTTGGCTCAAAGTCAAGAAAGGTTGAGGGCATTGGTAGAAAGACAAACCCCGGAAGAACCCCATCTGGGAACTGGAGGAACAAGTAACAATGAAAGGGGACAGCCTCATGTTAATCCACCAGTATATGGTCCTCATCTACATCCGGAAGTCAATATCCCGGGTAATGTGCAAGGAAATACTACTGGAGGAAGGATCTTACAAGAAGACCCCAAGAAGAGCAGTTTACTGTAATGGGAGCTGGGGATGAAGCCTATGATAGGAGGTTTGATGAAATTGCTGAGAAGTTGAGATCTCTGGAGTCTCAAAATTCCCTAGGTTTTGATGTCATGGATATGGGGCTAGTGGATGGGGTAAGGATTCCCCACAAGTTTAAACCCCCGTGCTTCAAGAAGTACAATGGGACTTCCTGTCCGCGAACTCACTTACAGTCCTTCCTGGGAAGACTTAAAGCATATATTATGGATGAGAAACTGTGGATGTTTTACTTTGAAGACAGTTTGACTGGGGCTTCCAGGGAGTGGTACTCTCACTTGACCAGAGCTACTATCAGGTGCTGGAAGGACCTAGCTGAAGCTTTCATCAGACAGTACCAATACAATCTGGACATGGCTCCTAACAGAACCCTTCTGATGGGAATGTCTCAATCCTCCAGAGAAAGCTTCAGAGAATATGCCCAAAGGTGGAAACAGCTTGCTGCTGCTGTCCAGCCACCCATGTCGGAAAGAGAAATGGCCGACATGTTCATGAATACTCTGCAAGGAACATATATTGATAGGCTAACTGCCTTTTCTTCCACCAGCTTCGCTGACGTAGTCATAGCTGGAGAAAGAATTGAAAGCCTTCTGAAGAATGGTAAGATCTCTGATAATGGTGCAAGTTCGTCGAGTAATCCCAGGAAGCATTTTGTGGGACCTAGAAGGACCGGTGAGACAAATGCCATTCATGCCAGCATGGGCAGACCTCAGTATGTCCACAGATCAGTAGCAGCTGTCACTATTCCAGCTCCGATTACTCAGCAACCAGCATATCAACCACAACAACAACCACACTACCAACAGCAATTTCAGTATCCTCTACAAAGAGCCTACGACAACAACAACAACAACAATCAACAGCAAAGACCCTTTCAGCAAATACCATCACAGGCAAATAGGGTGATTGACCTAATCTCTATGCCTTATGCTGCCTTATTGCCACAACTCCTGAAGCTCAACTTGGTTGAGTTAAGGACATTGGCACCACCAGATCCCTCTAATCTGCCAAGAAATTACGATGTCAACGCCAGGTGTGCTTTTCACTCCAATGCACCTGGCCACAATACTGAGAAATGTAGGGCTTTACAAATGAAAGTACAAGATCTGGTAGATTCTAAAGCCCTCAACTTTGCACCCCCGCCAAAGGTCAACAAGATTCCCATGCCCAATCATGGAGAACCAAGAATTAATGCCATTGAGGAAGACAAGCCATCTTTCTTAATCACCAGTGTTGGACAGATTCGAACACCTCTGGTAGAAATTAAAGCTCAGCTCCTAGAGTGCCAGATGTTCCCCGGGTGTGAGCTCGGTTGTGGTTATTGCAACATTTCGGTCAACGGGTGTGATAACTTAAGAAGCGGCATAGATGGTCTTATCAAAAGTGGTATACTTCAGATCACAACAACGGCGCCTACAAATCCAGTAATCCCTTTGACAACAATTCCTGACTCTTCTATAACTGCAACAACAATCATTCCGACCAATTCATCAATATCATCAACAATGGCTCCGTCCATCACTTCAGCAAACCAAATATCAACAACCATTTCTTCTACAACATCAGCACCCATTTATTCAGCAGAATCTTCTACAACGCCAACAGAAATTAATGAAGATATCTCAGCAATCACCATTTACTATGATCCATCAAATGTTCCTCCAAACAACAACTTTCTACAACAAACAGTGGCATCTCCTGCCAGATCACCGGTCACCATTTACTATGATCCGCACACCATTTTAGTACCCTCATCTGTTGTAGTCAGTCCAGTTACCATCACGGTGCCTGGACCAGTTCCATATGAAAGCAGTAATGCCATACCCTGGCATTATGGCTCTGACCTCTACTGCAACGGGGAGAAAATCACTTTGGATTCTTCAACCTCTTCTCCACAAATTGATAATGTTGGGGGAGGCGGAGGCTTCACTCGAAGCGGACGCCTTTTTGCCTCACAAGTGCAAACACCTAATGTTGAAGCAGAAGCTGCTGCCAAAGCAAAAGGAAAGAGTGTGGTATTTGAAGAGCCGACTGTCAAAGAAACTCAGAAGACATCTTTTGAACAAAATGTAGACGAGTTTATGAGAATTATAAAGAAAAGTGATTACAAGGTGGTGGATCAGCTTCACCAAACTCCCTCAAAGATCTCCATATTATCCCTTTTGATGTGTTCTGAAGCTCACAGAATGCATTACTGAAAGTCCTGCACGCAGCATACGTGCCAGAAGAGATCACTGTTAATCAGCTAGAAACTGTGGTGGCAAATGTCAACACCATTCATGGACTGGGCTTTACCAATGCTGACTTAACAACTGAGGGACGTAACCACAACAAGGCTTTACACATCACTCTAGAATGCAAGGGTGTTGTTCTATCTCATGTACTGGTGGACACTGGGTCTTCACTCAATGTTCTACCAAAGAAAGCCTTGGTGAAGCTGGAGTATGATGGCTTGGCATTGCGTCCGAGTAATTTGGTGGTGAGAGCCTTCGATGGCTCTAAAAGATCAGTGCTTGGGGAGATTGATCTGCCTGTGATGATTGGCCCGCAGACTTTTAAAATTACCTTCTATGTGATGGACATTCAGTCGGCCTACAGCTGTTTGTTGGGTAGACCCTGGATCCATGCCGTTGGCGCTGTTACGTCTACCCTTCACCAGAAGCTGAAATTCGAGTGGGAAGGCCAAATCATCACCATCGGTGGGGAAGAGGACATTTTTGTTAGCCATCTGGCTACGTATAAGTACATTGATATGGATGGAGAAATCCATGAAACCATGAGCCAGGGGTTTGAGGCCCTGAACATTAATGAAGCATCTGCTGTACTGGGAACCTCCATAATGTCTTATCAGCAAGCCAGGAAGGTTGTTGAAGAGGGTACTGCCCAAGGCTGGGGCAAGCTACTACCTGTGGAGAAGAAGGAGGACATATTTGGGTTAGGTTACAAACCAACTCAACAAGATCAATCAGAGGCTGCCAAGAAGCCCAATTTTGTCAGCGGGGGGATGCTCACCCCGGATGCTGTGAACAACTTGGAAGATGAGTCAGAAGATGAACGCAACCTGGAGAGCTGGATACGTCCAAGGACCCCGGGGGGCCATATCTCAAACTGGTCTTCCCAGGAAATTATAAGGGTTACTCCTGCAGAGTAATTATTATTTCCTATATATTTTAAGCATGCATCAAGTCTTGCATCTAGCCCAAGATGTCAAGACTCATTTTGTAATCGGGCCATCTTGTAATTTTGTGCAAACAGATCAATCAATGAATATCGGACATCTTTTGCAAATGAGTTTTTTTCTTTTCCGCTCACTGTTTTTCATTTTTCTTTTTGTACAAAAATAAAATGGCAATGTTTTCCAAAATGATAACTTCCTTTTCACTTTTTGTAAACAAGATTAAAAACGATCACTAAAATGAACAATCTAAACCCTTGCAGAAAGTGCCTTTCAGACTGCACCGACAACAGCACAGCTATGACTTCGTATGACTTTGACAGTCCAATCAATCAAGTTGATGAAGGGGTTGAAGAAGATTACGAGCTACCTGAAGACCTAGCTAGGTTGTTAAGGCAAGAGGAGAAGGTTATCACTCCTCATCAGGAGGAGATTGAAAGAGTTAATCTTGGTACGGAAGAAGACATGAAAGAGGTTAAGATCGGGGCCTGTCTGCAAGATTCAGTAAAAGAGCAACTCATTGACATGCTTCGGGAATATGTGGATGTCTTTGCTTGGTCTTATCAGGATATGCCAGGGTTGGACACCGATATTGTCATGCACAAGCTGCCTTTAAAAGAAGATTGCTCACCGGTTAAACAGAAATTGCGCCGTACTCGCCCAGATATGGCAATGAAGATTAAAGAAGAGGTACAAAAGCAGTGGGACGTCGGGTTCCTGGATGTGACTAGCTATCCGCCGTGGGTTGCTAATATTGTACCTGTGCCTAAGAAAGACGGCAAGGTGAGGATGTGTGTGGATTACCGGGATCTGAACAGAGCTAGCCCAAAAGATGATTTCCCTTTACCTCACATTGATGTATTGGTTGATAACACGGCTCAGTTCTCGGTGTTCTCCTTTATGGACGGATTTTCAGGATACAATCAGATCAAAATGTCGCCTGAAGACATGGAGAAGACAACTTTCATCACACCTTGGGGCACGTTCTGCTACAAGGTAATGCCATTCGGACTGAAGAATGCTGGTGCAACTTATCAGCGGGCTATGGTAACATTATTCCAAGACATGATCCATAAAGAAATTGAATGTTATGTGGATGACATGATTGCCAAGTCCCTCACAGAAGAAGACCACCTGGTAAATCTGCTGAAGCTGTTCAAGCGTCTGAGGAAGTACCAACTGAAGTTAAACCCCAACAAGTGCACATTCGGGGTGCGATCCGGTAAGCTGCTGGGATTTATTGTAAGTGAGAAAGGGATTGAAGTTGACCCTGATAAAGTCAAAGCCATTCAAGAAATGCTTGTACCAAAGTCAGAAAAAGAAGTTCGAGGGTTCCTAGGTAGGTTGAACTACATTTCACGGTTCATATCTCACCTTACAGCAACCTGTGAGCCTTTGTTCAAGCTGTTAAGAAAAGAACAAACGGTCAGGTGGAATGAAGACTGCCAGAGGGCTTTTGACAAGATCAAGGAATACTTACAAGAGCCACCAATCCTTATGCCTCCAGTTGAAGGAAGACCTCTAATAATGTACTTGACAGTATTAGAAGAGTCAATGGGGTGTGTGTTGGGCCAACATGACGAGTCTGGTCGAAAAGAGTATGCAATATACTACCTAAGCAAAAAGTTTACCGACTATGAACAACGTTATTCACTGCTCGAGAAAACTTGCTGTGCTTTAGCGTGGGCTGCTCGCCGACTAAGGCAGTATATGTTTACCCACACTACCTTGTTGATTTAAAAAATGGATCCAGTTAAGTACATTTTTGAAAAGCCAGCTCTTACCGGACGGGTTGCAAGATGGCAAATGATCCTCACAGAATATGACATTCAATACACATCTCAAAAAGCCATCAAAGGCAGTGTATTGTCTGATTATCTTGCTGAGCAACCCATTGATGATTACCAGCCTATGAGAATTGACTTCCCTGATGAAGACATCATGTTCATAAAAGCGAAAGATCACGAAGAGCCTATTCACACTGAAGGGCCTGACCCAGAAGAAGAATGGATTATGATGTTCGATGGGGCTGTTAATATGAATGGTCGTGGTGTTGGTGCAGTACTCATTACACCTAAAGGAGTTCACATGCCTTTCTCGGAAAAACTCACTTTCAACTGCACTAACAACGAAGCTGAATACGAAGCTTGCATTATGGGTCTTGAGGAAGCCATTGACCTCAGGATCAAAACTTTGACCGTATTCGGAGATTCAGCTCTGGTAATTAATCAAACCAACGGCAAATGGTACACACACCAGGATCATCTGATACCTTACAGGGATTATACAAGGAGGTTATTGAATTTCTTTACAACAGTCAAGCTTGAGTATATCCCTCGAGATGAAAATCAGTTTGCAGATGCTCTGGCTACCATTTTATCCATGATCAAAGTTCAAGCTGCCAACTTTGTGCCTCGGATTTCAGTGTCCAGACTTGACAGACCAGCATATGTATTTGCAACATACATTGTCAAAGATGATAAGACTTTGTTCCATGACATTAAATGCTTCTTGGAGGATCAGACATACCCACCTGGGGCATCTCCCAATGATAAGAAGACTTTAAGAAGGCTAGCTGGTAGTTTCTTCCTGAATACTGACGGTTCCCTGTACAAGAGAAACTTTGATATGGTACTCCTCAGATGCGTTGATAGAACAGAGGCAAACTTGTTGATGCACGAAGTACACAAAGGATCCTTTGGTACCCATGCTGGAGGGCATGCAATGGCTAAAAAGTTGTTAAGGTCAGGTTATTACTAGATCACAATGGATGCCGACTGTTGTGCCTATGCCAGAAAGTGCCATAAATGCCAGATCTATGCGGATAAAGTGCATGTACCTCCGAATCCTCTGAATGTGATGTCTTCACTTGGCCCTTCGCCATGTGGGGCATTGATATGATTGGCAAGATTGAACCGACTGCTTCAAACGGCCACAGATTCATCCTGGTTGCTATTGACTATTTCACCAAGTGGGTTGAAGCAGCTTCTTATGCAAATGTCACCAGACAAGTGGTAGCCCGATTCCTGAAAAGAGATATCATCTGTCGGTATGGAGTTCCCGAGCGAATCATTACATATAATGGTTCCAACTTAAACAATAAAATGATGGCAGAGCTATGCCGGGACTTCAAGATCCAACACCAAAATTCTTCTCCTTACAAACCAAAGATGAATGGCGCTGTTGAGGCAGCTAACAAGAATATCAAGAAGATTTTACAAAAGATGGTGGTCACCTACAAAGACTGGCATGAAATGCTACCGTTTGCCTTGCATGGGTACCGTACGTCAATCAGAACATCCATTGGGGAAACACCGTATCAACTTGTGTATGGTATGGAGGCAGTCCTACCTGTTGAAGTTGAATTACCCTCCCTGCGGGTATTAATGGATGTTAAGCTGAATGAAGCAGAATGGGTCCGGTCCCGATACGAGCAACTGAGTCTGATTGAAGAGAAGAGATTGGCTGCAATCTGCCATGGGCAGCTGTATCAGAAAAGGTTGAAGAAAGCCTTCGATCAGAAAGTCAAGCTCCGAGAGTACCAAGTAGGAGATCTTGTGCTGAAAAGACTCCTCCCTCCCCATACAGACCACAGGGGCAAGTGGACTCCGAACTATGAAGGACCATTCGTAGTAAAGAAAGTTTTCTCTAGTGGAGCACTGATGCTCAGCACTATGGATGGTGAAGACTTCCCGTCCCCTGTGAATTCAGATGCAGTTAAAAAATACTTCGCATAAAATGACCCGCTGGACATAAAAACAGAATGTAAGTCCAGGCAAAAATAGGGCATCCCGACGAGTCAAAAACAGAATAAAAGACTCGGGCAAAAATAAGGGAAATAAATAAAAAATGTACACCCACTGAGTTGAAAAGCCGCATTGGACAACTCAGGCAAAAAAGGGTATCCCGATGGATTGAAAACCCGAAAGGACGATCCATGCAAAATAAGGGAATAAGCGAACAACTGTACTCTGACTTCATCTATATCACTTACAACTTGGTAAGCTTAAAAAGGATCAAGCTTCTTAATCAGCCTTCTTCAGAAAGCAAGATAAGAAGAACGTCAAATGTCATACGAGTCATAGCAAAGGGAAGCACCCTGAAGCGTCATCAACATTGCCAATACCTTTTGTTTCTCAATTTGTAACAATCTCCTCATTTTAGGGGATTTGTTTCTTTAACTGTATCTTGCCGATTCAGGGCACACGAATTAATAAGATCAGATTTTCAGTCATGTTTCGTCTCGTACATTTTATTTTCATTTGCAAGAATGTCTGATGTCTTTAAGATACTGATTGCATAAATACAGATGCTTTTCTTCTAAAAAGTACGTGCGTGCAGGAAATATACTTACTCCCGGGAGTGTCTAAACTCTTATGATGGAATCCAGTAAGGGATACCTCGGGATTACTTGTGTATTTCTCTGTGTTTTCAGGATTGCAGGTGTTCAAAGCACGGCATGGGGCATGAAAGCTTCATCCCAGCAAGCTGGCAAATTATTATCTACTCAGCCTTAGCACCGGAGGTGTTTTCTCCCCAACTGAATTGCCATTTATGCTTCCTCCTCAGCCAAGTACCAGAGCCAGGGAACCATCTCCCCACAGAGTTTCAGCCTCTATCCGGAAGAGCAATGCCTGAGGATCCCACAACAGAGTGAAGAAAGCTTCTACAAACCCCAGCTGGGTCCCTCGTTACCAAAGATAGGTCTATCAGTGACCTATATCCCCAAGCAGAGTCCCATATGTCAGATCTACCAATGATCTCATCCCCAGCTGGGATGTTCACTTCAAGCGGATCTACCAGAGATCTTCATAGCAACGGGACCCAGATCCTGGATCAGTATCTTTGCATAATCATAGCATTCGCATCATATTTTCCCCATAGAGCGTAGCATTCCGTCTAATACGGAGCATTACGGCAAAAATCAAACATATTGCATAATCATAAGCCATGTACTGGATCAAACACCTGTGAATACTGACAATCCGTCAGTAATATACAAAAAACTCTCCAAATTCCCCAGCAGAAAGCCAAGGCATTTGCCCTACACTCATAAATACAAATGCACACTCCTTTTGGCACCCGTCCGTGTCATGATTCCCCAGTAAAGTCGCCCGAGCATTCTTTACAAACAGACACTTATATATTACAGATACTTCTTGACACTCGTCCGTGTCACCCTCCCCAATAAGGTAGAGACTTGTCGGTGTTTCACTCGTACTTATTACTCCGGTTTCACTCATACAGATACTCATTCGTATCTTGTATACACCACTCATACCTCCTCGGATCCGACCCTCGTCCGTGTTCTTTGTTAACTAGTTGATACTCGTCCGTATCATCATCTCTAAACATGCGTCAGTCGTTTGTTTCTACCGATACTCGTCCGTATCATGGTCTTAGGGATGCTCGTCCGCATCTTTAATCTATACACCGTACACCAAACACTGATACCTCTCATTTCTTGGATATAGACACTCGTCCGTGTTTACTTGTCCCAACAAATCCTAGTGAACTTTTTCCTTTCTATCTGACATTCGTCCTATGTCATGATACCCTTTCGGCAGCCGTACCCTGCCAGGTGATCGTCCTTCACCTTTGGATGACCGTCCCTCATCTTTTCCCCAGCGGAGTCTCCATTATTGGAACCCTTATCTATCCGGCATTCATCCTATGTCGTGATATTTAGCAGCCGTCCCCTGCTAGGTGATCGTCCTTCACCTCTTGATGATCGTCCTTCATCATGCTTATCCGATGGCCGCCCCCATCGTTGATCTTGTTATCTGACATTCGTCTTATGTCATGATAAATCCCAAGAGCAGCCGTACCCTGCTAGGTGATCGTCATTCACCTCTTGATGATCGTCCTTCATCATGTTTATCCGATGGCCGTCCCCATCGTCGACTTTTTTATCCGGCATTCGTCCTATGTCGCGATACTTTCAGCAGCCGTACCCTGCCCGGTGATTCGTCCCTCACCATTAGATGACCGTCCCTCATCTTATTCCCCAACAGAGCAGCCGTCCCCTGCTAGGTGATCGTCCTTCACCTTTGATGACCGTACCTCATCATTTATGTTTACCTATAATCCCCAGAGAGTCTTATGTCTTTGCTTGATGGTCGTCCCCATCATAATCTCTTATATCCCCAGCATGTCGGTCGTCCCCGTCATTGCTTTTTCCCCAGCAGTCGTCCTCTGCTCGACGATCGTCATCCGTCGCCCGCACCTTATAATACACTTTATTTTCCTTTTACAATCTATATCCCTTTTCTTCTTCATTCTGTGAGCGCAAATTTTGGACTGTCTTTGGTATTCAACCACAAGTTATCTTGTTTGCATGTTAAGCCGTTGCTTACATTCTGCACAGCTAACTCATGTTTGAATAGGGGCAGTTGTAAACACCCCAAATTTGACCTCACCCATTCACACCATGGCTTGTGATCTCTTCATATGCATAAGTTCAATCATGGCATCTCATATTGTATATTTGCTTCACTGCATTGGTTCAAAGTCATCTGCATCCAGGGTTTGTGATCTGAGCAATCCAAGAGCCACTTGAGCCACTCCAAAGGTCATCAATCACTTCAAAGGGGTCCATGTATGTTCAAGAATCATATTGTATCCTCACAAAGTCAAGAAAGTCAAAGAATCACAAGAACTGAGAAAGGCATGGAAGCAGAGCCAGGTTTAACTACACAGTTGACCTAGAATTAGGGTTTTGGTTTCAAAGGCCATAACTCCAAATTTCTTGGTCATTCTTGTTTCTATTGGTCTCTATATGGTATAGGGATCATGCATATCAATTTTCATGAATAAATTCCATGGGGAAGGCATCCAATCAGGAGTTGACTTCTTGAGCAAGTCAGTGTAAAATCAGGGCATCTGAGGCCCCCAATGACCCAACCAAGGGGTGTTCTTCATCATTTTGAATGTGTATGATCTTTATTTGATCATAGAAGATGGTAGAAGTTCACAAAATTAGAGAATTTCAAGCCATTTGCAAAGTTGACTTTTTGGGAAAATGACTTGTAATGGAAACTTGCCATTTTGGGAAACTTTTTCAACCCTTGCTTTTTGATTCAAAAATTCTTCAAATGGGAAAACTTTGGTCATGAAAGTTGTAGAATGGATCATTCCCTTTTCAAAAAGTACAAGAACTCATTCTAATTCATTTTGGATCAAAAGTTATGGCTTGTCAAAGTTGGGAAAAATCACATAATTTCAAGTTTTGTACCAAAGAGGCATTTTGCAAAATGTTGTGATCAAGCATTCTAAAGACTTCAAATGTGCACAAACTCATTACAACATACTCACATGACCTCTAAAGATCATAATTGGCCCAAGAATATTGCATTTTGGTGCCTTGAACTTCATGAATTTCCAAAATGGCCAAAGATGTACCAACTTGCAAAAACTCATGAAGCCATGCCTCTACTTGTTACAGCTCATAGAATCTGATCCACATGAACTCCTTGATCTCTGCTGATCCCAACCATGCCCCTATCACAACCTCACACTTGCCCATACCTCAAGTACAAGTCAAGTTGACATTTTGGCAACTTGCCCATACCAATCCCACAGTACCATACCAAATATTCTGCCCAATCCAGACTTTACAAACACACTTCAAGCAAGCCATTTCATCACACAACTCATCCTGATCTCCCCCACAAGCCAACATACAAAAAAATCCTCCCCTTTGCATTTTCTATCGAATCTCTCAACTCAGCCACAAAAACTTAAAATTTCTTTCACTAATCAACTCACCATGATCCACTGATCATTTACCACCCCTCACTTGTCCCTGAAACCACCACAATTAAAAACACGATTTCAACACTCCCTTGACCTGAGCTTCTGCCAACTTTCTCTGGAGGCCATATAAACTCTAGCTAAGTGTCAAAAGCTTCCAAGGAGGATCATTGGGACTTGTTTGAGCCAAAGAAGCAGCCAGAAAGCTCCTGGATTGAAAGCTCAACCTCAGGTAACATGATGAACAAATTTTCCAGAACCTTGTTTTCTTGTTAGAATGTTGTTCTACATGTTGCCCTGATCATGGGGATCTATTTATTTTTGAAAATGAGCCAGAAACAAGCATGTTGTGATGTTCTGAAAGTTTGCCCGTGAAAATGTTTTTGCTTGTTTCCTTTGATTCATGTAAAATAAATGTTGTTTGTGTTAGGGTTTATGTTTAGTGATGTTCATAGTTTGATTCTGGAGAGTTTTGTGTGGTTTTGATGCGTTTTGAGAGAGATTGAGATTTTGGTTGGCCGGAGAAGATGACCGGAACACTGTTCCGGTCATCTGAAAGTCATTAGGGTTTTGGATTAGGGCTTAATCATAATTAGGCCGATTTGAATGTGAGCTGTCCATTATCGCGCCAGGTCAATTCCCGCCCCTGTGAGTTTGAATCTCATCCATCAGATTGGCTGACTTTCTCATTTTTCATTTAAATTCATTTTAAATTCATTTGTTTTAAATTTATTTTGTACGAATTATTAAAAATAGTAAAAACCATTAAAAAATTCTGAAATTTTTTGTCAAAGGTTTAATTAATTATCAGAACACAAAAATATTTTTATTTTTATTTTTTGCATTAAAAATTATTTTTAAATCATTTAAATGTTTATTTTTAATTAGTTAATGAAAATTAATTAATTAAAAATACATTTAGGTATTTAAAAATCACAAAAAAATTCACATAGCATTTAAAAACATTTATAAACATTGTCCAACTCTCAAACCAAATTTCTTTTCTGATCTTGGTGCCTTTTGATCATTTTCTTTGGATTTAATTTCATTTCAAGGCAATATTTTGTTTCAAACTTCAAAAATTCATTTCTGCCTAACCATTGAGAGTTGGATGATGATTCTTTTTGCATTGCATCTTGTATAGCATGTAGTTTATAGGATAAAATTGGTTTGAATTGATCTTGCCTTTTCAATTTTTTTTGCATTTTTCTTGGCAAAGTACCCCAAAACCCTAGCAATCTTAGGAAATTCATAACTCTCACTAGGTTAAGAGTTGGGTCCCCTCCTTTGGGTAGTGAGTTTGTATAGGTTTAGGGTTCCTTTGATTGCATTTTCAAATTTTTATCATGTCACTTGCTTCTGATTTGAATTTTGCTTTGAGTGTTGATCATAAACCCTAATTTATGCCTTCCTTTGCATCCATCTTCCATTTGCTTGCATACCATGACTTGCCATGACATTTTGTGCATCCATTTGATTCATAATACATCTTAGGACATATTAGAATCATGTTTGATCATTGCATCTTTCATTTGCCATGTTATTTGTCCATTGCATTCCATAACTTTTCATGAACTTCCATGGTTCAAATCATGCCTCATTTGCATCTTTATGTTTGTATGATCATTCTCATGCCTTGCCTCATGTTTGTATCATCTCTTAGCATCATTAACATCATGTTTATGCTCCTAGTTTTGGTTTTCATCATCACATTTCAACTCATTTGCATTTCATTTCATTTCTTTTGCTAACTTTTCAGGTGGTAAGTTGTTTTGAGAAGTGGATTTGCCTTCACTTCTCACAATCTCTTTTCATCTCTCTTATGCATCATTGCTGCATTTTATCTTGTGCTTTGGATTGAGCTTGCTCATTCTTGCTCATCTTACTTTCTTTCTTCAAGCTACTTGTCTTCTTGAGTGAAGCAAGTTGTCTTGTTTCTCTCTGCTCCTTCCTCCTTTCATCTTGCTTCTCCTTGGTGGCTTCCTTGAAGATTTCTCCTCTTAAGCCTCACAAACCCTAGGATCTCCAAGCATGATAACAATTAGGGTTTGATTAGTCCCCCATTTAGTTTTATCTTTGTGTCATCTTTGAGTCTCCTCTTCTCACCTCATAATCAAGGACTAAACCCTAAAGGCTTTAAGGCTTTGTGATTAAGCTTATGCCTACATCCTTCTATTAGGATGGAGTGTATAACTTTAATCCTAAGTGTTAAACCCTTAATGTGTTTAAATCCTTTAATCAATTCACCTAATAATCATCAAGACATCAAACTTGTAACTTGGGCCTTGCATTAGGGTTCTAATTCTTCCTTAATTGTTTAAGAAGGACTAACCCTAGTGTTAATGGACAAGCCCCCCTCAAGTTGTCTTACAAACCATAAAAAATCACTTCTTCATCATATCATTAACTAAAATCCACTTAATAAAGGGTTTTGTTTTGTCATGAGGTTAATCCCTAATCATGGATTAAGTTGAGGAGCCTTCCTCAGCTTAAATATGCTCATCTATTATCCTTTTATTAGGATGGTGTAATGAGTCTGTTTAATCCCTGATTATGGCTTAATCTCATTACTTAACACTAAACAAAAACAACAAAAACATCTAAATAATTGCAAGTAGGTTAATGATCTTAATCCTACATCATGGTGATTAAGTGTGAGATGCTGACTTCACACTTAAGGTATTCTCATTACCCTAATCAGAGGGAAGATGTGATGAGTTTACCAACCCATTGGTTTAGGCATAAGCTCATTAACTTATGACAATCTTTCAAAAGCAATAAAAGACTGAAAACACAACAAACAAACAATAATCGTCTCCTCCGGGATTCTTTTCTCAACTCATTCATTCACAAACGAGAACTTGCTTCTTCCGTCTAATGCAAGACAGTTTGCACCTGAGCCCGACAGGTCATACACTTGAGCATAGACAAGTGAGCAGTTCACAAGTCAATTTACCTTTCAGTCTCTTTGGGTCGAACTACGGTGTTCTGACTTCCTCATTGCACGAGAGGTTACGTAGGCATAACTTAACAGTTATCGAACAAAAGTCTCTGTATATTCCCCCTTCTTCCAGCTTTATTCTTTAAGCCTCATATTCTTGAGCATTTCACTCTTATTCTTACACTGACAATTCATTTATACACTTTACACTTCTTCTGCACTGACACTAGTATTCTTTCCAGCTTTGATACACAAATTGCACTGACACTACCCCCTTTAAACAAGAATCTTTTAAGCGTGGATCCCGTCGAGTACGGCGGACAATCTGGGTGCTAATACCTTCCCAGAATGTAACCATCCCCCTTTCTCAGTCTCTCTGGTTCGCGACCGTCTTATGCATATCTTTTCTTAGGTTTATGCAGCATTACCTTTCCTTCGGGATAAAAATGCCTAGCTGGCGACTCTATTCATTCCCTTCTCTCTTTTCGCCGACCGTTCGCGTATGTACCCCTTCTGACCTGAGGTGTCATTTGGTGGGAGCGACAGTAATATGTACGGAAGATTCTCTTTTTTTTTGTTTTGGTGCCGTGAAGGATTGTGGGTGGGGCACCTGATATGTTGCTTTTTATGGCCAGCTGTATGATGGAATTTGCAAGCTGTATGCTGTTATTTTGAAGAAACAAAAGGGGCCATATTTGTGGGTGAGTGGCGTGAGGGTCTGTTGTAGAGATGATGAGTGAAAACAAAAAATAACTTATAATAATAATAATAATAATAACTATAAACAAAACTAATGATACTAATTAAGGATAATGCTAAAGATAAAAATAATAGTAATAAAGGGTTAGTAATAACAAAAACTAATAATAATAATAAAAATAATATCAATAATAATAATAAAGAAAATAATAATAATAATTAAGAAGATAAAAAAACGTGATAATAAAGGATAATAATAATAATAATAAGGATGGAAATAAAAGAAAAAATAGAATGATATTTTTTGTAATTTTGGATATAGCAAATGGGCCTAAATGATAAATGGGCTTAAAAATAATTTTAAAATAAAAAATAAAAAAAATAATAAAAGGAAATGAGATGGATTATCGAGTAATCGGTACCCACATAACACACTGACTTTTTAAACACTGCACACACACGCACTTGACATGACAAACTTAAGAAAAAAAATAAAAAAAATAAAAAAAAAACTTATTTTTGAAAAACCTTTTAACATACGATTAGACAGAAAATAAAATGGTAGATATTTTTTGGATTTTTGAAATAATGGTTAGACAGAAAAATAGAACGTTGCAGGTAAGACAAATTTGGGGTAAGACAGATACCCCTATCGAATTGGCTTAGACCGAGTAAGGTGAATTGGCTGGCGTTCAGCCTTTCAAGGTATAAGATAATAAGATATTAACTGACTCCAAATTTGTCCGAAAAGAAATTGCGAAAATAGCAAACGAAATAAACTGGAAAATAACGGGTGACACAGCAAGACATAATTGACAAAATAAATCACTTATCACCAGAGGATGATAAGGCAAATAACTGAAAAGAAAAAAATAAAGTCACTTATCATTAGAGGATGATAAGGCAAATAACTGAAAATAAAATCAATTATCAACAGAGGATGATAAGGCAAATAACTGAAAATAAAATCACTTATCAACAGAGGATGATAAGGCAACAGACTAAAAATAAAATCACTCATCAACAGAGGATGATATGGCAACAGACTAAAAATAAAATCACTCATCAACAGAGGATGAAAAGGCAAATAACTGAAAATAAAAATCACTTATCAACAGAGGATGATAAGGCAAGAGACTAAAAATAAAATCACTTATCACCAGAGGATGATAAGGCAAAAGAACTGAAAAATAAAATCACTTATCAACAGAGGATGATAAGGCAAAAGAACTGAAAAATAAAATCACTTATCAACAGAGGATGATAAGGCAAATGGTTGAAAAATAAAATCACTTATCAACAGAGGATGATAAGGCAAAAGAACTGAAAAATAAAGTTACTTATCAACAGAGGATGATAAGGAAAATGAAATTTAAATACATCCATAGAATCCGCCAAGGGGATGCCCTGATTCTTCGATTGATATGATCTGGACTTCCGTTGGGGAAAGGACTGGAAACTTGCGCTGATCCTGGATCCTGAACTATGCAACTATGCTTGATTATTTTTGAAATGGTATTCCATAAGGATGGAGATACTGTGCAAATGCTTATGCACTGAGATGTAAATTAAAAATGTTGGGGAAAATAAAAAGGTCTGATTTATTTAGGTATGCAAATGATGCATATGCTACAAATGATTGATGTAAATGATGCGTAATGATGCATATGACGTTATTGATGCATATGAGCGATTGAAAGGTGCCAGCTTAGTGGACTTTCGGTCTGGTAGTTGCCAATAATGATTGGACTTTAGGTGGGTGGAGGGCTTGATTCCCCACCACGCGTTCTTTGACGACGTATGGTCAGAAGATGGATCTGAAAGCTCCAAGCTTTGGTTATCTGCTGATGACCGAAGTGACTTGATTGAAGCAAGAAACTGATTTTTATTATTGTAAAGGTCCCACAAAGTCTGCTTGTTTAGCTGGGGAGAAGAAATAGGAAGATTTGCTCCTTGTTTGATGCCACTGTTTGTAGGGTATTTAAAATAAATCCGGTGAGGAAGCTTTGACAATGGCCATGGAATGATCTGCCCCTGAATGAGCCTTTGAAGATAATTTTCCCCTGATTGAGCTGTTGAAGATGCTTTTGCCCCTGATTGGGTTGTTTGAAGATGATTTGCCCTTGATTGGGCCGTTGAAGTAGTTTTGATTCACGTTGGCACCAATGAAGTTCAAATTTTCTCTTTTGATTGCCCCTTGTTGGGATTGTACTGATGTCAAGCACTGAATTGCAATTAAATTATTCATACACAAATGGTAGTGTTAATGTAAAGTTCATGTAAGTTTTGAAAAAGTCAATTTATTTAAATGTTGTGATAGTGTAACGAATGGACTGTTAGTCCACACGAGGTGCTGATTTAGAAAGTGTATGAAAAGATGCAGCAAGAATAATGTGCAAACAAGATTGAAGATTAGCAAATATATGGGAGTCAATTTACGCAACCTTATTGGTAGCATGCTTTCAGAATAAATCGCACCTCAATTAGGTCTTTTGAGGGTTGTAACGTGGTCTGGTAAATGGTTTGAGAAATAAAGGATATAAGGCTCAAAGTTTGATTTGTACCCATCCCTTCTTCGTAATTTTCTCTAGTCCTACGTTCAGTTAACTCTACACATGTATTTGTTTTGACTTTGCAAGAGTGAAGATGAAGCTTCAAAGTTTGCTCTAAGTGGCAGTCATCTTATTTTGCTGTTAGTGACCCTTTCATTCTTGATTTGGTGGTCACTGATATTTGTTTTGCTTTTGCTGAGGATTTGAGTTCCTCTTTTGATTTTTTCGACTAAGTCTCCCTTTGGGTGCTCAACTTAGGGGTTTTTCTTTTCTTTTCTTTTTTTGCTTGAATATTGTGACTTCCAAGTCATTTGTTGATGGTCCTCTGACGGGATGTCTCATCTTGCGGTTTGAAAGTGTAGTCAAGTTAACTGAACAACTACCCTGCCCCGGGTTAAATGTAAGGGTTGTATCCGAAAGTGTAAACACCCCAAATTTGCCCTCACTAATTTCACCATGGCTTGTGGTTCTGTTCATTTTCATAAGTTTAATCATATCATCTCATAGAGCATTTTTGTTTCACTGCATTGATTCAAAATCATCTGCATCTAGGGTTTGTGATCTGAGCAATCCCTGAGCCATCTGAGCAACTCCAAAGGTATTCAATAATCTCAAGAGGGTCCATGTATGTTCAAGCATCATATTATATCCTCCTAAAGATCAAGAAGTCAAGGAATCACAAGAACTGAGGAAGGTGTGGAAGCAGAGCCAAGCTTAACTGCACAGATGACCTAAAATTAGGGTTTTGGTTTCAGAGGCCATAACTCCAAGTTTTTTGGTCATTCTTGTTTCTATTAGTCTCTATATGGTATAAGGATCATACATACCAATTTTCATGAAGAAATTCAATGGGGAAGGCATCTGACCAAGAGATGACTTCTTGAGCAAGTCAGTGCAAAATCAGGGCATCTGAGGCCCCCAATCACCCAACCAAAGGGTATTCTCCATCATTTTGAATGTGTATGATCTTTATTTGATCTTAGGAGATGTTAGAAGTTCACAAAATTGAAGAATTTCAAGCCATTTGCAAAGTTCCCATTTTGGGAAAGTGACTTGTAATGTAAACTTGCCATTTTGGGAAAGTTTTTCAACCTCCTCTTTTTGATCCAAAAATGCTTCAAATGAAAATTCTTTGGTCATGAAAGTTGTAGATTGGATCCTCCCATTTTCAAAAAGTACAAGAACTCATTCTAATTCATTTTAGAACAAAAGTTATGGCTTGTCAAAGTTGGGAAAAATCACATAAATTTCACTTTTACACCACAGAGGGAAACTTGCAAATTCTCATGCCAAGCATTTCTATGACTTCAAATAGGCTTCTATACATCATTAACATTATAACACATTGCCTAAAACTCAGAATTGGCCGAAGAACTTCCAAGTTTCATGACTTGTGCATGAAGAAATCAAGAAAGGGGCAAACTTAATGAAAATTGCAAACCCCCCCATAAGCTTCAATCCACTTGCTGGTTAGCCTCAATCTCATTTCCATGGTCATCCTTGAATCAAGCTGCAGCAGACATGTCTTTGTCCTAGGCCTGAAACAGCCCATACCTCAAAGGACACATAACCTTGACTTTTTGCAAAACAAGCCATACCAATCAGCATAGCCCACACCAACTCCACAGGCCTATCACATCTTGATACATGGACCAAACACAAGCCATTTGACATAAGAACATAGCCTGGGCTCTCCCACAAGGCAAAAACCACAAAACTCCTCCTTTTGCATTTTCTATCGAATCTCATAACTCAGCCATTTATTCTCAAAACTTCTTCCACCATTCATCTTCAAATCCATCACTGATCACAAACCACCCCTTACTTTGCCCTAAAAGCCACCACACACCAAATACAATTTTTTCCCTTTTGAACTGAGCTTCACTGAACTTCAAAGAAAGGACACAAACACTTCAGCCAAGCATCAAGGAAGCTCAAGGGAGATTAGAGGAGGTTGTTTGCATCAAGCAGAAGGCCTAGACAGCTCCATTGGCAAAGCTCCATCTCAGGTATCTTCTTGAAATATTTTTCCAGAACTTGTTTCTTTAGTTATAGAATGGTAGAGTGTGTTCCACTGATCACAATGAACCTTGAATGGTGAAAAATGGTTGAGTTTTGAGCGTGTATGCATGTTCTGAAATTTTGTTCAGTTTTAGGTTTTTGTTCGAATCTTGTTGTTGATAAAAAATAAATGAAGTTTGATGCTGGATTCTTGTTCTATGGGATTTGGGGATCATTTCTGGAGAGTTGAGGGGTTTGAATTGGCCTAGGGAGTATTTTAGAGAAACCTCAGGGGAGAGGTGGCCGGAGAAGATGACCGGAGGTCACTTCCGGCCACCTGAGAGTCATTAATGCTTTAATCTGAATTAGGGCTTAGTTTGAATGTAGAGCGTACGATTTTGTTTCCCGCGCGTGTCCAATGGCTCAGATCATCCCACTTAACCCTAATCCACTTAATTAACTTAATTAATTAGGGTTTAATTTTAAATATTCCAGTTTGAATGTGGACCCTCAGATCACGCGCCAAGTCAATTCCCGCGCCCTAGGTTCAAATCCCAGCCTTTGGATCAGTTGACTTACCATTTAATTTGATTTTTATTTCATTTTTATTGCATTTTCTTTCTCATTTATTTTAAAATATCAAAACACATCACAAAAAATTTATTTTTTGCATACTGACTTAAAATATTTTTCTCATTCTGAAAATAATTTTTATTTTATTTATTGCATAATTTTCGTATTTTAAAAATATTTTAATGTTTATTTTAATTAGTTAATGAGAATTAATTAATTAAAATAGAATTTAAGTTTCTAAAAATCACAAAAAAATTCACATTTCATTTTGATACATTTAGAAACATTGTCAAACTCTTCAAACAAATTTCTTTTTGGTTCTTGACCTATTTTGATATTTTTCTTTGGAATTAAAGTTCTTAAAAGGCAATATTTTGGTCCTAACTTAGAAAAATTCATTCTGCCTAACCATGAAGAGTTTGATGTTGATTCTTTTTGCATTGCATTCTTCATATCATATAGTTTCTAGCGTGAAATTGGTTTAAATTTATCTTTCATTTTCAATTTGATGTGCATTTTTCCTTTTGAAGTGCCTTAAAACCCTAGCTAACTTGTGAAAATCATAACTCCCATTTGCTTCTGATTTTGGATTTTTTCTTTGTGACTTGTGTATAAACCCTAATTTTGGCTTTCATTTGCATTCATTTCTCATTTGCTTGCATACATGAACTTGCCATGAGATTTTGTGCATCCACATGACTCCTAAGACATATTAGGACACATTAGAATCATGATAAGTCATTTCTTCATCCATTTTCCATGTTATGCATCCATTGCATTTCATAAACTTTCATGAACTTTCATGGTTCAAAACATGCTTCATTTGCCTCCACATCCTTGTATGGTCATCCACAACTCTTGACATGTGTTTGCATCATCTCTTAGCATCATTAACATCATGTTTATGCTTCTGACTTTGGTTTGCATCATTGCATTCATCTCATTTTCACTTCATTTCACTTTTTTGTTACTAACTTTTCAGATGGTAAGTCATTGAGAAGTGAATTTTTCTTCACTTCTCATAATCTCTTATCATCCCTCTTATGCATTCATTTCTGCCTTTTACTTGTGTATTAGAGTGAGCTTGCTCATTCATGTCTCCTCCTCACTTTCTTTCTTCAAGCAACTTGTCTTCTTAAGTGAAGCAAGTTGTCATGCTTCTCTTTGTTTCTTCCTTCTCCCATCTGCTTCTTCCTTGGAGGTTTTTCTCCTGAAGATCTTTTGCAAGCCTCATAAACCCTAGGAATACCCAAGCATGATCACAATTAGGGTTTGTTTAGTCCCCCCATTAGTTTTACCGTTGTGTCATCTTTGTGTCCTCTCTTCTCATCTCTTAATCAAGGACTAAACCTTAAAGGTTTTAAGGCTTTGTGATTAAGCTTATACCTGCATCCTTCTATTAGGATGGAGTGTATAACTTTAATCCTAAGTGTTAAATCCTTAATGTGTTTAATTCCTTTAATCAATCCACTTAATAATCATTAAGACATCAAGCTTGTAACTTGGGCCTTTTATTAGGGTTCTAATTCTTCCTTAACTGGTTAAGAAGGACTAACCCTAGTGTTAATGGACAAGTCCCCCTCAAGTTGTCTTACAAACCCTAAAATTCATTTCTTAATCCTTACCATTAACTAAATCCACTTAATAAAGGCTTTGTCTTGTCATGAGGTTAATCCCTAATCATGGATTAAGTTGAGGAGCCTTCCTCAGCTTATATGTTCTCATCTATTATCCTTCTATTAGGATGGTGTAATGGGTCCATTAAATCCTTGATTATGGCTTAAACTCATTACTTAACACTAAACAAAAAACTCCAAAAAACATCTAAGTAATTGCAAGTAGGTTAATGATCTTAATCCTACATCATGGTGATTAAGTGTGAGGTGTTTACTTCATACTTAAGGTATTCTCATTACCCCTAATCAGAGGGAGGATGTGATGAGTTTACTAACCCTTGGTTTAGGCTTAAGCTCATTAACTTATGACAAACTTCAAAAAGCAATAAAAGACTGAAAACACAAAAACAAACAATAATCGTCTCCTCCAGGATTCTCTTCTCATCTCACTCATTCAAAAACGAGAACTTGCTTCTTCCGTCTAATGCAAGACAGTTTGCACCTGAGCCAGACATGTCATACACTTGAGCATAGACAAGTAAGCAGTTCATCACTCAATTTATCTTTCAGTCTCTTTGAGTCGAACTACGGTGTTCTGACTTCCTCATTTCACGAGAGGATACGTAGGCGTAACTTAACTGTTATCGAACAAAAGTCTCTGTATATTCCCCCTCCTTCCAGCATTATTCTTTAAGCCTCTTTATCTTGAGCATTTTACTCTTGTTCTTACACTGACACTTCTCTCATAGACTTCACATTTCTTTTACACTGACACTTGCATTCTTTCCAGCTTTGATACACAGATTGCACTGACACTACCCCTTTTGAACACAAATCTTTTAAACGTGGATCCCGTCGAGTACGGCGGACAATCTGGGTGCTAATACCTTCCCAGGTTGTAACCAACCCCCTTTCTCAGTTTCTCTGGTTCGCGACCGTCTTATCCATCTTTTCTTAGGTTTATGTAGCATTACCTTTCCTTCGGGATAAAAAATGCCTAGCTGGCGACTCTTTTCTTTTGAGTTCACCCATGTGTGTTCTCTCTCTTCTCGCCGACCGTTCGCGTCTGTACCCCTCTTGATCGGGTGTCATTTGGTGGGAGCGATAACTTGGCGACTCTGCTGGGGACCCTTATACTGTAACCAGGGCTTCTGGTTCTTTTTGTGGGTTCCTCCTAGCGTTTGTTTGATTTGTGTTTACTGGGGTGTTATGTGCTAATTGTGTTTATATATTTGCTTTATTTACTGCTTTATGTACAGCTTTATTTATTTCTTTCCTTTACAGTTTTTCATATTTCACACTGTCATTATCATTGCTGGATCTGGCTTCTGTTTTGGTGGGTGGGGTTCCATTGAGAGTTTGAGGTCCTATACCTCGGACCTGAGTGACACTAGGCTAGAATGGTTCATGTTTTTTCCAATTCCATTTCGGTCTGGTGCGGGAATATGAAACACGGTTCAGATGTGGGTTTCTTCTTGAGAACTCTGTGCTATAGATTTCCTGTAGTGTTAGGGCTATCTGGGAAGCCTGCTATGTCTGGATGACCTTTATCATGACCTTCATAAGCTGAGGTGAATTAGAGGAGGATCTTTTATGGTTATTGTAAACACTGTACCTCCGGGTTAGAAGTGTTTACACTTCTCATAACTGATCCAAGTATAAGGATCTTTGTTCTAGAACATGACATGTGAGGAGGTTGGGCTGTTTACAGGTTTGCAGGAACCCTTGGCCACATCATACCCTATTACTATACTGTTTAAGAGTACCTCATTTTGGACAGTTCTTGTGATTAACCCTGGACATGTGACTCTTTATTTGAGTCCCCCACCTTGGTTACTGGATTTTTGAACCTCCATCTGGACCTTCTTTGAACATACAATGGACTTATATCAAGATAGATAATCAGATCCAGCTAGATCACAAACCCTTGCATATCATTTGCATATATCATCATTGCATCATTTAACATTTGTTTATTTGTCTTTCAGGGTATCCGCATCATATCTGGTTTGGTTTTGACCCCTTCTTCTGCATAGACCTTTGCTTCATCAGTTATTTGCTTCAGCTATCTTCATCATCACCAGCATCAGTCTGTCAGTGGCTCATTTCCAGCAACAGTCTGTGATCTTCATCAACACCTATCTTCAGTTTCTTCAGCAACATTCATGACTACTCCCAGGAAGAGCAACATATACTACCATTTCTTTGAACCTGTGTTGACTGGTATCAGGCAGGTCCAGTCACTTATCACACCTGACCACATCCCATTGTTTAGAGAACACTATGGAGGTATCCTAGATATGGTTATGGACCTTGATCCTTCTCAGAGAAGCATGATCCACACCTGCTTGCAGTTTTATGATCCTCCATTGAGATGTTTCACCTTTCCAGACTTCCAGCTAGGGCCTCTGCTGGAAGATTTTTCTTCATTGACTAGAGTACCTATCAGAGGTGGAATCCCTTTCAACCCAGAAATGACTTTTCCCAGAAATGAAGAGATAGCAAAGGCACTATACTTGGAGCCTGCCTTGAATGAGCAAAGTATGACAACAAAAGCTGGGATCCCTGGTTTGCACTTGGATTTCTTAATTTCTCAGGCCATCCTGAACGCCTCTTTGGGAGAATGGAGGGCAGTATGTGCACTGTTAGCCCTCAGCTTATATGGGGCTATACTATTTGCAGATGAACCCAAATTTGTCAGCAAGAATGCCATCCATCTGTTTCTTCAAAGGAACCCAGTACCCAGACTGCTGGGAGACTTTTATTACTCCATCCATCAAAGGAATGAGAAACAGAGGGGGAAGTTAGTTAGATGTTGTGCTCCTTTGTTTTACACATGACTGCTCAGACACCTTCCTAAGTCAGATGCCTTCCTGAATCCTCACCAACAGAAGAATTGGGCCAAGAGGCTCATTGCTTTGACTTCAGATGATATTAGATGGTGCACTCAGAGCTCCAAGGGCAAGGACATTATCACCAGCTGTGGACAATAGCCAAATGTACCTCTGATAGGAGTAAAGGGTTGCATCAACTACAATCCTTTTCTATTGAAAAGGCAACTGGGCTATGCTTTGGTTCACCCTCCTAGAGTGCAATATTTAGCTGAGGACCTGTATTGTGAAGTAAAACCTAATTCAGCTGCTATCAGACAAGCATCCTGGGCTTGGGATAACATCCAGACAAAAGGGATGGCAATTCTGGGAAGGTGTAATAATGTTGCTTCAGCTCAGTACTATGATTGGTCCCGTACTAGAGCTCAGATTACTGGAATGCCCTTCACCTTGGACCCTCAACTGTACAACCTGCAGCAACTGTCAGCCTAGAAGAATTTGAGAAGCTGAAGGAAAGGAATGAGAACCTATCTCAAGCCTTGAAGAAGACCCTTTGGGAAAGGAGTGATGGTCGTCTGGACATTGAGATATTGAGAAAGCTCAGGGTGGAGCATCTCACCAAAATTGAGAAGACAGAGGATTACATAAGGAAAGCAAGGGCTGGGGAACAAATATTGAAGAATGCCTGTAAAGAAGCCAAGATTCAGAAGGCTAGGACTAAGCTCTATCTGCAAGAGAATCAGGCTAGGTGGGTCAGGATCACTGAAGCCCGTACGCAAGAGGACCAGAAAACTCAAGCCAAGATTGAACAGTTAGAGGCCAATGAGAAGAAGCAGCAGGAAGCTTTGTTAGCAGCCTAGAAGGAGATTTCAGAGTTGAAGCTTAGAGCAGGATTGAAGAGATCAAAAGACCAGGACAGGCACAAGAAGCTGACCACTGCCATTGCTACCAGGAACCTCCTCATTAGGACCATTACAGAGCACCCAGCTGGTCCAGTAACTGAGGCACTCCTGAAGGAGGACAAAGAGGATGAGTTTGGACTGGATGTCTGATTTTTGTTTGTTGTTGTTTCCATTTAATGTACTTTTCCTTTTATTGTATTTTGACCCTCCAGGGGCATGTATTGTAAAACAAACTATGTATTGATTCACCATTTGTAATATATTTTAGTTTGTTTCCATTTGGGCTTTTCTCTCAACAACATCAAGCATCTTCCTCGAGGTCTGGAAAGGTCAAAACCAAGAACCAAACCGGATACCTTGGAAACCAAATAAGCATACTGCATTGCATACTAACTTTTGTTTTGTTTTGTAGGTTTTATTATTATCGTTTCTAACTTTGTTGTGATCTCAGGAAACATTGCTCGTCGCCGAGTTTTCCCTGTCAACCGCGCGCACCGGTACCCTACTCGCAACAACCTTCCCGGTATTCAAATGGAACAAGTACAGCAGGATCTGACTGAGGTCAGAAATCAGATGGCTAATGAAAGAGTGGAGATGAGAAATCAAATGACTCAATTCATGGCTGTGATGACTGGCTTGGCCCAGAGTCAAGAAAGGCTAAGGGAACTGGTGGAATGACAAACTCCTGAAGAACCTCATCTTAGAACAGGAGGGACTAGTAACAATGAGCGGGGCCAGCCTCGTATTGACCCACCGGTATTTGGACCTCATTTGGATCCAGAAGCTAACATCCCGAGGAATGTACAAGGTAATACTGCTGGAGGGAGAATCTTGCAAGAGGATCCCCAAGAAGAGAAGTTTACTGTTATGGGAGCTGGAGATGAAGTCTATGACAGGAGATTGGATGAAATTGCTGAGAAGTTGAGATCCTTGGAGTCTCAGAATTACTTAGGCTTCAATGTGATGGACATGGGGCTAGTGGATGAGGTGAGAATTCCCCACAAATTCAAACCCCCATGCTTTGAGAAATACAATGGTACCTCTTGTCCACGAACTCACCTGCAGTCTTTCCTGGGAAGACTTAAAGCTTATACTATGGATGAAAAATTATGGATGTTCTACTTTGAAGATAGTCTGACCGGGGCTTCAAGAGAGTGGTATTCACACTTGACCAGAGCTACCATTAGATGCTGGAAGGATTTAGCTGAAGCCATCATCCGGCAATATCAATACAACCTGGACATGGCTCCCAACAGGACCCTCCTAATGGGAATGTCCCAGTCTTCCAGAGAAAGCTTCAGGGAATATGCCCAAAGGTGGAGACAACTCGCTGCTGCTGTCCAACCACCCATGTCAGAAAGAGAAATGGCTGATATGTTCATGAATACTTTGCAACGAACATATATTGATAGATTGGCTGCCTTTTCCTCTACCAGTTTTGCTGATGTGGTCATAGCTAGGGAAAGGATTGAAAGCCTTTTAAAAATGGGCAAAATTTCTGACAGTGGTGCAAGTTCATCCAATAATCCCAGGAAGCCTTTTGTGGGACCCCGAAGAGCTGGTGAGACAAATTCCATTCATGCAAACAGGGGCAGGCCTCAGTATGTACACCGGTCAGTAGAAATAGTTACCATTCCAGCTCCGATTCCTCAACAATCAACATATCCTCAACAACAACAACCACAGTATCAACAACAAGTTCAGTATCCGCAACAGAGAACCTACAACAACAGCAACAACAACCAACAACAACGTCCTTTCCAACAAAGACCATCACAGGAAAACAGGGTAATTGACCCAATCCCAATGCCGTATGCTGCACTCTTGCCACAACTCCTGAAGCTCAACCTGGTTGAGTTAAGGACATTGGCACCTCTATATCCCCTCAATCTCCCAAAGAACTATGATGTCAATGCTAGGTGTGCATTCCACTCAAACGCACCGGGGCATAATACTGAGAAATGTAGGGCCTTACAGATGAAAGTCCAAGACCTGGTGGACTCAAAAGCTCTCAACTTTGCACCTCCTCTGAATGTCACAAGGAATCCAATGCCTAGTCACAACGGGCCTAGGATTAATGCTATTGAGGAAGGCAAACCATCCACCTTGATCATCAGTGTTGCAAAAATTCGAACACCTTTGGTTGAAATTAAAGCTCAGCTTTTAGAATGCCAAGTGTTCCCCGGGTGTGAGCTCGGCTGTGGGTTTTGCAATATTGCAGTCAATGGGTGTGAAAGGCTGAGAAGCGGCATAGACGGTCTTATTAAGGATGGTATCCTTCAGATTTCGACAACGGCGCCTACAAATCCAGCAATTCCTTCAACAACAATCCCAGATACTCCTACAACGTCAGCAACCATTGTTCCAACGGATTCTACTACAACTCCAACAACTACTCAATCAATCACTTCAGTGGATACAAGTTCGTTCACCATTCCTGCTACAACTCCAACACCCATCCAGTCAATAGAATCTTCTACAACGCCAGCAAAAATTAATGAAGATGTTTCAACAGTTACAATCTACTATGACCCATCAAATGTTCCTCCCAGCAGCAATTTCCAACAACAAACCGTGGCACCTCCTGCCGGATCAACACGGTTGGTGGATATTGAAACAGTTAAATGGTGGTTAAGATGAGAAAGGTTTGAAGGTTTGGTTTTGGGATTTCTGTGTTGTGATTTTCAAAAGTTTGTGAATGTCTGAGTTCTCCTCTTTTTATTTTCTGTTCTTTGGATTTTGCGGTGATGGTGGTTAGTTGGATTACTGTTCTATTTTGGATTTCGCGATGGCTTCGTTTCTGGGTTTGTGGATTTGTTTCAGTTTTTTTTGTTCTTCTCACTGGTTTTTTTCTTTGTTTGTTTCAGATTCACATGATTTGTTGTTTTTGCTTTTGTTTGTGAGGTATGAAAAAGATGAGCTGCGTTTTTTTGGCCGGTGAGGAGTGGGTTTCTTTTTGGTCGTTCCTGTGAAGGATGTATAGTGAAGGGTTTGATGAAGGAGGGTTATTGGGTTTTTTTTTCAGCGATTAAAGGTGTTTGACGGAGGGTTATGGATGGAGGTATGAGTTTGTTGATGAATAAAATGCAAATTTTTCAGAGTTTGTTTTTTCTATTTCTCCCCCTTTGTTGCATTGCGGATTCAGTTTTTATATCAGATTGCTTGGCTTGTGTCGTGGTAATATGTACGGAAGATTCTCTTTTTTTTGTTTTGGTGCCGTGAAGGATTGTGGGTGGGGCACCTGATATGTTGCTTTTTATGGCCAGCTGTATGATGGAATTTGCAAGCTGTATGCTGTTATTTTGAAGAAACAAAAGGGGCCATATTTGTGGGTGAGCGGTGTGAGGGTCTGCTGTAGAGATGCTGAGTGAAAACAAAAAATAACTTATAATAATAATAATAACTATAAACAAAACTAATGATACTAATTAAGGATAATGCTAAAGATAAAAATAATAGTAATAAAGGGTTAGTAATAACAAAAACTAATAATAATAATAAAAATAATATCAATAATAATAATAATAATAAAGAAAATAATAATAATAATTAAGAAGATAAAACAACGTGATAATAAAGGATAATAATAATAATAATAATAATAATAATAAGGATGGAAATAAAAGAAAAAATAGAATGATATTTTTTGTAATTTTGGATATAACAAATGGGCCTAAATGATAAATGGGCTTAAAAATAATTTTAAAATAAAAAATAAAAAAAGAATAAAAGGAAATGAGATGGATTATCGAGTAATCGATACCCACATAACACACTGACTTTTTAAACACTACACACACACGCACTTGACATGACAAACTTAAGAAAGAAAAAAAAAATAAAAATAACATATTTTTGAAAATCTTTTTAACATACGATTAGACAGAAAATAAAATGGTAGATATTTTTTGGATTTTTGAAATAATGGTTAGACAGAAAAATAGAACGGTGCAGGTAGGACAAATTTGGGGTATGACACATAGGCCCTTATCTTTGGAACCAAGTGTAAACACCCCAAATTTTCCCTCACTTTTTCTCACACCATGGCTTTTGATCTTTCATTTTTTCATTAGCATAAGCATACCATCTCATATTGCATATTTGTTTCATTGCATAGTTCCATTTTCATATGCATCTAGGGTTTGTGATCTGAGCAATCCAAGAATCAATTTGAGCCATCCCAATGGTATTGATGCTTTCCAAGAGGGTCGATGTGTGTTCCATGATCATAATATGCTCCCCAAAGTTCATATAAGTCAAGAAATCACAAAGAATTGCAAAGGCATGGAAGCAGAGCTAGGTTTTCCAACACAGATGACGAAAATTAGGGTTTTGGTTTCAGAGGCCTTAACTCCAAATTTTTTGGTCATTCTTGTTTCTAATGTTCTTAATATGTTATAAGGATCATGTGTACCAAGTATGATGAAAAAATTCATTGTGGAAGTCATCTGATCATTGGGTAACTTCTTGAGCAAGTTAAGTCAAAATCAAGGCATCTGAGGCCCCCAACAAGGGTACCAAAGGGTCATCATCATCATTTTGAGTCTCTATGATATTTATTTGATCTTAGGAGTGGTTGGAAGTTCACAAAGTTGAAGAATTTTTGGCCAAATGCAAACTTGCTATTTTTGGAAATGACTTGTAATGGAAATTTTCCATTTTGGGAAAGATTCTCAACCTCCTCTTTCATGACCAAAAATGCTTCAAATGAAAAATTATTGGACATGAAAGTTGTAGATTAGGTCTTTCCATTTTCAAAATGTACTAGAACATGTCTTGATTCATCATAGAACTCAAGATATGGCCTTTCAAAGTTGGCAAAAATCACATAATTTCAAGTTTCATGCCAAAGAGGGAATTTTGCAAATTCACTTGCCAAGCCTTTGTATGACCTCTAATCAACTTCTAAGCACCATAACATGACAATGCAACATTTCTTGATCAAATTTGTGCCTTGGATCACAATATTTCATGCCTAATCTTCACAAAATTTCCAAAGAGGGAAAATTACAAAACAATTTCAAACTCTTGCATCAAGTGTTACAGCTCATCAAAATCAATCCAAGGGCTCTCCACAATGCTAGCTGAGGAAGGACAAGCCATAAGATCTCCTCTGACCCGTTCCATGCTTGTGGTACACATTCTTTGACTTTTTTTTGCAAAATACACCATACCAATCAAGTTGTGTCACCACCCATTCTCTGACCAATCACAATGACTTATATGAACCCTAAGGACTTCATTTCATAGAACATACAAGCCTGAAACATCTTAGAACTCAGATTTCACAAAATTTGTCAAAAACTTCCCTTCTTCGATTCTCACACCTTAGCCATCAAAACTCACTCATTCTTTCACCATTCATTTCAAAAGCACCTAAGGATCACAAAACACCCTTCACCATGGCCTGAAACCACCTCAAACCAAAATACGATTTCTGCATACTCAGAACTGAAACTCATAAACCAGCCATTATAAACTCCATTCAAGCATCACAATAGACTCAAGAGGTCAAAGGGAGGTGGATTGCACAAAAGGAGGGCCCAGAAAGCTCCATTTCAAAGAACTCCATCTCAGGTAACCTTCATGAACTTTTTTTCCAAAAGCATGATTTTAAGTTCTAGAATGAATCTACATGCTTCCATGATCACACTGATTCGATTCAGCTTTATGATGCATGATAAATGTGTTTTGTTTGTTGATTCATGATGTATGATGCTTGGGGATCACTTCTGGGCAAGAAATTTGATGTTTAGTGACCTAGGGAAGAAGTTAGCATTTTGAGTGGCCGGAGAAGATGACCGAAGCTTAGCTCCGGTCACCTGAACATGATTAACCCTAATTAGGGTTTAGGTGCCCAGTTTGAATGTAGGCCCTTAGATGCATGATTAGCTTAAGGTACAGACGGCTTAGATTAACTCATTAGGATTAATTTCTGATTAATTAATTTAATAAAAGTCATTTAGCCAGATTTGATCTGGGCCCTCCATAAGCGCGCGCAGTCAATGCCTACCTCCCAAGTTTGAATCTGGAGCCTTGGATCAGCATACCTTTCCATTTAAATCATTTTTTATTTCATTTTTATTCATTTCTTTTGCATATTTAATTTAAAATAGTTAAAAACATCATAAAAATATTTCCTTTTGCATTTCTGATTCAAATATTTTTCTCAACCCAAAAATGATTTTTATTTTATTTTATTTGCATTTAAAAAGTATTTTTAAAATATTTAAATCTTATTTTTAATTATATAATGGATTTTAATTAATTAAAAATGCATTTAGGTTTCTAAAAATCACCAAAAAAATCATTAGCCAGTCCAATGCATTTAGACACATTTTTAAACTCTTCATACAAAATTCTTTTTATGTTTGATCATAATTTCACAATTTTCTTTGAATTAGGGTTCTTAAAAATCACCTTTTTCTAACCCTTACTTGAAAAATTCATTTCTGTCTAACCATGAAGAGTTTGAACTTGATTCTTTTTGCATTGTTTCACATATTGATTTTATTTTCTAGGTTTTTTTCCTCATGAATTTATCTTGCATTTTCAAATTCATTTACATTTTCCTTTGAGAATCATCCAAAAACCCTAGCAAACATAGGAAAATCACAACTTTCAATAGGATTAGCTTCTGACCTTCTCCTTGGGGTGTGACCTAATATGGGATTAGGGTTTGATTGAGCTTGATTTCAATTTTTTTATCATGTTGTATGCTTCTGTTTTGTTCATTTGCATCTCACATGTTCATAAAACCCTAATTTCTCATGTTCATTTGCATTCACCTTACATATTCATCATCATGTGAACTTGCCATGACATTTAAAGCATTCATATGACATCTTGGACATCTTAGGACATACTTGAACATTTCTTGATCATTTCTTCATTCATTTTCCATGTCTTGCGTCCATCACATTTCATAAACATCCATGTGTTTTCAAGCTTCTAAGCATGGTTCCTTTGCATCTCATCTTTGTATGAACATTCATATACACATTGTATGACTTTGCATCATCTCATATGCCATTTACATTGCATAATCACTTCTGACTTTGGTCTTTGCATCTCATTTGAATTCATTTCTTTATGCTTTATATCTTATGCATTCATAGTAACATTTTCAGGATCTTTTGGTAAGTTATTTGGGAGGTGGATTTTCCTTCACCTCTCACCTCTTCTTATCTCATTCATGTGCATTTTAAAATGTCTTTGAAGTGAACTTGTTCACTTATGTTCCATCCTTCTCACTTTCTTTCCTTCAAGTTACTTATCTTCTTCAGGAAGTAAGTAACCTGTTCTTCTTTCTCCTTCTCTTTTCATCTGCTTCTTCTTCCTTGGTGGCCTTGAAGATCTTTTCTCTTAAGCCTAACAAACCATAGGATATCCAAGCATGATAACTTTTAGGGTTGTGTATAGTCCCCCTTAGACTTTTACCTTTGAGTCTCCTTGAATCTCTCCTCTCATCTCAATAATAAGAGACTAAACTCTTAAAGCTTTAGGACTTTGAATTAGGGTTATGCATGCATCCTTCTATTAGGAAGGAGTGTATAACTTTAATCCTAAGTGTTAAACCTTTAATTTATTTAAACCTCTTAATAAGATTACACTAATAATCACCAAGACTTTATCTTGTAACTTGGGCCTTACATTAGGGTTCTATCTCTTCCTTATGGTTAAGAGGGACTAACCCTAGTGTTTAATGGACAAGTCCCCCTCAAGTTGTCTTACAAACCATAAAATCCACTTCTTAATCTCATCCCTTAATTAAAATCCACCTAATAAAGGTTTGTCATATAATGAATTTAATCTCTAACCATGGATTAAGTTGAGGTATCTTCCTCAGCTTAAGTGTTCTCATCTATTATCCTTCTATTAGGATGGTATAATGAGCTCACTAATCTGTGATTAGAGATTAAACTCATTACTTAACACTAAACAAAAACCCAAAAACATCTAAATAATCACAAGTAGGTTAATGATCTTAATCCTACATCATTATGGTAATTAAGTTGAGATGCTTATCTCATACTTAAGTATGCTCATTATCCCTAATCAGGGAGGATATAATGAGTTTACAAGCCCTTGATTTAGGCTTAAGCTCATTAACTTATGAAAAACACCAAAAACAATAACAAAACTAAAAACACAAAAACAAACAATAATCATCTCCTTCGGGATTCTTTTCTCATCACACTCATTCACAAACGAGAACTTTCTTCTTTCGTCTAATGCAAGACAGTTAGCACTCGAGCCAGACAAGTAATACACTTGAGCATAGACAAGCAAGCAGTTCACAGTTAATTTATTTTCAGTCACTTTGAGTCGAACTACGGTGTTCTGACTTCCTCATTGCACGCAAGGATACGTAGGCATGACTTAACAGTTATCGAACAAAAGTCTCTTTGTCATCCCCCTCTTTCAGCATTCTTTTCTAAGCCTCGGTTCCTGAGTATTCACCCTTTTGCACTGACACCCGTACATTCGTTCCTAGCTTTTGCACACAGATAGCACATACACTACCCCTTTAAACACAATCTTGTAAGCGTGGATCCCGTCAGGAACGACGGACAACCTGGGTGCTAATACCTTCCCAGGTTGTAACCAACCCCCTTTCTCAATTTATCTGGTTCGCAACCGTCTTATCCATCTCTTTCTAGGTTTATGCAGCATTACCCTTCCTTCGGGATAAAAATTCCTAGCTGGCGACTCTATTCAAACCATTTTCATTTTCTCTCTTCGCCGACCGTTCGTGTCTGCACCGGGATGCAAATCTTCGGGAGCGACAACTTGGCGACTCTGTTGGGGACTATCTTGCAACCAGGGCTTCTGGTTCTTTTTGTGGGTTTCTCCTAGCGCTTGTTTGATTTGTGTTTATGGGGGTGTTATGTTCTACATGTGCTTTTTATTTACTGCTTTATTTATTGCTTTCTGTATAGCTTTATTTATTGCTTCATTTATTGTTTTTATGCATTTCATGTTCTTATCATCATATCATGTGCTGGATCTCTTGTTTTCCTTGGTGGGGGAGATATTCAGTGAGTAAGGTTCCATACCGGGAGCCTGAGTGACACATAGGATTAGAGTGGCTTCATATTATTTCCCATTCCATTCCGGTCTCGTGTGGGAATATGAAACACGGTTCAGACATGGGTTTCTTCTTGAGAACTCTGTGCTACGGATTTCCTGTACTACTAGGGCTATTTGGGAAGCCTGCTAAGTCTGGATGACCTTTTAGATGACCTTCAACATCTGAGGTGAATTAGAGGAGGATCCTTTATGATTAATGTAAACATTGTACCTCTGGGTTACAAGTGTTTACACTTCTCATAACTGATCCAAGTCTGAGGATCCTTGTTCTAGAACAATACATGTGAGAGGGTTGAGATGTTTACAAGTTTGCAGGAACCCTTGGCCTAATCATACCCTGTTACTGATATTTTAAGGTCACATCATTTTGGACTATTCTTGTGAAACCCTGGACTTGTGACTCTTTATTTGAGTCCCCCACCTGGTTACTGGTTCTCTAAGCCTTCATCTGGACTTATGAACACACATGGACCTTATCAAGGCAGATAACAGATCCAGCACTTGATCACAAACCCTTGCATATTGTCACTCCTACCAAATGACACCTGGTCAGATAGGGTACAGACGCGAACGGTCGGTGAAAGAGAAGAATGAAAAGAGTCGCCAACTAGGCATTTTTATCCTGAAGGAAAGGTAATGTTGCATAAACTTAAGAAACGATGGATTAGACGGTTGCGAACCAGAGAAACTCAGAAAGGGGGTAGGTTACAACCCGGGAAGGTATTAGCACCCAGATTGTCCGCCGTACTCGACGGGATCCACACTTAAAAGATTTGTGTTTTAAAGGGGTAGTGTCAGTGTTATTTTGTGTGCAAAAGCTGGGAAAGAATGCAAGTGTCAGTGCTAGAAGAAAGTGTGAAGTGAAATAAAAGAAGTGTCAGTGTAAGGAAAGAGCGCAATGCTCAAGATAATAAAGATAAAAGAATAATGTTGGAAGAGGGGGGAATATACAGAGACTTTTGTTCGATAACTATTAAGTTATGCCTACGTATCCTCTCGTGCAATGAGGAAGTCAGAACACCGTAGTTCGACTCAAAGAGACTGAAAGATAAATTGACTTGTGAACTACTTACTTGTCTATGCTCAAGTGTATGACCTGTCTGGCTCAGGTGCTAACTGTCTTGCATTAGACAGAAGATGCGAGTTCTTGTTTGTGAGTGAATGAGGTGAGAAAAGAATCCCGGAGGAGACGATTATTGTTAGTTTTTTTGTTTTCAATCTTTTATTGCTTTTGGAGTTTGTCATAAGAAAATGAGCTTAAGCCTAAACCAAGGGTTAGTAAACTCATCACATCTTCCCTCTGATTAGGGGTAATGAGAATACCTTAAGTATGAAGTAAACACCTCACACTTACACACCATGATGTAGGATTAGGATCATTAACCTACTTTGTTATTATTTAGATGTTTTTTTGGAGTTTTTGTTTAGTGTTAAGTAATGATTTTTAGCCATAATCAAGGATTTAATGGACCCATTACACCATCCTAATAGAAGGATAATAGATGAGAACATTTAAGCTGAGGAAGGCTCCTCAACTTAATCTATGATTAGGGATTAACCTCATGACAAAACAAAACCTTTATTAAGTGTATTTTAGTTAATGGTAATATTAAGAAGTGAATTTTATGGTTTGGAAGACAACTTGAGGGGGACTTGTCCATTAACACTAGGGTTAGTCCTTCTTAACCAATTAAGGAAGAATTAGAACCCTAAGGCAAGGCCCAAGTTACAAGCTTGATGTCTTATTGATTATTAGATGAATTGATTAAAGGATTTAAACACGTTAAGGGTTTAACATTTAGTATTAAAGTTATATAATCCATCCTAATAGAAGGATACAGGCATAACCTTAATCACAAAGTCTTAAAACCTTTAAGGTTTAGTCCTTGGTTTAAGATATGAGGAGAGAAGACTCAAAGATGACTCAAAGGTAAAACTAAATGGGGGACTAATCAAACCCTAATTATGATCATGCTTGGGTATTCCTAGGGTTTATGAAGCTTGCAAGAAATATTCAAGAAGAGCCACCAAGGAAGAAGGAAGATGAAAGGAGGAGAAGCAGAAAGAAGCAAGACAACTTACTTCACTTAAGAAGATAAGTTGCTTGAAGAAAGAAAGTGAAGAGGGAACATGAATGAGCAAGATCACTCCAATCCACAAGTTAAAATGCAGCATAGATGCATAAAAGAGATGATAAGAGGTTATGAGAAGTGAAGGCAAATTCACTTCTCAAAGCACTTACCACCTGAAAAGTTAGCAAAAGGAAATGAAATAAAATGAAAATGAGAATGATGCAATGATGCAAACCAAAACCAGAAGCATAATCAAGATGTAAATTATGCAAAGAGATGGTATGAAAGCATGCCAAGTGATGAGGATGATCATACAAAGGATGTGGATGCAGATGAGACAAATAAGAAGCATGAAAGTTCATGAATGCATATGACATGAAATGAAAGCAAAATATGGAAAATGAATGATGAAATGATAAAACATGATTCTTATATGCCCTAAGATGTCTCACATGTCATTTGGATGCACAACATGTCATGGAAAGTTCGTGTATGCAAGCATCTGAAGGATGAATGCAAATGAAAGCAAAAAATTAGGGTTTATATACAATATGCAATGAAAAATTCAAAACCAGAAGCAAGACATGAGATAAAAAATTGAAAATAGGATCAAAGGTACCTTAAACCTATATAAGTTCACTACCCAAAGGGGAAGACCTAACTCTTAACCTAAGGATAGTTATGATTTTCCTAAGTTTGCTAGGGTTTTAAGGCACTTCAAAAGGAAAAATGCAAAACAAATTGAAAATGAAAGATAAATTCATGCCAATTTTATCCTAGAAACTTCATGACATGAGGAATGCAATTCAAAAAGAACCATCATCAAACTCTTCATGGTTAGGCAGAAAGAATTTTTCTAAGTTAAGGTAAAAATATTGATTTTTATGAACCCTAAATCCAAATAAAAATATCAAAATAGGTCAAGAACCAAAAATAAATTTGTTTGAAGGGTTTGATAATGTCTCTAAATGTATCAAGATGTAATGTGATTTTTTTGGTGATTTTTAGAAACTTAAATGGTATTTTAATTAATTAATTCTCATTAATTAATTAAAATAAACATTAAAATATTTTAAAAATACGAATTTTATGCAAAAAATAAAATAAAAATTATTTTCAGAATGAGAAAAATATTTGAAAGGGAAATGCAAAAGATAAAAAAATTTAAAAGGTTTTTGATATTTTTAATAAAATGATGAAGAAATGCAATAAAAATTAAAATTAAAATGAGAATTAATGGAAGTATGTTGATCTAGTGGCCCAGGTTCAAATGAAAAATGGAGGGAATTAACTTCGCGCGCAATCCAAGGGCCAGAATTCAAACTATGCTAATTATGATTAAAACCCTAATCTGAGCCCTAATTACTTTCAGGTGACCGAAACAGTGTTCCGGTCATCTTCTCCGGCCAGCCTTTCATTCAATCTCTCTCAATACGCAACCCCAAGCCCTCAAACTCTCCAGAAATTATCAATGAGCAACAATAAACAAGAATCCAGGCACGAAATCCATTTATATTACATCAACAACAAGAATCGAAGCAATCAAGTTTCACGGGCAAAATTTCAGAACAACCATACATGGCCATTTTTCACTCATTTTCAAAACAAATCATATCATGGTGATCAGTAAAGCATAAGGAATCATTTAGAAACTTAAAATGGGAGTTCTGGAAAAAAAAGTTCTTGAGCTCACCTGAACTTGAGCTTTCACCTTTGGTACTTTCTGGCCAGTTCTTTGCTTCAAATCAACTCCACTGATCCTTCTGAAGAGTTTGTGATACTTGGTTGGAGTTTATATGACCTCTAAGTGATGTTGGATTAGACTCAGTTCAAGAAATGTGAAAATCGTGTTTTTTATTCAGGGTGTTTCAAGGTAAAATGAGGGGTGGGAAATGATCAGTGATGACTGTGGAGTTGAATGGTGGAAAAAGTTTGGGAGTTTGTTGGCTGAGTTATGAAATTCGAAGGCTTTTGCAAATTTGGGGTTTTTTGTGTATGCTGAGGATTCTCAAGTGTTAGGCTGCAATGTTGTGTGTTTTGGCTTGGTTTTGATCCACATAATTAGCTGTGATAGGTCAGAGGGTGGGTGGTGGCCTATGTTGATTGGTATGGGGCAAAATGCATAAAGTCAAGAGTTGGTGTACTTGAGGTATGGGCACATGGCAGGCCAAGGACAATGGGGTGTCCTGTGGAGCTGGCTTTAGGGAGGTCCATGGGATCAGTTTTGAGGCAAGGCAGCAAGTTGAATGAAGTTTGTGGGTGATTTTGCAAATTATGAAGGTTTTGGCCCCTTTGAGAAATCTTAATGATCAAGGCATGAAACTTGAGAAATCTTTGGGCAATTCTGAATTATAGGTCATGCACTATGTTTTTGTAATGGTTAGAAGTGTGTTTGAAGTAACAAAATGCTTGGGCAAGTGATTTTGCAAGTTTCCCTTATTGGCACATAAGTGAATTTTTGTGATTTTTCCCAACTTTGCAAGGCCATAACTTGAGTTCTATGATGAATTAGGTCAAGTTCTTGTACTTTTTGAAAAGGGAAGGATCCAATCTACAACTTTCATGACCAAGAATTTTTCATTTGAAGCATTTTTGAATCAAAAAGAGGAGGTTGAAAAACTTTCCCAAAATGGCAAGTTTGCATTACAAGTCACTTTCCCAAAATGGAAACTTTGCAAATGGCTTGAAATTATTCAATTTTGTGAACTTCCAACTTCTTCTAAGATCAAATAAAGATCATATACACTCAAAATGATGGAGAAAAGCCTTTGGTTGGATGAATGGGGGCCTCAGATGCCTTGATTTTGCACTGACTTGCTCAAAAAGCCATCAATTGATCAGATGCCTTCCCCATTGAATTTCTTCATGAAAATTGGTGTGCATGATCCTTATAACATATAGTGACCAATAGAAACAAGAATGACCAAAAAAATTGGAGTTATGGCCTCTGAAACCAAAACCCTAATTTTAGGTCATGTGTGTAGTTAAACCTGGCTCTGCTTCCATGCCTTTCTCAGTTCTTGTGATTTTTGACTTTCTTGATCTTGTGAGGATATAATATGATGATTGAACATACATGGCCCCTCTTGAGATGATTGGAGATCTTTGGAGTGACTCAGATTGCTCATGGATTGCTCAAATCACAAACCCTAGATGCAGATGACTTTGAACCAATGCAGTGAAGCAAAAATGAAACATGATATGATATGTTTGAACTTATGCATATGAAAAAAACCACAAGCCATGGTGAAATGAGTGCGGGAAAATTTGGGGTGTTTACAACTGCCCCTATTCAAGCATGAGTTAGCTGTGTAGGATGTAAGCGACGGCTTAACAGACAAGCAAGATAACTCGTGGTTGAATACCAAAGACAATCCAGAATTTGCACTCACTGGGTGAAGAAGAAAAGGGATATAGATTGCAAAAGGGACGAAAAGTATGATTTTAAAGTGCGGGCAACGGAGGACGACCGTCGAGCAGAGGACGACTATTGGGGATAAAGCAATGACGGGTACGGCCGACATGCTGGGGAAATGGGTGTATCATGATGGGGACGACCATCAAGTAATGGAACAAAACTCTCTGGGGATTAGAGGTAAAGTAAATGATGAGGGACGACCATCAGGTTGAAGAAATAAATGATGAAGGACGGTCATCAGAGGTGAAGGACGATCATCCGGCAGGGGACGGCTGCTCTGTTGGGGATAAGATGAGGGATGATCATTTAAGGTGAAAGACGATCACCTGGCAAGGTATAGTTGCCGAAAATATCACGACATAGGACGAGTGCAGGATAGAAAGATCGACGATGGGGACGTCCATCAGACAAGCATGATGAAGGACGATCATCAAGAGGTGAAGGAAGATCACCTAACAGGGTACGGCTGCTCTCGGGGTTTTACCATGACATAGGACGAATGTCAGATAACAAGATCAACGATGAGGACAACCATCAGATAAAAGTGATGAAGGACGATCATCAAAAGGTGAAGGACGATCACCTAGCAGGGGACGGCTGCTAAAATATCACGACATAGGACGAATGTCGGATAGAAAAGGATTCCAATAATGGAGACTCCGCTAGGGGAATGATGAGGGACGGTCATCAAAAGGTGAAGGACGATCACCTGGCAGGGTACGGCTGCCCAAAAATATCATGACATAGGACGAATGTCAGATAGAAGAGAAGTTTTGCTTTCTACTGGGGATTTGCTGGGGACTCTTCTGGGGAATGGTAAACACGGACGAGTGTCTACATTCGAGATAAGAAAGGTATAAGTGTTTGACACTGTGTATAGATTAAAGATGCGGACGAGAATCCTTAGGACCATGATACGGACGAGTATCGGTAGAAACAAACGTTGACGCATGTTCAGAGATGATGATACGGACGAGTATCAACTGGTTAACAAAGAACACGGACAAGTGTCGACTCTGAGGGGAAATAAGCGTGCATACAAGATACAGACGAGTATCTGTATGAGTGAAAATTAAACATGAATGAGACACAGATGAGTGTTCATCTTGTCGGGGACAGCATGACACAAATGAGTATCACAAAGGGAAGTGTGTAAATTATAAGAGATATTCTGGAGATTTGTGGGGATAAGATGACACAAATAGGTGTCGGAATAAGTATGCAGATATATGTGAATATGTATTTGTGAGTGCAAAGGGGACACTTTGGCTTTCTGCTGGGGATATGACACAAACGAGTGTCAAGGAGTATCTATTATGTATAAGTATCTGTTTGCGGAAAGTGTTCCGACGACTTTCTGGGGAAAGAAAACATGGACGAGTTCCAAAAGAAGCATGTATCTGTATTTTTTTGGGAATGTGAAGAAGATGCTTTGATATTCTGCCGGGGAATTTGAGAGGTATTATGTATGTTGTTGATGGTATGTCAATATTCACAGGCGCCTGGCTCAAAACATGGCTTGTGATTATGCAATTATGTTTGATTTTTGCTATAATGCTCCGTATTAGACGGAATGCTACGCTTTGGGGAAATATGATATGAATGCTATGATTATGCAAAAGATACCGATCCTGGATTCGGATCCCGTTACTGTAGAGATTTCTGACTGATCTTGCTTTGAAAGATCATCCCAGCTGGGGATGAGATCATTGGTAGATCCGATAAGTATAGCTCTGCTTGGGGGAACAAGTCATTGATAGACCTATCCTATTGATGAGGAGCCCAATTGGGGTTTGCGGAAGCTTTCGTCGTTTTGTTGTGATCTTCAGACATTGTTCTTCTAGATAGAGGCTAGAGCTCTGCGGGGAGATAGTTCCCTGTTTTTGCACTTGGCTGGAGAGGAACGATCACTGAATGACCTTCCTAGAGACATCTGTGGGGATCCTGCTGTAACACGGTGGGAGAACTGACTTTAGTTAAATGTTGCGGATAGCAAGAGTTGCCACCGACTTTTATTTTATCCAAAGGAAAGGGCATAAAAGAACAGGAAAGACCTTAAAAGATTTTTGGGTTCGGGGGGTGGGTTATACAAAGGGAAGGTGTCAGCACCCTTTATATCCATGGTTATCCATGGGCTCTTAGTTACTTAGCTCACTTTAAACTATTTTGAGAAAATGTAGTGTGTGATTAAAAATTTTCTTAAGTACTTTATAATGATCCTTGTACGGATATATATAAAGACTTTGTTTTGAAAATTGTTTAAAATGTGAAGTGTAATGAAGTATTTTTGAATAAGTGAGCAAGTACTTAAGAGGAACCTACCCTATGTTTAGATCTTTACTGTTCTTAAATGTTCTTTCAATGGTAAGACTATCCCTATTGTTAAGGAATAGGTAGTCATTACCTTGGATGTTGTAAGGGACATGTGAAGGGTCATCTGTGTTTAGGCAACTGTAAAGTGTCTTAGCAATTCGAAGGGACTTATCATCTTTTATTCGAAAGGGACAAGATCATTTACGAAGGCAATGTCGAAGGGACTTGATCTTATAATCTTTAAAGGGACTAAATGATTTGTTTATGAGAAGGGACTTTGCTTTTAGACACCTTACTTGACCTTTTGATTTAGGCAACATGAGAGGTAACCTTAGAAAGTGTAGGATGGCGATCAAAGATCGACTTACGTGTGTGAGTGTTCATGTTCAAGTATTTATCTTATTTAATTAATTTTCTAAATTAATTTTAATCACAAACATGTTATGCACACCCTATAGTTACTAACCACGCAATGAAAATATTTATAAACATAAAATAGAAACAAGAATAAACCTACGACTATTACATGGCTTTAGCATATACATAATAATCAAAATAAAATAATAATAATAAATATAATAAGAATAATAAATAAACCACAAAATCAAATATTAGTAATAATAAAATATTAACAATAATAATGGTTAGAATAATAAAGAAAATAAGAATTTAAAAAGAAAAATTATTTTTAGGTTAAATAAATATTGAAAATTTTTTAGTAGTTAATTAAGAAAATATAATAAATTTAATAATAATAAAAATAATATTAAAGTCATTTACATATTAATAAAAATAAGGATTAATGATTAGGGTTTAGAAAAATAAGTTAATTTTTAGGGTTAGAAGAAAAATTAGGCTTAGTATTTGAGAAAAAAAAATTTTAAGGTTTAAAAAAAATTTAAGGTTTAGGAAAAATTTTAGGGTAAAAATTATGGCGAAATTTGGGTTTTAAGATAAAGATTAGGGATAAATTTTTAGGGTTTAAAGTTTATGAAAAAAATTAAGATTTAGGTTTAAAATTAAGGTTTAGGGTAAAAATTAAGGTTTATGAAAAAATACGGAGCACATCGAAATAGTAGTACTTACCTGACTTACCCGTCAGCCTGTAATGTTTATCACTACTGCAACCTTTGAAGTATCGACGAAAACAGATTACAGCAGATTAACCAATAGTTTAGTTCTCCATGGTGCCATATGATTCCAGCATCGAAACTTAAATCCAACTATCCAAAAACCATCTACACAATCAAACAAACATATTATGTAATCAAAATCAATTAATCATGCGTAAATCATTGAAATTGAAAAAAATCAAAAGAAAGGCAAGAATATGAATTTGTTTTGTATGATTTGGCATGAATTTGAGGATGAGGATGATTGGGATAGGTTCAGGAAACCTCAAGGATTCATTTGCAGCCTTTAATCAACTAGTAAAAGTGGTGGACCGTGGAAACCTAATTTTGAATTATGTGAAATTTTAAAGTATAAATATCATCCTCTTGCTCTCCATCTTTTTTTTTGTCTTGTGATGTGGTTGTGGTTATATAGTAAAAGAAAATTAGGTCAAAAAATCAATCTATTCTTTGGACTTTTGGATAGCTTGATCATGAAGAAAGATATGATTCAAATATTGAAAAAAAATCTAATATCTCCTTGCTATTTTGGTTGATCTGATTTTATATGATTCCAATTAACTTTTAAATGAATATTAAGACCTTCTAGAACCAAAATCAAATCAAATATCCATCCTTTTATATTTTATTTTAATTTAAAATGATTTTTAACATAAAAAATCATAATAAATAAAATAAAATGAATAAAATTATGAATAAATGAATTTTAATTCGTGCATGATGTCATGGAAGTGTTTGGATCATAAAAAAGCAAGCCCATTTGGTGAATTATGGTTTTAAGACCCCATTTGTTTCATAAACCTCTCAAAAATTTCCCAACTTTGCAAGGGCGCAAATCCTTAAATTTTAATGATATGAAGGTGTTCTTGGACATTTTGGAAATCTTAAAGAGTACTCTAACCAACCTCTTTGGTCTCATGTTCATATCATTTACCATTCTCAAGTTATGCTCTTTTGAAGTTGTTGACTTTTTGTTGACTTTTAAAAGGACCTATAATGTCTTAGCTCATACCTTCCAAATGAAGCATTTTTGGGCTTGGCTTGTGAGACACAAAGTTGTAGAGAATTCAATTTCCTTCTAAATGAGCTTTGGATGGAAAAAATTTGATGAAGCATGTGAAAGTTGTGGCTGGTCAAAGTTCAGTTGACTTTTCCTGTGACAACCCTAATTTAGAAACTCCTGATTCTTAATGATCTGAAATCTCCTTGATGAATCATGATCAACCCTTGATAAAATGATGAATTTTACTTCATATACTTGATGTTGGCAAAAAATCATGAAGTTTGACTTTGGTTTGACCACAGTTGACCTCAGTTTGACGTTTTAACTAATTTGACTGATTTTGACCTATCTGATCATCTGACTGAGCAAACCCTTGAGAAAAGTCTTGAAACTTGTCATGGGGATTCTTGAACACATATAAGATGCTATGAAGCTCACTTGAAGTCTTAGAAGTCTATTTAGCCTGATTAAAGTCAAAAACCCTAGTTTAAGATGCATTGCTTAGGAGGATGCATTGTCTGAGGGAAATGTCAAATCTTCTGACTAATTGTGAACTTTGTGAACCTTGTGAACCTCATGAGATGTCTTGTGAACCTTGTGAACCTTGTGAACCTCTTAGTACACAATGTCTTGTCTTGTGAGGGCAAATTTTGGGGTGCAATAGCTGCCCTTGTTCAATTTTCTGAAACCTGGGGGGTTAGATTGGCATATATGCCATTCGTGACCTGGAAGGTTGAAGGGGATTGAACACAAAAGCCCAAAAATTTGCACTCACTGGTGCATAGAGTAATACTGATGATTAGCTGTGTATGCTTAAGTGGGCTTGAAGATGCCACTTGGAGGAACTGGAGATGGGCTTAGAGACGCCATCAGGATGAACTTGAGATGGGCTTAAAGATGCCATCTAGAGAAAAGTTCTTCAAATATACTTCTTGGAGAATAAGGTAATCCAAAGTATGAAGATATAACTTTTAGAAAGATAAACAACGTCCCAACATTACCTTTGGGAAGATAAAAAACGACCCAAGGTGAGGGTATAACTGTTGGGAAGATAAACAACGGCCAAAAGTCATGATAGGGTACTTGGGAAGATAATCAACGGCCCAAGGTAAGGGTATAACTTTTGGGAAGATAAACAACAGCCCAAAGTCATGATAGGGTACTTGGGAGGATAAACAACGGCCCAAGGTAATGATATAACTTTTGGGAAGATAAACAACGGCCCAAATTAATGATATGGCTTTTGAGAAGATAAACGACGTCTCAAGATAGCCCTCGGGAAGATAAACGACGTCCCAAGATAATGAGATAACCTTTGGGAAGATAAACGACGGCCCAAGGTAACAATATGGCTTTTGAGAAGATAAACGACGTCTCAAGATAACCTTCGGGAAGATAAACGACGTCCCGAGATAATGATATGGCTTTTGAGAAGATAAACGACGTCTCAAGATAGCCTTCGGGAAGATAAACGGCGTCCCAAGATAATGAGATAACCTTTGGGAAGATGAACAACGGCCCAAGGTAACAAGTTGTTGATGAAGTTTGTCTGCTGAAGAGTAAATCTGAAAAACAAGATTAGTTCGATACAAATATCATGATGTATATAACATTCTGCAAGATAATATTAGTTTATGCATTATGTATGCATGTATAGTATGATGCACTTAAGTAATGTATTATGTACTTATGGATATGTATGTTATGGTATGATGTAAATGATGTATGTATACATCATGCGGCCTGAAGCGTCTGGATATCTTCGTACAACAACTGCTGGCCAGGGAAAATAAATCCCAATTCGTTGGTGAAGAATATGAGGAGCTCGTTCCCGTCTTGTTTGATAGTATAGTATTTATAACCTCTCGTCTTCGCTCGTCGTACCTCTATTGAAGGAATGAGTTCCTGAGTATCCTGACTGAGGATAAAAGAGATGGACATAAATTCAAGGGGAGATGTAACTCGAAGTAAAGATAGATTTGCCCTGCTGGTGATTTGTAGTTGTCTTGTGAGGATGAACCGGATGAAGCTTCGTTGAACTACTAGCCTCGTTTGTCCTTAGTGTAACTATTACTGCATTTTCATGCATTTCTGGTAAACATCAATCATATTCAAGCATTTTATGCATTTCTGGTAAACATCAATCATATTCAAAAGCATACATACATTCAAACACAACCAATAGACGTTTTTCGCTTTAGTAAAAGAGGAAAAGTAATCCTAAATAAAGAGGGAAAAGTAAAGCTGAACTCGAAAACACAATCGTTTCAACTTTGAGAGTGTATAACCAATTGGATTTAGAGCTCCTGAGATTTTTAACTTTCCTGAATACCTTCCAAGAAATCCTCATAGCTGGATCTGAAGACATGATACTGACACCATCTGATACTACTGGCGTAGACAATTAATTTCCACAATGGCTTCTGCTGAGAATCCAATATCAAGGTAATACAATGAGAGGAACGTGTCTTCAAATTGTGATGGACCATATACGCTCCGGATATTAGATTTGAAAAGAAAGCATTGCTCTTTGGTTGAGGATGAATTGTCCCATAATGGAAGTATCTGAAGGTAGTTACCTCAAGAGAAATAAGCAGAACGCCCCACAATAATATGCCCCTGACATCATGAACTTCGTAATGTTACCCTTGGTAATTCATACATGAGGAAAGCTGCCCCTGGCTATTAAGCACTATTGAATCTGGACCTGATTGCCCCGAATAAATTGAACAGTAACTTGGTATGCCCCCTTGATTGGGAAACAGTGACTATGCCCCTAGCATTATGAACTCTGTAATGTTACCCTTGGTAACTTAGATATATGAGGAGATCTTCCCCTGGATACTTAAACATAGTTGAATCCTGTCCTGATTGCCCCAAATGAGTTAGGCAGTATCATGGCCTGTCCCCTTGATTGGGAGATAATGACTATGCCCCTTTGTATACATGGACTTTGATCCAGGAAGCAACTTTGTTTATCGGAAGGACTTTGTTTTATTGAACATTCATCCTGTAAGTTTCTTTGTTTATCAGACATTCAGGTATATGCAAACAAATATATTCAAAAATGCAATGCTTATGTCTGTCTTGAAGTTTTGAAAAAAAAAAGTTATTTTAGAAAAACAATTTTTGTGAAAACTGTGATATTAACTCTAGTTTTATAATAAGCCCTAAAGGAGTCAGGATACCTTTTTGTAGCAGTACGCTTTCAAACTAACCATGCTTCAGTTAGGACTTTTAAATGGTTGTAACGTGGCCTGGTTCACGGTTTAAGAAACAAAGGATAAAGGCTCAAATTTTATTTGTACCCAACCCAATCTACATGATGTTCTTCAGTCCTATACTCAGTTAACTTATGCATTGAGGCTCAAAGGAGTTTGGAATTGTAACACTGACATTTATGATGGTTCAGAAACCAAAAATTTATTTGAACATTCAGTAATCTTTCTTTGTTGAGGATTCATAGTGACCTCTTTTTTATTTTGACTTTGTTATCCCTTCTTTTTGCCTGAACTATTTATTTCAAGGTTACAGTCAGCGGGATGTCTTGATTTTTTACTAAGTCTCCTTCATAAGTTTTGACTTAGTGAGCTTTTCTTTTGTTGGATATTGACTGTCAGGTTTAATGATTACAGAGAACCATCATTAGTTGTGTACAACACAAATAATTGGCATATTTGAGTTAACCGAGTAACTACGCTGCCCCAGGTTATGAATAAGGGTTTTAATTTGTGCGAGAATAAAAACTCCTACTTCATAGGCTTAAAAGGGTTGACTAGGGATTAACTTCCTTATATCTCCACTGTTTAGGAATTGAAACAATGCCTGTACATCGTCAGCATAGTCTGTTCAAAAGCATACTGCCTAATATTATGGTATTATTTTCGTCATCCTCCTTCTACAGGCTTATAGCTTTATCAGGAGTTAAATATCACAAAATAGAAATATGAAGCATAGTTCAAAATATAGTGAAACGAATGGATTAATTCAAGATAAACATATGCAATGCATTAATGAAAACAAAAGTTTAACATAATAGTAAGTGTTTAAACAAACAAAAGAAATTACAAGTGAAAATTCAAATGTTCTCAAAGCCTCTTCCTCTAAACTCGTCACTCCAGTTATCTGGAAACTTTGATGCTTGATGGACGATAGAAGAACTCAACCTGGCCTTCTGGAGTAACCTCGAGTATTCCTTCGTCAATTAGGTCTTGAATCTTATTCTTCAATGCCCAACAGTTATTAGTGTCATGTCCAGGACAGTTGGAGTGATACATACACCTTTCCTTAGGATTATAGCGAGGAGAAGAGGTGTTAGGATTTTTAGGAGAATTTTCCAAGGAAATCAACTTCATCTCCAATAGGCATTGCAAAACTTGTGACATTGGTGTGCTGAACCGGATGAACTGTCTTCTACATTCCTTGTATAGAAATGGATTAACCTTACAAGGCCTTCTTTCTTCCATTGAAGGATGGTCAGTAGTAGCCTGTCTATTTCCTTCTCTTATCCTTACTTTCCTTTCAGCCAAGTCAGCTTGTTTCAACGGAGGTTGACTGATGATTAGATTCCCAACTCTGTTATGCCGAAGCTTATTGACAAAGCTTCTCAACTCTTCTTGCCCCTGGGCCAAACTCTGGATAAGAGCCATTTGGCCATTCATCTGGATCCTCATCTCTACCATCTCAGCTTGTAGTTGTTCCAATTGACCATTCTTGTTATCTTCAGGATTTTCAGAGAGAAGTGCTTTTAACTCTTCTTGCCCCTTGGACAAATTCATGATCACTTCTTGAAACTGAGCATTTTGAGCTTAAAGATCTTTGACAGATTGTTTCGAGATCCATTCTTGCTTCAAAACAGTGAGAATATAAGATACCTGTTTATAAGAAACCTGTGATGCAATGATATGGTATGTAAATGCATATGCAATGTTTTCAAGGACCGCAGGATTTAATTTTGTTTAAACAACCAAAAAGTAAACTTTTATTAGTAAGAAAATAAACTTGTTTGCCCCTTAGGCTTACAACAAAATGAAATGAGTACAAATATGGGGTTTTAAGTCTCCCATGGACGTTTCCTCTTTGTGTTGAGGTATGAGTTGAGATTCCGCTCCTCGTGAAGTTATTTTGTTAGCTCCAGGATTCTTTCTTGACTTGCTTTGTAATGAGTCTTAAAAGTATCCCTTTGCTCCTTCAACTGGATCCAGGACCTTTGTAACTCCTCCATGTCATTGGGCATGTCTGGATGAAGAATGATATAAGAAGTATCTCCTTCAGCAACAGGCTCCATGGTAACTGGCAGTATAGCGGGATATGGTATCATAAGAGTCTGAGCACGTGCTCGCACCCATCTGAGATAAGGTTTCATAGGAATAGTGTACTTGGGTTCCAGAGTCTTGTTGTCAACCTTGTTCACTTTACCCCATGCTCGTATGAACCTTTGACGGTAACCTTGTAGATCATTGTCGTAGTCGAACACAATACCCTGAATCAACATGTCATGAGGACCATCACTCCAAGCATAACCAAACTGACATAAAGCTAAGGAAGGGTTGTAAGTAATGCCCCCTCTTATGCCAAGGATTGGCACATTAGGAAACTCCCCACAACGGTCAATGATAGTTACATTCTCCATAGATCGAGAGCACCAATGAATATCTGAATGCGAGAGTGACATAATCCTCTTGGACCACCTGAACCCTTGTTCATTCTTCATCACTGATCGAGGAAGGTGAGAAATAAACCACCTAGACAATAGAGGTATGCAACACATCAAAGTTCCTCGTGCCTTCGTAGTACGAGTATGAAGAGGGTGTAAGATGACTCCAAGTAATGTAGGCACTGGATTATGAGTCAGAAATATGTTAATGGCATGTACGTCTATGAACTGATCTGGATTGGGGAACAACACTAAGCCATAAATCAATAGGGCTAAGATCTACTCAAAAGCAACATAAATCATAGCCTTCAGGAACACTTGAGCTTTCTCTATCAACACCTTAGCAAGAATACCCCTAACTCCACTCCTTGTTTCCAGGACAATGTCTGATTTCTTTAGATGTAAAGCTGCAACAATGACTTCAGGTTTAGGCTCTTTTTCCAAGCCTGTGAAAGGTATCTGATCAAGGATAGGTATACCCAGAAGTTTGGAGAACTCTTCCATGGTAGGAACCAACTGATAATCGGGGAATGTGAAACAATGATGTTTAGGATCAAAGAACTGAAACAGAACACTCATCATGTCTTCATTGAACCCTGAAGTGACTAGATCCAGTAGGTGACCATGCCTTTTGATGAATTGGGAGTTTTTAAAGACTTGAGAGACCACTTCCTTAAGCTTAGGAGGTATCCCTACAAAGTTGATCCGGATAGTATTCCTACGAGCAGAAGCCATGACCTGCAACAAAGAACAAAGATGAATCCTTTGGTCCTTGAAATGGTTAGTGAAAATGCTATGCTTATTATGCATGATGATGCTATGATGTTATGCTCAATCACAAACACGTGGCACACACAAACAAGTCACACCATAGCCCTAGGTTTAAAGGCTTGCATGAGGTTCAATGGTAAGTACCCTCCCCTGAAGTTTAGATGGTTCATCCTGTCCTATAAAGTAACCAGGTTCTAAGGGATCTCAATATCATTGATCCTTCACAAGGGTGGTTGTTCAGTAGGCAACTTACTTGCCAACCAAAACCCTCCAAGTTTACGATCTCAATGAGTGTAGTATCGAGTATCAACCAACTTCAGTCTTCACCAAAGCCGATTATCTCACTACTTTCTAAAGGCCAAGTTGGGATGACTAGGGTTCTAAACGTTAGCTAGTGTATTGACAACATATGGCAGCCTCATATTATCCTCAACTTAACTTAAGGAACATAAGCACCAACCAAGAAGTCACACTAACTATGGCCACCAGATCAACCATATCGGTATACGCCGTACAGTTTCCTTGGTCTATTGCCATTTACCTATGGTACACTAGATCTGGGTTAGGATCTTTCACACATAAAGCCCAACAAGTAATATAAAGCAAACAAAACAAATAATTTAAGTGATCTAATTCCTAAGGGTACCCCTCTTTAATTTTAATCCCCAGCAGAGTCGCCAGTTCTGTAACACGGTGGGAGAACTGACTTTAGTTAAATGTTGCGGATAGCAAGAGTCGCCACCGACTTTTATTTTATCCAAAGGAAAGGGCATAAAAGAACAGGAAAGACCTTAAAACATTTTTGGGTTCGGGGGGTGGGTTATACAAAGGGAAGGTGTCAGCACCCTTTATATCCATGGTTATCCATGGGCTCTTAGTTACTTAGCTCACTTTAAACTATTTTGAGAAAATGTAGTGTGTGATTAAAAATTTTCTTAAGTACTTTATAATGATCCTTGTACGGATATATATAAAGACTTTGTTTTGAAAATTGTTTAAAATGTGAAGTGTAATGAAGTATTTTTGAATAACTGAGCAAGTACTTAAGAGGAACCTACCCTATGTTTAGATCTTTATTGTTCTTAAATGTTCTTTCAATGGTAAGACTATCCCTATTATTAAGGAATAGGTAGTCATTACCTTGGATGTTGTAAGGGACATGTGAAGGGTCATCTGTGTTTAGGCAACTGTAAAGTGTCTTAGCAATTCGAAGGGACTTATCATCTTTTATTCGAAAGGGACAAGATCATTTACGAAGGCAACGTCGAAGGGACTTGATCTTATAATCTTTAAAGGGACTAAATGATTTGTTTATGAGAAGGGACTTTTCTTTTAGACACCTTACTTGACCTTTTGATTTAGGCAACATGAGAGGTAACCTTAGAAAGTGTAGGATGGCGATCAAAGATCGACTTACGTGTGTGAGTGTTCATGTTCAAGTATTTATCTTATTTAATTAATTTTCTAAATTAATTTTAATCACAAACATGTTATGCACACCCTATAGTTACTAACCACGCAATGAAAATATTTATAAACATAAAATAGAAACAAGAATAAACCTACGACTATTACATGGCTTTAGCATATACATAATAATCAAAATAAAATAATAATAATAAATATAATAAGAATAATAAATAAACCACAAAATCAAATATTAGTAATAATAAAATATTAACAATAATAATGGTTAGAATAATAAAGAAAATAAGAATTTAAAAAGAAAAATTATTTTTAGGTTAAATAAATATTGAAAAATTTTTAGTAGTTAATTAAGAAAATATAATAGATTTAATAATAAAAAAAAAATATTAAAGTCATTTACATATTAATAAAAATAAGGATTAGTGATTAGGGTTTAGAAAAATAAGTTAATTTTTAGGGTTAGAAGAAAAATTAGGGTTAGTATTTGAGGAAAAAAAATTTAAGGTTTAAAAAAAAATTTAGGGTAAAAATTATGGCGAAATTTGGGTTTTAAGATAAAGATTAGGGATAAATTTTTAGGGTTTAAAGTTTATGAAAAAAATTAAGATTTAGGTTTAAAATTAAGGTTTATGAAAAAAAATATAAGTTTTAAAAAAAAGGATTATGTTTTATCTTTTTGAAATTAGTTTAATAATAATAAGGAAATTCAAAGAAAATACATAATTTGATAAAAAGGGAAAAATAAAGTTAGAGATACCCAAAATATTAGGGGTTATCCTTTTTTGCTTCATTGAGTTCTTTGCCACTGGGACACCCATGTTTCTTCATCAAAATGCTCCAAACCTCAGTTCCTTGCCACTAGGTTGTCTGCATATGAATAAGTGTAACGAATACCTTAGGTCTTTGTCACTAGGTCAATCAGCGCATGCCACACACCATCTTCTTCCTCCCACCTGCATATTTTTGGTATATACTGTTGGAAGAATAAAAAAAAGAAATAAACAGGATCAAATAAAATTGCTGCAGATTTTAAAATAATGAAAAATAAGAAAAGCGATTAAATTAAAATCTAAAAAATATTAAAACGATGCTAAAAATCTAATAAAATCAAATAAAGAACGCACAATTTTTTTTAGATTTTTTTAAGAAAATGGAAATAGAAAATAAATCAAATAAAATAGATTAAAGAGGAATTTACGATTTTGAGGGTCGAAATCGTTTAGAATTCTATTCTAAAAGAGTATTGTTTGTCGATTTTTTTCTGAATTTCTGGAAAAAATCCGGAGCAAATCGAAACAGTAGTACTTACCTGACTTACCTGTCAGCCTGTAATGTTTATCACTACTGCAGCCTTCGAAGTATCGACGAAAACAGATTACAACAGATTAACCAATAGTTTAGTTCTCCATGGTGCCATATGATTCCTGCATCGAAACTTAAATCCAACTATCCAAAAACCATCTACACAATCAAACAAACATATTATGTAATCAAAATCAATTAATCATGCGTAAATCATTGAAATTGAAAACAATCAAAAGAAAGGCAAGAATATGAATTTGGTTTGTATGATTTGGCATGAATTTGATGATGAGGATGATTGGAATAGGTTCAGGAAACCTCAAGGATTCATTTGCAGCCTTTAATCAACTAGTAAAAGTGGTGGACTGTGGAAACCTAATTTTGAATTATGTGAAATTTTAAAGTATGAATATCATCCTCTTGCTCTCCATCTTTGTTTTTGTCTTGTGATGTGGTTGTGGTTATATAGTAAAAGAAAATTAGGTCAAAAAATCAATCTATTCTTTGGACTTTTGGATAGCTTGATCATGAAGAAAGATATGATTCAAATATTGAAAAAAAATCTAATATCTCCTTGCTATTTTGGTTGATCTGATTTTATATGATTCCAATTAACTTTTAAATGAATATTAAGACCTTCTAGAACCAAAATCAAATCAAATATCCATCCTTTTATATTTTATTTTAATTTAAAATGATTTTTAACATAAAAAATCATAATAAATAAAATAAAATGAATAAAATTATGAATAAATGAATTTTAATTCGTGCATGATGTCATGGAAGTGTTTGGATCATAAAAAAGCAAGCCCATTTGGTGAATTATGGTTTTAAGACCCCATTTGCTTCATAAACCTCTCAAACATTTCCCAAATTTGCAAGGGCGCAAATCCTTCAATATTAATGCTATGAAAGCGTTCTTGGACATTTTGGAAAGCTTAAAGAGTAATATAACCAACCTCTTTGGTCTCATGTTCATATCTTTTACCATTCTCATGTTATGCTCTTTTGAAGTTGTTGACTTTTTGTTGACTTTTAAAAGGACCTATAATGTCTTAGCTCATACCTTCCAAATGAAGCATTTTTGGGCTTGGCTTGTGAGACACAAAGTTGTAGAGAATTCAATTTCCTTCTAAATGAGCTTTGGATGGAAAAAATTTGATGAAGCATGTGAAAGTTGTGGCTGGTCAAAGTTCAGTTGACTTTTCCTGTGACAACCCTAATTTAGAAACTCATGATTCTTGATGATCTGAAAACTCCTTGATGAATCATGATCAACCCTTGATAAAATGATGAATTTTACTTCATATACTTGATGTTGGCAAAAATCATGAAGTTTGACTTTGGTTTGATCACAGTTGACCTCAGTTTGACGTTTTAACTGATTTGACTGATTTTGACCTATCTGATCATCTGACTGAGCAAACCCTTGAGAAATGTCTTGAAACTTGTCATGGGGATTCTTGAACACATATAAGATGCTATGAAGCTCACTTGAAGTCTTAGAAGTCTATTTATCCTGATTAAAGTCAAAAACCCTAGTTTAAGATGCATTGCTTAGGAGGATGCATTGTCTGAGGGAAATGTCAAATCTTCTGACTAATTGTGAACTTTTGGAACCTTGTGAACCTCATGAGATGTCTTGTGAACCTTGTGAACCTTGTGAACCTCTTAGTACACAAAGTCTTGTCTTGTGAGGGAAAATTTTGGGGTGCAACACCTGCTGAGGGTGATGAAATTAGCTGGGGAAATGAGCCCCTTCTGATGCTACTCTGAGGAAGATGTTGGGGAAGAATGCCTTGGCAATTTCGCTGGGGAAAACATTCCAGATATTGTCTGGAAGAGGTGTTGAGGACATAATGGTCTGGGTATGTTGCTAGGGAGTGTCTTTTATGCCCCATGTTGCACTTTGAGTACCTGCAATCATGTTATGACAAAGAAACGTACAAGTACCCCGAGGTATCCCTTACTAGATTCCATCATAGGAATTTAGGCACTCCCGGGAGCAGATATATTTCCTGTAAGGATGTAATTTAGAAAAGACGCATTTGTATTTATGCAATCAATATTTTAAGGACATTATCCATTTTTGCAAAATAAAAGTAAAATGTACGAGACCAAGTGTGACTGAAGATCTGATTTTATTAATTCGCATGCCCTGAATTGGCAAGTACAGTCATAGCTTCCCTTTTGCTATGACTCGTATGACATTGACGTTCTTCTCATCTCTCTTTCTGAAGAAGGCTGATTCTGACCGATGCTTGAACCTTTCGAAGCTTGTCGCGTTGTAAGTGATACAGACGAATTCAGAATGCAGTTGTTCGCTTATTCCCTTATTTTGCGTGGATCGCCCTTTCAGGTATTCAATCCACCGGGATACCCATTTTTGCCTGAGTTGTCCAATGTGGCTTTTCAACTCAGCGGGTGTATATTTTTTATTTTCCCTTATTTTTGCCCGAGTCTTTTATTCTGTTTTTGACTCGCCGGGATGCCCTATTTTTACCTGGACTTACATTCTGTTTTTATGTCCAGCGGGTCCTTTTATGCGAAGTATTTTTTAACTGCATCTGAATTCAAAGGGGACAGGAAGTCTTCACCATCCATAGTACTGAGCGTCAGTGCTCCACCAGAGAAAACTTTCTTTACTATGAACGGACCATCATAGTTTGGAGTCCACTTGCCCCTGTGGTCTGTATGAGGAGGAAGGAGTCTTTTCAGCACAAGATCTCATACTTGGTATTCCCGAAGCCTGACTTTCTGATCGAAGGCTTTCTTCATTCTTTTCTGATACAGCTGCCCATGACAAATTGCAGCTAATCTCTTCTCTTCAATCAGATTAAGTTGTTCGTACCGGGATCGGACCCATTCTTCCTCATTCAGCTTGACATCCATCAGTACTCGCAAGGAAGGTAGTTCAACTTCAACAGGTAGGACTGCCTCCATACCATACACAAGCTGATACGGTGTTGCCCCAGTGGATGTTCTAATTGATGTACGATACCCATGCAAGGCAAATGGTAGCATTTCATGCTAGTCTTTGTAAGTAACCACCATCTTTTGCACAATCTTCTTGATATTCTTGTTAGCTGCCTCTACAGCGCCATCCATCTTTGGCCTGTAAGGAGAAGAATTATGGTGTTGGATTTTGAAGTCCCGACACAGTTCTGCCATCATTTTGTTGTTTAAGTTGGAACCATTATCAGTAATGATTCGCTCGGGCACTCCATACCGACAGATGATATCTCTCTTTAGGAATTGGGCTACCACTTGCCTGGTGACGTTTGCATATGAGGCTGCTTCAACCCATTTGGTAAAATAGTCAATGGCTACCAGGATGAATCTGTGGCCATTTGAAGCAGTCGGTTCAATCTTGCCAATCATGTCAATTCCCCACATGGCAAAGGGCCAAGGTGAAAACATCACATTCAATGGATTTGGAGGCACATGCACTTTGTCCGCATAAATCTGGCATTTATGGCACTTTATGGCATAGGCACAACAATCTGCATCCATTGTGATCCAGTAGTAGCCTGGCCTTAGCAACTTTTTAGCCATAACATGTCCTCCAGCATGGGTACCAAAAGATCCTTCGTGCACCTCGTGCATCAACAAGTCTGCCTCTGTCTTATCAACACATCTGAGAAGTACCATATCAAAGTTTCTCTTGTACAAGGAACCATCAGTGTTCAAGAAGAAACTACTAGCTAGCCTTCTTAACGTCTTCTTATCATTGGATGATGCCCCAGGTGGGTATGTTTGATCCTCCAAGAAGCATTTGATGTCATAGAACCAAGGCTTATCATCTTTAGCAAGGTCTGCAGAGAATACGTATGACGGTCTGTTAAGTCTGGATACTGAAATCCGAGGCACAAATTTGGCAGCTTGAACTTTGATCATGGATGAAATGGTATCTAGAGCGTCTGCAAACTGATTTTCATCTCGAGGGATATACTCAAGCTTGACTGTTGTGAAAAATGTAAGTAACCTCCTCGTATAATCCCGGTAAGGTATCGGATGTTCCTGGTGAGTGTACCATTTGCCGTTGGTTTGATTGATTACCAGAGCTGAATCTCCGAATACAGTTAAAGTCTTGATCCTGAGGTCAATGGCTTCCTCAAGACCCATGATACAGGCTTCGTATTCAGCCTCATTGTTAGTGCAGTTAAAAGTGAGTTTTGCCGAGAAAGGCATGTGAACTCCCTTAGGTGTAATGAGTATCGCACCAACACCACGACCATTCATATTAATAGCCCCATCAAACATCATAGTCCATTCTTCTTCTGGGTCAGGCCCTTCAGTGTGAACAGGCTATTCGTGATCTTTTGCTTTTTGGAACATGATGTCTTCATCAGGGAAGTCAAATCTCATAGGCTGATAATCATCAATGGGTTGCTCAGCAAGATAATCAGATAATACACTGCCTTTGATGGCTTTCTGAGATGTGTACTGAATGTCATATTCTGTGAGAATCATTTGCCATCTTGCAACCCGTCCGGTAAGTGCTGGCTTCTCAAATATGTACATCACTGGGTCCATCTTTGAGATTAACAAGGTAGTGTGGGTCAACATATACTTCCTTAGTCGGCGAGCAGCCCACGCTAAAGCACAACGAGTTTTCTCGAGCAGTGAATAACGTTGTTCACAGTCGGTAAACTTTTTGCTTAGGTAGTATATTGCATACTCTTTTCGACCAGACTCGTTATGCTGGCCCAGCACACACCCCATTGACTCTTCCAATACTGTCAAGTACATGATTAGAGGTCTTCCTTCAACCGGAGGCATAAGGATTGGAGGCTCTTATAAGTATTCCTTGATTTTGTCAAAAGCCCTTTGGCAGTCTTCATTCCACCTGACCGTTTGTTCTTTTCTTAACAACTTGAACAAGGGCTCATAGGTTGCTGTAATGTGAGATATGAACCGTGAAATGTAGTTCAATCTACCTAGAAACCCCCGAACCTCTTTTTCCGTCCTTGGTGCCGGCATTTCTTGAATGGCTTTGACTTTATCAGGGTCAACTTCAATCCCTTTCTCACTTACAATAAATCCCAGCAGCTTACCGGATCGCACCCCGAACGTGCATTTGTTGGGGTTTAACTTCAATTGGTACTTCCTCAGACGCTTGAATAGCTTCAAGAGATTCACCAGATGGTCTTTTTCTGTGAGGGACTTGGCAATCATGTCATCCACATAACATTCAATTTCTTTATGGATCATGTCGTGGAATAACGTTACCATAGCCCGTTGATAAGTGGCACCAGCATTCTTCAGTCCGAACGACATTACCTTATAACAGAATGTGCCCCAGGGTGTGATGAAAGTTGTCTTCTCCATGTCTTCAGGTGATATCTTGATCTTATTATATCCTGAAAATCCATCCATGAAGGAGAATACCGAGAACTGAGCCGTATTGTCGACCAATACATCAATGTGAGGTAATGGCAAGTTATCTTTTGGGTTGGCTCTGTTCAGATTCCGGTAGTCCACACACATGCTCACCTTGCCATCCTTCTTAGGCATAGGTACAATGTTAGCAACCCACGGCGGGTAACTGGTCACAGCAAGGAAACCGGCGTCCCACTGTTTTTGTACCTCTTCTTTTATCTTCATGGCCATATCTGGGCGAGTACGGCGCAACTTCTGTTTTACTGGCGGACAGTCTTCTTTCAGAGGCAGCTTGTGCATAACAATATCGGTGTCCAACCCTGACATATCTTGATAAGACCAAGCAAAAACATCACATACTCCCGAAGCATATCAATAAGTTGTTCTTTCACTGAATTTTGCAGACAGGCCCCGATCTTAACTTCTTTCAGGTCTTCTTCTGTACCAAGATTAACCGTTTCAACCTCCTCCTGATGAGGAGTGATAACCTTCTCCTCTTGTCTCAACAACCTGGCTAGCTCTTCAGGTAGCTCATAATCTTCTTCAACCCCTTCATCGGCTTGATTAATCGGATTGTCAAAGTCATACGAAGTCATAGCGATGTTGTTGTCGGTGCAGTCTGGAGGGCACTCTCTGCAAGGGTTTAGATTTGTTCATTTTAGTGATCAGTTTTATCTTGTTTAGAAAAAAGTTAAAATGAAGTTATTATTTTGAAAAACATTGCCATTTTATTTTTGTACAAAAAATAAAGAATGAAAAACAGTGAGCGGAAAAGAAAAGATTCATTTGCAAAAGATGTCATGATATTCATTAATTGATCGTTTGCACAAAATACAAGATGGCCCGATTACAAAATGAGCCCTGACATCTTGGGCAAGATGCAGGACTTGATGCATGCTTAAAGACAGGAAATAATAATTACTCTGCAGGAGTAACTCTTATAATTTCCTGGGAAGACCAGTTTGAGACATGGTTCCCCGGGTTCCTTGGACGTATCCAGCTTTCCAGGTTGTGTTCGTCTTCTAACTCATTTTCCAAACTGTTCACAACATCTGGGGTGAGCATCCCCCCACTGACAAACTTGGCCTCATGTGCAGCCTCTGGTTGATCGTGTCGAGCTGGTCTGTATCCCACCCCGAATCGGTCTTCTTTCTTCTCAACTAGCAGCAACTTGCCCCAGCCTTGAGCAGTACCTTCCTCAACAACCTTCCGGGCTTGTTGATATGATGTGATGGAAGTCCCAAGCACATCATGTGTTTCATTAATATTGAGGGCCTCAAACCCCTGACTAATTGTTTCGTGAATTTCCCCGTCCATTTCAATGTAATTGAAAGTAGCCAGCTAGCTAATGAAGATATCCTCCTCTCCACAAATGGTAATGACTTGGCCCTCCCAATCAAATTTTAACTTCTGGTGAAGGGTTGACGTCATGGCTCCAGCGGCGTGTATCCATGGTCTACCCAATAGACAGCTGTAGGCAGGCTGTAAATCCATCACAAAGAAGGTCGTTTTGAAAACCTGTGGGCCAATCATTATTGGAAACTCTATCTCTCCCAGAACTGATCTCTTAGAACCGTCAAAGGCTCTCACTACCAAGTTGCTTGGGCGCAATGCCAATCCATCATGTTCCAGCTTCACAAGGGCTTTCTTGGGCAAGACATCGAGGGATGACCCTGTGTCTACCAGTACGTGAGAAAGAACTGCACCCTTACACTCCAAGGTAATGTGCAAAGCCTTGTTGTGATTGTGACCCTCCGTTGTCAGATCAGTGTTGGTAAATCCTTGTCCATGACTAGTGTTGACATTTCCAACCACATCCTCTAACTGATTGACGGTAATCTCCTCCGGCACATAAGCTGCATGCAGGACTTTTAATCGTGCGTTCCGATGAGCTTCGGAGCACATTAGCAATGATAGTATGGAGATTTTGGAAGGTGTTTGGTGAAGCTGGTCCACCACCTTATAATCACTCTTTTTGATGATCCTCATGAATTCATCAACCTCTTGATCAAAAGGAGTCTTCAAAGCTTCTTTAGTAATTGGTTCTTCTTGCACCATGCTCTTCCCTTTTGCCTTAGCAGCAGCTTCTACCTCAGCAATGGGTCTTGGAATTTGCGAGGCAAAGAGACGTCCGCTTCTAGTGAAGCCTCTGCCTCCCCCCACATTGTCTATCTGAGGTGAAGAAGTAAATGACTCTAAAGTGATTTTCTGCCCCTCGCAGTATAGATCTGAGCCATAATGCCAAAGGATGGCATTATTGCTTTCGTAAGGAATTGGCCCAGGCACTGTGATTGTGACCGGACTGATAGCAGCTGCAGAGGGGACCATAATGGTGTGTGGATCATAATATATGGTAACTGGAGTTCTGACAGGAGTAGCATTTTGTGGTGAATTGTTGGGAGGAACATCTACGGGATCGTAGTATATTGTAACCGTTGAGACACTTTCATTAACGGTTGTTGATGTTTTAGAAGGTGTTGAAGTTGTAGCAGGAACTGATGGAATAATGGATGTTGTCGTTGTAGAAGGAATTGTGACTGAACTTGTATCCGTTGAAGGGATTGATTGAGCAGTTGTTGGAGTTGTAGTAGAATCTGTTGGAACAATGGTTACTGACGTTGTAGGAGTATCTGTGATTGTTGATGAAGGAATTATTAGAGTTGTAGTCATTGTTGTTGAAATCTGAAGAATGCCATCTCTAATGAGGCCATCTATGTCGTTTCTCAGTCTCTCACATCCACTAACAACAATGTTGCAGTATCCACAGCCGTGTTCACACCCGGGGAACACTTGGCATTCTAACAGCTGAGCTTTGAATTCAACCAGAGGTGTTCGGATTTGTGAAACACTGTTGATTAATGTGGATGGTTTGCCCTCCTCAATAGAATTTACCCTAGGCCCGTTGTGACTAGGAATTGGGTTTCTTGTTACATTCGGGGGTGGTGCAAAATTGAGAGCTTTTGAGTCCACCAGATCCTAGACTTTCATCTGTAAGGCCCTGTATTTTTCAGTATTATGCCCCGGTGCGTTTGAGTGGAATGCACACCTGGCATTTGCATCATAGTTCTTTGGCATATTGAGGGGATCTGGAGGTGCCAATGTCCTTAACTCAACTAGGTTGAGCTTCAGGAGCTGTGGCAAGAGTGCAACATACGACATTGAGATTGGGTCAATTACCCTGTTTGCTTGTGATGGCCTTTGTTGGAAAGGACGTTGTTGTTGATTACCGTTGTTGTTGTTATACGACCTTTGTTGTGGATAATAAGCTTGTTGTTGATATTGTGGTTGTTGTTGTTGAGGATATGATGATTGTTGTGGAATTGGAGCTGGGATGGTAACAGCTGCTACTGACCTGTGAGCATATTGAGGCCTGCCCCTGCTTGTATGAATGGAATTTGTTTCACCTGCCCTTCGGGGTCCCGCAAAAGGTTTTTTGGGATTGCTGGATGAACTCACACCACTGTCGGAGATTTTGCCCATCTTCAATAGACTTTCAATTCTCTCACCAGCTATAACCACATCAGCAAAACTGGTAGAGGAGAAAGCAGCCAGTCTATCAATATAAGTCCCTTGCAACGAGTTCATGAACATGTCAGCCATTTCCCTTTCTGACATGGGTGGTTGGACAGCAGCAGCAAGCTGTCTCGGCCTTTGAGCATAATCCCGGAAGCTCTCTCTAGAAGACTGGGACATGCCCATTAGAAGAGTTCTATTGGGAGCCATGTCCAGGTTGTACTAATATTGCCGAATGAAAGCTTCGGCCAAATCCTTCCAACATCTTATGGTGGCTCTAGTCAGGTGCGAATACCATTCTCTCGAAGCTCCAGTTAGACTATCCTCAAAGTAGAACATCCATAACTTTTCATCCATGGTATAAGCCTTGAGCCTTCCCAAGAAAGATTGCAGGTGAGTTCGTGGACAAGAGGTACCATTATACTTTTCGAAGCATGGGAGTTTGAATTTGTGGGGAATTCTCACCCCATCTACTAGGCCCATGTCCATAACATTGAAGCCCAAAGAATTCTAAGATTCCAAAGATCTTAACTTTTCATCAAGCTCATCCAATCTCCTGTCATATACCTCATCTTCAGCTCCTATGACAGTGAATTGTTCTTCTTGAGGATCCTCCTGCAGAATTCTGCCCCCAGTAGTGTTACCTTGAACATTCCTCGGGATGTTAACCTCTGGATCCAGATGAGGTCCATATACTGGTGGGTCAATACGAGGCTGGCCCCGTTCATTGTTGCTAGTTCCTCCTGTTCCGAGATGAGGCTCCTCAGGAGTTTGTCTTTCCACCAGCTCTCTTAACCTTTCTTGACTCTGGGCTAAGCCAATCATCACTGCCATAAACTGAGACATCTGATTTCTCATATCCACTCTCTAATTGGCCATCTGGTTTCTAACCTCAGACAGGTCCTGTTGTACTTGTTCCATTTGAATACCGGGAAGGTTGTTACGAGTTGGGTACCGGTGCGCGCGGTTGACAGGGAACACTCGGCGGCGAGCAATATTTCCTGAGATCACAACAAAGTTAGAAACAATAATAATAACAAAACCTACAAAACAAAAACAAAGTTAGTATGCAATGCAGTATGCTTATTTGTTTTCCAAGGTATCCGGTTTGGTTCTTGGTTTTGACCTTTCCAGACCTCGAGGAAGATGCTTGATGTTGTTGAGAGAAAACCCAAATGAAAAAAAAAACTAAAATATATATTACAACTGATGAATAATACATAGTCTGTTTTACAATACATGCCCCTGAAGGGTCAAAACACAACAAAAGAAAAAGTACATCAAATGGAAACAAACAACAAGCAAAGGATCAGACATCCAGCCCAAACTCATCCTCTCTGACCTCCTTCAGGAGGGCCTCAGTCACCGGACCAGCTGGGTGCTCTGTAATGGTCCTAATGAGGAGGTTCCTGGTAGCAATAGTAGTGGTCAGCTTCTTATGTTTGTCCTGGTCCTTTGATCTCTTCAATCCTGTTCTGAGCTTCAACTCTGATATCTCTTTCTGTGAAGCCAACAAAGCTTCCTGCTGCTTCTTCTCATTGGCTTCCAGTTGTTCAATCTTGGCTTGATTCTTCTGGTCTTCTTGTGTACGGGCTTCAGTGATCCTGACCCACCTAGCCTGACTCTCTTGCAGATAGTGCTCAGCCCGAGCTTTCTGAATCTTGGCCTCCTTGCAGGCATTCTTCAATATTTGTTCTCCAGCCCTTGCTTTCCTTATGTAGTCCTCTGTCCTCTCAATTTTGGTCAGGATCTTAGCCTTGAGCTTCTCCAATCTCTAAATGTCCAGAAGATCGTCACTTCTTTCCCAAAGAGTTTTCTTTAGAGCCTCAGACAGCTTCTCATTCCTTTCCTTCAACTTTTCAAATTCTTCCAGGCTGACAGTTGTTGTTGGCTGTACTATGGATGGTCCAGGCATGTCTTCCAAAGTGAAAGGCATTCTAGTAATCCGAGCTCTAGTACGGGACCAGTCATAGTACTGAGCTGAAGCAACATTGTTACATCTTCCAAGGATAACCACCCCTTTAGTTTGGATGTTGTCCCAAGCCCAGGCAGCTTGCCTGGCAACAGCTGAATTAGGTTGAATTTCACAATACAGGGTCTCAGCTAAATCTGGTCCCCTGGGAGGGTGAACTAAGGCATAACCCAGTTGTCTCTTAAATAGTAAAGGATTGTAGTTGATGCAACCCTTCACTCCTATGAGAGGAACATTTGGGTATTGTCCACAGCTGGTGATAATGTCTTTGCCTTTGGTGTCTGGGTGCACCATCTGATATCATCTGAAGTCAAAACAATGAGCCTCTTGGCCCAATTCTTCTGCTGGTGTGGGTTCAAGAAGGCATCTGACTTAGGCAGGTGTCTGAGCAGCCAGGTGTAGAACAAAAGAGCACAACATCTTACCAACTTCCCCCTTTGTTTCTCATTCCTCTGATGAATGGAATAATAGAAATCTCCTAGCAATGTGGGTATTGGGTTCTTCAGAAGAAACAGATGGATTGCATTCTTGCTGACAAATTTAGGCTCAACTGCAAACAGTATAGCCCCATATATGTTGAGGGCTTATAGTGCACAGACTGCCCTCCACTCTCCCAATGAAGCCTTCAGGATGGCCTGAGAAATCAAGAAGTCCAAATGCAAACCAGGAATTCTAGCTTTTGTTGTCATACTTTGCTCAATCAAGGCAGGCTCCAAGTACAATGCCCTTGCTATCTCTTCATTCCTAGGAGCAGTCATATCTGGGTTGAAGGGAATCTCTCCTCTGACAGGCACTCCAATCAATAAAGAAAACTCTTTCAGCAGAGGTCCTAACTGAAAGTCTGGGAAGGTAAAACATCTCAGAGGAGGGTCATAGAACTGTAAGCATGTGTGGATCATGCTCCTCTGAGAATGGTCAAGGTCCATAACCATATCCAAGATGCCTCCATAGTGTTCTCTAAATAGTGGGATGTGGTCAGGTGTGATGAGTGATTGGACTTGCCTGATGCCAGTCAACACAGGCTCAAAAAGTGGTAGGATATGTTGCTCTTCCTGGGAGTAGTCATGAGTGCTGATGAAGAGGCTGAATATAAGTGCTAATGAAGATCACAGACTAAGACTGGAGATAAGTCTCTGACAGACTGATGCTGGTGAGGATGGAGGTAACTGAAGCAGATAAATGATGAAGACAGCTGAAGCAGAGGTCTATGCAGAAGAAGGGGTCAAAACCAAAACCAAAATATAATGAAGTGGATACCCTGAAAAACAAATAAACAAATGTCAAATGATGCAATGATGATATATGCAAATGATATGCAAGGGTTTGTGATCAAGCTGGATCTGACTTTCTGTCTTGATATAAGGCCCACATATGTTCACAGGTCTAGATGGAGGTTTAGAAATCTAGTAACTAGGGTGGGGGACTCAAATAAAGAGTCACATGTCCAGGGTTAATCACAAGAACTGTCCAAAGTGGAGTAATCTTAAACAAAATAGTAACAGGGTATGATGTGGCCAAGGGTTACTGCAAACCTATAAACAGCCCAACCCCCTCACAGGTAATGTTCTAGAACAAAGATCCTCAGACTCGGATGAATTATGAGAAGAGTAAACACTTCTAGCCTGGAGGTACAGTGTTTACAATAACCATAAAAGATCCTCCTCTAATTCACCTTAGTTTCTGAAGGTCATAATAAAGGTCATCCAGACTTAGCAGGCTTCCTAGATAACCCTAGCACTACAGGAAATCTGTAGCACAGAGTTCTCAAGAAGAAACCCACATCTGAACCGTGTTTCATATTCCCGCACCAGACCGAAATGGAATGGGAAAGAACATGAACCACTCTAGCCTAGGTGTCACTCAGGTCCCAGGTATAGGACCTTAATCTCTCAATGGAACCCCACCCACCAAAACAGCAAACCAGATCCAGCAAATAACAGTATGAAATATGCAAAACTGTAAAGAAAGCAATAAATAAAGTTGTACATAAAGCAGTAAATAAAGCAAAATAAATAAACACACATAACACATAACACCCCAGTAAACACAAATCAAACAAGCGCTAGGAGGAACCCACAAAAAGAACCAGAAGCCCTGGTTGCAATATAAGGTCCCCAGCAGAGTCGCCAAGCTGTTGCTCCCACCAAATGACACCTGGTCAGATAGGGTACAGACGCGAACGGTCGGCGAAAGAGAAGACTGAAAAGAGACGCCAGCTAGGCATTTTTATCCCGAAGGAAAGGTAATGCTGCATAAACCTAAGAAAAGATGGATAAGACGGTTGCGAACCAGAGAAACTGAGAAAAGGGGTTGGTTACAACCTGGGAAGATATTAGCACCCAGATTGTCCGCCGTACTCGACGGGATCCACGCTTAAAAGATTTGTGTTTTAAAGGGGTAGTGTCAGTGTTATTTTGTGTGCAAAAGCTGGGAAAGAATGCAAGTGTCAGTGCTAGAAGAAAGTGTGAAGTGAAATAAAAGAAGTGTCAGTGTAAGGAAAGAGTGCAATTCTCAAGATAATGAAGCTAAAAGAATAATGTTGGAAGAGGGGGGAATATACAGAGACTTTTGTTCGATAACTGTTAAGTTATGCCTACGTATCCTCTCGTGCAATGAGGAAGTCAGAACACCGTAGTTCGACTCAAAGAGACTGAAAAACAAATTGACTGTGAACTTCTTGCTTGCATATTCTCAAGTGTATGAATCGTCTGGCTCGAGTGCTAACTGTCTTGCATTAGACGAAAGAAACAAGTTCTCGTTTGTGAATGAGTGTGATGAGAAAAGAATCCCGAAGGAGACGATTATTGTTTGTTTTTGTGTTTTCAATCTTTTATTGCTTTTGGAGTTTGTCATAAGAAAATGAGCTTAAGCCTAAACCAAGGGTTAGTAAACTCATCACATCTTCCCTCTGATTAGGGGTAATGAGAATACCTTAAGTATGAAGTAAACACCTCACACTTACTCACCATGATGTAGGATTAGGATCATTAACCTACTTTGTTATTATTTAAATGTTTTTTGGAGTTTATGTTTAGTGTTAAGTAATGAGTTTAAGCCATAATCAAGGATTTAATGGACCCATTTCACCATCCTAATAGAAGGATAATAGATGAGAACATTTAAGCTGAGGAAGGCTCCTCAACTTAATCCATGATTAGGGATTAACCTCATGACAAAACAAAACCTTTATTAAGTGGATTTTAGTTAATGGTAAGATTAAGAAGTGAATTTTATGGTTTGTAAGACAACTTGAGGGGGACTTGTCCATTAACACTAGGGTTAGTCCTTCTTAACCAATTAAGGAAGAATTAGAACCCTAAGGCAAGGCCCAAGTTACAAGCTTAATGTCTTAGTGATTATTAGATGAATTGATTAAAGTATTTAAACAAATTAAGGGTTTAACACTTAGGATTAAAGTTATACACTCCATCCTAATAGAAGGATACAGGCATAACCTTAATCACAAAGTCTTAAAACCTTTAAGGTTTAGTCCTTGGTTTAAGAGATGAGGAGAGAAGACTCAAAGATGACTCAAATGTAAAACTAAATGGGGGACTAATCAAACCTTAATTATGATCATGCTTGGGTATTCCTAGGGTTTATGAAGCTTGCAAGAAATCTTCAAGAAGAGCCACCAAGGAAGAAGGAAGATGAAAGGAGGAGAAGCAGAAAGAAGCAAGACAACTTACTTCACTTAAGAAGATAAGTTGCTTGAAGAAAGAAAGTGAAGAGGGAACATGAATGAGCAAGCTCACTCCAATTCATAAGTAAAAATGCAGCAAAGATGCATAAAAGAGATGAGAAGAGGTTATGAGAAGTGAAGGCAAATTCACTTCTCAAAGCACTTACCACCTGAAAAGTTAGCAAAAGGAAATGAAATGAAAATGAGAAAGATGCAATGATTCAAACGAAAACCAGAAGCATAATCAAGATGTAAAGGATGCAAAGAGATGGTATGAAAGCATGCCAAGTGATGAGGATGATCATACAAAGGATGGGGATGCAAATGAGACAAATAAGAAGCATGAAAGTTCATGAATGCATATGACATGAAATGAAAGCAAAATATGGCAAATGGATGATGCAATGATCAAACATGATTCTAATATGCCCAAAGATGTCTCACATGTCATTTTGATGCACAACATGTCATGGAAAGTTCATGTATGCAAGCATATGAAGGATGAATGCAAATGAAAGCAAAAAATTAGGGTTTATATACAATATGCAATGAAAAATTCAAAACCAGAAGCAAGACATGAGATAAAAAATTGAAAATAGGATCAAAGGTACCTTAAACCTATATAAGTTCACTGCCCAAAGGGGAGGACCTAACTCTTAACCTAAGGATAGTTATGATTTTCCTAAGTTTGCTAGGGTTTTAAGGCACTTCAAAGCGAAAAATGCAAAACAAATTGAAAATGAAAGATAAATTCATGATAATTTTATCCTAGAAACTTCATGACATGAGAAATTCAATGCAATAAGAACCATCATCAAACTCTTCATGGTTAGGCAGAAAGAAGTTTTCTAAGTTAGGGTAAAAATATTGATTTTTATGAACCCTAAATCCAAAGAAAAATATCAAAATAGATCAAGAACCAAAAAGAAATTTGTGTGAAGGGTTTGATAATGTGTTTAAATGTATCAAGAGGCAATGTGATTTTTTTGGTGATTTTTAGAAACTTAAATGGTATTTAATTAATTAATTCTCATTAATTAATTAAAATAAACATTTAAATATTTTAAAAATACGAATTTTATGCAAAAAATAAAATAAAAATTATTTTCAGAATGAGAAAAATATTTGAAAGGGAAATGCAAAAGAAAAAAAAATTTAAAAGTGCTTTGCTATTTTTAATAAAATGATGAAGAAATGCAATAAAAATGAAATTAAAATGAGAATTAATGGAAGTATGTTGATCTAGTGGCCCAGGTTCAAATGAAAAAGGGAGGGAATTGACTTCGCGCGCAATCCAAGGGCCAGAATTCAAACTACGCTAATTATGATTAAAACCCTAATCTGAGCCCTAATTACTTTCAGGTGACCGGAACAGTGTTCCGGTCATCTTCTCCGGCCAACCTCTCATTCAATCTCTCTCAATACGCAACCCCAAGCACTCAAACTCTCCAGAAATGATCAATGAGCAACAATAAACAAGAATCCAGGCACGAAATCCATTTATATTACATCAACAACAAGAATCGAAGCAATCAAGTTTCACGGGCAAAATTTCAGAACAAGCATACATGGCCATTTTTCACTCATTTTCAAAACAAATCATATCATGGTGATCAGTGAAGCATAAGGAATCATTTAGAAACTTAAAATGGGAGTTCTGGAAAAAAAGTTCTTGAGCTCACCTGAACTTGAGCTTTCACCTTTGGTACTTTTTTGCCAGTTCTTTGCTTCAAATCAACTCCACTGATCCTTCTGAAGAGTTTGTGATGCTTGGTTGGAGTTTATATGGCCTCTAAGTGATGTTGGATGAGACTCAGTTCAAGAAATGTGAAAATCGTGTTTTTGATTCAGGGTGTTTCAAGGTAAAATGAGGGGTGGGAAATGATCAGTGATGATTGTGGAGTTGAATGGTGGAAAAAGTTTGGGAGTTTGTTGGCTGAGTTATGAAATTCGAAGGCTTTTGCAAATTTGGGGTTTTTTGTGTATGTTGAGGATTCTCAAGTGTTAGGCTGCAATGTTGTGTGTTTTGGCTTGGTTTTGATCCACATAATAAGCTGTGATAGGTCAAAGGGTAGGTGGTTGCCTATGTTGATTGGTATGGGGCAAAATGCATATAGTCAAGAGTTGGTGTACTTGAGGTATGGGCACATGGTAGGCCAAGGAAAATGGGGTGTCCTGCGCAGCTGGCTTTAGGGAGGTCCATGGGATCAGTTTTGAGGTAAGGCAGCAAGTTGAATGAAGTTTGTGGGTGATTTTGCAAATTATGAAGGTTTTTGCCCCTTTGAGAAAGCTTAATGATTAAGTCATGAAACTTGAGAAATCTTTGGGCAATTCTGAATTATAGGTCATGCACTATGTTTGTGTAATGGTTAGAAGTGTGTTTGAAGTCACAAAATGCTTGGGCAAGTGATTTTGCAAGTTTCCCTCTTTGGCACATAAGTGAATTTTTGTGATTTTTCCCAACTTTGCAAGGCCATAACTTGAGTTCTATGATGAATTAGGTCAAGTTCTTTTACTTTTTAAAAAGGGAATGATCCAATCTACAACTTTCATGACCAAGAATTTTTCATTTGAAGCATTTTTGAATCAAAAAGAGGAGGTTGAAAAACTTTCCCAAAATGGCAAGTTTGCATTACAAGTCACTTTCCCAAAATGGCAACTTTGCAAATGGCTTGAAATTCTTCAATTTTGTGAACTTCCAACTTCTTCTAAGATCAAATAAAGATCATATGCACTCAAAATGATGTAGAAAAGCCTTTGGTTGGATGAATGGGGGCCTCAGATGCCCTGATTTTCCACTGACTTGCTCAAAAAGCCATCTATTGATCAGATCCCTTCCCCATTGAATTTCTTCATGAAAATTGGTGTGAATGATCCTTATAACATATAGTGACCAATAGAAACAAGAATGACCAAAAAAATTGGAGTTATGGCCTCTGAAACCAAAACCCTAATTTTAGGTCATTTGTGTAGTTAAACCTGGCTCTGCTTCCATGCCTTTCTTAGTTCTTGTGATTTTTGACTTTCTTGATCTTGTGAGGATATAATATGATGATTGAACATACATGACCCCTCTTGAGATGATTGGAGATCTTTGGAGTGACTCAGATTGCTCATGGATTGCTCAGATCACAAACCCTAAATGCAGATGACTTTGAACCAATGCAGTGAAGCAAAAATGCAACATGATATGATATGTTTGAACTTATGCATATGACAAAAACCACAAGCCATGGTGAAATGAGTGAGGGCAAATTTGGGGTGTTTACACATATCATTCTGCATACATCATTTTGCATCATTTTAACATTTGTCTACATGTTTTATAGGGTATCCACATCTTATCTTTGGTTTGGTTTTCACTGTTCATCTGCTCAGCCACCTTCATCAGATATATTCATCAGCCATCTTCATCAGAGATTCTCTTCAGTACCTTCATCAGTTGCCTTCATCAGTATTTCTTCTCAGTCATCTTCATCAGCATCCATTATCAGTATGGACCCATACATGAAGAGCAACATTACCTATCATTTCTTTGAACCCACTCTTGCAGGCATCAGGCAGATTCAGACACTCATCACTCCTGATCATGTCCCTTTATTCAGGGAACATTATGGTGGCATTATGGACATGATCATGGACATGGATGCATCACAGAGGAGTATGATCCACACTTGCCTTCAGTTCTATGACCCTCCCCTTAGATGTTTCACCTTTCCAGACTTTCAGTTGGGTCCTTTGTTAGAGGTGTTTTCCATGTTGTTGGGTGTCCCCATCAGGAGAGGAATTCCTTTCAACCCTGAGATGAATGCTCCCAGGAATGAAGATATAGCTAAGGCTCTGTGTTTAGAAACCACCATCATTGATCAGAAAATGACCACAAAGGCTGGAATCCCAGGCCTCCATTTGGACTTCTTGGTTAGTCAGGCCACCAGTCATGCTGCAGCAGGGAAGTAGGAAACTGTTTGTGCTCTATTGGCCCTTAGCATATATGGTATCATCTTGTTTGCAGACGAGCCTAAGTTTGTAAGCAAGAATGCTATCCATATCTTCCTGTTGAAGAATCCCATTCCTACCTTGTTAGGGGATTTCTATTACTCAGTGCATCAAAGGAATGAGAAACAGAGGGGAAGATTAGTCATATGTTGTGCACCTCTCTTCTACTGTTGGTTATTGAGACACTTGCCAAAGACAGAAGCTTTCTTGAACCCTCATCAGTCAAGAAACTGGGCTAAGAGAATGATTTCCCTTACATCAGAAAACATCAGGTGGTGCACTCAGAGCACTAAGGGCAGAGACATAATGACCAGCTATGGGCAGTATCCCAATGTGCCTCTGATTGAAGTAAAGGGTTGCATCAACTACAATCCTTTGCTGTTCAAAATAAAATTAAGGTATGCCTTGGTACATCCACCAAGAGAGCAAGACTTATCAGAAACCCTTTACTGTGACATTAAGAATAATCATGCTATCATCCGACAAGTAGTCTGGGCTTGGGATAATATTCAAACAAAAGGGACTGCCATTTTTGGCAAGTGCAACAACATAGCTTCAGCTCAATACATTGATTGGTATCGCATTAGAGGAAAGATCACCCACATGTCATTCACCTTAGAGGATGTTCCTGGACCATCAGCGGTAGAGCCTATAACTACAATCAGTTTAGAGGAGTTTGAGAAGTTGAAAGAGAGGAACACTCAACTTTCTGAAGCTCTGAAGAAGACCCTCTGGGAGAGGAATGATAGTGTTGCACCCCAAAATTTGCCCTCACAATACAAGACTTTGTGTGCTAAGAAGGTTCACAAGGTTCACAAGCTTCACAATGCTTTAAATACCTTTCATGAGGTTCATGAAGTCTACAAGCTACTTTATGAAGTTCACAAGGTTCACAATACAAGACTTTGTGTGCTAAGAAGGTTCACAAGGTTCACAAGTTCCACAATGTTTACATAACCTTTCATGAGGTTCATAAAGTCTACAAGTCACTTTATGAAGGTTCACAAGGTTCACAAGCTTCTCAAAAATTTACAAGACCTTTCATGAGGTTCATGAAGTCTACAAGTCACTTCTTGAAGGTTCACAAGGTTCACAAGATTCACAATACTTTCAAGACCTTCCATGAGGCTCATGAAGTCTACAAGTAACTTTATGAGGTTCACAAGGTTCACAAGGTTCACAATACCTCCCATGAGTATCACAAGACATTTTATGATGGTTCACAAGGTTCACAAAGTTCACAATTGGTCAAAAGAGTTGACAATTCCCTCAGACAATGCACCTCCTAAGCAGTGCATCCAAAACTAGGGTTTTGACTTTAATCAGGCTAAATGGACTTCCAAGACTTCAAGTGAGCTTCATAATATCTTATATGTGTGTAAGAACCCCCATGACAAGTTTCAAGACTTTTCTCAGGAGTTTGCTCAGTCAGATGATCAGATAAGTCAAAATCAGTCAATGCAGTTAAAAAGTCAAACTGAGGTCAACTGTGGTCAAACCAAAGTCAAACTTCATGATTTTTTGCCAACATCAAGTATATGAAGTAAAATTCATCATTTGATCAAGGGTTGATCATGATTCATCAAGGAGATTCCAGATCATCAAGAATCAGGAGTTTCTAAATTAGGGTTTCCTCAGTAAAAGTCAACTGAACTTTGACCATCCATAACTTTCACATACTTCATCACCAAGTCTCCACTCAAAGCTCATTTTGAAGTAAATTGAATTCTCTACAACTTTGTGTCTCACAAGCCAAGCCCAAAAATGCTTCATTTGGAAGGTATGAGCTAAGACATTATAGGTCCTTTTGAAAGTCAACAAAAAGTCAACAACTTCAAAAGGGCATAACTTGAGAATGGTAAATGATATGGACATGAAACCAGTGGGGTTGGTTAGAGGACTCTTCAAGCTTTCCAAAATGTCCAAGAACATCCTCATAGCATTAAAATTGAAGGATATGTGCCCTTGCAAAGTTAGGAAATTTTGGAGTGGTGTATGAAGAAAATGGGGCTTTAAAATCAATTTCTTCCAAATGGGCTTGCAATCTTGTGATCCAAACTTCAATATAACACCAAGCACGACCCACCCATGTAATTTCTGATTTTTTTTATTTTATTTAATATTTATTTGAATTTTATTCATTTAAATACATATTAAATCAAAATAAAATCAAAAAATCAATATTTAAGGGTGATTCTTCTTCTAGAAAGTCATAAACACCATTCAAGACCAATTATCAACATCCAAATTCGTGCTAGGCCAAAATAGTAAGAGAATATTGGATTTTTTTGATATTTTTGGATGAGAGATTTCTTCATAATCAAGTAATCAATTTTCATGATACAAGATCCATTCTTTTTAACCTAATTCAATCATTATATATACTTGAAGACACTGCAAGCACTGAGGACGATTTTTCTGCCTCCTAGAACAAGAGCAAGCTTCCAACTTTTCACAAAAAATCTCAAATCGGATTCTCTCTTACAGGCCAAATCAAGGTGTTCTAAAGGTTGCAATACATTGTTGGATGATCATTGACTCTATTTACATCATCTACATCATCAAAAACATCCTGGAATGCATAAACCGATTGCACATTTTAGCTTAAAAAATTGATTTTTGATTTTCATTATGCAAGCTATATAAATGAAATTTGATTGTATATTACTGTTTATGTTGATGCTTGCAACGTTTCTGGATGTTTTAATTTGAGTTTCAGGGCCGGTTTGAAGGTATGCCATTGTTAGGGTTTTGAAGATCCAAAATCGGGAACCCTAGCTACGGATAATTTCACATGAAATTGAGACCTGAATTGGACTTAGAGGACTTGTATTGACTAATTTGAACCCTTAGAATGAATTTATTTTGTGTATGCTGCGTTTTTGATTTTCCAGGTCATGTAGCTACGGGAAAAGGCCGTCACTATAAGCTATAGCGACGGATCAAGTGTCACTATAGCCTAATACGATGGCTGGAGGAAGAAGATGGACGAGCGCGCGAAATTCATAATTTGAATGTGGTTTTAATATTTAATTAGTGTTTTGCGTTTTATATCAGTTGGAGACAAATGGCATAGTGGCAAGCATGAGCGCATGGGAAGCTGAGGTTGAGGGTTCGAGTCCCAGTTTCATATTTTTTTGGTTTTTATTCATTCATATTATCATGTTTACTGTATAAGGTTTCATGCTCACTTCATAATCACAAACGCGCGCATGGTCTGGTGGTGCTTGTGTTGGTCCAAGGGAGAGAGAGAGCCTAGGGCGTGGGTTCGATCCCAGCCCCAGGTATGTTCTTTTACACTATTTTCTTACTATTTATTTATTTTGTTTAATAACTAATTTATATTTTTAAGGAAATTAATTTCTAAATAATATTATATCATATATAAAACTTCATATTTTTTAAAATCATAACTTATTTTCTAAAAGTTAAATTGTTTATATTTATTTTATAATTTATTTATATTATTATTGTATGTAGTTTTCTTAGATAAATAATTTAATTAGTTTTAGGTCAAATAATTAACCATAAAAATATTTTCTAAAACCTAACTTTATAAAAACCCTAATTTATTTTTTTCTAAACAAAATGTTAAAATCTAATTTTATTTTTCTAACTTAATTTTTGTAAATATAATATTTAATATAATTGAATCTTGTAAATATGCTTATAACCAAATTTTTTATAATATGAAATTGTTTCTATAATCTTGTTCATAATCCAAATTTCATTCTTTTAAAAAATATATATGGTTAAAAAATAATTAAATTTATGCTAATATATTGTAATTGTAATTTTTTTTTTATGTTTATAATTTATAATTAAATTGCTCTTATTTCCTTAATAATTTCTAATTTTTATTCATTATTTATTTTGCTTATTATTACTAATCCATTTATTTTATTATTATGCTTATTATTATTATTTTACTAACCTTTATTTAATTCTTTATTATTATTATTAACCCCTATTTTGCTTATTTATTTATTGCTTATTATTTATATTTTGCTTATATATTTATTTATTTGCTATTTATTTTTAATTTGCTTTTTATAATTATGTAATTGCTCCTTGGTGTAAATTTTGTAAATACGTAATTTATTTAATTTTTGTGCTATGGTTAGTAATTTAGGGAGTGTAAACATGTATTCTCTTAAAATCAAATTTAGATCATTTTAATCAAAGATAAATTAATATTAAACACTCACACACGTAAGTCGATTTTTTTAATCGCCATCTCACTTTCTAGGGTTGCCTCTCAATGTTGCCTAATCGTAAGGTCAAGTGGGGTGTATAAAGCAAGTCCCTTAAAAGAAAAATCATCAAGTCCCTAATGGTTGCCTTTAAAGATCAAGTCCCTTTTCGAATAATGATGATAGTCCCTCCTGAATGCTTAATACACCTCACAGTTGCCTACATAAACAGATGTCCCTTTCATATGTCCCTCACATCCAAGGTAATGACTACCTATTCCTTAATAATAGGGATAGTCTTACCATTTAAAGGATAAAGAACAGAAAAGACTTAAACTTTAGGGTAGGTACCTCCTAGTTGCTTGCTCACTCCATTCAAAATTTTTCAAACACTTAACAAATTTCAAACAAATTTTCAAACACAAGTTTTTACGCATCCGTACATGGATCATTATTAACTCATATGAAAATTTTCTATTCACACACTACACATTTTCAAAAACAATTCAAAGTGAGCTAAGTAACTAAGAGCCCATGGATAACCATGGATGTAAAGGGTGCTAACACCTTCCCTTTACATAACTTACCCCCCGGACCCAAAAATCTTTTAAAAGGTCTTTCCTGTTCTTTTATGCCTTTCCTTTGGATAAAATAAAAGTCGGTGGCGACTCTTGCTATCCGCAACATAACTAAAGTCAGTTCTCCCACCGTGTTACAGATAGTCGTCTGGACAATGAGAGGTTAGAGAAGCTCCGGATCGAGCATATGACCAAGATTGAGAAGACATATGATTATATCAGAAGAACCCGAGCAGGGGAGTTGGTATTGAAGAATGCTTGCAAAGAAGCTAAGATTCAGAAGTCCCGAGCTGAGCACTACTTGGAAGAAAGTCAGGCTAGATGGATCAGAATTACTGAGGCTCATTCACAGGAAGATCAGAAGACCCATACTAGGATAGAGCAGCTGAAAGCTAATTAGAAGAAGATTCAGGAAGCCTTGTCAGCAGCTCAGAAGGAAATCTCCGAGTTAAAACTCCGGGAGGGGTTGAAGAGATCAAAAGACCAGGATAAATATAAGAAGTTGACAAATTCTATTGCCACCAAGAACCTTCTTATCAGGACCATCACAGAGCATCCAGTTGGCCCAGTGACTGATGCTCTCCTGAAATAAGTCAGAGAGGATGATTATGGGTTGGTTGTTTGATTTCTTTGTATTTGTATTTCATTTTGTTTGTACTTTTGTTGATGTTGTTGTGTTTTGACCCACCATGGGGACTTGTTTGTAATCATGAACTATGTATCTTTACATTTTGTAATATATGGTTTGTGTGTTATTTTGTGGGCTTCATTTCTCTCCAACATCATCATTCCTCGAGGTCTGGAAGGTCAAAACCAAAGAACCAAACTGGATACCCTTGGAAGACAAATAGACATATTGCATTGTATACTAACCCATTTTTTGTTTTGTAGGTATTTTTGTTGTGGTTTCTCACTTTGTTGTGGTTTCAGGAAACATTGCTCGTAGAAGGGTCTTCCCCATCAACAGAGTCCACCGGTATCCTACAAGAAACAACCTTCCGAGCTTACAGATGGACCAGGTTCAGCAAGATCTGACTGGCGTAAGAACCCAGATGGCTAATGAAATAACTGAAATGAGGGCAAAAATGGACCAGTTCATGGCAGTAATGACTGGATTGGCCCAAAGCCAAGAAAGATTAAGAGAGTTAGTCGAGCGGCAAACTCCTGAAGAAAATCACCCAGGTACAGGGGGTACCAGCAACAATGATCATGTACAGCCTCATACTGATCCCCGGAGTTTGGGCCTCATCTCAACCCTGATATTAATGCTATCAGGAATACCCAAGGTAATACTGGAGGACGGGCCTTGCAAGAGGACCCTCAAGAGGAACAGTTCACTATAGTTGGAGTAGGAGATGAAGTATATGATCATCGTCTGGACGAGATAGCAGAAAAGATGAGATCTCTGGAGTCTCAAAACTCCTTAGGGTTTGATGTTATGGATATGGGGCTGGTGGAGGGAGTAAGAATTCCTCACAAATTCAAACCTCCCTGCTTTGAAAGATATAATGGTACATCTTGCCCTCCCACCCATCTTCATTCCTTTCTGGGAAGGTTGAAGGCTTACACTATGGATGAAAAGCTATGGATGTTCTATTTTGAAGATAACTTGACTGGGGCATCCTGTGAGTGGTACTCTCATCTGACTAGGGCAACAATCAGAAATTGGAAAGATTTGGCCGAGACTTTCATTCGCCAATATCAATACAATCTGGACATGGCTCCTAACAGAACTCTTCTAATGGGTATGTCACAATCCTCTAGAAAAAGCTTCTGAGAGTATGCTCAGAGATGGGGGCAATTAGCTGCTGTTGTTCAACCTCCAATGTCGGAAAGAGAAATGGCAGATATGTTTATAAACACCCTCCAGGGGAGATACATTGATAGGTTAGTTGTTTTATCTTCCACTAGCTTTGCTGACGTGGTCATATCAGGAGAAAGGATTGAGAGTTTGTTAAAAATGGGTAAAATTTATGATAACGGCGCCAGCTCCAGCAGCACAAGGAAACCTTTTGCAGGGCCTTGCAGGTTGGGTGAAACTAATTCTATACACATGGGCAGAGGAAGACCCCAGTATATGCCAAGATCAATTGTCGCTGTCACAATTCCTACTCCACCTCCTCAACAACAATACACTCCGCAACCACAACATTTCCCTCAACATCCACATTTTCCTCAACAAAGGTCCTACAACAACAACAACAACAACAACCAACAGCAGCGTCCTTTCCAGCAAAGGCCATCTCAAGTCAACATGGTAATTGAACCTATCCCAATGCCCTATGCAACTTTGCTACCACAACTTTTGGAGATTAATCAGTTGAATTAAGGAATCTGGCTCCTCCAGATCCTCAGAACCTTCCATGGAATTACGACGTCAATGCCAGATGTGCCTTCCATTCTAATACACCAGGCCATACCACAGAAAAGTGCAGAGCTTTGCACATAAAGGTCCAGGATCTAGTTGATTCAAAGGCTTTAAATTTTGCACCCCCTTTTAACGTCACAAAGATTCCTCTGGCCAAGCCATGGTGGGCCCAGGATAAATGCAATTGAGGAAGATCAACCCATGAACTCAATTGAAGATACTACAAGCATTCAAACACCTATGGCAGAGGTTAAAGCTCAGCTTTTAAAATGCCAGGTGTTCCTAGGTTGTGAGGCCTGCTGTGAATCTTGCAAAGTTTGCGCCAATGGTTATGCAAACTTAAGAAGTGGTATCAATGGCCTCATCAGAGAAGGTATCATGCAGATAACATCAATGGTTTCTACAACATCAGCAATTCCTACTACAGCAACAACAAACACTCCTCCAACAACTTCAAAAATAATTGTTCCGACAGACTCGTTTAAAAAGTCAACAATCCTCTCCTCTATCACTTCAACAAATGTTAGTTCAACCACATCCGCTTCTACAACGACAGCAACCATTAACAATGACATCTCCACAGTCACCATATATTATGACCCAGCAATGGTCCCCGATTCCAACAATTTTCAGCAACAATCTCAACAACAACCTAGCTTCAGTCTTTCACCACCACCCTCAGTCAGAAGTCCTGTCACCATTTATTACGACCCACACAATAACTGTTCCAACTTCTGCTGCAGTCAGTCCAGTCACCATCACGGTACCTGGACCCATTCCGTATGAAAAAGATAATGTTGTACCATGGCACTAGGGTTCAGACCTCTACTGCAATGGGAGACTGTTTTCTTACACACCTGCCTCTTACAAATACTTTTCTGAATTCAGTAGACTTACCATTGGCACAATCTTCTTGGAGGTTGACTATGAACTCTTTGACAAGCAGCTCATAACAGGGAGAGAAATTGGAGACTGTTTTGAAGAGGCCAGCAGCAGATATGAGATCAATTAACTCTGTGCACTCAAGTGCATTACTGCTCAGCTCTCTTTCAAGTGATACCCTTCTTTGATAAACAAACTTCCATCTGTTCACACTAGAGACATGATGAAAGGAGATGTTGTCCAATGGAGCTTATGGAACAGCATTTGAAGACCTTGAGGGTGCTGATTTCTTCTTTGGAGGAGATGTTAGGACATCTGTTTCAACATCTGAATCTGGAGGAGTGACAGCTTTCCTCTTGTGTGTTTGCACCTTGCTCCATTGTTTTGTAGGACCAAAGACAGCTTTAGCTTTGTCCTTCTTTGGGGTAGCTTGCTTCTTCTCAGGAATTGCCTGTCCTGCATGCATCTTTTCTTTCCTAGTTATGAGCCTTTTGGCTATGCTAGGTTTTACAGAGGCAATGATTTATGTATCAGAATCATGCTCTAGGATCACAATAGGAGGAGATTGAGCAGTCTCCTCTTCAGCTGGTTGATCAACAGAAATGTGCTCTTCAGTAGAGGCCTTGTGTTGGTCCTCAGATGTTTCAATAGCAGCATCAGATGAGGCCTTTTGCTAATCCTCAGATGTTTCAACATCTATTAGGACATCCTGTTGAGCAGGAGTGTCCTTTGCAGCCTGAGTTTGTTGATCTTCTTGTGGGGCTGGCATGGTGTTCAGAGGGATAGAAATGCCACTTACCACTCTTTGCTCAGAAAGAATCTTGGTTACCAACTCCTTTATGGAAGCATCCACATATTCAGAAGATTTTTGAGGTATGTTTGCTGGTGAAGGAATGCCTTTGGATTTGCTGCAGACTTGATCTTTTGTTCTTTTTGGAGTTCTTGGCTTTTTAGCATGAGGAACACTTCCTCTGATTTCGTTCATTGGGATTGACTCCATGGGAACCACAAAAATAGGGGTTGCATGAACCACATCTTCCTTGTTGAGGATTTCTTCAGGAATGTTAGGGTTTTGAGACATTTTCGAAGAAGGTGGATGAAGAGTTTTAGGGTTGATGATTTCTGAAGAACAGCTAGAGGATGCAATTCGTTTTTGAGAGTATGATGAGAAGATGGATAGCTGAAAGTAAGCTAATATAATATAAGTAGCTGTTACTTTGAGACTTTTTAGGAGAGGAATACTCAAGGTTCTTGACCAGACTGGTGTTGCCATCTGGTGCTTATGCCACACAATGTCATATGACATGTTGGCACATCTCCATAACTGCTAAATCTCACATAAGCAGATTCCCAATTTGCCCCTTAAGTTTTCAAATTGAGTAGCATCCAAGGCTTTGGTAAATATATCAGCCAACTGCAGATTTGTAGCTACATGTTCCAGTGAAATCACTTTCTCTTCTACAAGATCTCTGATGAAATGATGTCTGATATCAATATGCTTGGTCCTGCTATGTTGGATAGGATTCTTTGATATGTTAATTGCACTTAAGTTGTCACAGTACAATGTCATGACATCTTGTGGGACATTGTACTCAGTGAGCATTTGTTTCATCCAAACCAACTGTGAACAACTGCTTCCAGCTGCTATATATTCAGCTTTAGCAGTGGATAAGGATACACAATTTTGTTTCTTACTGAACCAAGAAATCAAATTGTTTCCTAGAAAGAAGCATCCTCCTGAAGTGCTTTTTCTGTCATCAGCACTTCCATCCCAATCAGCATCACAGAAGCCAGTGAGAATTGGTTTGCATCCATGAAAATACATTATGCCATAGTCACAAGTACCATTAACATATTTCAGAATTCTCTTGACTTGATTAAGATGACTAACTTTTGGATCAGCTTGATATCTTGCACAAACACCTACTGCAAATGCTATGTCTGGTCTGCTAGCAGTTAGATATAGCAAGCTTCCAATCATGCTTCTGTATAGGCTTTGATCTACATTCTCACCCTTGTCATCTTTAGTCAGCTTTAAATGTGTGGGGGCAGGAGTTCTCTTATGAGTAGTATTGTCCATCCCAAATTTCTTGACTATGTTCTTAGCATACTTGCTTTGGGAAATGAACATGGAGTCTTCCATTTGCTTTATTTGCAGTCCAAGAAAGTAGGTTAATTCTCCTACTAGGCTCATTTCAAATTCAGATTCCATCTGGTTGACAAAATGTTTGACCATCCTGTCTGACATCCCACCAAAGACAATGTCATCTACATATATTTGAGCAATCATGACATTTCCTTCCTCATCTTTAACAAACAAGGTTTTGTCAATTCCACCTTTCCTGTACCCTTGCTTGATAAGAAAAGTAGTCAGCCTTTCATACCATGCCCTTGGAGCTTGCTTCAGACCATAAAGAGCCTTCTTTAGTTTGTATACATGATTTGGACAGCTTGGATCAACAAATCCTTTAGGCTGTTCTACATATACCTCTTCATTAAGATAACCATTTAAAAAGGCACTTTTCACATCCATTTGAAATAGCTTGAATTTTAAGATACAAGCAATTCCCAAAAGTAGTCTGATTGATTCAAGCCTTACTACTGGTGCAAAAGTTTCATCAAAGTCTACTCCTTCAATTTGAGTGTATCCTTGAGCTACAAGTCTAGCTTTGTTCTTTGTAACAACTCCTTGCTCATTTGACTTGTTCTTATACACCCATTTAGTTCCAATCACATTTATGTCATCAGGTCTAGGAACAAGGTTCCACACTTCATTCCTTGTGAATTGACCTAATTCCTCTTGCATAGCACAAATCCAGTATTCATCAGTAAGAGCTTCCTTGATGTTTTTAGGTTCTATTTTAGAAACAAAACAGGATCCTGAAATCACTTCTCTTGATCTAGTGCTTACACCTCTGTTGGGATCACCTATTATCAAGTCTTTGGGATGATCCTTCTGGATTCTGATGGAGGGAGGTTTGTTGGATTGTTTTGTTCTTGCATCAGTTTGAGTGAAGTCATAATGATCATTCTTTTCTTCAGCTTCAATCTTGATATCAGCAGATGTTCCAACATCATCTGGAACATCTGTAGGAGCATCATCAATTATCACATTTATGGACTCCATGATAACCTTGGTTCTAGAATTAAATACTCTATATGCTCTGCTGTTTATAGAGTATCCAAGAAAAATCCCTTCATCACTTTTAGGATCCATTTTTCTTCTTTGCTCCCTATCTGCCAGAATATAACAGTTACTTCCAAACAAATGGAAGTACTTAACTGTGGGTTTTCTGCCCTTCCAGACTTCATAGATTGTGGTCAAAGTTCCTTTCCTTAGAGTAACTCTGTTATGGATGTAACAAGCTGTGTTCATAGCTTCAGCCCAGAAGTACAAAGGTAACTTTTTAGCATGGATCATAGCTCTTGCTGATTCTTGAATAGTTCTATTCTTCCTCTCAACAATCCCATTCTGTTGAGGAGTGATTGGTGAAGAATATTCATGATTGATTCCTTCTGAAGAACAGCAATCTAAGAATTTTTGGTTCTCAAATTCTTTTCCATGATCACTTCTTATTCTGATCACACAGCTGGTTTTTTCCCTTTGTATTCCTTGACATAAGTTTTTGAATACATCAAATACATCAGACTTTTCTTTGATGAAATTTATCCATGTATACCTTGAAATGTCATCAACCACCACAAAGGCATACCTCTTACCACCAAGGCTCTCAACTTGCATAGGTCCCATAAGATCCATATGCAATAGTTCCAAAACTTTGGAAGTTGTCAGATGTTGAAGCTTTGGATGGGACATCTTGGTTTGCTTGCCTATTTGACATTCACCACATATTTTTCCATCATCAATCTTCAGTTTAGGAATACCTCTCACAGCATCCATAGATATGATCTTCTTTATGCCTCTGAAATGAAGATGACCTAGTCTTTGGTGCCATAGTTTCACTTCTTCTTCTTTAGCTAAAGAGCAGGTTGAAGTGAGACTGAAGTCTTGAGGTTCCCACATGTAACAGTTGTCTTTAGATCTGGCTCCTCTCATGACAACCTCTTGTTCTTTGTTAGACACTATGCATTCAGTTTTGGTAAAGTTTACACTGTACCCTTGATCACATAATTGACTTATGCTGATCAGGTTAGCAGTTAAACCTTTAACCAGCAGCACATTATTTAGTCTTGGTACATCTTGACAGTCCAAGGTCCCAACTCCCTTGATTTCTCCTTTAGCTCCATCTCCAAAGGTTACATATCTGGATGAATGTGACTTTAAGTCTACTAGCAAATTCTTCAATCCAGTCATGTGTCTTGAACATCCACTGTCAAAGTACCAGTCTTCTTTGGCTGATACTCTTAGTGATGTATGTGCTATATATGCAACACCTTTCTTTGACCATTTGAGTTGAGATTTCTTTTGATACCTCTGCCCTGTGTATTGTTCATCAGTAGAGCTCCAAGGTTGTTTGTTGAACTTGTTCTTGGATATGTAGCTTTGATCAGCATGAAGACTAGCTTTTGGTCTCCATACCTTCTTGATGACCTCTGTCTTCTACTTAGGAGGTTGCTGATCTCTTTGATGTCTCTGCAGCACTTTCTTGGTAACTTCTACCTTCTGCTTAAGAGATTGCTGATACATTTGATTTGGATATCCATGCAACTTATAGCAATGAGGTTTGATATGTCCAAATCTTCAACAATGATGACATCTTCATCTTTGATACTTCTTCTTCATTATGTTCTTTTCAGAATGTTGAGACATCTGTTGGAACATTATGTTTGACTTTGTGTTCTTATGATGTTGAGACATCTGTTGGGACATTTTGTTTGACTGTATGGACTTTGGAGTAGTTTTTCTAGAGCTGGCTTCATCCTTATGACCTTTGAATCCCAGTCCACTTTTATCCCCTGAATGCTTATTGTTGTTGAGAATAAAATCCAGTGTACTTGAGCTACTGTTCAGCATTCTCACAGATTTGGACATGTGTTCCAACTTGGAGTTGAGAAGACTCACTTCACTTTTCAAGGTGTCAATGATCTCTTGATCATTTGCTTTTTCATCTTTTAGTGCCTCATTCTGCTTCTTTAGCTTTATAACCTCACTGCATATTTCAGTGTTTCTTTTGTATAGATCTTTGTATGCTTGCTCAAGTTCTTCAAAAGTAAGCTCCCCATCACTGGATTCACTTTCAGATTCACCTAATCCAGCTAGAGCAGTGATATGCTTAGCTGATTCTTCTTCTGAATCACCTCCTGAGTCTTCATCAGACCAGGTTACAGAGAGTCCTTTCTTTTGCCTTTTTAAGTAGGTAGGACATTCATTCCTGATGTGTCCATATCCTTCACATCCATGGCATTTGATTCCTTTTTCTTGACTGGTCTTTTCATTATAATTTGACCTTCTGTTAGCATCATAAGGTCTTTTGTTCTCAGAAGAGTTTGTGTATCTTCCACTGGATTTGGATTTGCCTTCCATCCCTCTGAGAATCTTTTTGAATTGTCTTCCAAGCATAGCAATGTTGTCTGATAAGCTTTTACCAGTTTCTGATTCATCATCTTCTTCTTCATCAGTATTTGTCACCAAGGCTATGCTTTTGTTCTTCTTAACATTTGTGTCATTCATTCCCATCTCAAATGTTTGAAGGGAACCAATGAGCTCTTCAACTTTCATTGTGCATATGTCTTGAGCTTCTTCTATTGCTGTGACTTTCATGTCAAATCTTTTTGGCAAAGATCTGAGGATCTTTCTTACAAGCTTTTCATCAGTCATCTTTTCTCCTAAGGCTCCAGAAGTATTGGCTATTTCTAAGATGTTCATGTAGAATTCATGAACTGTCTCATCTTCCTTCATTCTCAAGTTTTCAAACTTGGTGGTGAGAAGTTGAAGTCTTGACATCTTCACCTTTGATGTTCCTTCATGAGTTGTTTTGAGAGTGTCCCACACATCTTTGGCCAGCTCACAGTGATAAACAAGTCTAAAGATGTTCCTATCAATGCCATTGAATAAACTATTTAAGGCCTTGGAGTTACCTAGTGCTGAATCTTCTTCCTCCTTACTCCATTCTTCTTCAGGTTTCAACACTTTTGATCCATCTTTGGTGTCTTGGATAGGATGTTCCCATCCAATGTTGACTGCTCTCCAGGCCCTGTTGTCAAGTGATCTTAAGAATGCAATCATTCTTGGTTTCCAGTAGTCATAATTAGATCCATCCAGTATAGGTGGTCTATTTACTGATCCTATATCTCTGTCCATGTTTCCAGAATTTGTATTCCCTAGATCTCACCCAGTATAAACAGGCAGGGTGCCTGCTCTGATGCCAATGGTCAAAAATTCTGCCAATTCTAAACATCTACAAAGACAATAGCTTGTAACTTGGGCCTTGCATTAGGCTTCTAATTCTTCCTTAACTAGTTAAGAAGGACTAACCCTAGTGTTAATGGACAAGTCCCCCTCAAGTTGTCTTGCAAACCATTAAATCCACTTCTTAATCTTATCATTAACTAAAATCAACATCAATAAAGGCTTTGTTTTGTCATGAGGTTAATCCCTAATCATGGATTAAGTTGAGGTATCTTCCTCAGCTTAAATGTTCTCATCTATTATCCTTCTATTAGGATGGTGTAATGAGTCCATTAAATCTTTGATTATGGCTTAAACTCTTTACTTAACATTAAACAAAAACTCCAAAAACATCTAAATAATCACAAGTAGGTTAATGATCTCAATCCTACATCATGGTAATTAAGTTTGAGGTGCTTACTTCATACTTAAGGTAATCTCATTACCCCTAATCAGAGGGAGGATGTTATGAGTTTACTAACCCTTGGTTTAGGCTTAAGCTCGTTAACTTATGGCAAACACAAAAAGGCAATAAAAGATTGAAAACACAAAAACAAACAATAATCGTCTCCTCCGGGATTCTTTTCTCACCTCATTCACTCACAAACGAGAACTTGCTTCTTCCGTCTAAATGCAAGACAGTTAGCACCTGAGCCAGACAGGTCATACACTTGAGCATAGATAAGTAAGGAGGTCATCAGTCAATTATCTTTCAGTATCTTTGAGTCGAACTACGGTGTTCTGACTTCCTCATTGCACGAGAGGATATGTAGGAATAACTTAACTGTTATCGAACAAAAGTCTTTGTCTCTTCCCCCCTCTTCCAGCATTATTCTTTTAAGCCTCATTCCTGAGCACTTCACATTTCTTTTACACTGACACCTGTATATTCTTTTCCAGCTTTTGCACACAGATAGCACTGACATTACCCCTTTAAATACAAACTTTTAAGCGTGGATGCCGTCGATTACGACGGACAATCTGGGTGCTAATACCTTCCCAGGTTGTAACCAACCCCCTTTCTCAGTTTCTCTGGTTCGCGACCGTCTTATCCATCTTGTTTCTAGGTTTATGCAGCATTACCTTTCCTTCGGGATAAAAATGCCTAGCTGGCGACTCTTTTCAGTGCATCTTCATTTCTCATTTCGTCGACCGTTCGCGTCTATACCCTATCTGACCCGGTGTCATTTGGTGGGAGCGAGAGCTTGGCGACTCTGCTGGGGACCCTTATATTACAACCAGGGCTTCTTGTTCTTTTTGTGGGTTCTTCCTAGTGCTTGTTTGATTTGTGTTTACGGGGGTGTTACGTGCTACTTTTGCTTATTTATTTGCTTTATTTATTGCTTTATGTACAACTTCATTTACTGCTTTCTTTACAGTTTTTTATACATCATACTGTCATTATCATTATGCTGGATCTTGTTTTCCTTGGTGGGTGGGGTTTCATTGAGTGATTAAGGTCCTATACCTGAGACCTGAGTGACACCTAGGCTAGAGTGGCTTCATATTCTTACCCATTCCATTTCGGTCTGGTGCGGGAATATGAAACACGGTTCAGATGTGGGTTTCTTTTGAGAACTTTGTGCTACAGATTTCCTGTAGTGCTAGGGCTATCTGGGATGCCTGCTAAGTCTGGATGACCTTTATTTGACCTTCAGAATTTAGGATGAATTAGAGGAGGATCCTTTATGGTTATTGTAAACATTGTACCTCCGGGTTAGAAGTGTTTACACTTCTCATAACTGATCCAAGTCTGAGGATCTCTGTTCTAGAACATTACATGTGAGGGGGTTGGGATATTTGCAGGTTTGCAGGAGCCCTTGGCCACATCATACCCTTTTACTAGTATTGTTTAAGAATGCATCACTTTGGACAGTTCTTGTGATTACCACGGACATGTGGCTCTTTATTTGAGTCCCCCACCCAGTTATTGGATTTCTAAGCCTCCATCTGGACCTTTGAACATACATAGACCTTTACCAAGGAAAATAATCAGATCCATCTCTTGATCAATACCTTTTGCATATCATTTGCATACATCATTTTTGCATCATTTAACATTTGCTTATTTGTTTTACAGGGTATCCATCATTTCATCTTTGGTTTGGTTTTGACCCCTTCTGCTGCTTAGACCTCTGCTTCAGTTATCTTCTTCAGCATCTGCTTCAGTTATCTTCTCTAGAACCTCCACCAGTTTGTCAGAGACCCATCTCCAGTTTTGTCTTCATCAGAGACTTACCTCCAGCCATCCTCAGCTTCTCAGTTAGTGACCTTCATCAGCATTTGTTCTCAGCTTCTTCATCAGTACCTTTTATCAGTATGGATACTTCAAGGAAGAGCAACCTCTCTTACCATTTCCTTGAGCCCACCTTGACTGGCATCAGGCAGGTCCAGTCCCTCATTACACCTGACCACATCCCACTGTTTAGAGAGCACTATGGGGGTATTTTAGACATGGTCATGGATCTTGATGCATCTCAGAGGAGCATGATCCACACATGCTCGCAGTTTTATGATCCTCCACTTAGGTGTTTCACATTTCCTGATTTCCAGTTAGAGCCTCTGCTAGAAGAGTTTTCCTTGTTGATTGGAGTTCCTGTAAGGAGAGGGATCCCTTTCAACCCAGAGATAACTGCTCCCAGAAATGAAGAGATAGCTAGGGCATTGCATTTGGAGCCTGCCCTCATTGAGCAGAACATGACAACCAAGGCTAGAATTCCAGGCCTCCACCTAGACTTCCTGATTTCCCAGGCCACCCTGAAGGCTGCAGTAGGAGAATGGAGGGTTGTCTGTGCACTGTTAGCCCTCAGTATATATGGGGTTATATTGTTTGCAGATGAGCCCAAGTTTGTGAGTAAGAATTCCATCCACCTGTTCTTGTTGAGGAACTCAGTGCCTACATTGCTAGGAGACTTCTACTACTCAGTCCACCAGAGGAATGAGAAGCAAAGAGGAAAGCTGGTCAGATGTTGTGCTCCTTTGTACTACTCTTGGCTGCTCAGACACTTGCCAAAATCAGATACCTTCTTGAACCCCCATCAGCAGAAAAATTGGGCTAAGAGGTTCATTGCCTTGACATCAGATGACATCACATGGTGCACCCAGAACACCAAAGGCAAGGATATTATTACCAGCTGTGGGCAGTATCCTAATGTGCCTTTGATAGGAGTGAAAGGTTGCATCAACTACAACCCTTTACTGTTTAAAAGGAAGTTGGGATATGCTTTGGTTCATCCTCCCAGAGGACAAGATTTGGCTGAGACTCTCTACTATGAAGTTCAACCTAACTCTGTTGTTGTCAGACAGGCTGCCTGGGCTTGGGATAACACTCAGACCAAAGGGACAGCCATCCTTGGACGGTGCAACAATATTGCTTCAGCCCAGTATTCTGATTGGTCCCGTACTAGAGCTCAGATCACCCGGATTCCTTTCACATTGGAAGATACACCTGGACCTTCTACAGTACAACCTGCAGCAACTGTCAGCCTGGAGGAGTTTGAAAAGCTGAAAGAGAGGAACACTCAGTTAGCTGAAGCCCTGAAGAAGACTCTCTGGGAGAGAAATGACAGTCGTCTGGATATTGAGAGATTGGAAAGACTCAAGACTGAGCATCTGACCAAGATTGAAAAGACAGATGACTACATCAGGAAGGAAAGAGCAGGGGAGTTGGTTCTGAAGAATGCTTGCAATAAGGCAAAGATTCAGAAAGCTACGGTAGAGCATTATCTGGAGGAAAGCCATGCTAGGTGGATTAGGATCACTGAAGCCCGTGCACAAGAAGACCAGAGGACTCAGGCTAAGATAGAGCAGCTAGAGGCTAGTGAGAAGAAGCAGCAGGAAGCTTTGTTGGCAGCTCAAAAGGAGATATTTGAATTGAAACTTCGGGCGGGGTTGAAGATATCAAAGGATCAGCACAAGCATAAGAGGTTGACCAGTGCCATTGCTACCAGGAACCTCCTCATCAGGACTATTACAGAGCACCCAGCTGGTCCAGTGGCAGAGGCCCTCCTGAAGGAAGTCAGGGAGGATGACTTTGGATTGGATGTCTGATCCTTTTGCTTGTATTTTTTTTTCCTTTGATGTACTTTTCTTTTGATTGTTGTATTTTGACCCACCACGGGCATGTATTGTAAACAAACTATGTATTTTCATCCTCTATAATATATCAGTTTGTTTTATTGGTGGGCTTTATCTATCAACATCATCAGCATTTTCTCGAGGTCTGAAAAGGTCAAAACCAAAGAACCAAATCGGATACCCTTGGAATACAAATAAGCATATTGCATTGCATACTAACATTTTCTTTGTTTTGTAGGTTTTTGTTTGTTACTGTTTCTCACTTTGTTGTGGTTTCAGGAAACATTGCTCGTAGACGAGTGTTCCCTGTCAACAGAATACACCGGTACCTAACGCGAAACAACCTTCCGAGCATTCGGATGGATCAAGTACAGCAGGACCTGAATGAAGTAAGGACCCAAATGGCAAACAAAAGGGTTGAGATGAGAAATCAAATGACCCAATTCATGGCTGTGATGACTGGCTTAGCTCAGACCCAGGAAAGGCTGAGGGAATTGGTGGAAAGGCAGACTCCTGAAGAACACCATCCTGGTACAAGAGGAACCAGTAACAATGATCGCGGGCAGCCACGCATTAATCCACCGGAGTTTGGGCCTCATCTAAACCCAGATGTTAATGTCATAAGGAATGTTCAAGGTAATACTGCTGGAGGCCGGATCTTGCAAGAAGATCCTCAAGAAGAGCAGTTCACAGTTATTGGGGCTAGGGATGAAGTTTTTGACCGTAGGCTGGATGAGATTGCTGAGAAGCTGAGGTCTTTGGAATCCCAGAATTCTCTAGGCTTTGACGTAATGGACATGGGGCTGGTGGATGGGGTGAGAATTCCTCATAAGTTAAAACCCCCGTGCTTTGAAAAATATAATGGTACCTCCTGCCCGCGTACTCATCTACAGTCTTTCTTGGGGAGACTCAAAGCTTATACCATGGATGAGAAGTTATGGATGTTCTATTTTGAGGACAGCCTAACTGGAGCATCAAGAGAATGGTATTCGCATCTGACTAGGGCCACTATAAGATGTTGGAAAGACTTGGCCGTAACCTTCATCCGTCAATACCAGTACAATCTAGAAATGGCTCCCAATAGAACCCTTCTAATGGGCATGTCTTAGTCTTTAAGAGAAAGCTTCCGGGATTATGCTCAGAGGTGGAGACAGCTTGCTGCTGCTGTCCAGCCACACATGTCTGAACGGGAAATGGCGGACATGTTTAGGAATACCTTGCAGGGAACGTATATCGACCGACTCGCTGCTTTCTCTTCCACCAGTTTTGTTGATGTAGTCATAGCTGGGGAGAGAATAAATAATCTTTTGAAGATGGGAAAAATCTCTGACAACGGTGCAAGTTCCT